>JAZHEH010000681.1:0-1200000 GCA_036589455.1 Ateles fusciceps | reverse complement strand
AAGAGGTGTGTATAGGATAAAATGAAGATGGCTTAGAGACATAGGGAGGCTGGAGTGTGTGTGGAATTAGATGCTTAAGAAAGTCATTAGGTGAGTATGGCTCTCAGCCTCTCTGGCTGGGTACCACAGTGCTGTTAGCCAGTAGTTCCAGATTCCAGTAATCTTTGTTTTTCTTAGGTAAAATGTATTCAAATCTCTTCTATTCATTTCTTTCTAGGTCTCATTTTCTACTCCAAAGCTGTCCTGGCTAAGGCTATCATCAACTCCAACCCAGTGACAGCAATAGCTCCCAAATGGCCTCCCTGTGTTCACTCTAGTTCCCTAAAATCCATTTTACACAAGGGGTAAGAGTGATCTTTTCAAAACACTAATCTAATCATGTTACCCTTTCCAGTTAAAATTTTTAAACAGCTTCTTGTTGTCCTCAGGATAATATCAAACATCTTAAACAGGGCCTTACTGTTACCTTCAAATATCTTTAGCATGGTCTTGTAGTTTTGGCCTCTACCTACACATCCAGATGAATCCCAGACACTCTTGCACCATGCAGATCTTCACTCTCATTACCTGGCCACACTGGCTTCTCTTTTTCTTGTGACCTCCTTATATTTATTTCCTCCACTAGGGAAAACTTCACTTAAACCCAGAGGAGGAAAGGTTTTCCTGTTTTGTTTTCTTTGCCCAGGCCTCTCCATTACACAGCCATAATTTGCATTCATTTATGGTGATGCTTTAAGACAATGTCTCCCCCATTCCCCTGAGATTGTATACTTCATAATGTGGAAAGAACTCTGCTTTTTTATATCGTTAGACCATCAGCATGGTTTAAGAACTATGCCCCACACAGAGCAGAGCTTAAAAATATTTGCTGAATATTTTTAAATTTAATTTAATTTAATCAAGCCATTACATTAATAATATAGTGAGAAAAAGGTTTTATATTCTGCTGGTCTCTCATACACAAATTATATCCATTTATTTTTGCTGAGAAGGAAACTTATATTATACATTGCTTTCCCAAAATACAGATATCTTATGCTAGATTGCCAAATTGAATTATTAAACTTCGAAATGCTCATATACCTTTTCTTTACCAGGTTTTTATGGGGTTTCTATACTGCTCATCTTTCCAGAGAGATTATTTTGAGTTTACTTCAATGAGAAAGCTCTTTTCACCTTGACAAGCCTGTCCCAAATACCACTAGATGCTACCACTTTTCCATAATTGGGACCATGAACTGGGGAAAGACTCAGCAAGCATTAATTGATTAAAAATGAGAAAAGAACTTTTATTTGAGGAATGTGGGTCCTTTTAAATTATCAGGCCCAGAGAGACATTAAAATGAGACAGTAAGTCCAATCTAACCCACACCTTTTGCGCTACATATTCATCTCTTGAAACAGCTTGTTATTGTCCCTAGTAGCTATAAATTAACCTAATAATGCTGCACTGGAAACTATAACTCACATCCTATAGCTTAACAATGTCCAGCCACTCACCAGTCAATGTTTTTCTGTAAACCAATGAGAATTCTTTACGGAGAACTTTGTGTCAGCGTACTCCCCTGTCCCCCCCATTTTTGCCTTTAAAAATTTGCTTGTAACAAAGGCCAAAGGAAGCTCATATCCAGTGTTACTTGGGTATGAACCTTCCAGGCAGTTGTCCTCACACTTTGGCTCAAGTAAACTCTTTAAATTATATCTTGTGCCTTAGCCTATTCCTTCTAGGTCAACACAGTGATTATGGTTGTCTGTTAGGATGGTTACTAACACTAAGAATACATGAATCCAGGCTCAGTATCAGCTTCAGGCTTTTAAAATTAATTATTGTATAAATAATACTCATTTGATTTCTTGATACATGCTAGATATTGGCTAGCAAGCATGTTAAGAATTCGTGAGCATTTTGCTAAATTTGAAGATTGTTTCTCAATGCTTGCTACTTAAGCTGCAGGCAAAGCTGAATTAAATTTAGCCCTTCTAAGATGATAATGAGCATAACATTTATCTTATGAAATAAAATTTCATCAGTTTTAGTGCTTCTTGATTCTTTTTTTTTTTTTTAAACCCATAAACATTTTTACTGGTTAACCAAAGAAAAATTTAAACATAAGGTACTACACTTTAAAAAACAACAACATTATTCATGTATTTATTTTGAGGATTTCAAAAAGGATCAATCAAAGAATTAGATTAATCATATAAGTTTCTTTTGAGAATGTCTTGGTACATCTCTGTAAATTTTAAGGAACAAGTTTTACTCACAATTATTTTTATTGTGGCATCCTGCTCTATTTAAAAGAGGGCTGCCTTTAAATGGACATGATACGTAACAATCTTGTCTCTCTATAAGAAAATTAATCTTTGAAACAGTCTTGGGATTATTTCATGTTTCTAAAGCCATTAGCAAGACCTTTAAAATGTGCTGTTTTAACTCCTTGGGAAGTCCTTAGCTCTTATCCTATAACACTGCCTCATGACATCACTTCCTTTCCTGCAGATCTGATGTGGATTTTCCTTCATTGTGTATTTGCCTCATTCACGGATGTGTTTTCTTCTTTACTTTATCGTTTATTGACCCATACAGTCATTTAACAACTATTCCCAACATAAAGATAAAGGACCCAAAGAAATACAGGACATTGTTATTCAACTTGGAGGGGTTACAATGAAAGCATTTAAATGAAACAAGTCAAAAAAATGTAAGAACTGTGAGAATTCAGAAAACAAATTGTGGGTTCAGTTTTATTTTCCAATTGCATCATAGTGGTAGTTCTATTAAAAGCCTCTGATTTCTGATAATATACATCTTAGCCTTTGCTGGAAAATGATAAAAATGATTACAACTTAAAGAAAAAAAGAAGTAAAATAGTTAATGTTTGTTCCTACAGTTAAACTGGTATATATCATTTCAATGAAATTATTCAACAAAATGCAGTAATTTCAATGAATTGTTTTTCAGAATAAGAATCACAGTATTGAACCAAGTTTTAAGCTGTATACATCTCTGAAGTAAATGAAAACCTGTTCTCATAGGGAAGATGAAAGCCAACTCCAAATAAAGTATTGAGCTTTCAAGGGAAGCATCATTTTCTTTCCAAGCTTCCACCCAAAGTTCTCCCACATTCCTCTTTCTCATTTTCTTTCTTAAATGCATTCTGGAAAGATAATTTAAAAGGTATTGCAGTGGGCTATCAGGAAGCATATTTACCAGGTCTTTCAATGAAATCATTGGGGAAAGGGTCCAGCTTTGAATTCCACTAAAATAAAAAAATTCGTAATATTTCCTTGACTCCAGTCATAAACTTAGCATTGATTTTCACCCTTCTTTTCTTTTCCATTATACACAATACAAGCTGAATTTAACAACAACAACAAAAATGGAACTCATAGACTCATTTATCTTTAAAAAAGCTGCAGCTTATAGGATTTAAAATGTGATATAATGAGGTGACATTTCAAAGCTTATATGGGAGATGGGATAAACATGGTTCACATCCAATCATTTTAAATTAAGCTTTTAGTGTAGGTAGCTATATTTGTGAACAATATGATTTAACAAAATGTAATGTGTTCAAATCCACATAAAGAGAATTATTTGAAAGGTGAGTATCTTCTTGTTCCTGGTTTGTTATTTAAATTCATTTTCATATCTCCAGCTTGTTAGTAGCCTAATGAAAATAAAAATTCATAATCCAAATATACCTTGGTCACTATTGGATAATTGATCCATCAGCAGGTTGACTTCTTCCAGCACTACAAATTACAATTTTAAGCCTTTTTACCTCAATTTTCCCCACTCAGTAAAATGGTATACAAATTTTCATCAACTTTGTAAAGGATCACCCACTTGATTTTTTACGGCATTAAGCATCCTGTAAAATGTGCCACTCAAGTAGAACACATGATTATTTACTGTCTAAGTGCACATATTTAGATTCAGAATCATGTTCAAACTAGTTTGTCTGCTTTGTTTGACTGCTAGTTTTTTTTTTTTTTTTTTAAGGAAGAAACCACAGAAATTATTTGGCTGGTGATACTTTTTTTTTTTTTTACTGATTTAATCAGCCCAAATCAGTCTAAAAATTCAAACCATTTAGATATGAGGAATGTACTACTTAGTCACAGAGTAAGAGAAACAAAACCAAGCATTGATTCTAGTCAGTGTGTGCTGATGGGCTAGAAGACAAAAGAAAACAAAATTTAAAGGTGTTCCTACGCACCATCTTTGCACCCTTTAATGTCAATGTCACTTGTTCTGATTTGTGCTGGGCAAGGAAAGACACTGTCCTTTCCACCCCAGCACATTTGACAAGGACCGACACTCTGGGCATGCTGTAAAATAAAATAAATACATTAGTAAGACCATTTCCCCTTTCATTTCAGCCTAGGCATAAGAGATGGGTTACTTAAAATTCAAGTGCCAGGAAAGCCCATTGTAAAAGGGAAATATTTTCAAGTGAATTCCGTTTGATCTTTTTTTTATAGGGGCTCCTACAAGGCTCTCTCCCTTCCTCCCCAGACCCTGGAAACCAATTAATCTCAGCACAGAGGCCATAGACCAGGTTGCAATGGCTTCTTTTTATTTTTAGGGGATATAATTTCAACCAGGATATCCAGTCAGTTGTCACATAGCAGACTTAGCATACTTCTCTCTCACACATATACATTGGATTTTCCTTCCGAGAATGCACAGATCTTCCAGTCTGACTCCTAGAAAGGAACTAGATCTGGTTGCTGTCCCAATCTTTCAGCAATGACAATGACATAACATCACAGGGCCACCTCATCTTTCACAGACAATGCTGCCAACCAAGTTTTCTAAAAGCCTTCTCTCCCTTATCTTCTGTCTTCCAGCATTTCAGCGGCATTTCCTTTCCTTGTGTTGTTTGAATACAATTCTGAAAATCTTTTCTTCCATTTTTCAAAGTAGCAGACAAAACTGGACTAACTTTAATTTTTTAAAATGCTTTTGAAGTACTTATCTTTTGAGGAAAATTTCATCCAAAAGACAGAAATGGAAACAATTAGAGTCTTTGCCTCTCCTCACCTTTCTGTCCTGAACCTGCCTTAATTCAGGGAGGTGAAAAAAATGATCAGCTGGGTTGGCCTTTTCTTTCTCAGCAACAACATTGCAGAGAGAAAGACGTGTGTGTGTGTGTGTGTGTGTGTGTGTGTCTGGCGTGTTGAAAGGCTTGGGGTAAAAGGAGCACAGCTCTCCCCAAGGAAAGCCTCAGCAGATGGGAGGGAACCTAGGGTCGCCTTCCTAGGTCTGAGTGAAGTGTCCCAGCCGTTCCCCTTACCCCCGCGGTGAGCCCCGCATCCTGGAACGGTGCCAGGACTCCTGACAGAGCCTGGCAGATCGGTGGGTGGGGGGACCTGAGTGTTCTCTTTGCAGAAGAACACCATTTGAGGGAAAGCTCCCTTATTTTCCTGGGGCACCTTAGCCCGCCTCCCTTCCCCTATCATTTTTTACGCAGATCACACTCATGATGATGAACTTGCAGCTCAGCTTCCTGCCGCCTGCTTGACCCGGGAGCACCAGCAGGCTGCCGGGCCTCGCCCTCGGCTCCCTCCTCCTCTCAAAACCCTGGGGCTTCGGGCACCGGTGGGGGTCCGAGTGGGCAGGGACTGCAGGAGGGGCGTGCAGGGGCGCGGGGTCCCGCCGGGGAGCGCGCACGGAGCGGCGCCTCGGCCGCCCCTGCTTCCTGGAGCTGTGCTCCTTTGACCCCAGTGGCAGTCCCTGTCACTGCACCGCTCGCGCTCCCCTCCGGCTCGCCGCGCCCTCGCTCCCTCTCCTCGCCCCCCTCGCTCGCTCTCTCCCCAGATCGAGGCTGCTCGGTCCTTTCTCCCCCGCCTCCCTCTAGTGCCGCGCCCCCTGGCCCCCAGCCCCAGCCCGCGGCGGACCTCCGGGGTCGAAGGTTCTGGCCCGCCCGCGCCCCTCGCCGCCCCCGCGCGCCCCCCAGCGCTCCTCCTGCCGGCTCGGGCCGCTCGGCGATGGATCGCCTGCTCGCCGGGCGCTGAAGGTATCCCCGGACCCGGAGCGCAGCCCGGGAAAGGTAATCCGCCCCGGGAAGGGAGGCGGAGGGCGGGAGGGGGAGGAGGCGGCCGGGAGACCGGTGCCGAGCGCGAGGGGAAGGGAAAAAAATGCACACACAAAGCGGAGCCCGGGTGAGAGGTGCCTTGTCAGAGGCGCGTGCGAGGGGCTCGGAGGCTGCGGACCCGAGCTGCCCCGGTGCCCCTGACGTCCGCACGAGCGGGTGCCTCCCGGGCAATTCGGCGCCCGTGGTGGGCTGATATTCAACCCCTGAGCAAAAGCAAATTCTTTTTAGGAGCTGTCTTCCCTCCCACTCTCCATCCTGCGCCCTTTCTCTTCTCCCCCAACCCTGCCAGCCATCGGCCCCCCGACCTCTGGGGGTCCCCCACCTCTTCGCCCCCTCCTCCGCCGGGATTTCTTAGGAGGAGAGGAGCGAGTATCGGCGAGAAGCTGCGGCGAAAGCCAGGCGGCGGGGATGGGGGTGGGGGACGAGGGCTCTACGAGCTGTTTACTAGAAAGTCCCGGGGTGCTGTGTCGAGCCGTCCCGGCCTAGGCCCGGGTGCATTGTGTTGGCCCGATCCCCCGGGCTCCCGCGGCGGCCGGAGGCCAGGTGCAGTGACGGGGGGAAGGCGCCGCGCAGCTTTGTGCTCGGGCTGCGCCCCGCGGCCGCCCCCGGGGCCGCCAGCGCGCGCCGCTCTCGCTCGGGGCTCTTTCTGACCCGGTCTCCGCGCCCCAACCTCACTCTCCGCCGCTGCCTGGGTCTCCGCGCTCTCAGCCTGCGGGGCGACCCGGCGACCCGAGCCGGAGTCGGGGCTGGGCGAGGAAAAGTAACCGTTGCCGCCGGATTTCTTCTCTTTACAGAGGCAGGAGTTTCTTTGCTATTTACATGTAACAAGGTTATCTTTGTAAAGCCTTTGAATTCCGGGGTTTTGCGGCCTAGGAGGTGAAGGGGGTATTTTTCTAGAGGCTGGGGAGCGGGTTGGAATCCATCAGCAAGAAAATAAATTAAGGATGCCCCAGTGGAGTTGATTTATAGTACATCACCACCCCCCCACACACACACCCCCCAAATTAAGTGCAAATGTGGGTCATGAAAAATGTGTAATTGATTTGATATGCTGCAAACAAACACAAACAGGTCGGGGGAAAAAAAAAACAAGCAAAAGTTTAAGTGAAAAAAGATTTCAAAAGAAGGGGAGATCCCGTGGCCTCCACACCCCCTTCCAACGCTCGCTGGCTCCCTCCCTTCCTTTCTCCGCCACTCCGGGAAGGAGCCTGGCAGCGCCCTGGCGTAGAGCTGGGAGGCGGCGGCGGCCAGGGGCTCGGGCTCCACGCTGTGGGTTCGGGGATGCCAACGCGCCCGGGAGGCTGACGTCGGGGACGTGGGGCTGTGATGCCCGACCGAGGATGGCGTGGTGTCAGAGCCATTGGCCGCCGGTGGTCATCAGTCAATCCAGAGCTAGGGAAGAGGGAGAAGGAAAAGACGGGCGTCCAGCGGAGCCCGGGGCCGCGAGCGCTAGCGCCGGCAGGGCCAGCAGGAGCGGCGACCGCGGAGGCGACGGAGGTGGCGACGGGGGACTGAGCGAGTAAGGCTCTGGTGCTCCAGGAAGGAAGGGGGGAGTTGTAGCCAGAAGAGCCGGCCGTGAGCCTGGAAGGGCAGGGCTAGTGTGTGTGTGTGTGTGTGTGTGTGTGTGTGTTGGTGTGTAGTTGATGAAGCACCCCCCACCCCGCAACTGCCCACCCTAGATTTAAAACAAACAAACCAATCCAAAGTAGAGACTCCGCGCCCCCCACCGCCCCCACCTTATATAGACTCCACGAGTTACCAGAGGCTCGGGAGAAAAGTCTTGCCCTCCCCTCTCCGAAAGAATGTGTCAGCCGGGGTGTCCGCAGTGCTGGAGACAAGTTCAGGTGTAAGTGCGATGGGAGGGAGGGCGCTTGGTGGACAGAGCACGTGGAACTTTATGTCAGCATCCCCCCCCAAAACCCTGGCGGAGAAGCCCTCCGGGAAGGCGTGTGGGCATCGCTCCCAGACACAGGGATGAGTCACTACAAGTGGGCATAAAAGAGTAGGGGCGTGAGTTAACGCACTGGATCAGCGCGGCAGAGGGAGGAGAGAGCGAAATTTGGCGGATTTGGAGCAGGCAAGTTCCAAAGTCCCGCCAAGTTCGGTCGGGAGATCTTGGGGCAAGTGATTAAAATGAGCATCCTTGTTGAAACGAGGAAACCGCGGGCTCTTTTCTCATAGGCTGTGCTGGGCAGTGCACGGATAGAGAGGTCAGGAGTTGTTGCTTTGAAAGTTTGGTAAATTGGACTTCTGGTGTCTAGGAGGTGGAGACAGTTATTTAATTCCTCAGCTTTTAATCCCTTCATTGCCAGCCGACTTTAAAAGGTTTTCCAGCTAGATTCCTGGAAAAGAATATTGCTAGTTGTACAGCTTAAAGGACAGAAGTGATTGCTGTCTAGGAAATGCAAAATGTACTCACATGATTTTTTTTTTAAAGAGAAAAATCAAACTAGTACCAGCATGACTGTTTGGCAGTGTCAGTCCCTTTTAGATTTTCTTTAGGCTTCTTGATATTTCGTAGTGGTTTCCTTTGTTTTGTGGAGCAAGTGCGTTGAAGTATAAAATGAAAATTTATGAAAGAACAGTGCTCTCTTTAAATATTTTGTGTAAAAAGTTAAAGTAAGTGTGAAGAGGGTGAGATGCACCAAAATCTGATCATTTGGAAAGTTTTACTGCCTGAATATACAGCTTCTTAATAGTTTTAGGCAGTGTATCTTTCTGTCTTGTTTCACGCTCTCTCCAAATTTCTCAGGTTATAGGAGGTGGTTTTGTCCATTGTCCCTTGTCCCTAAGAGTTTACAAAAAAAAAAAAAGTATTTTCCAGGTGTTTGTGTTTAAAATTCTTAGGATATGTTCATTTTGAGATATGAGTGGGAGTGAACATAGCATTTTAAAAAATAAGCCTTTTCTTGACTTGTCTGTAAAGGTGCTGTGAAAGTTTTGAAGCTCTCTGCCTCAGTCTGACATTTTCTTCAAAGGACTCCAGATTAAAGAAGATAGACGCTGCAGGTGCACTGTTTCGATAAAACATTTGAAAGGGAACATGGCAAAGATGAATTCAAATGAGGTGCCAGCCACCCATTTAGCCTTTCAGAGTTACAGGGGCCTGTGCTTGCTGATGAAAAGATGTTCTATTTGTCTTACTGAGGCAAAGGTGCAAAGAGGCATAGATGTTCACTGATAGAGAAGGATGACTTTAGGATCAAGCAGATCATCGAGGAGTGCAAATTGATCAGCTGCTAAGTTCTGTCTCTTCTTAGCTTCAAATAGTAGAACTTGGGTGGGTATCATGCTAACTGCTGCAAGTCATTGCATAGATGTTTAAATATTAGGTATGTATATTTTATTTCTAGGCCACATTTGCTTGGTTTAATTAGAGTGTTTACTCCAGAAATATTTTAAAGTGTTTCTAGCACTGGGTGCAGAGATGGTTACTCAGAGGTCACAGTGGTCTAGACATGAATTTTATTTCCTTTGCTTCTTAATGTTCAGTATTTCACACAATAGACATTGATGGAAGAAGGAACATAAGAATTGTCAAGTAATTTTTACACCACTCTCTAATTTATGCAAACACTAAGTTCTCACGGTCTGAAAATGTGTATTTTTCCCCCTCTGTGCTTTGATGGCTAACATTCTTTTTAATGACAGTCATTTCTATAACAGGAAGATGTTTTCATTTGTATTTACTTTTCAGCGCCACGCAATTATGCAGTTTTGCGCTTCAGTAGTGTCTCAGTACTTTGTGTCTCAAAAGAGAATTACAGTACTTAGAACAGGACTGCAATTTGAAGCAGGTGTTGTGTTTTACTGTTATGCAAAATAACAGTAAAATATAATTGTGGGGGAAATTAAGGAAACAGCTGCAAACTTGGTATGAAAACTGCTACATTATGATTTGTAAGCAGTTCTTATAGATATCTTACATCAGAGGAGCAGGGGAAGATTTTAATTTAGTTAATCCTACCAGCCTGGTTGTCTATCATCTGGCGCTTAAAAGACTCATACCTCCCATGAAGTCAGGAAAAAGAAGGAGAACCCAAAGTGACACTTTGTTCGAAATGCCAGAGCAGGGGGATTCATCTCTCGGCAGTGCACTTGTACATTAGGAAGGCAGGCAAGGTGGGTGTGATTTAGCTTACTTTGCGAATAGGAAGATGGCAATGATTTGAGTAGAACATTCTGGAATTTCTTAGCCCAGCTAGCATATGGAGGACTACACAAGCCCCAGGTTGTAAAATAATAAAATAAATGGCCTATGGCAGGCCATCTGCCTTTTGCTCGATATTTAAGGTGTTTCATGCCAAATTTAAATCCAATCTTATTATTCTAAATATTTTTATTTGAAATAGCAGCTAAGATTCTCGGAGCTTAATGGTGCACACGGCAAACCTCTTCTGATTTGGAGCACTTAAAGTAAGAGCATGGGTTACCTAAGGGTTATTCAAGGTGTATACTATGGCTTCTTGTCTACCACACTGATCAATCTCAACAACTTGGACATGAGAATTTGCTTTCCTCAGCCTTTGCACACCTACCATAAAATAGGTATCTTCATTTCTCAACCCAGTGTAGCAAATAATATATTGACATTTATGAACAAATCAGAACTAATGGAATTTTTTTAAAAATGAAACCAACTACTGAGAATTATGTTGCACCAAGAATGAGGTGGCAGATGTAATGGCCGCCCCCTTTACCGCTCCACTGGGGCTTGAAGAGGGGCGGTAATGAATGCATTGGAAGTGGTGGTCCAGACCTGGAGGTGTTTGGCTTTTCCCAGAGTGACTGGAGTGTTGAAAGAAATGGCACTACATTTAACAAGAAGGATTTGCCTTACCGTAAGGTTCTGGGCCAGAGAGGAATGCCAAGCATTGCCTACCTATGTATTTTGGGAGCTGCTTGTGAAAGAAAAAAATATGTGTAATGTGTGGGTATTATGTGCGTATTATAGTTATACACATGTATTTGTTATAAGCATGACATTTTAAATTCTTATCTGTCGTTGTGTTATATGGCTGTTTTAAACATGGAGCTTTCAAATCATTATGTGACACCAACTTTGTAAAGACCAAACATTCCAATTAGCAGGGAAGGTTTGGAAGATTCTTCACTTTGAGCACAAACCATGTATAGTCAGATACCATGGCAACTGTGGATATGCCCCTTCCGTAATTCACGTTAAGTGCCATAATTATAATTAAAGAGGAAATCTTAGTTTGAAGTCCATTGAGATGATCTGCTAGCACCCGGCAATGATGTATAGAGTGTAACATCTGCTTTGAAGTGCACGAAGGGAAGAGAGTTGGGAACAGTTGTATCCACGAGCCAACAACACATATTCAGATTTTCCCTGAACTAGTTTCACGTCTAGATGTCAAATTTAATGTCTCTCAGAACACCCTCTTTCTCTTTGTTCTTATTTTATATACGTATTTTTTTTTCTTTCAGAAATGCACAGCGGTATTGATGAGTAGATCCTTGGATTCAGAGGTTGGCTGAAACACACCATGCCTGCTTCCATCTTTTGCTCTGTAAAGTTGTGAATTGCTCATGCCTATAGGGAGGAAGGATGGCACATGGGATTCCTTCTCAAGGCAAAGTTACTGTAACGGTGGATGAGTACAGCTCAAACCCCACCCAGGCATTCACACACTACAACATCAACCAGAGCAGATTCCAGCCTCCACATGTACATATGTAAGTATCACTCATGAATTTAACAAAATTAGCAATCAAGAAAGTAGAAAAAAAAGAAAAGCACTGACTACTGACTTCTGCTAGGGAGAATAAAAGGTAAATGATTTACAAATCAGATGGGTATCTGTGGTTTCAAATACAGCTCAAGAGGAATCCCATACATCTGTGTAGCATTGCAAGTTTTCAGAGCACTTTCAAGCACAATTTGACATCAGATCTTCAGAGCCTCTGAGGGCTGGCGATTGGTTGCTCATATTTATAGATAAGAATAGAAAAGAACAGAGAGGTTAAAGTGTTTGCAATGCCACATAGCAAATTTGCCTGAGACTCCTGACCCCTAGTTCAATTTGCTTTACATTGTATTGCTAGCCTTCATTCTGAAATATTTCTTTAAAATTTCTGTAGATTTTTTTTCCCACACCTCACCCCACTACCCCTTTACATTCAGCTGGGAAATAGGCCTAATTGGGACTAATTGTCCAGCTACTGCTAGATCCATTGTCTTGCCTGTTGCTAGTGAAACGTGTGCTGCATGCTGCAGGACTCAAACAATATGAGGAACAAAGGAATAAGGGACAGTGGAACAGTTGGTTCCAGGAATTGTACTTTTCTCTCACTCCCTAATACTATTTAAGTCATGTCGAGGTTTAGACTGTTTAAGGAACAAAGTGTGGCAGAAACCCAGAGGCAAGGATTTTGCAGCACCTGGTTGCACATCAACTTTTTTTCTGGTCCTCTGCTACAGGATGTGCTGGGCTTTCAGCAGAAAGGAGCAAAAGGTCACCATCTCTCTTGTTTATTCAAGGCCTGGTGTTCATTCTCTATGAGACCCTTCCAATGTCTAACATGAGTCCTTCATAGTAGGACTAAACCTCTTTGAAAACTATTGTATGGTCAAGATAGAAAGGAGGTTAGGGCTCTGTTGACTGTTTTTACCACTCCTGGAAGAATTGAACTCGGGGGCATGTCCAAGTCACAAGCTCTTTTTTTAGTAATTGTTTTATGTGAGCATTAAAAATAAAATAGTAGGACACCCTAAACACACACAAACCCCTTGGAATTTAGAAACACTAACCAAACAAAAGGGTCTTTCCCTTGACTGCCTGGATATTAGTGTAAATACTAGGATGTTGCTTTGTAAGTATATTCTGGAGAGCAACTCAGTTACCTATGATGAGATATCGCTGCAAAGCAGCCATTCTAAAACAGCATGCTTGAGTGACAAAAAAAGGTAAAAGAAAAACAGTCCTTGTAAGTGGTTAGTGCTCAATTATTTCTAAGAGCTTCATACTTTCTTTAAATGAGAATATATTCATGATTATGAAGGATTCCTAACATGATTTTAAGGAAAAAGTTTTAAGATGGATAAAATTTTTCTAAGTGACCAATAAATATATGTTCAATTAAAGTATTCTTTTTATTCTACTGTTTTTATTTATTTGTTTTTCTTCAAATATGCTGCAGTATTTGTGTAAGCTGTACTTTAGAATAGCTTCAGCTCTGTTTTGCTGTTTTTTTTTTTTTTTTATAATTAAATAACTACAAGGAATTTTGTAGATGCTGTTTCCATTCAGGCAAAAGAAAGTGTGTTTTGCTCAAATTCCTTGGAAAATAACTGCTGGGGAACCTCAGCTTAGTCTTCAAGTCTGCAGACATCTGCTCACTTGTTCTTGGCCTTAAGATTCCACTGGCGAACTGTGAATGCACAGAGATATTTTAAAAATCATGTAACTTTAAAACTGATCTGCTTACATTTAGCCATAACAAATTTGAAGGATCAAATTATACCTCTTTTGAAAAAAATGGTTTGAAAATGGGGCAACTCAGACAGCTGTGTAGTGCTTTCACCAGACTCCCAATCTTGGAATAGAGGATTCTTCTGCAGGTTAGTTCCAGTGTGCCTTTTCCCTTTTATTGTCAGTGGGGGCTTCCCACTTGAAACCTCTGCTCCAGCCACACAGTTTGGTTCCCTGTCATCTGAGCACACTTTAGCCTCTTCCATCTTGGTGCCATTGCCATCACTGTTTCTCACAGCTCTAACATATGTACATTCTGCTCATCAAATGCTTCAAAGCCAGTTTAGGTCCCTCCACTTAAGCCTTTTCTACCTGTCCCTTTCCAATCTAAAATGATTGGGTCTGCCCAAGTTACTTGGCTACACTTTATACCACCTCCATTATTATTTTTCTTAATCTATCTGTTTATCTACCTACCTACCTATCTACCTATCTGTCTGTCTGCCTATCTGTCTCTTATTCTCTGACCTACATTTTGTATTTAAAGAACGGCTTACTCTTCTGAGCAGGTGACAGATGCTTGAAAACACTTAGCTGATTCATCAATTGATTTGGTTATGCACTGACTAGAGAGATTGGATTGATGCTTGGAGATTTTCACTGAAATTTTTCTGTCAGGTCTTGACATTTTGAATGTTTGAATGATGGTACGTATTGTTAGGAGGCTGGCTCACCTTTTCCTTGGCTTCACTCTTTCTTGCTTGAGAACATGGCATTGTTTTGTAGGTCTGATGACCTCACACAGTGACTGGCCTATAGTAGGTGGTCAGGGATCTTGGTTGAATGCAATCATATCATATTTCTGTTACGTTAAGAAAAAAAAAATTGGCCTTAATCTAAATAGAAACTTTAATTGACAGGAAAATATCTATAAAATATTTAGTCTAAAATTTCTTTAGTTTTTCTGAAAATTTCAACATGTCATGGCAGAAATTTCCTCCTCTCCCCAAGGTAAAGATATTTTGTCTTTTCCACTTGTGTAGTTGCTCATTTATTTTGCATGGGATTTTTAAATTATTTGCTTTCTTTTTTCACTTACACTTGAGATCTCTGAAGACCCCTGGCAGATCACCTGGATTATAGTTAAAATCCCCATCCCTTTAATGATGTCTCATTTCTTTCCTACAGCCTTGGGGTGGTAGCTGGGTTTTTTTTTCACATTAATTAGAAAGAGCTCACTTCCCATTTAATTCAGTTCGTCTCAGCTCAGCTTTGACTAACAAATTTTCTTTTCCAAGTCTCAGTTTACTCACCTGTAAACATTTTCACCAAATAATAGTTAAGGATTTTTTTTAGCTCTGACTTGCTAAGATTAAGATTGTGGTTAAGATAATGTTTACTTGCAAAGCAATGCTATGAAGGAAACAAAAATAAATAAGACCCAGTCTCCATCTTCATGAAGCTCATTGCTGATTTCAGAACTGATGGCTTCAAACAGCTTTATGAAGCATTGGTTTAGTTTTTGTCTTTGAGTTCTGACAGGATTACCACCAAGCTCTCTAAGAATGACTGGCTTGAATCTCTGCTTGTTACGTAGGGAAGATTTTTTGTTTTAAAGAAAGCAATCCTGTATGACCTTGGGAAAGAAAATTAAAGCACAGCTGGAGTTGGCAGAGCAAAATTTAACCTAGCGTTTGTGTGCCTCACTTACCCAGACTCTTGAACGTACTAATAGATGTGATGATTGAAACCCAGCAATTAACAGGCTTCATTTCTCCATAACCCCTTCATCTTTCCCAAGCAGAATGATAAGAAAATTATTTAGTATTTTTAATGACGGTAGGAGGAGGTGCTGAAGGAGCCAATGTAGCTCTGAAAACACCATAAAGAATTTGTATGCGTTTCATGATCTAAGGCCTAATCAAATGTTAGGAAACTTTATTAGTAGGGTATCCAGCCATCTCACTTTTAGCATTGAAAGCCCTGTGTTATTGGAATGCCTTAGCCCCATGAAAATCAGGACAATAGGATACCCTATTGAGGTTAATTCCTCATCTTTTTCTTTAAGGATTGACAAGTAGGGAGCTCAAATCAAGTTTTGTTTTCAGTTTTAGCCACTTTGCTTGTCTGTGCCTTCTGTTGTTAACACCCCTCGAATCTTACTCTGTGCTTGTTCTTTTACCCTTGTTCTATGAGGCAGGGAAGCCTGGTGGTCAGCATCACTTGTGGAATCAGATTATCGGATTTAAAATTTGCTTGCACCACTGACTAGCTGTGTAACCAAGTGTGGAGAAATATTCTAACTTCCCTATGTTTTTTTTTTTTCTATCTGTAAAATCTGTACCATAAAACTAGTAGCTATCTCAAAAGGCTATGAAGGGTAAAAGGATGAAACAGTATTACATGTTAATGTTTATATATAATCTATGGTCAATAAGTGTCAGCTGTTGTCATTAATAATTGTTTCATTGATTCTGGGTTTTTAATTTTAAACTGCCAATTCATTCTGAAAAGCGGTGGAGTGTAAATAAATGAGTAAATAAAATCATCGCTAAATTTTGTCCTTTCTTCCTCAAGGAGCCATGAACAGCAGAGTCATGGAATCTTTTCTTGGTGGGATTTTGGTTTGTCAGGGTTGAGAAGTGTCCTGGTTTAGTGCCTGTCAAGATTATAAACAGCCTAGGAGTGTCTCATCCACCTCCAGTTACTCCATGGGAGTGGCAATCCCAAGTGGGGATGGAATCTTGTGAGCTGAGTGCTGACTGTTTTCTCTCTGTGGAATCACAGTGGTCTTCCTCCACTTGAGCTGGCCCTAGGTTCTCTGTACCTCATTCAGTTTCTTAGACTTCCCACCTCTATCTGTGGTTAAAACAGAAACATCAAGAGTTAACTCTACATAGCCAGGACTGAGTGCAAAAGGCACTGCTTGGGCTGGGGAATGAGGACAATATACAAGTGGTAGCTGAGAATGTGGCCTGAAATCAGAGATCTGTATACAAATGTTGATCCTGCTAGTTACTGGCCTGGCTGGGTGATGATGGAAAAATTGCTGAACCAGTCTTTTCATCTGTAAAATAGGTTTAATGACCCTTTAATATGGTTGTGAGCATTAAATGAGATGATAAACAATGCCATATAGTGCCCAAAAGATACCACTTGATAAATAGATTCTATGATAATATTTATGGTATTGTCTACTAGCTGATGAGCCTGTTAACATTTTCCTTTCTAAACTACTTGGCTGTATGAAACCTGACAAGTTCAACTTGTTTTGTTGTCGTATTGTGTAGTATCTGCCAGTGTTGCTTGGGCACCACTAATAAAAAAAAAAAGAGAGATCTGTAGCTTTTAGGGTATCTGAATGATTATTTCATGCCGAAGTATTCTAAAATTTTGTTTGTCTGATCTGAGATTTTATTCTTATTCAGTTCAGAAATGTGATAGGAAGTAAATTATCTTTTAGTTCTGTATTAGATATCCTTATGTACAAAAGCAAAGTTACAGAAGAGTGTTATAGAAAAGGTGTCATTTGGCTAAATAACTATATAAAAGTGCGTGGAAGGCTAAATTACATGACTGGTGATTATTTAGGGAATACCTTTGGAAATGAATTTGCAGTAGGGAGTGTTGGATAAAGGCCTTTTACTTTTTATTTCTTATACTTTTGTATAATTTGAATTATTTTTATAATAAGTATGTAACACTTTTATGACAAAACTTTTTTTAAAAGATGATAAAAAATATGATTTGTCTCCAACTCCTTATGCTTTGCCTGTAAGATTTGCTTTAAAGTCTTGCTCTAATGCCAATCTTCTATTTTCTTTTGTCCTCACTTCTTTGGGTAGCACATTCTTCTATTTTATATTATAATCAAGGAATAGGCCAAAGACTGTTCATGGGTTCAGTATAACTCAACTTGCTCAGGTGTGGGAAGATGAGAACAGTGTTGCCTCCTTCATCGTCTTGTAACTGATTGGAAATTTTTAAAGAAGTATGGTCGTGTGTCACTTAACCACAGGGATACATTCTGAGAAATGCATCTTCCAGACAATTTCATCTTAGTGCAAACATCATAGAGTATATTTACACAAACCTAGATGGTATAACCTACTATACACCTAGGCTATGTAGTACAGCCTATTGCTCCTAGGCTACAAACCTGTACAGCATCCTACTTTACTAAATGCTGAAGGCCATGTGCATCTAAACACATCTAAATATACAAAAGATACAAGAAGGATAGAGTATAAAGATTTAAAATGGTACACCTGTAGAGGGCTCTTACATGAATGGGGCATACAGGACTGGAAGCTGCTGTGGGTGAGTCAATAAGTGTGCGGTGAGTAAATGTGAAGGCCTAGGACATTACTATACACTACTGTAGACTTTATAAACACTCTGCCCTAAATTTATAAACTATGTTTTTGTTTATTCAACAATAAAGGAAGAAAGTTAGCTTGCTGTAACTTTTTTACTTTATACACTTTTTAATTTTGTTTAACTTTTTGACTATTTTATAACCCAGCTTAAAATGGCTGTACAAAAGTATTTTCTTTCTTTATATTCTTATTCTAAAAGCTGCTTTTATACTAAAATTTATTTTATTTTTTGCTTTCTAAGCTTTTTGTTAAAAATTAAGACATGGTGGGAGGGGAAGGAAGGATTTAAAAACTACATATTGGGTTCAATGTATACTACTCAGGTGATGGGTGCACTAAAATCTCAGATTTCATCACTATACAGCTTATCCATGTAACCAAAAACCACTTGTACCCCAAAAGCTATTGAAATAAAAAATGTGTGTGTGTGTGTGTGTGTGTGTGTATATATATATGTTTGTGTGTGTGTATAAAACTAAGACATGAACACACATTAGCCTAGGCCTACATATGGTCAGGATCATTCATATTACTGCCTTCCACCTGTACATGTTGTCCCACTGTAAGGTCTTCAGGGGCAGTAACAGGCATGGGGCTGTTATCTCCTATGATGACAATGCCTTCTTCCGGAATGCCTCTTGAAGGGCCTGCCTGAGGGAGCTAGGGTTTTACAGTTAGCTTTGTTTTTTAATAAGTAGAAGGAGTAGACTCTAAAATAACAATTAAAAGTATAGTACAGTAAATAAGCAAACCAGTGACAGAGTCATTTATTTCATTGTCAAGTATTATATACTATACATAATTGTATGTCCTATACTTTATATCACTGGCCACGCAGTAGGTTTGTTTACACCAGCATCACCATAAACACATGAGTAATAAGCCATACCACAATGACATTATGACAGCTAGTATCATTGGGTGACAGAAAATTTTCAACTGCATTGTAATCTTATGGGACCACCTTCATATATGTGGTCTGTCATTGACCAAAATGTCATTATGCAGTGTATGACTGTATTTTCAAATCCATTTGGGGAAGCCAAAAGAGTATACAAAAGTAGTCTTCCTGACAGCGTTTCAGGGAATCTGCATCTCGTCCTGTTGTGGTCAGTAATCAACTCTGTGATCTTTAGGAAACAGGGCCTCTCTGAATTTCAGGTTCCATACCAGCCAATAGATTTGATGGTGTTAGCATCATCTCTTCTCATTTGAACAGTCCAGGATTTCTCATATTCCTTACTTTACATTTGTCCATGCAAAATTAAGAACACAAATCCCACATCATTAGTGATATTCTATAGGGAAAGAACATAATAGAGACATCATTGGGATATGGTGGTGAGAGAAGAGAAATGACCCCTAACAGTCACGCAGAAGAAAAGTCCTATCAGTGGATGAATGCATACGTGTCTGGGACTCTGGAAAATGGCACTTACTAACAAGGTAGAAATTTATTTTGTTACAGAGTTGGGCTGCATTTGCTATTTTTTAAAAAATCTAAACCTACACTTCTTTGTTGGTAAGGCACTTTCTCATTTTAATTATAGATTCATCACTGTCCTGCACATTAGCACGGCCATAATTTGTTGAATGTTTTCGATCTGAAATTCATCGTAGAAATGCTGAATGGCTCTTTTAGTTTTTTGCACTTTATATATAAACACTGGATATTTTTATTTTCTTCTCTTATTTATTTTTAAAAATAAGTTATTTTTGTTATATACTCCCTGAGGGTACCCGTCTTGTGTTCTGTGACCGTTGGACTTCATTTTAGAGCTGACTTTTTTCCTATTCTGTACATTTCTTTGTTTGCACTCGAGCATTAAAGAAGCAATCTAAAAGTAGATTTTTTTTTTTCCATAGGAGTTTGTTTCTACAACCCTAGTTGTATGTTGCATAATTGGACAGTGGTCTTTTTGTTTATTTGTTTGTTTGTTGGCTACTTGAGTTTTGGGAAGGGTAAATAATTTTGATGAAATAAAACAAATCCTATCTTCTATGTTATACCTGGATTTTGGGTTCTGAATGTTACCTACATTTGTAGGGATAAAGAAAGATTCACAGAGACAGCATAGCCATAGTCAATGCACAGATACATCCTGGAACTGGGAGCCATCAGATCACCTTTCCTTATGGATTGAACCTATCTATATCCTGCTCTGAATATAATTTTTGTTTTTAAAACTTCTTACTTAGGGATATTTTGGTAAAAATTATTCAAGTGGCAAGACAAACTAAACAGGCAGTAATGAAATAGGTAGTTTGTGTTTGTGACATACTCGATTTTGATTCTGAGCATTTAAAGTTCCGGAAGATGAGATTTTTAAGATGTAGAAACAAAGCTAATGCTGCTGAATTTACTGCATCCTGTACAGCAAACTCTAGGTAATTCTGAACTGTTTCCAAAGAGGAGAAGCTTACTAAGTCTTGGAAGATCTATTCATCAGTTCGTTTTCCTTCTTTTTCAGTATTTCATTAGCTCTTTCCTTCCCATGTCTTTTTCCCTTTTAGACTTTCATAGCACACTGGACACTAGATGTTTAAGTAGCTATCCCAGCATGGTTAGACTATTATTTCAATATCAGCATAGACAAAACTGCCACACTTTTGCAGACCATCATATTAGTATGCTTTAAAAAAAAAATGTAAAAAGAACACTTAGAGGCTTTGTCTGTGTGGAAACACTAACTGCAAAGAGGAAACTCTGTTGGATTTATTGGCTCTTGCAGTATTTGGGTCTGCATATTTTTGTTCTATTTTGCTTTGAAGATTGGTTTTATTCAATTTCTGTTCCTGTAGAAGGGACAAAACATATGTAAATAAGAAAATACATTTTTGCAGATTTTTAAATTTTTTCTTCTTTACCACAAATCAAGAATGTAAGCTACTCCAGTTGATTTACATTTTTGTGCAAGTTTTTATCAAGCCTCAGACCTGTTAAAACTAGTTTAAAAAAACAAAAAAGAAAAAAAAAGCTAACAGTATCATGGAAGATAGCGAACAGATAACTTTTTCACACTTGATAGTATTTAGCTTTAAAATTCTAAGTCAGAATTAGACCATTACTGAAATTCCTCTGTTGCTAGTGGCTTCCTTAAAAGACTGCAGGACTCTACATCAAAACATGGGCTCTACTGAAACTCACTTATTTCTTTGTACAGACAGTCTCTGAAACCTTCCAGCTCAAAGATCTGATAACTCTTGGATTGGAAAAATATCCTTTCCTGTCTTGCTGTGGGCTTTTTTGGCATTTATGCTGATTGACTAAGAAAAGTGGCTTACTTGTGGTATTTGACTTTAGGTATTTGGGCCAAAGACCAAGTTTCAAACCTTGTACATATTTGTACACTTAGTTTAAAATATGTTTTGAACAAAGGCTTTAAACTGGAATCAAGAAAAAATGAAGTCTCCCACCAGCTAAGCAATCTCAGTGTGTTTCCCTAATTTCCTGAAAGAGTTAGCCGTCTGCTATGACATAGGCATTTTACTAGTTCCATTTAAGTCCTGAGTTTTGGAAAATTTTTCTCCAGTTTGTTTTATTTTGCTTTGCCTGGAGACTTCAAAGATAACCACTGAAGCCTATCAAACTATTCAATTTTTTAAATCATGAAAATCATACCTATTGCTCTTAGCACCTTTTATTTAATACATTCTATATCTAAGAATGATATGACTTTTATGTACTGGTTCTGCTTGGGTGGTGCTATGGTTTGAGTATTTGTGTCCCTCCAGAATGCATATTTTGTAATTCTAACTCTCAAGGTCTGGATGGTACTAGGAGGTGAGGCTGTTCAGAGGTGATTTTTTCATGAGAATGGAGCCCTTATAAAAGAGGCCCCAGAGTAACCCCTTGGTCTTCTTTCATATGAGGTTACAGTGAAAAGATGCCTGCCTATGAGCTGGGAATTGGGCCATCAGCAGACACTGAATCTGCCTTGATCTTGGACTTTCTAATCTCCAGAATTGTGAGAGATAAATGCATGTTGTTTATAAGGTACTCAGTCTATGCTATTTTGTTATGGCATCTCTAACAGCCCAAGGCAGGTAGGCAGGGAATATAATGGGAAGATTAATTTTATAGAGGGAAGAAGAGGAGAAATGGGGGTATTTGTGAAGGAGAGAGGGAGAAAACAGGAGGGAATATATAGCAGATGTATTTGTGAGATCATAACTCTTTCTTGGCAGTTATGATGTCCTGGCCTTGGGCTTGACTTTAGCTAGGAGCGGGTCAGCATCCCTAGACATCATCAACAGGGAGATGAGACAAAATTGCACCTTAGCTTTCTAGGTACACATGCTGGCTCAATACGCCAATGAATCTAGCATATGAAAAATTAGGATAGCAATGTTTTATACTTTGACCTATGTTGATCTCTGAGAAGGAAAAATGTTTTGGGTAATTCAAAACTTTTAGGCTTGTATTTCAATATTTTTAAAAAATCATTTGACAAATAGTGAACTCCTAACTGGCTTTCGAGAAATGTAAGAATATCTGAAGTTGTGATTTCCCAAGGTTCACCATCTGTTAGTATCTAGGAGACTTACCATATGTTGTGCTCAAATTCTGACTTTTACAGGTTAACTTGTTTTCACTTTGTTCTTCACCCCTACATTTTGGGCACAGCTGGTCACATTGAAACCTATCCTGACTCAATAAACTTGGAGAAAAGAATGGGGAGGGGTGAGTCTTTGGGAAGAACAAACAGACTAGGAGGTGTTAACTCCTAAAGGATATGAATTCTTCCATAATGCGGTTCGAAGAGTCTAATGCTTCCTTCATGTAAAATACATGTAAAGGCTTGGGTATTCTGTTGGTACAGTAGTGTGAGTCGTGTTCCAACCCCTCTTGCAACTGACTGTCCTGAGAATTCGGAAGGGAAATAATAACCCGGTGGGAGTCTGTTTGTTCCACGTTGCGCCCCTCGGTGGTGGTGGATGGCTCCTCTGTTTCGAATCTCTCTATCTCGACCCCACCACGATGTTAATGGCTGTCGGCACGCTCCACTGTTTATCTTGGAATTTGATCCCATCATCTTGGCAACCAAACTGGGACCTTTACCGCTCAGATTGTTTGTCATTTGTTGTTAATTATCTGTTACTATAAATTCTGCACTTTGAGAAAAAAGGGAATGTTTTGAAATATTTCCTCCAACATGTAAGTGGAGCTTCATTTTCTGTGGACAAAGAGAACAACAAAAAAAAATGAGCCCTTTTGGGAGCTGGTTTTAGGGAAATCAAGTGCCCTGATTTTTCAGACGGGCTCAGTGAGATCCTACTAATGTAGCCAGGATTTGCACTGAAAGAACCTTTGCAACTCAACAATGGTCTAATACAGATCATTAGTGACAGGTACCCTCCATTGGAGGGGAAAAACTAATTTAACTTTACATAAGGGGTTTTGCTTTTTATCCCAATCTCTTTATGCCATAATTGTGTGGGTTTTTTTTTTTAAATGCTAGGGCCTGTTCCCTTCAGCCACTTCCTCTTTTTTAAAGATTTTAAGACAAAGCAGTCTAGAGTGAGAAGTAGCTTCTGCCTGCCTGTCTTTATGAGGTGTTTATTTTGTCAAGTGTAGCATTAAAATGAGCTTTCTAGTCATTAGTGGATTTTAGTCCTGGTCTCACACTCTGCAGGGAGAGTCATGCCATGCTATAAACAGATAGCACTGTTTTTGCAAGGTGCTGTACCACAGGCTGCAGGAGCCATGGTTGAGCTTAATATCTTAATAAAGCGGTAAACAAAAGAACATGAAAGAGAGACAGAGAGGGAAAGAATGAAGGTTTGTATTTTAAAGGGGAGCATTTGGGAATAGAGTGACTGTTGCTTAGCAGAAATCTGGGCACAGTTAAAATGTTAGAAAAAATGAAGTCATTTGAGAAGTTCTATAAAGAAAAAAAGTATATGCAGAACTACTACTAGTGTTTTATCTTTATAGTGGGGGATCATAATCATATATGCTTCAAAAAGTAATGGTGAGGGTTATAGAAGAAATACTTAGTGCCCAGTAAAGCACTTAATACAGTATCTAAATGCTCCATGTATGGTGGCTATTATTGTTAATAATATTGTGTATTATTATTGTCTCTAAAACATTAACACTAGCTTCTGCAGTTTTAATAGTGATATATAACCCATCATCACTATAACTTTTTTCATGCCTTTAAGTTTGGTGTGTCTGTTTTATTCTTGTCAAGAAGTTTTTAGGGTTTTGCTGTCTCCCAAGGGAGACACAGGGAGGGAGGGATTGCGTCTCTGTTAACCTGATAGCCAGGGGCAGAGACTTAATAAACACTTAGCTCCCTGCCTGCTGCCTGGGACAGTGTAACTCTCAGTGATATGTGTTTTATTGGAGTTGTGGAATTTGCTTGGGCGAAAATGTTCTCAGGTTTATAGGGATTCATGATAATAGTGTCGGCCCTGAAGTAAAGCACTGTTCTAAATATTCCACTTTCACTATCCTTTTATGTCTTCTCTCTCAGTGTTTTTCAAAGGGGGCAGGATAGGTGCTTGGCCACTACTTTAGAATACAGATTATAATCAGACTTTAGGATTAAGAAATGAGTAGTAAATATATTAAATTAGTGACTTTTAGTAACTGAGTATGAGAATAAGAAACTGGAGGGAGGAGATTGGGAGCTGGAAAAAAGCACCCTTTGATTGCTCTGGGGGAGGCTGGGAAAAAGGATTTAACACTTTGGATTTTTAGCAGCCATTAAAACTCGATGGGATCAGATTACTTGACTGCACATCTGAAACATGAAACTCTTGCCCTAAACCATGCAATTGAGTTAAGCTCAAATTCTAGGCCTCCCCCTAAGACTGGCCTCTGGGTAAGCCTCATTGTTGATCACAAAATGATTTCCTTTGAGAGGAGCAAGACTACAGTGAGGTTTGTATGGCCAATTTAGTCTGTGCATTGGTGACAGTCAGACTTTTGGCAAGAGTTAGTGCCAACTTTGGTGATCTGTCCACCGAATGTTTCCCAAGGTCTTCAAAACCATCTGGATTGAGTGCTGACATTGAAGGAAAGATGCATTATAAGTCCAGCTTTCTAGGCACACTGCCTGTATTTTTTATTTTTGCAAGTAGAGAGATACTGAGAGATGTCATAGAGCAACAAGCTGATCCGTGGCCGTAAACTTAGAGTCACAAAAGAAAGTTGAAAGTCTCTTCCCTAAACACTGTTTTATCTCTCTAGCTTTGTCACTTTTTTTAGGGAGCCCCTATCCTTCTCTCTGGATTAGGTGTCCCTTTATACATAGTCCCAGAACCTGTGAGTGGTACTGTCCTTTGGTAGCACTTATCATAAATATATTCTTGAATTGTTTGTGAAATGTCTGTATTCCACTAGGATGTAAGCTCTGCGAGGAAAGTGACCTTATCCTTTTCTTTTATTTGTTTTTTGCTGTCTGTATTCACAACACCTATCACAAAGCTAGGCATGTTCCGGACACTCTGTAAACACCTGTTGAATGAATGAATGAATGAATGAATGAAAACTGAGTTTGCAAGGATTCAAAGGATTAACATGTGCTTCCCCAAGAAGTGCCTTGTAATCACTCGTTCATTTTGAGAATATGTATGTAGACTTGAGGTGTACTTGGCTTTAAAAAGGGTAACTTATGTAAGTCTCCCATGTTTTTTTCAGGATGGAGCTGGATGAAGCTCAGAGTGAGTATTTCTGATACTCGTACACTAATGCTGTCATCTCTGCCTTCAGTTGACTTTTGCTTTGACAGTAGTAAACTCTCTTTTCTAACATAGGAAAAAAATATCAAAGCTTCCACTTCCAATTTGACCCTAGAGATTTGGGTTTTTTATATTGTTCTTTATAAATGGAGGCTTTGGAAAGTATATTGTTTTAACTACTTGTAAAATGCTCATTCATTGATCCTATTTGGAGTCAACAATTATCGGTTAGAAGCGTGAAATTAATTAAGATACATTTCAGCCCACTTACCTGGAGACTGACTGGCAACTGCTCCTAATATGTGGAGTTTACCTGAAATGAAGACCATGAAAATGGGTCATCTGTCATCATGGGAATCGTGCATTTTGAATAAGGCAAACCAATTTTTATTCCGTACTCTGATGTCTAATGACTTTACAATTGCTTTTTAAAGTAAACTCTTAAATTTTTTACAGAACAACTTTTTTGACAAAAATCTGTGATTTGGGTTAAATACAGATAACACAGTCAAATACATGGTAGGACAGTGATTGAATACCTTTCTTAAAAACCTTGACTGAAAGGTAAAACAAAGGAAATTCAAAGTAAGTATGCAATGGAATTCTAATTATGGGTGACTAAACTATAAACCCGTTGAAAACCAAATGATCAGAAAAAGATCCTGCTGTAAAGTGCCAGCCTTAAGAAAATTTTATATGGAGCAGAAATTAAAAGAGGGAAGATACTAAGAAAGAGAAGTCTGCATTGCAAGCACTTTTGGGGCAGGAAGTTTTTAATTTAGATAACTGACTTCAGGTTTCTCTGTAACTTTCCCTGTGGCTGTGTCTACTAAGGAAGGTATTGTATGATTAGACTTTCTGGAAATGCCCTTTGGCTGAAGACCTAATTGAGTCTCTGAACTTGGGTGCAGGGTTAGAGCTGGAGAAGCTTTTTGCCCTGCAGGTAAAGGCGCTTTGATGGACCTACCTCTTTGATAAGTACCTATAGGGCTGGCAGTGACACTGTTTAGGTAAAGTATGGTTTAGTAATTGAGGAGTCAGTGCTCCTTAGTATATGAAAATCTTTCTTTAAAATAGGGAAGACACCAAAATCCACATACGCAATTTAAATGAGCCTGTATTCTGCATTATAAATATGCACCGGATGCCAAGTAGAAAACCGGAACACTCTCTCAGGATGCTGTTAGGGCCAAGCGGAATCTCATTAGGGACAGCTTCAAAGATCAGTTCCTCGTGTCCATAAAAACAAGTGTAAATTATCTGGTGCGCGCCTGCTGTTAGCAGTTGCGGTGTTGCATTATGCATGATTCAAGACTGCACAGGGGAGACACAGGCTGCACGGAGTTCCACAATATATGTGGGGATTTCTCTACCCATTTTTTTTCTTTTTGGCGCTGAGTTCTACATTTTAGAAATTTATTGGTGTGTTTCAGTTAATGGAGGGTGCCATATATAACCCGCTCCTACATTTTTGATGAATTGGAGTCAGTTCAGAGAGGGATGATAAGGTTCTGAACCGTTTACGTGAACAGCCAGGCTACTCAGATTTATGTATCTTGTTTGCTCACACATGGAGTCAGATTAGGGGGGGCATGTATGCATTCCATGCACATAGAATTGAGTGCATTTGTTTCAAGTACTCTCTCCCTCATTTTGATATCTTGGTTAGATTTTTAAAATAAATGTGAATGCTCAGTAAATTAAGAAAATGTAGTTGAGTTTAACCTGTAAGTCTTCAATAAATAGTTTTCAAATAAATGCCTAAGGATCTGGAAATATATTTCTGGGCTTTATTGCCCGAGGAGACAGGGAAGCAACGTAGTGTTTAAGAACATGGATTCCAGAAGCAGACTGCCACAGTCTGAATCTTGGTCTGCCTCTTACTCTCTGCGCGACTGTAGCCGAGTTACTTGACGTCTCTGTGTTCTCATTCATAAATGAGGGAAGCAATTAGTTCCTTTCTCAAAGGGCTGTTGCGAAGGTTAACTCAACTGCTTTATGTGTAGTACCTACGGAATTTTCTGGGGATGTTGGAAGTTCTGTAGAAGTGTTTCATTTTGGTGTTGTCATCATTATCAGAGGTGGAAGACCTTCCAGTGCAGCTGGGCATGACTAGGTACAGAACACTTAGAGCCTGAATTTATAAGCATATGTGTGCTTGAGTGGGTAGATATACATGAAGGCTGAGGGCAGGCAAAGTTAGGGAATGATTACCTTGGGGTCAATTAGAAGAAGTCACTGAAAATACAAAATGCTTAGTAGATGTGTACCTTGCCAGCCCAGGTGACTCAGGGAGATAAACATAAGATCTTGAGAAAAGATTAAGTCAGAGTATCAAGAGAGAGTTAGCTTTCCTCTAGCCAGAACAGAGGAAAGGGTTTACCAATTTCCTTTTCCTAGTTGTTTCTCAAGGCCTGTTCCCAGAACAAAGAAGCCTGTGGGAGAAAGATCAAAAGGTCAGCCTTACACAGTGTCACATGACTTAAATCCATCAATTTCCCAGTACTAGTTACTTCCATTTTGAAATTTACATTTGCTCCTTTAAGGGGATAGCCACACATAGCAATATTGCTCTTTCTAGACTGGAAGCCCTATAAGGGCAGGACTGATGCTGACTGATCTTGAATCCTCTGCAGTGTCCATGGACTCAGTAACAAATTCATCTTGGACAAATCAATAAATGGTCTTCATTGTGTATTTCTCCTGTCATTTTGTCCTCACAGCAATTTTCTCTGAACTCAAAATCTCTCCACCCTCTTTAGAGTCACCCCTACTACTAACATGCTCACCCAAGCACTAGTTAATGGCCTACCATGCTTGCTCCAGTGTTCCTCCTTTCAGTTTGCTGAAATTGCCCCTGCCATCTCCTGTCACTCACTCATCAATATTTTAAGAATGGTTTGCTGGGAACTCTTATATTTTGGCACTAAGTGATTGAGGCTACCTTGGGTATTCTGTAGACCTCTAACACTTTTACTTGGAAATGAGAAACTCACTCTAAAATATTTGAATAAGCAAAAGACTTTGGCTTGATGAGGATCTTGCAAACTATCTACAGCAGAGATTCCCAACCCCTGGGGCCATGGATCTTACCAGTTCCTAGCCTGTTAGGTGCTGGGATACACAACAGGAGGTGAGCTGCACCAGCATGACAGCCTGAGCTCCGCCTCCTATCAGATCAGCTGCAGCATTAGAGTCTCACAGGAGCCCAAACCCTATTGTGAACTGTGCATACAAGGGATCTAGGTCATGTACTCCTTATGAGAATCTAATGCCTG
Organism: Ateles fusciceps; assembly: GCA_036589455.1. Lineage (NCBI taxonomy): Eukaryota > Metazoa > Chordata > Mammalia > Primates > Atelidae > Ateles > Ateles fusciceps. The sequence continues at coordinate 1,171,111 of JAZHEH010000681.1, read as the reverse complement.
ATGATCGGAGGTGGACCAGTTTCATTCTGAAACCTACCCCCCTCATGCCCCCATCCATGGAAAAACTGTCTTTCACCAAACCTGTCCCTGGTGACAAAAAGGTTGGGGACTGCTGATCTATAGGATAGGGAGGGAGGAAATGAGCAAGGAGAGTGGCATGTCTGGGGAAAGCTGGGTGTCACTGAAAATGTTACAGTAAATGAATCAATAAGCATTTATCGGAAGTAGCATGGGATGCAGAGATCCTGGTTGTTTTGCTTCTCGTTTTATCCCCAATGCATAGTACAATGCCTGGCACATAAATAATTATTGGTGAACAAATTAATGAAGGAATGTTTTATTGGGTTTAGCAGTCAGGATAATATAGAATGCTAGCATGTCTTGCCTGTTTAGAGAGACAATCAAATGCATCTGAAATAAATAATATTTAATAAAATAATCATGTATGTATTATTGTTAATAGAATATCAAGGTTCTTAAAATACTTATGTTCTGCACTCACTGTGAAGGAAACAGAAATAGAGAATTTTATGTACAGCCTACTGGCAGGCCAGAGAGGGTAAGTGACGTGTTCAAGGTCAAGTAGGACTGCTGGTTTCTAGTATAGAATGTGACTTTTTATGACCCTTAATAATCTGTAGGTGCCTAAGGAACTTACGGTTTGGGGCAGACAATAAATGCTAACTGAGTAAAAGAAGCAAGGAAGAATTTCTTCAATAACATGTCTAAAATAAGACTTTTTGGGCATCTGCCTTAGTTCTATTGAAATGCTTAACAATGATATTTCTTAGTTTTTCCCTGTTGACATGCATCAGGTTTGATTCTTCTCCCAAACATGAAAGAAGGTAGGCTTCCCGAAGGAGGCACCCTGTGATGGAAAGCAGTTTGAAATAAACAGGAGCAGCTATTTTCTGCCCTGGAGGATCGCACTCCACTTTCATTTCAGAATATGTCCTCCTGTTTCTACCACTCTTTTGTCCTTGGGTTCTTCTCAAGTCTGGCAGCATCTTCTGGCCTTATGGGCTCCAGAAACCACTGCCATTTCCTATTCAAAGCCTGTGCACACTTGGACAGCAATTGCATTTTTGCTTGGTTGTGGGAGTTGAGAAGTGTGTGGCCATATGCTGTGGCTTGGATAATGGCTTACATTTCAAACAAGCGAGATGGTTTCTGGCCCACTGCTTGCTGTGTGGGGAAATGAGCAAACCTATATGCTTCTACGTCTTTTCCATTTGGAGACATGAAGATGAAAAGTGGGATGCTTCAACCCAGTACATGTTACAAAGCTCAATTTGAGTGCAGTTTTCAGACCTGGCTATGGTTGAGTATCAAAGATCAAGAATAACTTCAAAGGCCCTACTATTTTTGAGAAGTTCACAGAGGTTACTGTTTGTAAATGATGTCTCTGACCAAAAGGAAGTGGTGTTATTGCACAGAAATTTGGGTGTGTTGTCTATCATTTGTGTTGGCATCACTTGGTAGGCTACTGAAGAGCATCTTCTTCATTAGGGTTCAGAAAAGCCTGTGGTTACAGGTTGTTCCACAAGGAGCACTTTTAGCCACAGGCAGTTTTCCTTTTGGAAAATGAGGCATGGCAGGTATGAGGTACCACATTAAACTTCTTTATGTTGAACTGCAGCTGGGCCCGTGTTGGCTTTGGCAGTGATCCTCTTTACCTAGGTTGCTATGGATCTAGCTATCAGTAAGGCTGCAGCCAGACTCCTAGGATGTTGGTACAGTGGCTGGTGGCTGAGCATTGGTTTATTTGCTGGTGTTGAGCCGGTAGTACCTGTTAGACCTTTAAAAACTGGGCATCACAGGACATACTAGAATTCTTCCAGCTCTGTTGCTTTTCTGGGAAGTTCAGAGATGGCATTTGGCAGCAACTTCACATTCAGTTGAGACTGTTGAACTTCACATTCAGTTGAACTATTGAACTTCATAATGGGGAAATTATCTAATAAAAGCTCTAGTTTTTGGTGATGATTAAAAATAGTGGCTCTGGAATGCTCAAGACCCCAACTTAGTAGGCAGAGAAGTTCATAAAATATGCATTGTGCAGAGTCCAACTGGTGAATATACAGTCTTTATTTCACTATAGAAATTATACATCTAGTCCGTCTATATTGAAATACGTGTGCATGTGTATGTGTGTGTATGTGCATACCCATGTGAAGGTTTAAAAATTAAACATAGATGAAAATGCTTACAGAACACTTCTTTTGTCTATTTAAAAAGAAAACTGGACATGTTTGCATGTGGGTTGAACACCTCAGCTAACGATTACTCACACCGTTGACCTTGTTTTCTATTGAGGGCACCAAGAAGCCACGTTGTTAAGCATACTGGGTCAACCCAGGGTTCACATTAACATCATTTTTCTTTCTGTGGAGATGTAAAGGTCTTCAACCTGATTGTTTTCTTTTTCTTCCACACCAAGTGAGGGGTAGCATGATTTTTGCAGGACTATGGGCCTGCTCTATAAATAAGCAGATTCAGTCCTTTGTTTTAAATGTAATCAGCAAGATTGCATTTGCATTGCCTGTAAGTGAATCACATAAGTGAAATTACATTGCCTGCATCTCATTTGGTATCATAAAATGTTATGGGATGCAGGCTGTTTTTCTCCAAGTAAAGTGTCTTGAGTTAGTATTAGGGTGCTTGCTTTCATTTTCCTTTGTGACCAAATTTGTTGCATTCTACGGAGCTAGGGCCTGGATTTTCACTTATGTTAGTTGCTGGAGAAATACTCATTCATGTTCTCTAGAATGAGCTAAGATATTGGTTCAGTAGGGGGTAAATGGGAGTTTTAAGACTATCTCTATCGTGTAGCAAGTGATTGCTAATCACTTTCTGTCGTTTGTGACAACTTCTGCTTACTAAGAGTAAATGCCAGTCAGTGTTGGTTGGAAATATAAAGCAATCTGAAGCTTTTCAGGCAGTTGGCCAAAGAAAATGGTTAACATAATTTAATAAAAAAATGACTTGGTAGTCTTTTTTTTAGTAACTAGTATGAAATACATATCTTAATTGGCCCTTTAAGAGGTATCCTTAAGACAGAGGACTCAGAAGTCATTGTAAGATTCTCCCACTTATTTTCTTGAAAATAAATTGTTTAACACAGTAAAAATAATGACTGACTTCAAAAATCAGTAATTTTGGTGACAAATGAGAATGCTCTATTTCAACACCATCTCCCTTCTCCCCTGAGGTTTTCTTAATTCATGAATGCTAAGGTGGAAGTCGAAGGAAAGGTATGAGTTCTTAGATAACCTATAACACAGTGTGGTTACTCACAAAACCTCTGTTTATTGACTACATTATTGATAAAACTCCACAAGGCAACAAGCAGCTCTAGTGCTCTTTATGCCCTTTGCTTGTATGTGAAGACTGTTTGCAGAAGGAAAAGGCATGCCAGTTATAATGACGTGCCCGCACAGTGCAAGTGCTTGACACAAAGACGCTCTTTGGTTATTTGTAGTCATGTTAAATTTAGCATGTCTCACATGGAATAAAAATAATTTATTTTTGAACTTGTATTTTAAAAATACATTTTAAAAAATTAAATAACTTTTAAATATAGCTAACAACTTTTTAAATAAGAGTTTGAGACATAAGTGAAAATGCAATTTTGTGCTCCTATATTATTTTAAAAAATGTATCTGGGAAAAACATTTCATATGGAAGGAGAAGATTGAGTATAGTTTCTTTTTAGTTAGTAAGCTTTTAATTGACGCATATTGTGCAAACTAAAATGTATACAAATTAGCATGTGCATGCAATAAATTTCCACAAAGCAAAATATTCGTGTGATCACAATTAACTGTGGTTTTAAAGATCGTTTTGTTTGTTTCAGTATGCAAAATATTATGAAGTCATAAGAATTTAAATGATTGCAATTTACAATAAATTTTTATTGATAAAAATTGTAAAGACCTTTGTTACTATTGCTATGTGGTTTACAAAGAAAATTGTGAACATTGGGATCCCAGTGGGCTCCTGTAGATTCCCCTGCAGCTGGGTGTTTCAGGGCATAGAGTTACATATGTAACTATTGTGACTTTTATTTCAACTGGACTCTAAGGAATACTTTTCATTAGTAGTCACTTAAGATTTCCTGGAAGCTCTTCTCTGTGATTTGAAAAATTCTCTGGATAATATTTCCAAATTGATGACCTTCTGGAGTTAAAACCAAAAATTTTTTGGTCTGGCTTTAAAGATATCTTTATTTTCTATTCCATTTATCACCATTTTCTCATTGAAAAAACTAACTATGCTTATCCCACTTCAAATGGGCAGCTGCACTTTGAAGCTAGATCCTTCTTTTGGCTGTAATTGCCCAAATGAGGAGGACCAGGTTTGCGGACTATTTGAAAAGAATTGGTTGTAACTCAAAACATTTTTCTGCTTTCAATTTTTCTCTTCAAGTTTTAGTGTGTTTTGAAGCCAGGGGAAAAAAGAAGAAAGAAGTACAGAGGGAGGGAGAAAAGAAAGAAGGAAGGAAGAAAGAGCTGGGCAAGGTGGCTCATGCCTGTAATCCCAGCACTTTGGGAGGCCAAGGCGGGTGGATGACTTGAGGCCAGCAGTTTGAGACCACGCTGGGCAACATAGCAAGACCCTGTCTCTACCAATAAATAAATAAATAAATAAATAAATAAATAATAGCTGGGTGTGGTGGCACATGCTTGTACTTCCAGCTGCTTGAGAGGCTGAAGCAGGGGATTGCTTGAGTCTGGGAGGTCAGGACTGCAGTGAGCTGTGATCAGGCCGTTGCACTGCAGCCTGGGTCACAGAACAAGACCTTGTTTCAAAAACAAAATAATAAACAAGACAAGAAAGAATAAAGGAGGAAGGAAACGAAAGAGAAAGAAAAAGGGGGAAAAAGTTTACAAAGTACATATAAGCAAGGCAATTCTTACCTAGGAATAGCTGAAGTATAGTTTTGGAGGAAAGAGAGAGATACAGGATGATCCTAGAATTTCAGCTTGAGAACCACTATTGGATTTAAAGTGTGACTATAAACTACTCAGCTAGACTTCTTTTTTCTTTTTCTTCCATTTACCAGAATAGGTAAAATAATAATAATAAAACACATACAAAATATACACATGTGTATATGTATGTGTGTGTGTATGTATTCTACTGGTTATTCTTCTGACCAATTCCTGCAAGACAAATATTCCTGAGAACAATTGTGAAACCACCTCTTTCAGGATTGTCCTTGGAGCCAGGTCGTGGGCACACAAAGGAAGAGTTCTTCATACTTTCCAGCCACAGACATTATCTTTACTCATATTTATTTATATCTTCCTAGCAACGCCCTTATGGTTTCAGTTCAACATGCCCAAGGAATAAAATTCATTAGTGAGTTCTCACATTTGACTTCTCCCTCTGACCATGAAGCGCTTCAGATTTACCTGGCTAAATGTTTCTTTGATTGGATCCCTCATGGTCATTGCCATGAAGAGTTCTCATATACATATTACTATTGCAACTTTTCACTTCTCCGCAAATATATTGGACTGACTGTAGGAAAGTTGATCCAGCAGTTGATCCAGATCATTCTATATAAATGGGAATATGGGAGACTGAAATAATTGCACATTCCATTGTTAAGGGCACGAAGATAGCTGATTAGAGATGTTTATTGATTGGTTATTTAGCAAGTACCCTTTCCTTAAAAGAAAACAAAAGGAAACTAACAGTCATAATAGATGTACATGTGCTAAATCTCATAACTAGAAAGAATATTTCTAAATAAACATGAATTATAACTTTGTTTATTATACTATTGTGAGAGCTAATAATTTGCCTTGACATAATAGCTGCTTTTGGGCTATCAGCCATCATGAATAAATGAAAACACCTATAAATTTCCAAACATATATTTGAATTCTTATATTTTGCATTATATGAAATCATACACTTTCTCCAACAAAATGTTTGAATTGATACCTGCAGTTAAGATAGAAATATTCTAAAACTTAGTTTAACCTTGTAAATAAAATAGCAAATACAGTTGTTTCAGAGTTTTGATATATGTATTTGCTTATTTGGCATAGTCATTCTTTTATTCGTTCACTCATTAAATTTCTGCTATGTGCCAGGCACACAAACTGCCTGAATCTAGGACTGTTTAACAAATTGAAATGATAGTTTCATAAATTCATTATGGGGGAAAATGGTTCAATGTAATGCCCAATGTATCAGTCTTAATACAAAATTTGTGATAGCCTAGAGTGTAAAACTAACCCCCTTATTATTTTGCCTTTTTAATTCCGGTGATCATTTCCTCATCTTATAGCCCTACCTTGGTTCAACAATGCTTTTGGGGGAACCCATTCTCTCTCTTCTAACATTTTCTGGACTATAGGCTCAAATGGCTTAAGTTAGAACAAGGAGACCAGTTAAAAAGAGACAAGGCAGACAAGGCAAAATCCACAGAAATGATAATAATAATAAAAATAATATGGCTACCATTTATGGAATGCTTATTGTGTACCAAGCCAAGTGCTAATTGTCATAATACATGATATCATAACTCTAGGAAGTGAATGGTGTTATTCCCATTTTGCAGATAAGAAAACCAAGGCTAAAAGAGGCTGGCAGGGGTGACCTGGGTTTCACAGCTTGTCCGTGACACACGAGTTTGCCTGAATCTGTAGGCCATGCTAATCTGTTAAGGAAGCAGTGATGGACTTGTGGATTAGAGATTTGGATTTGACTATTTTCTTTTCTTTCTAAAACAATGCTCTTGATAAAACCATGTGGGATTGAAGTCATGAAGAAGCATGAGGTAAATGCAATCCAGACCCACAGACATATTTTTGGGATAGTTCCACTGATTGAGGTCCTACAGAGAAACATGACCCAGGATGACATCTTTACTTGGAAATACAAATATGGAGGAATTCATTATTTGGAGGTTGGGGAGTGGCATGGGGAAGAGCATATCGGGTTGAGAGTCAAATGGTGTCGGCCTCCATTCCCTACTCTGTAAAATGAGACTAATACTGGTTAGAGCAGATGGTCTCCAAGGATCCTTATATTTCAAGCATTATAAGGTTTTAGGCTGAAGTTACTTAGAATTATTTGTGGTATTAGTTCCTAGACTTTCCAATGAAAGGCTGCAGGGATTGATGATAATGCAGGAGAGAGTGACAAATGGAAACCTCACTCTCATAAGTCATGGAATTACAGAAGGAACGCTCAAGGCTGTTAACTTTTTCAGCTAAACATCTAAACCTGAGTGGAAAAATTTAGGAAGAAAAAGATTTTCTCTACTTTGAGGAATCTTTGGGGGGCCTGTGGAAGAGAGAGATTTCCTAAAAGAACATGTCAGTATGGGAGTATTAAAAAAAGATGTGGAGACTGGGCTGGAATGAAGAATTTGAGATTCCGGGGGGAATGTGCAAAGGATTTGTCTTTTTTTCGTTGGTTCATAGACATACTCATTTTATTAGTCCATTTTCATACTGCTATGAAGAAATACCCGAGACTGAGTAATTTATAAAGAAAAAGAGATTTAACGGACTCACAGTTCCACATGGCTGGGAAGGCTTCATAATCATGGCAGAAGGTATAGAAGGAGCAAAGGTATGTCTTGCATGGTGACAGGAAAAGAGAGCATGTGCGGGGGAAACTGCCTTTCATAAAACCATCAGATCTCGTGAGACTCATTCATTATCATGAGAAGGGTAGGGGAAAGCCCGCCCCATGATTCAATTACCTCCCACCTGGATCCTCCCATGACATGGGGATTATGGGAGCTACAATTCAACATGAGATTTGTCTAGGGACACAACCAAAATCATATCACTCATCTAAGACCCATGTGAACAGTGGCCTGAAGGGCTCTAGGTCTGGAAATTCCTAGTTTCAGCCTTGCCACTGACTTACACTTTGATATTAATATCTGGGTCTCATTTTCTTATCTATAAGATATAAAATAAGTTTCTAAATCTGCTTTCTGGTGCTACAAATCTGTGAATCGGAGTATCTCAATATCACTAAAGCAAGAGAGTAACAGTGTTGAGGTGGTGTTTGGGGTGGCTGGACTGTCAAGTGAACTGAGTCATGGCTGAGTGACCAGTTCAGAGGATCTGGACTAAAATGGTCTCCATGAGGAGGAAGAAGAAAAGTCCAACATTACGAAAATAATCTGTAGCTGGGTGAGAACAGTTTGTCCTGTGGGGTGAGTTAAGTAGTTGATAATAATTCTGCTTTCATATACCTTGGAATCCAGGAAATGGTAGAGGTGACAGAATAGTCTAGACCAGCATTGCTGTGGAATCTGGGAGAGTGTCTGCATTTGGGGTTGGTGTGAACTGCAGGTTTGGAGAGGACAATACATGACATGGCTTGTGGAGCAATGTACTTAGAGAACTGGTGTCAGAGAAGTCAGCATGTGATGTCAGGCCTCAGGGCAGACACACATGGAGATCTTCTAACCCAAAGAAAATGTGGAGCAGGCTGGGCACAGTGACTCATGCCTGTAATCCCAGCACTTTGAGAGGCCAAGGTAGGTGGATCACTTGAGGTCAGGAGTTTGAGACTAGCCCAGCCAACATGGTGAAACCCCATCTCTATTAAGAATGCAAAAATTAGCTGGGCGTGGTGGCAGGCCCCCATAATCCCAGCTCCTCAGGAAGCTGAGGCATGAGAATCTCTTAAACCCTGGAGGCAGAGGTTGCAGTCGAGATCATGCCACTGCACTCCACCCTGAGTGACAGAGTGACTCTGTCTCAAAACAAAACAACCCCTAAAATGCCGAGCAGATGGCAGACATCTAATGGATATTTTGGAGTTTCAGCACAGAAATTGTAAAATTGGAGACTACCCTTCAAGGAACAGGACCTGGGCATACTGCAGTTCCTGGAGTTGTTGTAGGATAGCAAAGCTTAACAACAAGAAAGAGGTAGAAGCCCATTTACTAGAACTGAAGTGAAACACAAGCAGAAGCAGGCAAGCAGAACGACTTGTCCCTGAAGCTGCCTGAAGGATTAGGATTTTTCTGAGTGCCGTCTACAGTCAGGGTGGGTTTAGGAGCCTGGCCTTGGACTGAGCTGAGTGGCAGGCATAAAGCTGCCATGGCCCTGGGTAGGGGTCTGATGTGAAGGCAGAGAACCAGTCTCTGCAGTTGTTGAGAAATTCACAAAGTACCTGAGGTCTCTAAAGTGGGCAGGCTGCCTTAAGACAAACCAAGAAGTCTAGGAAGGGTGTACTTTTCCTTCTCAGTTCTTGGTTTGCTTCATGAAGTTAACAAAAAGAAGCAATAGCCCTAGATTCTTAATCTCTAAGTTCTTGACCTGATGCTTATGATTATTTACACTCACACATTGCCAGTGCACTATGACTCCCTGACAGCTTCCTCCTTCTTGCAACATAGGATTTTCTTCTTGTCTACAATACCCTTTAATACCTGCTCTGTGCCAGAGATGGTGCTTGGCATTGTAGGTACCATATTTAACACCCAAAGAACCCTTTGAAGTGGCTACTTATCCCTCTTGCATGTGGCTTGAGTCAAATTTCAGGCCCAGCTCTTATCCTGACAAAGCCCATTGTTTTCCATTAAGCCATCCTGACTTTCAACTTGAAGCAGTATTTTCCTGTTTCTCAGTCTTGTTTTAACAGGAACGGTGAAGATTTAAAAAAAATCTTCACCAACTACTGTGCCTAAAAGTGCAAAAATGCTGTTTTCTCTTTGCTTAACCTTTAACTGCTTAAACCAAAAATTCATGTTTGTTTGTTTATTTGAACCATAAGAAATGCAAATGCAACTTAGAACTTTTTCTTAAGACCACACAACCAGTTTTAAATTCAAATACTTGGCTTTGAATCTTGGATTTTAAGATGATGATCGTGCATGTGCATGAGGGTGTTAAGGGAGCCTTGATTGTGATTCCTGATTTCAGTGTGACATTCTATGACTATTGCAAGATTCTACAATGTTTTTTTATACCTAGTTGTTGCCCTTCTGCCTTCTTTAAAAAAAAGAAAAGAAAATATAAGGAACATGGTCTATTATTTAAAAAGTATGTTTTATGGTGCAGTTCATGGCAAATGGTGTTGAGTGGTGACGGAACAGTGATTTTTAGAAATAAACTGAGTAGGGCAAGAGGAGAAAAGAAGGAATTCACATCTGCACCCTTGGTTTTGCGTTGGAACACAGGCTGCAAAGGTGGGTGGGAGGTGCTCACGCTCTTCCCTGTGCTCACCGTGGGTGGCCGGGCCTGTCGAGAACATTATTTTATTTATCTTGGAGGAGTTGCTGTAATTATTGACCAGAACTACTGGCATTTGGGGTTCACACATCACTGGACTCAGGGTCTATTGGCATTTGAAGAGTAGGACTCATGATTTTTCTTACCTGTGGTGAAAAGTGATGTAGCTAGTTCCCAAAATGGCCAGTTTATGACCACAGGCAGGCCCTATCCTTAGGGCTGTGTGTCTAGAAATCTTGTCTGGGCTTGACAGCTTAAAAACCTTTGAGGGGTACAGCAAAGCGAAATGGTTAAGAAAATCCTGACAAAACTAACCTATGAAATATCCCACAGCCAGTGAAAACGTTTACAAAGAGCCTGCAGTAACATGGAAAATGCTGACGTTATAATGGTCTAAGTGGAGAGAGAGAGAAAACACACACACACACACACACACAGAAAGAAAGAAAACCCAGAATATAACATTTTGCATGCAGAATGATTCCAATTATATTTTTAAAATGCATAGCAGAAAGATGAAATGGAAAGATACCAAAATGTTACTAGTAGCTATCTCTGGGAGGCAGAATTATGGGTTCATCTTTCTTTGCTTTTTATATACATATTCTTAATTTTACTAAACTTAATTATCCCTAACTTTAGTAAGCATATATTATATAACTAGGGTAAAAAAAGCGTTTTCACAGTTAAAATCATAACTTCTTATATTTTGGGGAAACTCCCCTTTGTGGATCAGGGAAATTTGTTTTTCCCTTACCATTCTGGCTTGCAGGTGGCTCCTGTTTGACCAAATTAACACAGGATATTGTGTTCAAAACACCTATCTGATAAGAGTACTGAGGTGCTATAGAAAATGGCAGTTTTAATAGTATCAGATGAATAATAATTTTAAAAGATGGAGTTGACTTATGTAGTATAATATGACATGATTTTTTTTTTCCCAGTTAGGGTATAGGATGCTTTATTATCTGTTTATGGGAGACCTGTATTTGGAACACTTCATCAAGGAGAGTATTCAGGTTTTTTCAACCTAGTGAAATTAGGGCAATCCTGAGAAATTTTGCAGAGGCAAAAATAACAACAAAACAATTGCAGTAATTATTGGTCATTTCCGCCATGCTCAATGCATTCTCACTACTTCTTTTTCATAACATCCTTATGAAGTATTTTTTACCCCTAACGCAGACATGAGAAAATGGCAGTGTGAAGTTGAGTAACTTGCCCATATTCCAGCAGTTGTGCATTTGTGGATTTGGGATTTAAATCCATGCTATCTGTCTCTAGAACTTACTATGCTCGTAAAGTTTGCTGGGGAGTCTAGAAAACCTCATGCAGGAATTTATATTAAACCATGTGTTTTTCTTTTAAATAAAATAAGAGATAGAAGCAAATAATACTTGGATCAGTAAAAACACCTGACAAAAGATAGCCCTTTTCAATTTTTAGAGTGTTTTCCTTTTGACAATATCAAAGTGGACCAAACTAGGATTTCATAAGTTGATTAGATATTTTAAAAGGAATTTATTGCAAATCAGAAAAAAACTTGTATTTTTTCAACGTAGCACTGAGTTTGCATAGACAAAAGCACTGGACTGGGAGGCACTATAATAGTGGGTAAGTTGAGGAGTTACATTTCCCTTATAACAGAGGCCTCATGATTTATCATCTCTGACCATGGGGAAATTATGTAACCTCACAAGTCTAGTATTTCTCATCTGTAAAATGGGATTAATAATACCTACCTTATAGGGTTCTTGCAAGAAATCAATGAGGTAATGTTCATAAAGTGCTTGGCACAGTGCCTAAGCATGGGAATAGTGTTCATTGATGGTAGTGAGTATTTTTATTACTGGGGGTTAGGAAGTATAGAGTGTGGGTCCAGTTCTGCTCCTAACATTGGCCATGAACAAGTCACTCAACCCTTCTGGATCTTAAACTCCAATGGGAATTTTTTTTAAAAAAGTGTCCTTTTTACTGATAAAATGAGAATGAATTGAAATTATGTATGAGTCCACTTTTTGAAAAAGTATGAAAGATTTTACCAATATACATCAAATAGATGGAAGGGAATAGCAGGCAGGTCAGAGGGGCAAAGTAGTTAACTTTCTTTGGATTTAAGTCCTAACTGGGACTTTTTCACACAAGTCCAGGTTGCATAGAACAGATCCAGTGACTTAAACTCAATCTCTTGTGAGAAACTTCAATTGTTAAAGTGTTAAAGTCAACACTTTAACTCAGAAACCTAGCAGTACTGCTCACAAATTTGCCTGAGTTTTGGCCTCTCATCATGAAGGGACCTGAACTGAACCTGGCGGGAGATCTTACTGCATTTTTTTTTCTCCAGGCTGTGCTTTCTGGTTAGTAAGGTCTCTGACAGGCCTGGCTGAGGTTTTATTCTTTCACTAGGGAGTGAGAGGAGAATGGAAATAGCCCATTTCTTCAGCCCTGCAAGCAGTGGAAGCATCATATGTGTGTGTGAACTTGTCAATACCCTTCGGGCCAAGTGCTTGTAAAAATTATCTGCTTCCTAAATTGCCACCAGTGTACTGGGAAGTTTTGCTCTGGTAAACTCCCATCAAAATTCCTGACTGTTCTCACATCCCCTCTACAGGGCCACAATGGGAGTACTGATGGGCCTTGGCTCTGGAAGCAAACATTTAAGAGTCAAGGCAAACAAAGAAATATTATATTCTAGTCCTGCTACACGTATTGAAATGGGTTCAAGATATTCAGTGTGTTTCCTAGTATAGATGACATGCTACAACAGGGGTGGGGAAAGACACAACGATTTCTTTGGAACCAGGGGGCTGATTTGTTGTTGGGGATTATAAATCTTTTCACTGACTGTTTCTCAGGCCACCGTTCACCCTAGATTCCTACAGGAATCACGTTGCCTCCACGGAACAGCGCCAGCCCCAGTGCTAATCAAATTTAATCTATCAGCCAGGACTGCTTTCCTACAATGGACATTGGGGGGGCATTGCCTATTAAAATGTTGAGTCATTAGCACTGTCTTGAAAGCAAATCTGAGGACTTTATAGGTGCTACTATCTTATTATTATTTTAAAATAACATTTGATATGGGAGTGGGAAGGGGGGCTGATTTGAACTTAACATGCCTCTTTGGCCACCCCTCGCCAAAACATGATTTGAAAACAGGCAGTGAGCCAGAGAATTTTCAAGGCTAACTTTCTCACGTCGAGGAGAAAAATTATTGCAGTGCCCTTTAGCTAAGTATACTCACTTCAGCTTTTTATCGATGGCGGCAGTCACGTGTGCACCTCTTCATGAGGAAGAGAGCTTGAAACAATCACAGGGCAGAACCTCCAGAGGCTGGAGCTGGGATGAGCTCTAACAGTAGGGCACAGGGAGTATCTGCAAGGTTTTTGTTTTTGTTTTTAGGAGAAGGTTTTCTGAGGAAGTAATCTTCCTGCTCAAAATTCAAAGTTAAACCCTTTTCATCTTATCCATCATTGCTCTAACAGAGACAGTTGATATTCCTGAGTTATAGGAGACCTGCAAGCCTCTACAGTAGGCAATTTTGTAGAACTCATATGTATAGATAGTGGGCCTGCTACAGTTTAGCATTCACTTGAGCGTATGAAGGAATAAAAAGGAGCAAACTGATGGGATTATGCAAACATGGTGCATGAAGACTTTCTAGTAAACTTCTAGCAAATGTTGACACAGAACTGAGAATTATCTGAAGTTTATTTTCCTGTCCAAAGTATCCAAGAAAGCAATTGATTGGAAATAGAGCAGAGTAAATTTTGATGTGAACCATAACAAGACCAATAAAATGTAGAAATGACACAGAGCCAGGTACAGAAAGAAAGCAGTTATGTCCAGGATAAGAACAAGGATGTAATTGGCTTTGTGTGTTCTTTTCATATGTGTATAGGGATGTATATGTGTGCACATCAAATGCAAGCTAACTGTTAAAGCATATTGTATAAAGTTTGATCTGTATAAAATGTGGTTTGTACTTTGAACTCATATTTTTTTGTTGCTTATAAAGTTTAGAAAAACTAACCACTTATTCCTGAAGGGTATTTGAACTGATGAGTAGTCACAACTATAGTCATGATGATTTGGTGTCTAGATTTTTATATAAATTGGTACCTGGATAATGCATTCCTATTTGACTTCAGTAATCTTTATACAACTGTGAAGTAGAGAGGTACAAGCTTTAACAAATTTGGAAAAATTCAGGTCACATTACAAATGCAGTGTCCCCCCTGGGAATTACCTTCTTTGTAAATTTGGCACTATGACTCACCTTCATTGACCCTTTCATAACTCTCTCTTTCTCTTTAATTTAGTTTCTTTTATGTCAAATAACATTACTCTAGTTCTTTGCTTGGTGACCTAACCTTTCAAGTTCCAGGTAAAATGCATCTTTAGTGAAGATCTCCCTATTTTTAAATAGAACTAATTTCTTTCATCAATATTTCTCATAGAAAGAATCTCAATAATGATGGCTAACACTGAGCATTCGATATGCACTGGGCCCTTTACAAGCAATAGTTACTTAAGCTGTGCATGATGGCTAATGCCTGTAATCCCAGTGCTTTGGGAGACCAAAGTGGGAGAATCATTTGAGGCCAAGAATTGGAGATCAGCCTGAGTAACATAGCAAGTCTTTGTCTATACAAAAAATAAGAAAGTAAAAATAAGCCGGGTGTGGTGGTACATGCCTGTAGTTCTAGATACCTGGGAGAATGAGGTGGGAGGATCCCTGGAACCCAGGAGTTCAAGGTTGCAATGAGCTGTGATTGCACCATTGCACTCCAGCCTGGGAGAGAGAGACCCCGTCACAAAACAAACAAACAAACAAACAAAAACATTTACTTAATTTTGTATTGATAGTTAGTCAGTCTTATGAGGCTTATTTTCCCTAGTTTATAGATGAGGTTAATGAGGCTTTGAGAGGTTTAGTAATTTGTCCAGAGTCTCATACCTAGGCAGTGGGAGAGCCATGGTCCAAACCCAGGACTGGATTCCCTAAGTGACCTCATTGTTTGCAGAAGTAACCTGTTAACCACTTTATTCTTTCTTACTCTCCCTCCCCTAGTATGTACATAGGTATATACAATTTGTGGTCACATTGATTACAGTTTGGTATGTATGCCCTCCCAAATGAAAATGTGAGGTTCAATATAGTAAAATGGCATCTTGGTAACCTCTGCAAAAGAATAATTTTTAAAAAATTGACTCTTACACAGATATACAAACACTTGTCAGAAATTTTACTTAAGTCGTTAATGAATGAGGGGACTAAGAAAGTTGTTGTAACAGATTTGTAGAAACATGAATTTATATGGAATTAAAAAATGCTGAAATTAATTTACAGATGGATCAAAAGTGGAGGGGGAAGTCAATTGAACCTCCACTGGACAAAATTTATTTACATTTGTAGACAAAAATGATTTACATTGCTTTTAGTTATCTATAAGTTACAAAGTTATAAAGTATAAAGAACATAGGCTCATGGTTTAGACAGGCAAGAATCCGAATTCTAACTCCCAAGCTTAATGTTTGACCTTAAGTGAAGTTTGGAGAATACAGAAAGTCACACACACATACCCATACACAAACATCACACAGAGATTTTGAGAGGATTAAAGGTAATAATTTAGAAAAAGCCCCTGGCACATAGTAAATACTGCTAAATATTAGGCTTGATTATTAGTAATAAAGCAGCTATCAGAGTTCTAACATATAGTTGTTGCTTAGTAAATGTTTGTTGATTGACTAAAACAGGAGTGGACAAACTTTTTCCTGTTGAAAGAGTTCTGGACATGCCACTCCAGTTGTAGCACAGCACAGTAGATAACATTTCCCTTTGTTATTGTCTGAAGTTACTTACCACTGGAATTGCAGTCAGACCTAGACTTGATTCTCTTCTCAATCACATGCTAGCTGGGCAATCTTGGGCAAGTCAACCCACCATGTCCACAACTTGGATATACCAACCCTGTGATAATCATGAGGAAACTCTGAAGTACTCTGCCAAGATAATAAGTACGCATTTCCAGAGAGGGAAGAAAGTAGTCTTTCATGTGTTCTTTGGTTGAGTGTGAACTATGCAATTTTTGTGGTTGAATAATAAACCAGTCATTTCTGCAAGGGATAAAGAGGTGGGGTAAAATAGTTCTTTACAGGTACAAAACCACCTCCCGAGAAACAAATGCTAAGTCTAATAATCATTGTGTTGGATTAATTTTGAAAGGTGGTTAACTGTTGACATCATGTTGTCTTAACAAGTAAGTATTTGTCTTCAAACTCACGTACATGATGTCTCATATGTAGTAAAAAATGGTCTTTTTGTCTTAGGCATGAATGGTTCTTAGAAAGTAAGTTTATCAATTCAACCTAAAGTTGGGAAAAAACAATACAGACCATTAAAAGTCAACTAAAATGGCCACACACTTTAAATAAGGCCCATTAGCCATGCAAATATGAAGTTACTTCACTTCAGATAAGCACAGTTAACTAAACAATGAAGTCCATTAACAACTACTCGTGAGACATTAAGTTTTGGGAAAATGGGCTTTGATGAGTTGGAAAGGAAGGAAAAACAGAATTTGTTCTCAATTTGGACTAAATTTTAATACGAAAGAAATCTTGTTTAGTCAGTTAGAGCCAATGCTCTTTGTAAATCTCACTCCTAACTCTCCCCCCCTACAACATTAAAAAACCAAGTTTGTGTTTTTGATGGCTCTTAATGTTCTTTCTACTGGAGCGAGCTAGGGGAAGACATGTTTGAGGCTCGGCAGTGCTTGGAAATGATCCACAATTTTTTCATGGTGGTGTAATGATTGATTTAAAAACTATAATTCTAAAAACATAGCTTTAGGCATGTCCATATTGTTTTTTTTCCAAACTTTGGGTTGAATTGATAAATTTACTTTTTAAGAATCTGTCATGGCCTGGCACGGTGGCTCATGCCTGTAATCCCAGCAATTTGGGAGGCCGAGGTGAGTGGATCACTGGAGGTCAGGAGTTCGAGACCAGCCTGCCCAACTTGCCAAAATCCCATCTCTACTAAAAATACAAAAATTACCCCGCCGTGGTGACGGGCGCCTGTAGTCCCAGCTACTCAGGAGGCTGAGGCAAGAGAATCACTTGAACCTGGGAGGCGGATGTTGCAGTGAGCCGAGATGGTGCTCCAGCCTGGGCGACAAGAGCAAGACTCATGTAAAAAAAAGAAGAATCAGTCATGTTTAAAACTATGTGGCCCATTTTAGAACAGAATCTGCTCTTAGATCTCTGTGTGCTGTTTTGTGTAAGAAGAGATTGTAGAAGCTGGAGTAAAGCACACACTGAGCAGTCACACTGGGGCAGAGCCACCTCCTAGCCCTGTGCCTTTGCCATATTGCTTAATCTGAGTCTCAGTGTCTCTGTGTGTCAAATGGGAAAAAGAGCCTATTGCTGTAAAGGTCAGATGAAAATTAACCATGTAAAGTGCCTTGCACAGTGCCTGGCCTCTAAATGAAAACTGCTGCCGTGACTCATCATCATCATCATCATCATTACTGCATTCAGCCAAAAAGTGATGTTAGTGTCCTGATCAGTATAGAAAGATGGATATAAGACAGAGCTGTAGGAGACTTAGTGGTGTAGGATGTTGTAGTTCATTTTTGACCACTTCTCCAGTTCTCTCTTATAGTAGACATTTATGTGATTATAGTGATGATTTCTGTTTATGATAACCATTAATTTTCTGTTGCTTTTCCTTCACATTCTCTTCTTTGTGCTTTCTTTTCAAATGGATTTGGCTTTGTCACCATATTCCTAGATTCTTAGCAATAAATTTCAAACCAACCTTTCTTCAAGAATCCCCCCCCCACTCCCATCCTATAGGGAGCAACCGCAGTTTTCCTAAAATTCAGCTTTCCCTGTGGCCCTCTGAAGCTGTTACTGGGTAGAGGGAGAAGATGTTTTCCATGCCCTCCAGGTTCAAGCCCCATAGTCTGGCTCTCTGAGGTTCGGACCCTAATCTCGTCAGCCTTTCAAATCTTCTACTAATCACCATCATCATGACTCTGCTTCTGCCATGCTTGTTTACTCACAAGTCCCTGAACCTGCTAAGTGCTTTCACACCACTCTTCATAGTTCTCTAGATGCCGTTCTTCCTGATTTTCCAAGCCTTGTGTTTATTTTAATTTCAAGTGAAGTCCCAGCTTCAGACCACTTTCATGCCTCTTTTTTTCTGAGCTCCTAAGAGTGCCAGTCCTTTGTCTCATGCACTTGAAACTGACATAATACCTTGTGTTCTGTGCCCACTGCAATGTTACCTGTCTTTCTTCCTAGCCCGTAGGCAGTGATGGATATTTTTTCCTTTACTCCATAGCACCTCAAACATTCTTAATTATAACACTTTGCAGGTTATTTCATAAATCACCTATTTACATATCACATGGACCATCTCAGACTTGCTGGTAGCTGTCTCCCTGGCACCTGGCAAAGTCTGTGGTCCATAAAAGGTGATCAATAAATGCCTGTGAAATAACTAGGTGGCAGAGCAGTTACCAGGCATCTTAGTAAGCATTTGTTGAATAGTAAATTGACAGATCAATTGCAGAATCCTTGAGGGAACCATCTTTATTGCTTCTTTGTCTTTCTTATACCTACCAGCGTACCTGGTACACAGGTAGGTGCTTAAGTCATGGTTATTGACCTACTGCCTGACCAACTGGGAGACAAACATACTGTGTGGGATAATGGGCACTCAGTACAGTACCACATGCCTTTTTTTTTCCCCTCAAATGCAAGGCCATCACGCAGAATTTTAGGCTTATTAACGTGATTGCTGTGTTAGAAGGGAGGGAAACATTTAACCCTGGACAATACATCTCCAGTGGGATATTTATGACCCAGTGATATGCCATCTGAGAGGTTTCAGTGGTTGACACAGTAGTTAGCCTGATGGACATAAAAACACCTCGGATGGCACTAGGAGAAAGACCATGAATTCATATTGCATGCAGTGCTCAAAGAATTAAATTGTTACCACTTAACATTCATTGAATGTCGGCACTGTACTTTTGTACGAGGAAAAAATAGAGGAGACACACTCCATGCAGTGGGCTTTGTTAGCTATAATTAGTTGGTGATAGAACAGTGTTGATACAGCAGTTCAGCAGTTAAAGGAAAGCAGTGCCTGTGGTACAAATGTGAATATATTTATACATCTGGTTCTGTTCTGCTTACTGTGTTTCAGCACAATTACTGTTCTGTGGCATGATGGCTAAACTAGGGGAATTTTACCAACTCATAGTTAAAAAAAAGAAAGAAAGAAAAGAAAAAACAAGAACAACACAGTTTCTGGAACACCTTCGTTCAATCACATATCCTATAATTTTTGTTTTGTTGTTGTAACTGGAATTCTGGCTCCTTTGTTCTCTTCTGCAGAAGATCTACCTAGAAACTCACTCTATAGTCATAAATTGCAGTTTCACTTTTGTTTATGTAAACTCTTGCTAATTCTGATTGTATGTGGATGGATCTGGATGGCATTTATCTTTGCATTGTCTGGGAAAGCATAACATAAAGTTGCAAAGAGAAAGAACATGCTTGAAGTGACTTCAGAGCCTAAATTGTTTCTGGTCTTTCATCAGTAAATAGTGATGTATAAACTGTGTGGCTAATCGTGGAACTTTGGGGTCATTTGGTCTTGCTCTCTTTTCACACTCCAGGGACAGAGGCTAGAAGAGGGGAAGTGACGTGCCCAGGGTCACACAGCTGATTGATGACATATGTAGTAGAGCACAAAAGCCCCTAGACTCTACAACCAGGGGATCTTTTTTAATGAGACTCATCAGTCAACTCTAAGTAGTTCCTCTGAAGAGATCTGTATGTGGAGCCAAAACAGTATGTACGTGTGTCCTGGCATCTCTGAGAATCAGGAACCCTTATATCTTTATCAGTGTTCTAAAAATCAAACTTCTGTATTGTTCACTCTCTGTAATATGTATTTTTTTTCATTTAGAAGATTTTTTTGGTAACCTTAGGAGACTTACTTAGTTTAGGGGAATTCATTACTTCACTTCTCATGTAAATTATCCATGACTGGATAGAGAGCACTAAAACTTGTATATTTTTGACAATGAATTCCGATAATTTTGGACAGCCTCTCTATTAACGGTTGCCAGAGTTTAGGTGACCAATTTGGCAACATTTTATAATTTAAAAATTATTTTTATTCTCCAAGTGCAGGTATATTATAGCTTGCAAAGTTAAATGGGTGGAAAGATAAGTGAATTGAAAGTTAGAAAATCTGAGTTCTAGTTATGGCGCAGACTCTTCCTGGTAAGATGAATTATTTTAAACCAGATGAGTGTTTTCTAAAGCATGGAATATGTATCATTAGTGTTAATAAGCAAGACACTTTACAGAAGATACACCTTAAATGAAATTTAAATACTTATGTGTTTATTTTATTTCATTTTTATTTTTATTTTTTTTTGAGACAGTCTCTCTCTGTCACCCAAGCTGGAGTGCAGTGCCACAATCTCGGCTCACTGCAGCCTCGACCTCCTTGGCTCAAGTGATCCTCTTAACTTAGCCTCCTGAGTAGCTGGAACTATAGGCATGCACCATCATACCTGACTATTTCTTTATATTTTTGGTAGAGACGGGTGTTGTCAGGTTGCCCAGGCTGATCTCGAACTCCTGAGCTCAAGCAGTCCACCCACCTTGGCCTCCTAAAATACTGGGATTACAGACGTAAGCCACCATGCCTGGCTTGTGTTTATTTTAATGTGTAGTAGAAAAGTAAAACCATGATATCTGATTGATGACTTTCAAGATGCTATTTTTCAGGGCAAAACTAAAAAATATTTGTGTAAAAACTATTAAGCACTTAACAAAAATTAAGGACTAGTACAAGTGAGTAAGGTAAAGACCATGAAGATTATACTCAAAGAAGTGGAACACAGGATCAGATCATCTCTAAGTTCTTTTAAACATAAAAATTCTGTAATTCTGGTAACTTAAACCTGTCATTTATTTGTTCATTGTTGTGCTGGCAGGATTTACCTGTCTTTATCAAATCGTATGTCCAGGTTGGATGATAGAACATCACAAATATAATTTGAACATTCATGCTATCTAAATTTGCTGGATAAAAATGAAAGCCTCGCTATCACATTGGAAACTTTTTAGAGACAAAGTTAGTGGCCCGGGCGCCATGGCTTATGCCTGTAATCCCAAAACTTTGGGAGGGTAAGGTGGGTGGATCACCTGAGGTTAAGAGTTTGAGACCAGCCTGGCCAACATGGTGAAATCTTATCTTTATAAAAATACCAAAGTTTACCAGGCATGGTGGCTCATGCCTGTAGTCCTAGCTACTTGGGAAGCTGAGATAGGAGAATTGCTTGAACCCGGGAGGCAGAGTTTGCAGTGAGCTGAGATTGTGCCACTGTACTTCAGTTTGGGCAACAGAGCGAGACTTCTTTTCAAATAAAAAAAAAAGACAGTGGAATGCATAAGAACACATCAGGGTTTTTAAAGTGGAATGAGGGTTGCCGAAATCCCTTTAAAATGCTTTGTGCGGGTACAGTTCTATTCTCTCACTGAATTATAGGTTGATTGTGCGCATAAAGGTTATACTGCATGCATGGTCTGAAGAAGAAATCCATGTCACAATAAACCACATGACAGCTTTTCTGAAGATCTGCCAGTGAGGTTTGCAATACTGTATTCATTTGTTATTGGAAAAAAATAACAAATATGGCCAGAAGAAGACTCAGAATGGAAGTCATAATATTATCACATTTTTTGTGGGTAAAAAACTCTAATACGTCAATACTGAATAAACAACGAATGGTTTATTTGTTTGAAAATACAGTGATATATGTAAGCATTTGATGATAAGGCTTTAAGAACAAGATTTGAAGCTTGGCATAAAACTTGGAGAGTTAATTGGAAAATGGTTTAACATGATAGTTTAGGCCTTCTCTAGAAAAATCTGCCAGTTTGTTCAGCACTGCCACTTCACCATGGCCTGGAATAGCGTCTGTCTTTGATGAATAGCTCATTGGTCCATGAATTCACACAGACCATGAATTCTGACACTACAAAGGGAGGTGTTCTCACCAGTGAAATTGTATCTAGGAGGAAATCACCTACATTCTGAGAACATTAGCCATCCTATCACACAAGGAAAAATGGAAGAAACTGTAGGTACTCAACTAGAGTGGAGATGATTTCAGGGGATTACAATACATTATAATATTATATTATAATAGATTACAATATAAATTTTTACAACTGTGTTGTTTTCACATAGTTGAAGAACTGTCCAACGGAAAAGGGACTGCATTCTTACTTTCTTGTGATTTCAGAAGGCAGAACTAGGATTAAGGAGGAGAGACAGGCAGGACACAAATATATTAAAGACCATGGATTCTGCTCCCAGCATATGCTGCGTGTTGTGTACATGATTTCTTTTAATTCTCACAGAGTCCCTGAGTGGTAGCTGTTATTATCTCCCTATAACAGACAAAGAGATGGAGATCAGAGAAGTTAAATGATACTACTAATAGTAGTAAAAATACTATTAGTTACTTGTAAAAAAAAAAAACCAACAACAACTAACATTTATTGGGTATCTATGTCAGATACTGTTCTAAATGCTTTGAGTACATTATCGTTTTTTATTATTGTAAAAGTCTTAGGAGATAGGTACTATATTTATATCCGTTTTACTGATGGGGGATCCAAGGCACAAGGGTTAAGCCATTTGCTTGGAGTAGCATGTTAATAAGTTGAGTGGATTTCAGAGCCAGGCAGTCTGGCTCTACAGCCAAACATCCTTCACCCTTACACTATTCTGCTGCTCTATTTTTGGAGCGTTTGTTGTGTGTCAAATGTACTTGATAGTTTATATCCTCATAGCAAATAGCAAATTAGGCAGTATTATTCCCATTTTACAGATGAGAAAAAATGAAGCTTAAAGGAATCAAGGAAGTTGCTTGAAGCCAATGACTAATTTAAAATTATTATTCAGTCTTCAGGTTCCAGACCAAAGTCTTTGGACCATGCTCAGCTTTCTTAGAGGGACAGAATCTGACTTTCTAACAAGTAAAGCTATCAAAAACCGGGATGGGTTACACAGGGGGAGGAAGGAACTCTCCTTCTCTGGAAATCTTGAAATGAAAATTTAGGCCAGGTGGGGTGGCTCATGCCTATATTCTCAGCACTTTGGGAGGCCAAGGTGGGAAGACTACTTGAGTCCAGGAGTTCAAGACTAGCTTGGGCAACATAACAAGACCTCATCTGTACTACTAATAATAGCAAGAAAAATAAGCTGGGTGCGGTGGCCTGTGCCTATAATCCCAGCTATTCTGGAAGCTGTGGTAGGAGGATAGCTTGAGTTTGGATGCAGTAGGCTATGATTGCACCACTGTACTCCAATCTGGGTGACAGAGCGAGATCCTGTCTCAAAAAAACAAACGAACAAAAACCCAACCAACCAAACACAAAACATTATGTCATCTAGAGGGAAGGGACAGAGGAGATTCAGGCATCATGTAAAGAATTGAACCAGATGCCCCATAAGGTTTCATCCTGCTCTGGGATTTTATGTTGCTATGTTTTCTTCTCATCTTCCCATGTCATCTTGTTTTCCCCCAGGTGTACTCAAACATATGTGCAAATCTCGCTCTAATATTTGAATCTGGCTCTGGGGTTTAGATTGCCATGGTAAGGTATTCACTTACTAGGATATTTGACATGATGCCTTCGGGGAAATGTTATGTCATTTGAGAACTCATCAGCACAAACAGCAAGTGGTAAAGTTGTAAACTAAGGATGAAAGTGTAGTGTGAAGGTCTTCACACAACGTGATCAGATAGGATCTTCCAATAGCAGTCAGGGTCTCCCTTAGATGTACTTTTATAGTGAAAATGTTTGGCTGTCTTCACTTTTCAAGGTGTTCATCAAATGCCTAATTTGGGAGGAGTAGTTTCCTGTGGGTGGTCTCAGTTTTAATGCTCTCCACTGGAATTTGTCCACTCTACTAGAGATCTTATTTTCAACTCTGAATGCCTGGTGGCGGGGAGCGGGCAGGGAATGTCTTCGTCCTATTAGCTCCAGGTGATGTTTGTCATACTATCTTACAGAGTGGTTTTGGCGTGTTGCACTGGCTTCTCTTCTGAAACCATCTCTTGCTTTGTACTTAGTCCTATGGAAAACAAAGATTCTCAGCGCTTCTGGGTCAGGGGATCTATATACATTTTCATATGCATCTATATACACCTCACTTCCCCCATCCCCTGCTTTGAATCAATCCTCTGTGCATTCTCCGTAATGTCTACAGATTCTCTTTGGTGGCATCATGGTGGTGGTGCTGATGGGCGAGCCTTCTTTGTTTGTCTTGCTATCTACTTTGGACTCAAAGCTTAGAATACTTTTTATTTTAGCTCAAAGTTGAGCAGAAACACTTTTCCCCTTTTGCTGTCCCCTCCACTCTACCGTTCCTTGGCCTTTGGATATTTAAATGTTTCTCTGAAGGAGGTGGGAGGTGGGGGAAAGAGCTTGAAGTGATTCCGAATTTGCCTGGTGTTCCCCATAATGTTAGAAAATTTATTGCCCAGTATGGAGCGAAGATGGGGAATCAATTATGTACCATATGATGACTGGCTACTCTAAAGTGGGTAGATTCATAGAACAGGGACCTGTTCACAGCAAGAGGTTTACATCTGTGCTACTTCCAGTCTAATTCAAAATGATGACAATGATGTCTCTCTGATAAGCTGAGATGGCCTCCCAAAGGATTTTGATGCAGTAGCTCGGTGTGTAGCTTAGCCGAGTTACAGAAAAGGAGAACTGGGGTTGGTCTATATGTTAGTATCATGACGAAAGAAAACAAAGAAACACTAGAATAGGTAGATATTACATTTATTCATATATTTAGAGATACATTGGTTGATTTATTAAATTTTCATTCAAATATTGGTACATTAAGTATAAATGCAAACAGTCCTATTCTAGTGAACATTTAACTGTTGGTGTAGGAATATTACTTACCACTTTTAGAGAGACAGTCAGCCTCAGCAGGGAACAGTCAATCATTCACAGGGAAAACTACTTTTCAAATACATGAAATGTTGCTAAGATTGTAAGCACTGAGACTGAGTGTAACCAAGTCTCAGTGATGGAAAGGAAGACATCAAACATTTTTACATCTAAAAAAGCAACATCGGCTCTAAGGAGGAGGGTTTCCAGGTTACTGATGAGATCTCAGTGGATTAGTGAATTTTCTATGTTGTAACAGCATGTTAATTTCTAACCTTTCTATCAGGTAAAATCCATTAATTTTTTGCAGAAGTTAAACTTTCTTTTTGGGCTTCCAATTAGACCCACTGTAATAACCAGTTCATAGTTCTTTCCTCCCTCGACCCCTCTCTTCTGCCCTTCCTTCTTCTTGCCCCTCTTACTTTCCTTCTTCTCCGACACAGATAAGAGGAAATGAAAAGGTTAGTTATTGAAGAAATGTGAGACTATCCAGGTTGCACACTGATGTCTTCTATTTCCCTCACTGAAATTGTCATTGTTAAAACAGATTGTTTCTTTTAAAAATATAAAAGGAAAAGAGAAAACAAATTAAACAAAGCCTGTAGAGGCAATATGTTTAGGGAGTCTTGTGTGGAGCTTTCAGTGTGTTCACTGCTGCATGTTAACTATCACGGGTTGGGGCTAGGATATGAAATATTGTTCCTTATTTAACGTTTCACACTCTAATCTCTGCACTGTGTATTTGTTTCTCTTGTAACCTTCTCTTTGCGTTTATACTGTTTCTTTTCACCCATAATCCAAAAATAAGTGTACATTCCTACAGAGAAAGGAAGCTGTCAGTGTAGAGTTAATATAGTTAAAGCTTCCTTAACTCTGCGACAAACCCCTTAAATAATTAAAACTGTATGCTTGAAGAGTCAGATTTGCATTTCTTTACCAAGTTTATTTAGTACACTTTGTTACACTCAATTAAATGAGAATGTTCTGTTTCATTTTCTTTGCTTCGGGTTGATCATTTTGCCTTTTGATTCTTATGCCCTGGTGTAATTTCATAGTGCTTAGGTTTCTAAAACTATACATATATTAATGCATATGTAGATATATACATCCCATTAAAAGGCTTAATATTTGCACTGAATATATTCTTTGCCCAAGGCACTTGAGCATTCCTAGTAACCTCAGTTATAACTGAGATTATTCATCATGGTCAAAATGAGTTTGACAAAGTTCTTTTAACATCCAGGGTCTTTTTTTCCCTTTTTCAAAGCTCTGTTATTTTGGCATCACCTTCCCTCCCTACAGTTTGATTTGTGAATCTCTTAGCAAAAACAAGAAGATACAGGTGTTGAATGGTTGTGGAAAGGAAATTAAATATAAGTGCTGTCTCTTCACATCTCAGTTGGCAGAGCATGTGCAGACTGCTCTCTGTAAATTAGTTCATTGCTTAAGTTATGCATGTTTAAGAAGGAATAAATTAGTTATCCTTTTCCTAATGAGTAGTGGGATCAATTGGAACATGATGAGAGAGAAATAGCATAATTTTGCTTCCCCAGTTGGGGTTCAATATCCCTAAACTTCACCATTAATCACTCTATCCGTTTCCTGGGTTATTTCAACTCTACATGTAAGATATTCTTTCCTTTTAATTTTCCTACCAGGTAAGTACATCTTTTTGAATTTGCCCAGTGGTTTTGTAGATGGGTGATGCTGTCTCCTTTACACCCAGAAGTGTCCTTTATTACAATGGGCCCTTCTGCCTTTGCGTCAGTTTGTCTGGATGTGTTCACGAATAACAATAAATATGTATGTGTGATGACAATTTCAAGGGTTCTAATATGTTTAACTGTTATGGGATCTGTTATGTCTACTTTAGGGTCGACCCCATCCCATATGACACTCCAAAACCAGCGGGCCACACGCGGTTTGTCTGCATCTCAGACACACACTCCAGAACAGATGGTATCCAGATGCCTTATGGGGACATCCTTCTCCACACAGGCGATTTCACCGAGCTGGGACTGCCCTCAGAGGTTAAGAAGTTTAATGACTGGTTAGGTAAGGAATGATTGCGTTCTGGCGGCCCCAATTAACCTTTCCCGTCCGAGTGTCACTCACTTCGTCCTAATTGAATTAGAGCACTTGGAAGCCATCTCAGCCATTTCTCGTATGATATGCGGTGGTGTCTAGCTTTAATCCAATTCTGTTAATTAAAGATGAATTTTTAGATATTTAATTTTACTGTGCATCCTTTCAGTGCCTGGCCTTGGCGGCTCTGGGGCAAAGGAATGGAAAGCTTTGAAACCGATCTCATCTCACTCATTCTGCTTTAATGAGGGCATGCATTGGCACACAGGAGACCTAGAATCATATTTTTAATTCATTGGCTCTGCAATCTTTCCCAGATATTATAAGCAAAGATATACAAATGACCTACTAGTAAGAGAACATTTCTAAAAATGAAGGGGAATATAAAAATCCTTGTATGAAGCAAAGTTCCTATAGCACAGTGCTACTTGGGAGCAGATTTTCTAAGTGAGCTGGAGGGTGTTCTAAGACCCTGAAAACATTAGATGTATTACTGTAAACCGAGAACTTGGGATATGAAATTGCCCTGTGTCCTGTAAAAGGGATAATAGTAACTTTCTGGATGTTATGGAAGCACCACACGTCAGAGTTACTGTAAAATGTTGGATCCTGGTTCCACTTGCAGAGGGAAAGAAGTGCAAGTGTTCTGAGATTTTAGAATCTCTAAAGATGTAAAGAATTATATAGTAAAGAGCAGACATCACTCTGGGAGCATTACAGCATCAATAATATGTCAGCCAACAAAAATAACTTGGGAGATGTAGGCAAAAACTTTGCAGTTTTGTTTTCCATCAAGCTAAAGCAGGCTTTGAAAATTTTTTAAAAGTTTTATTAAATGATAAGATGTATGTGTTAATGGAAAGATGATATTTTAGAATTGTAAGTAATAAACTTAACTAATAACATAATTATTTTGATTTTTCATGTGACTTTGCTTATCTATTCACATTTTATATGGTTGACATCTGAGTACATATCTGCTCCTTGACTTTTGGCTGTTTTCATTTAATAGTATTTATTGGTAAAAATTAAAATGTTTTTGCATAATTTTCATATTTATCCTTTTTAATAGCAGCAAGGCATTCATATGGTTGGCTACGCCTTTCTTTAATAAGACATCTCTCTAAAAATGAGCATTTAAACTGATGTCAATTTTTCCTCTGGTAGCTAGCACTGAAATGTGTGTTTTTGTTTGTATATGTCGTTTAGTTTCCATTGATTCATTTCTTAGGGAAAAATGTTATATTTAAGTTGCTAAGTCAAAGGATATGAAATTCTTTGTGGTTTTTGCAGCATGTTGGCATCTTGCTTTCCAAGAGCACTGAGGCTGTGTGCTTCACTTGCAGTGAATAAATGTATGGCTACCAGTTTTACCCTGGTCTTGGCAGCATTGGATGTTGGAGCATTTATATTTTTGTGCCGTTTTAGTGGGCACGCAATCATGTTATTTAAAACAGCAAGGTATTTTTAATATCATTTAGCATAATCTCATTTTTACAGATGACACAGAGATGTAGAGAAGTTAAATGATTTTCTCTGTTTCATAGTGGCAGAGTTGGTTCTAAATCCAGATCTTTTCACTTCTATTTTTTTGCCTCTGTAAAATTTCAAGTACAATAATATCTTTATTTTAGCAAATTTTATTCATGAACTATTAGCAGTTAAAATTATTGCTGAGTAAATTTTGACAATTTTAAACTAGTCTGTGTCAATGGAATTTCAGCACAAAAATTATCAATCTGCATTGACAATGTTGATTTTTTAAAAGAAGACAACAGCACTGTGGGAAGTGTTTATAGAAAAGCAGGACAGGTTAGTCCTGGTTGTAATCTTGTTTAACCACTGACCTTGGGCAACTGAGTTAACTTACCTTTTCCCCTTGGTTTCCCCCCTGCAGGACTAAGGATTAATACTACCTGTCTTTCTGGATTGTTGTGTAGATTAATCAGTAAATGATTGCTGCTAGTGAGTTTTTGTGGGCCATTAATAACTGAATGGGGAATGTGGCGAATGAACCATCAACATATATTTAAAGGGTAAAAACAAGAAGAGGCCAGAGGAATTATTTAGTAGATTAGAAGTGAACACCAGGAGATTTTGTAAGGGAAAGTACTCCATAAATGGAAATGTGCCGTAACTAACGAAATACAATGATAAGGAAATAAAATGCTAAGGCACAGCTGCATGGCCAGTTCCTTCTCTTCTCATTTCCCCCTCTGATCTGGTGAGGCAGGAGAAAGAGGTTTCAGCATGGGGTGCAGAATGTGAGACCGAAGGGAGCCCATGGGATATGGGTAGAGAAGTTGGGATCCCATAGAGAGGGCCAAGAATAGCTCACTGTTACCCAGGCAACCTCATGGTGCTCAGAGGGTAAGAGGTGGTGTGTGATATCACTCTACCACTTGGCTCAATCAGGAACCTTTCTGAAAGGGTGCTTCTAGCAGCAGCTGCCAGGTGGCCTGGCAGAGTGGAGTCAGAGGTCAGATCAGTCAGTCTAGGGCTTTAGGGCTTTTGCCATAATAGGGCATCCAACTGTCAGTGGAGCATGGGTCTCACAGATTTAGTAGGCATTTAGAGTCCAGTTAATTTCTGATTTCTGTCTTTCTACTCTGGTGTAGACTACCCTGATTATTGAAATCAACCTCACTGTCTCCCAAGCTCTTTTATTCTGTCTCTGGGCTAATTTGTTTCTACTGTAGGCCAGGCACTCCCCTCTATACCTGTAACATCCCTCTGAAGTTGCTAATGTTATTCCCATTTTACCGAAGGTCATTTAGTATATAGAAGCTCATAGAGGCTGAATATCCACCCAGGTTTACTCAGCTAGTAGACCTGGGGCTGTCCGACTCCAAAAGGTGAGCCCTTTTCCTTTGTCATTCTGTGATATTATGACAGGGCTTTGTGACATCTAGAAGCATGCTGACTTGAGGCTTGCACTAGAAAGTGCTGTAGCTTCTTAAGTTGAGTAGCTGTTTGACTATGTGCTAACAGTGCACATATTTGAAAGATATGTGTAAGCTCTGCCCATCTTGAATCTCACCCTTGACCTAGCAGCTGCAAGGCCTGGGAATCCCATCATGAGTTCTTTGTTGGTTCAGAGATGATGGTCCCTGGTTAATCTGTACATATGTCACCTAGCAGGTGTAACAGAGAAAGTTATTAATATGGGTAATTTATCAGATAATCTAGCACAGCTTCATCTTAGTTCACAAGAAGATTGAACTCAAAAACCAGATACTATTACAGAATGGAGGGGGAGTATAACATGTAATGATTCTGAACAACTGGGAAGACCCTGCCAGTTTTGAATTCACTACCTTTGATAAGTTATGTAAACTCTTGAGCCTTGATTTGCTCATTTCTAAAATGGGCATCATAATGATAATACACCCTACAGTGGTGATGAGGATATGCTCTGTGATAAAGTTCATACTGTTCTTAGAACAGCCTCTGGCCTATACGCAACTTTCAACTACCAGAGTAGAGGAAAACAACGGAGCCAGTGGCATAGAATCCCAAATGCAGAAGTTAAAAGGAGCTGGCCCTGGGCATTTAAAGAGGGATCCAGAGTGTAAAGAGGGAGCACCAAAATGTATAAAAGCAAGCATCCCTCATAACAGTGACACTAACCAGACAGAATGTTAGGACAGTGAGAGACCTTGGAGGCCATGGAGTCCCACCTCCTAATTTGATCGAAGTGGAAATGGAGACTGGAGAGATTGAATGAATTGTCCCTAGTTTCTCAGATAATTAATAGCCAAGTTGGGATAGAACTTGGATAGGTCAGGGTTGGGTGGGTGAATTAACATGTCTTAACATGTATTGTCTGTGCATGTTAGGTCATGTAAGGTCTAGATGCTGTACCCCTGCATTACATATGTCATTTCATACAACCCCCATGATAACTTGTGAACTAGGTATTATTGGCTTCCTTTTAACTCATGAGGAAACTGAGTCTTGGTGAACTTAACAATTCAGCAGTGGCCTCGTTGATTTGAACTTACGTCCTTCAGACTCCAAGTCCCAAGTGTATTTCCTTATCATCTCTATTCCCAGAATGGGGCTTGAAATCCCTGTTGAAGGGACCACATTCTGACTAAAACCATGGTTCTTCAAATAACTGCCTCCTTTTAACACAAGTACTTATGCGTATGTATGTTCAGGGTCTAAGGTGGTTTACTTCCTGTGAAAGTTGTTTCGTGGCACAGCCTCTCTATGTAAGTTGGCCAATGGAAGAGCACTGTGAGGTGGGCAAATATTCTCACCATTTGGTATAGACAATTCCAGTGGCAGTGAATTACAACAAAGCAAATACCTGTAAAGAATTCTGCCGTTGCAGCCAGTCACATAAGCTCTAAAGAATAGTCTGAATTATGTTATGATATTAGCATTTCATTGACCAGTCCTGGAAATGAGTAACTACTGATGGGAGCCTGGAGATACTGTCTTTTTGGGCAAGTCTTTCCTACTTATGAACACTTGAAATGATCAGGATATTCTAAAAACTGCAGCTACCACCCCAATGACCCCTTTCCTCCCAAATCTCTGTCATGGATTGGGGAATGAAACTTTGAATCCCTAGATCTGACAGCTGGAGGGAGTGACAGAGTCCCTGGTTTCCCATTTCTCCCCAGTCTGGCTAATCAGACATCCCAGTCCTCCATCCGCCTAGACAACCTGTGCCTCTCTCCACCCGGTTGCTGCCTATTGTGCTGTCCTCAGGGGATCCAGTCCAGGGTCAGAGCGACAGGTGGCTTCTTATTGCCAAAGATTTACCCTCAGAGTATATGGAAAGAGGTACAGGTAAATCTTTCTTAAAGATAGACTTTGTTTTTTTTTTTTTTTTTTTGAGATAGAGTTTCTCTCTTGTTGCCCAGGCTAAAGTGAAATGGTACAACCTTGGCTCACCGCAACCTCTGCCTCCCAGTTCAAGCGGTTCTCTTGCCTCAGCCTCCTGAGTAGCTGGGATTACAGGCACCTGCCACCATGCCCGGCTAATTTTGTATTTTTAGTAGAGACAGGGTTTCTCCATGTTAATGGGTCTGCTCTTGAACTGCTGACCTCAGGTGATTTGCCTGCCCTCGGCATCCCAAAGTGCTGGGATTACAGGTGTGAGCCACCACGCCTGGACAAAGAAATACTTTTTAAAGTGATAGTAAACTTCTATTGTCTCGTTAATATTTTAGCTCAGATGTGTTCTAGGTAAGTCATGAATATGCTTTGGTGATTTGAACTGGGATCCTGCCACCCAACAGTTAATCACATTTTCCTTCTTATCTTGGCAAAAATGCATACAAATCACAGACTCAGCTTAAAAATAAACTTGTGAACTAAAGTTACCTATCAGTTAAAATGTGATTGTTTTTATTGCCTTGAACATCGGTGGCTTCTCATACTACTTTCCCTAAAGGTACATTCTGTAAAGCCTCTTACCATGTGTGGCCTTCCTTCACACTGGCCTTGTGTTCCCCACACCTGTGCTCCTTTGAGATTACTTACTTTTCACTCGATTTCGTCCCTGTTATGCTTTCATCTTCAGCATACTTTTGGTAGCCTTCTTAAATATTGCAGTTATGCTCATGGATGCTGCTCAAATGGGCATTAGAAGACCTTATCATTTGATCGCACATTCACCTTCTTATTTCTGATTTTTCATTACGCCTACACCCCAGTTTCTTCCCATTCTTCAAATGCAACATGTCCCTTCACACGTCTTTCCCTTTGCAAACGCTGTTCCCACTCCCCGGAACGACCGTCTCTAGGAGAACTCATCCTTTAGGACAGGTTCTC
Source organism: Ateles fusciceps (assembly GCA_036589455.1). Classification (NCBI taxonomy): domain Eukaryota; kingdom Metazoa; phylum Chordata; class Mammalia; order Primates; family Atelidae; genus Ateles; species Ateles fusciceps. The sequence continues at coordinate 1,137,989 of JAZHEH010000681.1, read as the reverse complement.
TTTCAGTTAGCTATTTCCCTTAACACATCAGTCACCCATGTGTGCGGCCCTTCCCATGGCTATGCCATTGTTTACTTGTTTCTCCCTCTGGTTAGCAGTGTGCATCATGAGTGCTCGTGGTACACCTTGTTCTGAGTGTAGGACCTGGAACATTGTCGGTGTACACAAATGTTTGTTGAATCATTGAGTGAGTGGATGAAAAGAAAGGTACGAGATGTTTTTTCCTGCCTGCACTTTTGGCCAAACTTTAAAATTATGTCACACTGAGCTGGACACGGTGGCTCATGCCTGTAATCCCAGCACTTTGGGAGGCCGAGGAGAGGCGGGTGAATCACAAGGTCAGGAGTTTGAGACCAGCCTGGCCAACATGGTGAAACCCCAACTCTACTAAAAATGCAAAAAATTAGCTGGGCGTGGTGGCGGGTGCCTGTAATCTCAGCTACTTGGGAGGCTGAGGCAGGAGAATCACTTGAACCTGGGAGGTGGAGGTTGCAGTGAGCCAAAATTGTGTCACTGCACTCCAGCCCAGGCAGCAGTGCAAGACCCTGTATATAAAAAAAAATTCTGTCACACTGTATGTATAGTGCCCAATCCTTCCCTCCCCTTCCTTTTTATTTTATTCTCAAAGAACCTACAATATCCTATTGGCTGTTGTTAGTGATTCCTATATCCTGTGCAGAAATAAAAAGGGTATATTGTTGCTGTTTAGTTCCCCACTTTATAATTAGAAAGACAGGATTCTTGGGTGGTCTGTTTTTTCAGTCAAAATTTATATATAACAATCCAATCAGTCAAAAATTCCTTTTAACACAGTACCATTGCCATGAACTTTTAATTATGGCCTTTCTTTGCTTTGGGTTGTCATTTAATAGTTCTGAGCTTCAGTTTCTCCAGTCTGAAAAGGGAGAACAAAGATGCTTCAAGGAAAATCTCAATCGAGAGGGTCATTCATGTTTGTAGGAGCCTTGTGTTAGGCATGGCTATAGCAGAGTGTGAGTGTAACCAACATCCCAGATTGCAGGCACACAAATTAATTTTTGCCTTGCTCAGAAGAATATATTCCTTTTCTAATGATCCTGCTGTTGGCCTAAAGTTTAGGAGCTGGTCTTCAGGAAAAACCTTCACAGCCTGAGCTATTTATTTTATTCTTATAATACATGTTATATATGTGCATTCCTTTAAACTTAGAGATAAGTGAAAAGAAGAAAACAAAATTACCTGTGAACAGAGGTAACTACTGTTAACATTAGTGTGAATTCATATAGAATGTCTTCTATTGATACACATGCACACCCCTACACACAGAAACACGTCTTTTACCAAAATGTAAGTCTTACAGTAGTATTGTTTTGTAGTCTGTTTTTCATCTTAACAATATATTATCAACGATTTTTCACATCACTGAATATGGTTAAAATACTTTTTCCCAAGAAGAATACTTTCATTGTAAGATCCATATGACATTATAAAAATTGAAATATTCGATATGTGTAAACTATAAAGTATACATTCCTTCATAATCCTATTTCCAAAGTAACTACTTACTGTTTGGTGTATTGCATTTCAAAAATTTTTCTACTTTCTGTTTCTATTTTTAATAGCCTCAATAGGAGGAAATCTTCACCCATTAAGGGCCTTTGTTAAGGACGGTTTTTTTTTTAATTGATAAAACTATGCATGTAATCTTGTAACTTAAAAAAATGAACATATCATGCTCTGTGTCAGCATAGCCTTCTGTTACACGGTGCACTCTAATTTATTTAGCCAGATCTCTATTTCTAGACACGTAAGGTATTTCTATTCTTTTATTATTTTATGCACTGGAGTGATGAACCTCCTTCTTGCTCTCTCTTGCAAACACCCGTAATTATATTCATAGGATATATTCCTAGAAGTAGAGTTGTTTCTTTAGATGATGTGTATTTTTTAAAAATTATGTATTATCAAATTTCTCTTCATAAAGATTGTAATTTTTTCATAATACTCTCAGTAGTGTTTGAGAGTCTGTGTCACACATTTTTGTGTAGCCTCAGTGGCAGCAAATCTTCACCCTTTAAAGGGTTTTAAAAGATGATGATAGCTGGATGCAGTGGCACACACCTGTAGTTTGAGCTACTTTGAGGTTGAAGCCTAAGGATCACTTGAACCTAGGAGTTCGAGACCAGCCCGGGCAGCATAGTGAGATCCTGTCTCAATTATAAATAACTTAATAAATGATGACAAATGATTTTCTAATTATGAAAGCTCACATGTTCATTATAAAAACATGTAAATAATCAGACCAGGCGCAGTGGCTCACACCTATAATCCCAGCACTTTGGGAGGCCAAGGAGAGTGGATCATTTGAGGTCAGGAATTCAAGACCAGCCTGGGCAACATGGCAAAACCCTGTTTCTACTAAAAAAATACAAAAATTAGCCAGGCATGGTGGTGTGTGCCTATAGTCCCAGCTACACAAGAGGCTGAGGCAGGAGAATCGCTTGAACCCAGTAGGCAGAGGTTGCAGTGAGCCAAGATCATGCCACTGCATTCCATCCTGGGCAATAGAGCGAAACTCTGTCTCAAAAAAAAAAAGAAAAAAAAAAGTAAATAATGGTACAGAAAAAAAATAAAATTGCCAATATATCCTATATGGTTCACATGTAACTGCTGTTAATGGCTGGTGTGTATCCTGTGGTGTGGTAGATGGGCACGTGTGTGTGCATTGTGTATAAAAAGGCAGTGTGGTATCAGGTTAAAAGCATGAGTATTGGATTGAGCCTGCCTATGTTTAAATCCTGGTTTCAACATTATTAATTCTGTGATGGAAACTTATTAATGCTTAGTGTATCCAACCTCTGAGGGTTGTTGTGAAGTTAAATAAGATAAAGGACACCAAATGTGTACAAGTAGTGACTGGTCAGGAAATGTTATTTGCTACTATGACATTTTCCGAGCATGCTGTGCAGTGACAGCTCTTTCATGCTCTGTTGTTGAGGGTCTGTTACTCCTGGGAAGGCAGAAATTGGAGAGACATGGGGAGGGCAAAACCAGGGAAAGTGGCCTTGAAGTTTCTTGGGCCATAGCGACCTGCTGGCCAGTGGCTCATTCTGCCTGTACAGCAGAGAAAATGGTGACACTGTGGCCCTACCTGGCCACCAAAAACCTGATGCTGTCCCCTTCCAGGTACTCCAGACAAAACTTAACACAGGCCTCTACCTTAGACACTAATTGATATCTGAATCACACAATCTGGGAGGGCAGGGCCTTTCCTTTCCCTTTCCTCTTCCCCATTTCCTTTCACCTCTGCTCCCCCACTTTATTCTGACCCACCCACTCTCCCCTTCAGCATTGCCACCCCCTCCTTCCAGAAACTCCCCCCTGCCCACCCGCTCCTGTCTTATAATCTCTAGCACCAGGTTTTATTAGCCAGGTTACCAGGGAAAGTTTTTAATTTGTTTTAAAAAACTCTTTCACATAATACTTGCCAGGCATGGTTCACACATTTAAGGTTTCTGATTTTTTGAAACAATTAAAAAAAAAATTAGAGACTGGAACTGGTGAACTGGGCAAGGTAGGAGATGCCATTTTGAATAGAAAACAGAAATTGATACCTGGCAACTTTTCTCTAGTAAAGGGCCCAGCACTTTCCAGAGAATCACTTGAGAAAGGATATGAGCAGAGCAGCCTCACTGGAATGTTTGTAGTCATATAAGTTTATGAATACTTAATAGTCACATCTAATAAAGAGGTAAAGGTAAGAGGCTTTAAGAAGGGGCAGATAAGATAACTCTTCCCACAATTTACAAAGGAGGATACACCAGATGGTTCCCTAGAGTCCAGATCTCTGATTCCTATTGTTGAGAGTTTAATACTCAAGTAGTTTCTTAATCTTTAGTTTGTTCACAAAAACTGTGCCTAAAAGTACACTTTTCAGTTTTTGATTCATAGTTTTGTTTTCCTAGCAACTATCCTAGAGTTATGATTTATTGAAAGCTTCTCTTTCTAGTTCAAGAAATCCACTTAGGGTCTTTTTTTTCTATCTTTTTCTTTCCTCTTTCTCATCATCTTTGTTGTCGTGATGTGTAATTCTAAGATTGAGTAGGTGTCTATGAGTTGTCTGTTTTATCAAGTAGCTGTAACACATCTTGTTTTGTCTGTAATAGTATAGGATAAGAGTATTTGCCTAATACAAATAGCTGTTGATTCATGCATATTATCTGTGTATCTTTTTTTACATTGAAGAATTGTTTTTCTATGTGAATTACTTCATGGTCTAATTCATATGAAAGTGCATCTTTCCAATAGGACAAAATTAACTTTAAAGTGTAGTTCGATTTTGATACAGAATTAAGTAAAGTACTTGGGGAAAATAATGAACCCAAACACAGCACAGCTGGATATGTTAAAATAAGTAAGATTGGATTTTGTTCCATTAGAAGGGATCATTAGTGACCTGAGGACATGATGGTTAGGTCTTTTGTGATCCATGTGAACCTAATCCTCTGTGTTATAGGCAGCCATTTTCTTAAATTACATTAATTATTACACCTTTAATTTATATGACATCTTTCCTCCAAAGGACTCAAAGTACCTTTTGAGTATATTAGATCATTAATGTTATATTGTTTCAGGGGAGTTGATATGGGCAGATAGTATTATCCCTGTCTTACTGATGGATGGATGGAGATCCAGAAAGGTGGAAGGATAGGCTGGGTCACAATGGAGCCACCATGAGAGCTGAAGTCATTGATTGACTCCGTGTTCCAGCCTTCAATTCTTAAGCTTCTTACTTTCTCCTTTCCTGAAATCTCCCCATCTCCTAAAGAGAAAAAGACATAGTCAAGACATACATAATTAGTACTTTATCAGCTTAGCAGAAAAGCCAAGAAAACACTTTCCTGAACAGGGTGACGTTTTAGGAATTTTACTGTATGAAAATTGTATCACTGTTAAACGAAATTGAAAAGCGACTTTTTGAAAACGAAAAAGTCCTCAGCTTTTCCAAACTATGTGGTCCAAGAGGGAACACTGAAGCCCCTTAAATCCTAGAGCAGGGTCCTTGTGTCCCAGCACATGAAGGGACTTCATGCTCAGATTATTTGCATATATTCTACGTGTCTCCTAAGTGCCAGGTACTGCTTTGTGGGAGGCACTGAGAATGTAGAAGCAAAGTCGCTGCTTTTAGCATCCAGCCTCTGATTGTCCTTATTTTTCCCCCATTTTGTAAATGAGGCAACTAGAACTCAGAGAGTTCAAAGATCTTGCCCAATTTTGCACAGATTCGTCAGTAGGAGGCCTAGGACTGGGGGCTTTGTCTTTCCTTCAGATACGATGCCATTTCTCATCATAGGCCAAGTCTGCCTACCAATACCTAGGAGACTATTCTAATTATTTGATGTTTTATTGTTAGAATGGAGTGCCGATTTTGTCTTAATCTCTCCCTCTTGCTCCAGATAGTTACATCTAACTGGAGACCGATATTTTGACATAGATGGTAGAAGGTACACAGACACCTCAAAACTGATGATACCTCAAACTGAACTATATCTCCCCCAAATATTGCTTGTTCTTCTAAATTCCCCTTTTGACTCACAGTACCATTAAACCAGGTACCTAAATCTCCTGTAACTATGACAATATTTTATTCGTTTCTTCCTGAGTGTCTTTCTGACCTCTGTGGGGCCTAAAAAGACTGCCAAGCCCCCAATCTGCCATTCGTCTCCGCTGGAATCTCCCAATAATAACCAACACTCATTGATCACCCACTATTGCCTGACCCTGTACCTGCATTAACTCATTTAATCCTCACAACACTCTGAGAATGGTTGATCCTGTTATAACCATTTTTACTGATGAAGACTTGGTACCTCTTTGTTATGGACCTTCCATCAGACTAATATTTTGTGGAATACATTTTAGGAACCATGAACAGATGGAATAGTCTATTATCGCATTCAGAGCTCTTCATGAACTGGTCCAATCTATCTGTCCAACTTCATTTCCCCACCACACACACTTCTCTCTGGCCTCCCCCTTGTTCTTTGGATTTGTATATTACCGTTTTCTCCCTTCTTGTCTCTTCTTCTTTTTCTTTTTCTTTTTTTTTTTTTTTTGAGAGGGAGTCTCACTCTTGTCGCCCAGGCCGGAGTCCGTGGTGAGATCTGGGCTCACTGCAACCTCCGGCTCCCAGGCACAAGCAATTCTCCTGTCTCAGCCTCCACCTGAGTAGCTGGGATTATAGGCACTGGCCACCATGTCCAGCTAATTTTTATAATTTTAGTAGAGACAGAATTTCACCATGTTGGCCAGGCTGATTACAAACTCCTGACCGCAGGTGTTCTGCCCACCTCAGCCTCCCAAAGTACTGGGATTACAGGGGTGAACCACCATGCCCAGCCCCTTGTTCTCTCTTCTTTTTTTTTTATGTATATATATATTTTTTATTGCATTTTAGGTTTGGGGGTACATGTGAAGAACATGCAAGATTGTTGCATAGGTACACACATGGCAGTGTGATTTGCTGCCTTCCTCCCCATCGCCCATATCTGGCATTTCTCCCCATGCTATCTCTCCCCCAACTCCCCACCCACCGCTGTCCCTCCCCTTTTCCCCCCCAACAGACCCCAGTGTGTGATGCTCCCCTCTCTGTGTCCATGTGCTCGCATTGTTCAACACCCACCTATGAGTGAGAATATGCAGTGCTTGATTTTCTGTTCTTGTGTCAGTTTGCTGAGAATGATGGTTTCCAGGTTCATCCATGTCCCTACAAAGGACACAAACTCATCGTTTTTGATGGCTGCATAATATTCCATGGTGTATATGTGCCACATTTTCCCTGTCCAGTCTATCATCGATGGGCATTTGGGTTGGTTCCAGGTCTTTGCTATTGTAAACTGTGCTGCAATGAACATTTGTGTGCATGTGTCCTTATAGTAGAACGCTCTCTTCTTGACTACAGCAACTTTCCGGTCCAAGTTGTTTCCACCTCGAACCTTTTAATTAACCATCTCCTCAGTCTGTCAGTTTCTGCTCAAATGCCACCTCCTTGGTAAGGTCTTCTTATTTTACCTTTTTTTGCATGTCGTTCTTTACTGTTAGTTTTCCTCCACTGAAAGCTAGCTCTGTGAGGGTCTGGACTTGTTTTGTTTACCATTGCATCCTCTACCTACAACAGTGCCTGACACAGGAGCTGCTCAAAAACTGTGTATTGAGTGAATGAGTGAGTGAAAGCATGCATCCTAAGAATAGGGCTCGTGTCTCTCTTGCTCCTTATTGTTGATGAGATCACAAGCACAGCGCCTTGTGTGTAGTAAGCACTGAACTTATTTTTGCTGAATAATGAATATTTGCTCATGTGGGTCCCACTGCCTGCCTGCCAATCTTGTTCCATTTCTTCTGTGAACTTCTGTTCGTTCTTTAAGGCCAAATTCAGAGATTGCTTCTGTTGTGAAAGTAGCCCTGGCTTTCCCAATGGGTCCTCATACCTTCCTCCCCTGCACAGTATGTTCAGACCATTAGCACACAGTACTTTTAGAATTTTTGGTATCTTCTTTTGATTATGAGCTGCCTGAAAGGATGTGCTCAGCGAAATCTGTAGCAAATAGCAATCCTCCAATAAATGTATGGTTTTCCTCACTTTGTAGTTGTGCTTCTATGAGCAAGATGTGTTGCTTCCCTGGGCTTCAGCCCCCTCTTTCTACCACAAGGGGAAGTTGCCACAGAGTTGTGAGGATGAAATTGAAGGCCCCTCATTGGAAGATGTCAAATGTCATGTGTGTGTTAAACATGATCATTTTGTTGTTAACATCCTGTCCCATCCCTTATTGCCCCACGTGGGAGACCTCCCAATGCGTTCCCAGTCCCTGCAACAGGTTTCTGGGTAAGGATAGTCATCCTTACACCAAAGTGGCATTTGGTTTGGCTTTGAACTTGCCGATACTGCATAGATCACTTTCATCTGAATTCCCCCACTTCTCCCTAGCCTGCCTGTGTACTGTTTCCAGGAATCTTTATTCCATCTGTCCCTTGGGTTTTTGAATGCCATTTTCCTGGCCCTTCAAGCTGTAAGGAGAGTCAGTTCTGCTTCCAGTCTATCACTGGACTCACTCATTCTTGATGTTCGCCGCCCACCCCCACCTTTGACTGATAAATTTTCATTATTGGTTTTGCGTGAAAGTCTTCAGGGTTCTACTCTGCCTGACCCCTGTGGTCACTTAGTGATTACATGCGCCAGCTGAGGTAATTTATTCACTTTGTTTTGGTGTGAACATGTCCCACGGGGCTTGTAACTGCTGTAATCACTTGACCCTAGTGACTGTTAAATGCTTTAAACACAGTTATTTTAAATTTATAATTGTTTTCATTAAAAATCCCTCATAGTAACTTAACTGACCTTGCTGTCAACGTGGCATTATGTGAAAGGGGAGGAAATGAAAATATTATGATGCAAATAATATAGTACTCATCAGAGATATGTGGCAAATCATTAGCTTACGCCACACATTCTCACTTAGAGTCCTGCAAGGAAGATGAAAGGGAAGAGGACATAATTACAGCACTGTCCACATAATTCAGTGCAGCCATTCCCACACGCAGGGCAGGCCACTAGCCTAGAGAGGTGAAAGTGGAGTGGAGTCCAAGGTGAAGTCCCAGAAGGGCCTCGCCTCAGGCCCCTTAAATGTGTAGACAGCACTTCTCACACCGATGGGTGGCCTCCGTTGATTATTTTGTAATTAATGTTTCTTGAAGTTTCAGGAAAGTAACAAGAATAATGCAATGAGTACTCACACACCCTTCACACAGATTTCCCCAATTGTTAATGGTTTGCTACATTTGCTTTATTATTCTCTTTGTAGTGTGGTGTGTGTGTGTGTGTGTGTGTGTGTGTGTGTGTGTTTCCTGAAGCATTTGAGTTTAAGTCATAGACATCATGCCCCTTTACCCTAAATATTTCAATGTGTCTTTCCTAAGAACATCAATGTTCATTTACATGAGCTCACTACAGTTATCAAAATCAAGAAATATAAATTGATACAAATCTATTATGTAATCTATAGACATTTTTCAAAGTTTGCCAGTTGTCCTAATCCTGCCATTTATGGCATTATTTTTTATGTGTTCCAGGCTCCTATACAGAATCATGCATTGCAGTTAGTTTTAAAAATCAAACCAAATCAAAACACTGTTTCTTACTTTGTTGTCTTAAGGAATAATGGTATCTTAATGAAAACTTGGTCCTATGAAGTTAGGATTTGGACTTATGTTTGTAATAATCAGGAGAATTGCTGTATATTAAGTGACAAGTCACCATGCTAGGTGTATATTTTGCAAACAAACTTATCTCATTCCGTCCTCCCAGCAAACATACAAGGAAGTTATTCTTGATCTGCAGCTCCAGATGCTGCACCTCAGAGAGATTACCATGCTCTGGGTCACAAAGCTCCAAGGGGCAGTATCTACATTCCACATCCTGCATTTATCTGCAGCATACAGGAAGGGTGGGACTCCAGGATCCTAGAGACTAGTTGCCATGTGGAACCGACTGATGCTATATTTGTTTCGTGTTTCTACATTTTATTGGCAAAGATTAGAAGATAGATTTACATTAGAGAGTTACCTAATATATATTTTGGCTTCCAAACATACTGCCTGGTGTCCTAATTAATTTTAAAATTTAATGAAATTTGTAACAAATATCAAATAAACTAGGTTTGTTTAATGGAATGCTGCTAGACTGCTGACCAGAAAGTGCTAAATAATGAAATCCAAAGCGCCTTGACAACCTGGCTTGTGGTGCTGGACACTTGGACGCTTAGATACTCTGTGTGTTTCTGGCTTGGCTGTTAGTCCTTGTAGAAACTGGAAGGCACGTTCCAGAGTTGTGAATTGAATGGCCCTTTCAAAGGTGTTTGATTAGCAGGCTTTCATAATTTAGACTAAATGGGGCTGGTGGGGGTGATTCAGTGCCAAACTTACGATTACATCCCTACATTTGGTTTTGGTTTTGTTTATTCTTGTGTGTGTGTGTTTTTCCTTTTTATTTTATTACTTGGGGAAGGAAGTGGAGGTAATTGTACATTTTCATTTAAAAATGTTTCAGTATTTTTCCAATATGTTATTTCTGGTCGGGGCTGCTGCTTGTCTGTAAGGTGCTTTTGTACAAAGTGTAAAGAGGTGTCACCCTGGGCCTGGTGGGTACATACTCAGTGAATGGCAGATAGCCCCCACTCACCCCCTTGGCTGCTATGTGGTACACTCAACAACCTTTGCAACCAAAATCAAAAGTCATTTCTTTCAAGATAATTATTTTTTGGAATCATCATAAAAATCTCCCCTAACTTTTAAAATAAAAGGTGATATTTTCATTAAGGAAATTTATAATTCTTTTAAGAAATGATGTATGTTTTATAGGCTATTACAAATGCTAAAATCAAATGCTTCTCCCCTTGTTTCCAAATACTCACTGTACATGAAAATGACATATGACAATATCAAAAAGTCATAAGTAACAAAAACAAATGCTATCACAAACCATTAAACAAAGATAGGTAATAAAAAATGAAAAAAAAAGGCAAACTAAAATAAGTTTTCTGTTCTGATTTGTCCCCCAAATGAACATTGTTTTTGGTTGCCTGATTTTAGCATTCATGCAGGGAAAAAAAATGTCTTTTAATTTTGGTTACATTGCCTTTATTTCTGAGCTTTTTTCACATCTGGAATTTGTGTTAAAGCCATATTTATAGTACATCCATAATGAATAATTGAGCAGCTAACTATAACATGCATTACTGATCTATCATAGTTAGATGTTCTTGTAGCAAGTTTTGTGTACATTATGAAATTGAAGTAAACTTTTTTTTTCATTAACAAAATCTTTTTTAACTGTTCAAATTTCAGGAGAAGGAAAGAAAGCAGCATTTTTTTTTTTTCTAATTTCAGGGTAAACTTGTACAATTAAACTGTGTTGTCTTCCTTCTCGCTGCCATTTTTATGAATCTCGCTTATCCTTCTTTGTTTGGAAATCAGGAGGTAAAGCTCCTTTTGGTTTTGAAGAGACTGTACTTGCCTGTGAGGGCAGACATCTAACTATAATACAACCTCTGAGCTTTGATTTTTCTGTAAAATGTTGATAGCAATGTTAGGAAGTTCTTTACTTGCTGACTCTAAGTTAGTCATATTCCCTAGTCATTTGAGGCTCAGTGTCCACCAAGTCCTGTGTAGTTCTTCCCTTTTTTACCTCTATTTGGAATTGTTAATTAACCAAGAGCATATAATAATGTTTTTAGTGATGGTGATGGTGGCGGTAGTGGTAGTAACAGTAATAATAGTACTGGGGCTACCAGTAGGAATGCTAAAATAGTTAGCTGTAATTTATGAATTTTGGGGGGGGGGAATTAAGAAACCTAACTGATATTTTAATATTTTCATTGTACATTCTTCATTTTGTGAATCCATAGAAATCCTGGATTTAGGAAGCAGTGTAACCAGGGAGCCTTAAAATTTATGTGTGTGTGTGTGTGTGTGTATCCTTAAAATCATTTTTATAGTTTTAGGCTCATATATATGTATATGTAATATATATATGCTTGTATGTGTATATATATACACACATACATATTCGTGTATACACACCTACACATACATACCCTTTTTGTGTGTATATAAATATTTTGTTTGTTTTTGAGACAGGATCTTGCTCTGTTGCCCAGACTGGAGTGCAGTGGTATGATCACTACTTACTGTAGCCTCTGCCTCTTGGGCTCAAGCAGTCCTCCCAAGTGGCTGAGACCATCATTGTACACCACCATGTCCAGCTAATATTTTAACTTTTTGTAGAGATGGAGGTCTCCCTATGTTACTTAGGCTGGTCTCGAACTCCTGGCCTCAAATGATTCTCCCACCCTCGCCTTGCTAGAATTAAAAGTGTGAGCCACTGCGCTTGATCCTGAATGTGATTTTATATATGAATTCCAAAATGAATCTTTAAACATACACATTTAATACTATGAAAGTGAGTAAACTAATCATTCTTCTATAAAAATAGATAGAAACCAAAATTACAAAACAAAAATGTATGTCTTTTTTAGTGCGTCTGGAGGTTTTGTCCTTTGAAAAGTCCACGGAAGGGTTAGGGTGGTAGGAAGGCAGGTGAGACCTTCTGTCTTCACAATCCTGTGCATACACAGCTCCTAGTCCTGTTAAAGCATTCTTATCCAGCGTGGCAAGGAACAAAAAAGTGTTCAGTTCATAAAAAAGTCAGCTAACACAGGAACCTATACAAATGATAATCATATAGCTAAATAGTTTATATTAATGTGAAGCATAAGATGTGCATGCTTTGGCTAGTGTTCTGAGGTAGAACTGAAGCCTTCCCTTCTTTAAGTGTGGACACAGTGATTACGGGTCAGCACTGTCTTTCTTGGGTAAATCACACATATAATTTTTTATCTTTATTTAAAGTTTATCATATTTATCACATATTCATTTTGGCATATTTATTGGTGAACATAAAGATGCTTCTGAAACAATGAGTGCAGAATCCTTCTAGAATGCCATAATTTTTTTTTTTTTTTTTTTTTTTTGTGAGATGGAGTCTTGCTCTGTCACCCAGGCTGGAGTACAGTAGTGCGATCTTGGCTCACTGCAATCTCTGCTTCCCAAGTTCGAGTGATTCTCCTGCCTCAGCCTCCCGAGTAGCTGGGATTACAAGCATGCGCCACCACACCCAGCTAATTTTTGTATTTTTAGAAGAGACGGCGTTTCACCATGTTGGCCAGGATGGTCTCCATCTCCTGATCTGGTGATCTGCCTGCCTTGGTGTCCCAAAGTGCCAGGATTACAGGTGGAGCCACTGTGCCCGGCCTGATTTTTAAAGCCATTTATAATTACATGAGATGATTACATTAAAGAGTACAGCTGGATAAATTGGTTTGGAGATAAACTCAAGTGGCCCTAGGACAACTGTGCATGGAGCAGAAGTGCACAGGTGTCTACTAGAGACAGCCCCTGGCTGCTGTTAGTAAGTGCATGTTGTGCAGCAGTCAGTATGTGTCTCAGAGATACTGCAGACTGTCAGTTAAAAGAGTGTATAGAATTTCTAGAAAGATCCTAAGCAGAGACCGTGTGTGGTTCTTGGGGGCTGTTCTGTGGCTCATAATTTATCATAAACTCTAGTAGCTCTCAGATCTAATGTATGATCTCTTTGCCTGCCTGGGAATTGTTTTATTTTATTTTTATTTTTAATGTCATGGATATAGTTCAGTGATAGCATGAATTTATTGTTCACAAGTCAGTGTACATGGTGGGTGAGTTCCTCATTTTTATTATAAATAAGCCAAAATGCATCGCAGAGTAAGATTCCATAGTATAAGGCATCGGGGAAGGAACTTAAAATTTTAGGAAGGGTTTTATCTCTTAGAAGTAGTTTATACATGATTTTACTAGGGTAACTATGGAGACTCCTTCTCCCATGACAGAGGACGAAGGATCAAGAAGCTTGGCATGGCAGTTCTTTCTTTGTCCTTTCATAGTTCTTTTCATCAGGGCCAGAGGGGTTGAAATATGAGGGTGTCTGTGCTTACAGAACAAGCTCTTTCCCTTCTCATTAGTACCCTGTTCCATTGCCTAAAGAGAGAGAAACACTCAAGATGAGGAAGGACATGTCACAGACACATAGGCCTATACTTCAGCAGGGTTCCTACAACTTCTAGATGTGGATAGTTCAGAATTTCTAAAGTGCGATTGCTTCATCAAATATATAGCATACAGTGTTCTGTTCATTCATTTGCAAAACTTAACAAAGCCCCTCAATATTGTTATTTTAAAGAATCTCTTTTACCATTTACATGGACTTGGATCTACCTCGTTGAAAATTTTGTTCTTGTGGTTATTAGGAAAATACGCCTAGTGTTCATAAAAGTGTTTGTGTATGCCCTGGCATGGAATGTAGATATATAACAACTAACAATAGCTATAAAAATGAAATCTTGCACAGAGCTGTGCCCTGCCTTCCCAGTCAGCAGGAACAATGCTTTTGGGGTTGAAGAGAAGCTTTCTCACTGGGGAGATGTGTGGGGAGAATGGGGGAGTAGCAGCTTAAGAAGTAGGGAGGGAGAAGTGCTGCAAATTTTAGTATAATACATAATGTTGAAAGAAATTCTATCCCATCATAAAGATTAGCAGGCTGTGTAATTCAATTTAAAATTGGTTGGCGTGTCCTGACTGTTATAAAGCCTTTCCCTTTTCTTTTGTTGTTTTATTGCCATTCCATTATTTTATGTCATATACCAATACAGAATGGAACATACAGCCAACCCATACAGGCTCTCTTTCCACATTTGCATCCCTTGGAGAAATTGTTGGGAAATGTAAGAGATTATCTTAAAATGAGTTAGGAAAATGCTTGCTCAATTGAATGCCTCCTTGTTTTCTTTCTTTCTTTCTTCTTTCTTTTTTTTTTTTAACATAAAGTGAATTTCTTCTGGGCAAGAAACCATTGAGAGTGAAATTCTTTTAAAAGCATTTGCTGGACACAGGGCTTGGTTCTCAAAATTCCAGCATTAGCACTTATCTACAGTATCATGGGCATTACAGTGCCATTGAAAATCAAGACGCAGTAGCTTATGTTAATGCAAGACTGACAGACCCACATCTGATGGTAATTACCCATACTGGGGGGGTTAATAAATGTTCTTAGAATTACTGTCTTTATTTTCTTTATTGCAAGAAAAATGGGCAGCTTCCTAAGCCATGCCTCCTGCTTCTTGCTATCAGCCTTGGTGACTTGCTAATTAACTGTTTTGGTTCCAGTGGTTCCTGGGCTTCACTGAGTTTAATATTCGTGTTAGGGAAATGCAACATCCTTTAGCCAAAGTAGTAGAAAATATTAAATTAAATTCAGCAAATATTTATCCAAGTACCCTTTATGAACAAGAAATGAAGAGCTATAGAAATAATAATAATGAGACTTGGATACATCCGAAGAGTGTCTGGAAAATGAATGCACACTGTTTTTTCCTTCTAGAGGGGAGTGAGCTTAATTTTTATTCCTGTTCTGAGGGGGTTTCAGCACAGGTGTGGCAGAGAGAGTTCATCACAATTGCCAAGTCTGATCAATCCAAAGTGGCTCCCTGAAGCACTTTGTTAAGACAGATCCTCATGCTATATCCAGACTCAGTGGGAAAGATGTTATCACTGATCAAGAGTGTCTCTCATGCTATAGGGTAGGGGTGTGGTGACTCATACCATGCATTTGCTGTTCTTGCTATAGTGTCATTCATCTTTGTTCACACTCATGCTCTATGACTGTGGTAGGCAGAAAATTGCCGTGGTGAACATGTATGCCTACTTTATTTTAACTCTTTAGAGTCAATCCAGACTTTGGAATATCTCCAGTACAAAGTTCCTGAAATGGCTGTGATCTCAGCTTGGTGGGATTTTAAAGTTTTCTTCACATTAGAGGCTATTCTATGCCTGTTGCAAGAATTTCTTAGCTGTCTGTGAGGCAAATTGGGGGTAGTATATTAGTAAGGCTGTCAAGAAGACAAGAAAATATGTATAACTCTTTGGGTCCTATAGGACTTAGGCAGCAAATTAACTCTGGTTTATGACTAAATCTGTAGTAAGAATTAAGGTTGTATACCCACTCTCATGGTCGCTAGCTTTTGAAGCTTTTTTGCATACCTACTTGAAAAGGAATTCAGAGATCAGAGAGACCATTCAGTTCAGTTTACCCTGTTATAGCCCCCAAATCTTGGGCAGTTCAGTTTTATCTAGCCCCTAGTTCCTATCTCCTAAGCCTGACTGCCCATCAGAATGTCTCAGGCAGGTGGTTAAACATTCAGATTCCTGGAATCCAGTTTAGGCTTATTAAATCAAATTCTCAGCTGACGAGTCCTCATAATTAAAGCTTTAATGAGCCCTTCCATGGTTCTCACGCATCCAGTGCACTACCACCTTCTTGCTCATGGATAAAATGGATTGTGGGGGATTAGGGTTATGTTCTGCATACTCTTATTATCCTAAATCAGGCCATTCTTTTCCACTCTCTTTCATGATGACCTCTGTGGACTTCATTTAGCTCATCTGCAAAGAGGATAATAGATCTTGCCTCATAAGGTTACTGTATAGATAAAGTAGGTTAATGTATAAAGGTTTTATTTGTTTGTTTTGAGCCAGAGTCTCACTCTTCGCCCAGGCTGGAGTGCAGTGGTGCAATCTTGGCTCACTGCAAACTCCACCTCCTGGGTTCAAGGGATTCTCCTGCTTTAGCCCCCTGAGTAGCTGGGGTTCCAGGCGTGTGTGCCACCATGCCCAGCTAATTTTTGTATTTTTAGTAGAGATGGGTTTCACCACACTGGCCAGGCTGGTCTTAAACTCCTGACCTCAGATGATCTGTCCACCTCGGCCTCCCAAAGTGTTGGGATTAAAGGCACAAGCCACTGTGCCCAACCTAAAGTTTTTTGGGATGGTGCCTGACAGGGGTAAATATTGGCTGTGTTGTCTCACGTAATTGTCATCATCATTTGATTTCATTTGCAGGGACATTGAGTATCCTTGCTAGAGACAGCAAATCAAATAATAATCTCTTACCAGGCTGTTATAAGAAGTAGAAAGTATACAAAGAGCTTTGTTTGGTTGAAGCATTATTTTTTTAGCTTATGGACATGTAAACATAGATCAATTAGGTGGCTTTGGCTGTAAGAAACAAAATGCTGTAAGCAACAAGGAATTTAGTCTCTCATTAAAAAAAAAAAAAAGTCCAGGCACAAAGCAGTTTTCAGCATCTCATAATTCATGGGCTCAGTGATAATATTAGGAACCCAGGTTCTCTCTCACCATGGTGGCCTCTCACATGGTGGCCTTGTTCCAAAGGTTTGAGAGTGACTGCTGCCGAAGTCCCAGGTGTGGCATGAAGTCATGACAGTGTTCATTGGAAAAACAAGGTCATTTCTTATAGTATGTCTCTTTGTATCGGTGATGGCCATTTCCTTGAAGTCCATCCATAGACTTTTCTTCATGTTTCACTGGCCAGGATTGGGTGACCCACACCTCCTTAAACCAGTCATTGGCAAGGGAAATAGACGTGCTAACTATTCAAGATACAGTCGCCTGGGTCTGTGAATAGGTTTACCTTTCTGGAGCACATGGCTTCCCAGGGGAAGATGAATACATGAATAAAACTGGGGGTTGTGGGCCAGGTGCAGTGGCTCACGCCTGTAATCCCACTTTGGGAGGCTGAGACAGGCGGATTATGAGGTCAGGAGTTCGAGACCAGTCTGATTAACATGGTGAAACCTTGTCTCTACTAAAGATATAAAAAATTAGCTGGGTGTGGTGGTACATGCCTGTAAGCCTAGGTACTTGGGAGGTTGAGGCAGGAGAATCACTTGAACCCAGGAGGCAGAGGTTGCAGTGAGCAGAGATTGCGCCATTGCACTCCGGCCTGGGAGACAGGGTAAGACTCCATCTCAAAACAAACAAACAAACAAACAAAACAAAAAACAAACCTGGGGGCTATACTGTTGAGGAAAGGTGGGGTGTGGCGTCAATAGCATCTACTTTATGAGTCTCATAATGAAGTATCTTTGCATGACACCTTGGGGAAAGTAGCCTATGGTTTTCCTAGAATGGAGTCCCTTGGGCATGACAGGGGTCAGCATTGTAGTGAGGATTGGGCAGTAACTGAGATAGCTTTGGGTAACATTTTAAAATATCGTGCCTGTCATCTTGTTTCCTATTTTCATTCTGAAATCTTCAGTTTTCTTGTTGCCTTTTCTTCTTTTCCTTGTTCTCTTTTCTTTCATTCTTCTGTTTCCTCTTTGTCCATGTCATACCAGGCTCCATGTATAAGAGATAATTCCAGCCACCTGTGTCCCCTTCCCATAGAAATGATCTCAGAAGAAAAGATTACATGTTCCTGTTATGGAGTCAGATTCCAAAGTTCTGAGAGGCTTAATCCATCATCATCTATTATGTTCCATGGCTGTTTGGAGCAGTTTAACCTTCTGTCTGTCTTATACATCTAGAGTTGAGTATTTTAGATCCTGAAGATCACATATTTGACATTGAGATTCTGAAGATAGCATAGGAAGTATACTTTTAACAATCCAAGCTAATTATCTGTCACCATCAACTGGCCACCAAGAGATGACAAGACACTTGGTTGATATCTGAACTCACTAATATAGTGTAGCAAGAATCCCTGGCTAGACCCCTTGAAAGAGAGATGGGCACAGAAGACAAGGCCTGACTGAAAAAAAAAAGAAAAAAAAATAAAGGAAAACAGTCTTCTGTTTTATTTTAATGGTTTTGAGCTTATTTCCCTTTATAAAGGAACCAGGCTTAACCATGGGGGGGACTGAGGACTACGTCTACCTCTGGACGAGATTAAAAGTGGGGCAGGAGGCCCCTGTTAACCCTCCTCCTTGCTAGGGTAATTCTGGTCACTGAATATTATCTATCATTAGAGATGCAAAGAAAAAATGGAAGAATATATATTTTTAAGATCATGGCTCATTCAGACCTAGAGAACAGAATCTTTCAGGATGAAGTCTGCAATTGGATTTACTTTTTTTTTTTTTCTTTTTGAGACAGAGTCTCACTCTGTGGCCGAAACTGGAGTGTAGTGGCCGTGATCTTGGCTCAATTCAACTCTGCCTCCCGGGTTTAAGCCATTCTCTCACCCCAGCCTCCCGAGTAGTTGGGATTGCAGGTGGACACTACTACAACTGGCTAATTTTTGTATTTTTAATGGAGACAGAGTTTCACCATATTGACCAGTCTGGTCTTGAACTCCTGACGTTGGGTGATCAGCCTGCCTCAGCCTCCCAGGCTGAGATTACAGGCATGAGCCACTGCACTAGCCATGATTTACTTTTTAACTTGTACATAATTTGGAAGATCAAACGGGTTTGGGAATTACTGGCTTAAAGTGACTATCTCAGGCCTTATAATTGTTAAAGGGTTTGTACAATCCAGGTTCTAGGGCAGTGATTTTTCCAAGGGCCCTGAGGGGCTAGAAATATGGTGTCGTGGGGTAGAACTTTATCCCCTCCCTCCTTCCCCCCACAACAATAGCAGGCTCTTTCAGTTTTTGTTTTTTTTTTAACTTCAAACTTCTTCATAAACTTTTCTTTGAACAAAGTTTTTCCTTCACCCCACTTGCCCCACCACGCAAACAGAAATGATCTGTTTCTGGGCCAAGACACAGGGTGCCATGACTTCCTAATGCCATTATCCAGCCATCTTGGCAGAGCTGAGAGAAAAATCCCATTGAGGCCACTGAATGTCTGAGGTCACATGAACAAGATATGGAAAGTCAATAGGGTCCAAATAGAATGACCATGGAAGGGGACCCTGGAACTGAGGTGCATGGCCCTAGTCATCAGGACATCTTCCCTTTCAGGACTCCTGGAAGTTCAATGACAATAGAGTCCTCATAGGACATTGTGTTCCTACTGCCTATTTGGCATCTTCTCAGTGAAGTCATTGTGCTTTGGCATACCTCAGCTCCCCAGAGTCCTATTTCTGATAATAATGAGAATTTTCAAGGAGCCAAAAGTAGAGCCTAAGAAAATAAAACAAATATGTTAGCTTTGTTGAACCATTCCAAAGCACGCCCAGACAATAACCACAAGGGCAACAACAGTAATTGACGTTCAGAGTATGCACACATTTAGCCCAATCTCGCACACTGTAATCTCCTCTCAGTTGCTTCAACATCAGACCATTAGTAGCTTGCCTTCCAAAGGGAGAAAATAGAATATTTTAGAAAAAATTTTCATCACAAGGGTAGATTTTTTAAAAATTTTGTCTAGCTAATTGTCAGCGAATCAACTACAGGTGATTGCACTGAGTGTTCTTATGAAAATTGAGATTTACAAGGAACCATGTACTTGATATACTGTTATTATTTTTTTCTTTTTCTGAGACAGAGTTTCGATCTTGTTGCCCAGGCTGGAGTGCAATGGCGCAATCTTGGCTCACCACAACCTCTGCCTCCTGGGTTCAAGCAATTCTCTTGCCTCAGTTTACTGAGTAGCTGGGATTACAGGCATGCGCCACCACGCTAGGCTAATTTTTTTGTATTTTTAGTAGAGATGGGGTTTCACCATGTTGGTCAGGGTGGTCTCGAACTCCCAACCTCAGGTGATCTGCCTGCTTTTGCCTCCCAAAGTGTTGGGATTACAGGCATGAGCCACCATGGCCGGCCAATATACTTGTTCTAAACATCTCTGGGGTATGTGTGTGTGCATGCATGCATATCTTTCCTGCCTTCTTACATTGAGAGGTTTATTTCTTAGCTATCCTAACTTTTCATTGAAAAAGGGCTTGGCAGACAGAAAATATTTACTGATCCCCCGTCAAAGACACTGCCTTGGATTGCCATATCTTGGTAATTTTCTGTTACTCTCTTTCATAGCACCTGCCAATTCTCTTCTTCACAATTATAATCTGAGTTATGTTAGTAGGTTATTTACTTCTTTATTTTCTGTTGCTCCCACCTTAGTATAAGTTCCATAAGGCCAGAGACCCTGTTCTGTTTGGTGCGTCATTATATTCCCGGCCAGCCCCATCATACTGCTGGTCACATCCTAGGACCTCAGGGAATATTTGTTGGAGGTTGCAGAAAGACTGTGATCATTCCATGGCATTCTGGGGCCCTATTTGATTATCAAATCTCATCCTGACTTTTGAGAGAGTCAGAGGCTTAGTGGGATTTAATGGAATCTAATGGGATTTCTTTTATCCAAGCCTACTGGATTAGAAAATTAGGTTGAGACCTGACTTTGCAAGACCCTTGAAATGAGCCAAAATGTAAAGAAAAATGAGGGAAGAGAGAGTTAAACCACAAAGTGGGTGAATCTGAGAATGTGTGAAATGCCAAATGGCAGGGTTAAAAAGTAAAAAAAGTTTAACCTGAAGAACCGAAATCTGGCCACACTTTCCTAGTAAGGGATCAATTTCACAAGTTTAGGATGGGTTTGAATAGAAGAGGTTGGAGTTATCAGTTTTGGAGATTTAAGTTAAACCCTGCAAAAATACCTTCTTAAAAAACCAGTGTATCCAGTCTCCAGTTTCTGGTCAGAACACTCCAAGGTAATTCAATTTTAAAAAGTAAATAAAAGTAGCCTTTTTCAAAGGAAGTCGCCCTTCATTTTCACCATTTAAGAGTTAGTGATCTAGGCCTTAGCTTCCACTCTGAGGAGAATAATCACAGTGAAAAGTGAAAGCTGGCATGTTAGAGACATGTAGAAATGAAATACTGAGCTTGAGATGAGCCTACCTTTTTATACATAAAAAAGGTATCAATCTAGGAAATCTTTTGCTCTCAACCTTGAGAAACCACCTTGGTGGTGTTGATATGAAAAGGAGGTGCTGTATTGGCTAAGGATAAGCAAATGTAGCCCCTTAGCTACTGATGAAAATAAAAGTAAAAGTTTTGATGTTGGCATCATGGAAGAACTTTACCATTGAATTTCATTAAAGATACCTCAGTGTTAGTGTCGGAGACAGAAGAAAAGCTTGGAAGAACAGTAGCTAGACCCAGAGAGATAATTTCTATTATCTTAAATTACTCCCTGATTTAAGCTCACGGTTAAGATGGCTAAATAGATGCCTTCCATGAGACAAATGAAAAAAAAGGCCTTAAACCATGTTAGTAGAGGTTAAAAACAAGAGAGTATCCTAACAATGAAATTTGATTAGTCCTCTGCGTCTATGAAATATAAAGAAATGAATGACTATATGCCTTGGATGTTACTGCACGATACTTGCTGGTAGTGGCTGGTAATGTTAGGACCAAGGATTCATGATTGTAGGCACAGTCTCTAGAAAAGCTTCTTAGTTTCTCTGAACCTAAATATTCTGATTTACAAAGTGAATCATTTAGATTTCTGACCCTGTGATTATGTGATATGGTGGAGAAGGAGAGGATTGGCCTGCAAAAGCAGAAGTTCTGTATCGCAGCTAAGTCATTGGGTGACCTTGGAGGAGTCATTTAGCCTTGCTAGGTCTTAGTTTCCCATTCCATGGAAGGAATGATCCAAATCTCTGAGGACTCTGCTAGGTTGGAATTTCAGTAAGCCTGGAATTAGAGTATAAGAGGTCAGGAGCACCCTGCTGTCCCTTGATTTTCTGTTGGAAGCAAAATGATAGAACTGGCCTTGAACATAAATTAGCATGGATTCTTTCTTCTGACCCAATGACTTGGGGGCCTGAGAAGATGCACACATGTGTCCTGTTTGGGCCTGGGCAGTAGGCTCATTTATAAAGAGTGGCCTCTGCAAAGCCAGCTGTCAAAACAGCAGTGATTTTCCTGAGAAGCCTAGGGGTGAAAACTTTCAGATGAAGGGATTCAATGAAGAAGAAATACAGGCACCTTCCTCAAATAATGAATGGCTATTCCATTAACTCCATCTATTGATTACTCCTCTGAGTTACCAAATCCTGGGAACAAAGGCTGGAAAAATCTTTAAGTGCATAGTGTCAACCATGCAGCAATAACTTCCTTCTCTTTTGAGATTATAACATTATTTGTGTGATGTATATTGTTCATTTATTCATTTATTCATCCATTTATTTGTTCACTCATCAGCAAAATTGAGCCCTTACTACAGGCGGGCCAATTTCTTTGCCCTTTTGCCTTTCCCAGCAAAAAAAAAAAGCCTCTGTATAATAGGTTTTAAAAAGCAGATTTAGTTTATTAATAACAAATGAACAGTATACTTTGTGATGTATATAATTGGTGTCATCCTTGAATAAAATAAAAATAGGATTTATAACACTTAAAGGCCATTTTGCATCCAAAATTGAGGCCCTAGCTAATCATATTCACATGATTCTCAGGCAATATATAATTATTTCTTCATTCATTCATTTGATAAATAATGATCAAAGCCTTCTGGGAATACAAAGATGAATAGAATATAGTTCAAACCCTCCTGAGGTCCATAGTCAAGTGGGAGAAAGAGAACTCATTAGAAAAATCCTCATTCTGTGAACTCCAAGCACTCGGCAAGCTCAGAGCTCCAGATACAAGTGGGGAAGTGGCTGACAGGGCCAAATCACAGAAAGTTCTACACACCATACCACAGAGTGTTTGCCCTTTGTCTGCAGGCAATAATAGAGAATCTGGGAAGATGTCAAGTTGGGTGACTATTTAAGTGTGTGCAGGGAGTGTATATGAAAAGACGTATATTTTGATGACATCACCCAGTGTTAGTGTAGGAAGGATTAAGCCAAGGTGGCCTTCTAAGAGGGGTATTACTTTGATAGGGCTGTCAACCACAGAACCACAGACTATATGGTTTAAAGAACAAACATTTATTTTCTCAGAGTTCTGGAGGCTAGAAGTCCTAGAGCAAGGTGCTGGCAGGTTTGGTCTCACCTCAGGCCTCTCTTGCAGGGTTTGTAGATAACTGTGTTCTCCCTGTGTCCTCACGTGGCCTTCCAGCCATGCACGTGCATCCTGGTGTCTGTGTGTCCAAATTTCTTCTAATAAGGACACCAGTCATGTTGGTTTAGGGCTCACCCTAATGGCCTCATTTTAACTTAATCACTTACTTAAAGGATCTATCTCCAAACATGGTCAAATTCTGAGATACTGGGGATGAAGGCTTCAAAATATGAGTTTTGGGGGAGCACAATTCAGCCCATAATAGAAGCAAACCAAAAAGCAGGGGAAATCTGCTCCTTGACAGACTGCACGCATATGTATGAGGAGGGAGAGAAATATACATGTTTTTTAATGAACAATTTAAGGCTAAGGTAGTATGCATTTACCTGACTTCACATGTCTAAGAACAGAGACCCTCATAGAACAAACACCTTTTTTTTTTTTTTCATTTTACTGTCTTGCCAAACACCTTATTTTATTTTTATTTTTATTTTACTGTCTTGTTTGGGAACAATGTTCAGCAGACAGAGTATGCTCTCCAACTGTGTTCTGATTACCTGATTCCTTAAAATACTTAATTCAAATTATTTAAGGAAGAACTTTCTGGAACCCCTTATGCCTTAAGTATACTAATTAGGAGAAAACATGGATTTAGAAAGACAGTGTAAATTTATCTCTTGATAAATTTTAAGATGCTGGGGCCTAGATCTCTAGAAATTGGAAAGCCATGAGTAAGAAATGAAAATGTAGAAAGCAAATTCAAACTCCAACTCTGCTTCTTGGAACCTTGGGCACCAAAGGCCATGGTGGAATTTCCAGAAATCATTTCTTCCAGTGATACTACATACTTTGTACTGCTTCATACCAGCAGGAGGCTTGTGGCATAAAGCCACAAAACCATTCCCAAAGAAGTATCAGAGACTGTTGGAACTGGGGCTCCAGTGGAACCAAAAGCTTATCCAAAGGAGACTTTATGATTTCACACCCCCCCCCCCCCAGGAAGTCTCAGTAGCTCTGATTCAGGGGAGCTCTAAAAGTTGCTCATTGAGGGGGTGGAGAAAGCAAAGTGGAAGAGGAAATGAATATGGTCTCCATTCCCTCTATCTTACCACTGTCACTATTGATCAAAATAACCTTCTCTGAGAGGTTTCTTTGTAAATTTTATCCTTGAAATGCTTCATTAAA
Source organism: Ateles fusciceps (assembly GCA_036589455.1). Lineage (NCBI taxonomy): Eukaryota > Metazoa > Chordata > Mammalia > Primates > Atelidae > Ateles > Ateles fusciceps. Next base: position 1,113,424 of record JAZHEH010000681.1, on the reverse strand, counting down.
GTTTTGAGTCATAAAATGGGAAGAATCAATTTTATTGGATCCTAAATTTTGCTCTATGCAACTTTCTGTCCAGAGTATATATTATTAAAATTGACATAGGATGTATGTGCAAGGTAATATCCCCTTTCGTGGACACTTCTCTAAATTTCAGGATATTCTGTAGAGTGGATTAGATTATACAGTGAGTGGGGACTCTGAAAGAGAATAGAACTGTGTATTGATGCCTTCAGAAATATTATTTGATGGCAATAAAATATTCCCTGAAATTCCCTTCAGAGGGGAGAAAATGGAGTTTGTTTGCAGTAATTGCATTTTCTAGCATTTGCTCTTACACTTGCCAATATAAGCCAGTTGGAACCTGTGATTTGGTTTTGCTTATTGACAAAAGTACCATGTAAATTGATCTGTGATGCATTTAAAGAAGATGCTTTGAAAGTTTGGAAATTGAGATGGCTTTTTCTTATTAGATTTTGAGAGTATTAGGGTTCATTTCTATATTTTAGTCTAATGTAATATTAGCCAAATATGTTCTTTTTCAATTTAGTTTTAATCAAGTTCTGGAAGACCATTTTCATCTAGCCCCAGTGGCGCTGTTAAAGCAGAGATTTTATTTCCACTGTCAGCCCTCCATTCTGGCTTCTGCAGCCCTGCCCCGCAGAATTCCTGCATCATCTGCCCAAATGTTATTTCAGCATGCAAAAATAATAGTAGTTATTACAAAAAGATTTTTTAAATTCTTATTTGTAGGCTTAAGGAGGGGGAGAAATTTAAAAAGCCTCTAAAATTGTTATTTCTTTTAAAAGATACTGCATTTATGCTTCATGTTATTTTTATTTAATTTGATCATCACCATACTTAATGGTTTAAAATGCAAACACACAGGCTTTGCATTTGTTCCTCTAATTATTCAGTAGAATAATTGCCACTTATTTTATAATTATTGCTGGAAGGAACACCTTTTTCTCAGTTGCTTTTAAAAGGCTTTGTGGGGAAAAATAAACATCATTCTTCAGCTCATCAGAGACTTTGTCAGCCAACACTACTAGTTTATTAAATATATTTATTAAATACTCTTTTAAAGAGGTAGAAAGTAGGAGATGGGCTCCTTATTCTGAACTAAGTTACATTGCAAAACAGAAGACAAGATAAAAATAACAATAATAGGCTAGGCACGGTGGCTCACACCTGTAATCCCAGTACTTTTGGAGGCTGAGGGGTTCGAGACCATCCTGGTTAACATGGTGAAACCCTGTCTCTACTAAAAATACAAAAAATTAGCCAGGCGTGGTGACAGGCACCTATAATCCCAGCTACTTGGGAGGCTGAGACACTAGAATTGCTTCAACCCAGGAGGAGGAGGTTGCAGTGAACCGAGATCATGCCACTGCACTCCAGCCTGGATGACAGAGTGAGACTCCATTTCTAATAATAATAATAAAAATAACAATAATAATTATCATCCTTTATGTGGCAGCTATTGTATTTGATCCTTTCCTGCTCTCATACCCACTTCCTAAAGTAGACTGTACAATTATTCTCTTTTTTTTCTGATCAGTAATGTAAAGCTTAAACAGTGTGTTTGGAGTTTGAGTTTAACAGGTAATAAGTTACAGAACCAGGAACTTGATCCCAAATCTGCCTGACTCCAAAGTCTGCACTCTTTCCTTTATGCCATATATTTATATATTCCTCTAAGTTCAAGTTATATAAACATGTACACAGCTGATCGAGATGAAAACTGACAATGCCTTCACCAATTCTTCTTGTGACTATCCAATGCCTTCACCAATTCTTCTTGTGACTATCCAGTGAAACCCTGATTTGGATGCAGTTTTCTACTGCTTGAGGAAGTAGACTGAAGGGTCTTTAGAAGCTAGTCTGATTGTTCATATCAAATTTGTTGTATAAATCTTTCTTAAGCCAAGGTCCTCATTTGTAAAGGAAAGTTTGGATAAAATAAAACAGCGGAAGAGTCTCCTTTATGATTCATGCTTGTTGTCCAGCCAAATGGCAATACTGGAATATAATTGGAGTTGCATTTAGGTGGACAGTTACCGCTAGAGATTCCCATGTAGAACATGCCATATTGATTTGGGTGGCAACTTAGAGATACTCAGCTGGGAAGCAAGGAGGATATTGTCATTCATTTTTACTACCTGCAGTTGTCTTAAAAATATATGTAGTGTGAATGAGTATGTGTGAGTGTGTACGTGCGTGTTTAGGTCACAAAAAGTTGTGTTGGAAGAAGGCTGTGGTTGCGGCAAGAATGCTTACAAACAAGGAGTTGCTGAGCAGCAATAAAATCTCTGGGCTGTTTTCATGGTCTAAAAATTATGGGTATTAATGGCCTGCTTCCCCATCGTTTGCACTTCCCAGTTGTTACCTGTCATCAGTGCAATGCAGTAGTGACTACTATGAGGGAAGGGGAGTGGACTTTTGTCTCCTTTGTGTGAAGTAAGGTTTATCACATCTCCTGGTGCCTTGGGATTCTCTTTATGGAGGAGGCTGAAGTGGAAGAGGGAGCATTTCTGCTGTGGTGTCTTACGCTGGTGCTAATTCCTGTGGTGGACCACTGGGCTTTCACCCGCATCCCCCCTGCATTCTCCTGGGTTTCTGGCTCAGCCCTGACATTATTGTAATATAGTTTTCTGTGTTTAATATTTCTTAGACTTGGTTTCCCATTGCAAGCATGGAAGAAACCCTAATGCATGAGTTTCAGAGGAGAAGGTAGCAGTCTGAACCTGCTGTGTGGCTCCATCAGCAAGTGTGAGTATTAACGTTAGAGCTGTCAGGACTTGTGAAAATTAATGGAGCCTGACGGGGGGACAGACTGAGGTCAGAGACGGAGCTTGCCCTGACTGAATGTTTCTGGTGGTTTTGTAGCTGAAGCAAGTGAGTTCAAACTGTGGAGCCGAGGGGGGATTTCTGGAGGTCCATTCATTCATTTAACAAGTATGCAGTGGGTACCAACTAAGTGCCAAGCATTCTTTTAGGTGCCAGGGGTACAGCATCAAAAAGTTGGCTCTGCCTCCTCATAGCTCATAGAACCCCCTCCTCACCTCCAGGCTGGACTCAGGCCTTCTCTGCTGTCAGCCCCCAGTAATTGCCAAGAAAGGATTAGATGAAATGTCTCCTTAGACCATCCTGAGCTTCATAGTTCTATGCTCCTAGCCATTGATATTACTTTTTGCCTTTCATCCTCCTGCAGAATTTTCTGCTTGGCCAGTTTTCAAGCCCAGGTTATTCTTATTCATTCCTCAGTGAAATAGAGAGGTTTCAAGGTTTTACATTTTCCCTGTTCCTGCTGGAGTTATGATATTAAACATAAAAAAATAATTTTAAATAGGAAAAATTTCCTCCTTCTATGTGCCTTGGGTGTAACAAAGTCGCTTTGTATCACTGGCATTAGGGAGCAGCAGTGTTTTAAAACAGGCCCCTGGCACTGCCACATTGCAGGCAGGTTTCAGAAATATGATCAAATTGTTATATATCTCTTGGTTAGAGACAGTCCTGTGATAATAGGTCTGATTATATATATGTTTGATTCTTTTAAATCCCAACAAGTTAGCTTTTCTTTCTAGCACATAGCCAAACGAAAGTGAGCTTGAAGGCTGTGCCTTGTGAATTTGATTTTCCTGAGCACTTGGGAGCCATAGCAAGTTTTTCTTCCGTCCTGTCATCTCTATTGTTTTTCCTCCTGCTGCAGAATGAGCTTTAGTGACTGTGAGTGTTATACCACAGACATTTTTGGTTTCCTTATATATTTTCAAAATCTATAATTTAGGAGAAGAGAGGAGAGAGGGCACAGGAATTGGCAATCTTAAAATATGTCAGCTTTGTGGAACCAGGTTTCTTTCACATAGGAAAACAACCCATGTTTGCTTTTGAAGGCTGTTTTTCACCAAGAACTACCACTGAATACTGGGATTTTTCTCTTGGTTTTAGCAGGAGTAAATAGGAGATAGTGATCAATTAGCCTTGCCTACCAAATCTCTGATTTTAAAAAAGGGTTTGGGGGAAAGGATATTTGATATTAACCACAACTTGATGAGCCATTGTGGTCACCCCCTGTTTTCCGTACTCCCTGATCATGAAGAATGAAGAGTATGGGGCAAGAGTTGTCTTCCAGCAGGTGGCAGGTTGTATTAGTCTGTTCTCATACTGCTAATAAAGATATTCTAGACCAGGTAATTTATAAAGGAGAGAGGTTTAATTGACTCATAGTTCAGCAAGGCTGGATAGGCCTTAGAAAGGGAAGCCAACTCACCCTTCTTCACATGGCAGCAGCAAGGAGAAATGCTGAGCAAAAGTGGGTAGAGCCCCTTACAAAACCATCAGATCTCGTGAGAACTTACTATCATGAGAACAGCAGGAGGATAACCATCCCCATGATTGAATTACCTCCCACTGGATCCTTCCCAAAACACGTGGGAATTATGGGAACTACAATTCAAGATGAGATTTGGATGGGGGACACAGCCAAACCATATCACAGGGAGATTCCTGGGAAAAGTGAATGTTCTGGAATTGACCTTGGATTTTGGTTTGACCTAAACTTGAGTTTTCTACGGGAATTCATTCTATAATGATTTATAGCAGAAACCAGATTACAGTTGTATGATACTTAATTTTGAGGAACATTAACTTGTATTGAGGGAGAGGGCAAGCTAGGGAGGAAATCATGTTTGGCCAGAGCAGTGCTTATATATGTTTATTCTAAAATGCTGATGCACATATGCCCCCAGTCCTCATTGCTCTCTATTATCTTCCACCTAGTTCAGCTCAATTCACATTGTTTCTTTACCTCCCTAGTGCATGTGGGTGTTTGAATTTATTACCTCAGACTTCCTTTCTCCTATCGAAGTCGCATCCTAATCCTCATAATTATAGCCTTCTCTTCATTGTGTAGGCTCTCACATTATCCTGGGAGCCTGTAGGTAAGAAATTACACCAATAGCTGCAGTAGCATTTGCCGAATGTTTTAATTGAACCAGGATGTGTGTTGTCATAGCGTGAGATTGACACTGCCTCATGTCTCAGGCAGGATAAGTCTGTGATATAGCCAGAGAAGCATCTAGAATGGAGAGTTCTGTTTGATGGGTACAAACAAAAAGGGTCATAAATGCCTAGAATTAGATAAAAGATTACCATAGATGGAGAGTGGCATGAGGAGATCCATGTAAGAGCAGGCCTTACATCCACCTTCATCAAGTTGTCACACATTTGGGATCATCTGAAAACTACTGGTCTGGGAACCAAAGAGCTAGATTCTGGCCCTACCTGCGGCCTGTGACTGTGCTTGGTAAGTGCAGCACCTCTCTGGCACTCAGTTTCTTCATCCGTAAAATGGAGTTGCATGAATCGGTAGTTTCTTCTTAATTTTTTTAAGCCAGGGATAACTTTCTTCAAATGATGAAATCTTTCACCAGATGCTAAAATCAAGGAAAGCATAGCTGATGTGGTGAACCTCAGAGAAGGTCGTTCCCCTCTGCCTTTCTCCAGCCCCGGGGGAGGCCTCAGAAAGCACAACTTCAAACCACCAGATCTTGGGGACCCTTAGGGGTTCATGTGCTGTGATTCATTGGAGCCATTATAAGTGCCACGTTAAATGTACAGAGTTTTATAAGGGACGGATGCTGACTTTGACATAAGTTACTATGTGTTTGTTTAACATTGTTATAGAGTTCATCAGACATGTGCATAGCTGAAGATCTTAAACTTTTCTGGATCATTTGTTCCTGCTATATGCTCATAGAAGACACCCCCACCTGATTCTATGAAGAAATTGGAGATATTCCACATGAGTAGTCACTCTTAGAGAAACCGTCTGGATACTTTCTATTACAGGTTATACTATTCATTTCTGAATGAGAGGCCACTCTTGACACATTTTTTGGCATTTGGTAATTACTGGAAGAGAGAGACATCTAGGCAAGAGAAGCAGGCAAGAAGTTGTGTGTTCAGGGGATATATTGTGCGAGGTTAGGATCATCTCGACAGAGGTTCTGTGTTTGCATTGTGTGCAGGTTGGAGGCCTCATAGGCCCACTGACCTTCACCTTTAGATCCAAATGCTTATTGGACCTAATAATACTTTTGTTAGCTTGAAGGACATGTTGGAACATGTCAGTTTCTGCCATGAGAAAAATCAAAGTTTTTTTTTTTTTTTTTTTTCCGGATGCTTTGCTTTGAGAGTAGTGATATTGTGCCTGGCCTCAAGGAGTGGTCCAATTTGTGGATAAACCAGTGATTTATTGATGGCAATTGGGAAGGGTGGTCATGACAATAACATAGCAACACAGCTAATGTCTATTGAGTGAATATAAAGTGTCAGAAGCTGTGCAGGTTCTTTATATGCAGGATCTTGTTTAGTCCTCACAAAACTTTAGAAGCAGTATTTTATTTTTACCCAATTCATATTTGCAAAAAGTGTAGTTTTAAAAGAGCCGGAGATTAGTTGGGTAGACTGGATGTTGGGGAGAAGGAACAGGACACTTCAGGAGGGATTAAACTTAGAAGAAAATGTGACATTGGCTTAAACTTCGCCATAGCCCAAGAGAACAAACCAAGTTCCTGGACTTCTAAGGAAGCACCCAGCAAATCTTGTGGAGGTTGATTCATTCCTTCACTTACTCAGCAAATCTGAGTTGTGTGTCTGCCATTTTGAAGATATGGGACTAGGTACTTTGGGTCAACATGGAACCACAAGCCATGATCTATCCGTTCAAGTCTATGGGGGGGGGACAAGTCACATGCAAAAGCAAAACTCAAAAATTGGGTAATAATAGTGAACATGCACTGGTGGTTTACTCTGCACCGTACATGTGCTTTAGAGGCTGTATTTCATTTTATCTTTGCCAAGACTTATGAGGTAGGTGTTGTTATTATCCCCCATTTTGCTAGTGCACTTTAGAGAACATAAGGAATCTCCAAGGTCACACAGTTAACATGTGGCAGAGTCTGCAGAGTCCCCGTTCTGATCCCCCATGCTGCCTCCACAGTTTAAATTGAATTATTAGGAATACAAATGTGAGAAGCACAGTAAGAAATTATTAAATATTATCCATAGATGTAAAGATGAAGAAAGAGAGTGTCATGGAATAAGCTTGCAGATGAGATGGGATGCAAAGGAAGCTGAGGAAGAAGAAGAGAGAGGAGAGGAAATATCAGAGAGGAAAGAGGAGAACTTGGAGAGTGCCACAGCAGTAATCAAGGGAATGGATCACATCACTGTAGTGTGATTAACAGAGGGGTCAGAATTCAGAAAAAGCCTTGGCTTTGGCCATTAGGCAGTTATTCGTGACATTCCAGGGAAGCTTTTGGAAGGAGAGCAGAAGCAGGAGCCAGATTGCATTGAGTAACTTTTGAGTAACCATTTGGCAGTACGTTGTTAAATCTAATAATATAGTGGCCCATCAGGCAAAACAAATGTGGTAAGTGGGCTGTATGAGAAGAAATCAGAGTGGGGGAGATCTGTTGGCAGACTGGGGGTCAGTGTTGCCTGATCTTTTGATTTTCCAGAAGAAGCTGGAAATACAGAAACTTTTGGGTGATATTTCCTGAGTTCTAGATGTTAGTTCAATACTTTAAAAATATAAAACTCAATTGAGGGCTAACCATAACACATCTGAGGGCTGAATTTGTCCTACCAGCAGCAAGCTTATGGAATCCTCTTTTTAGAAGTTTAGAAGTGAAATGAGGAAGCATCTCAGAGCAGCAGCAAGATCAAGGAATGTTTAAGATCATGTTTGAGGCACGTGTGTGTGTGTGTGTGTGTGTGTGTGTGTGTGTGTGTATGTGACTAGGGTTGTTTGCTTTTGTTTTCTTGGAGTGGGTAAATATAAACTCACTAAGGAGGAGGATTCAATGTATAAATAGAGAGAGGCCCAAAATATCAAGAGAGGAGGTGTCTGGAAAAGGAAGGTGCTTGTGGGAGTGGGAGGAATCAGATTAAGAGGTCAATTGCAAAGGGAACATCCCTACTATGAAAATCCGAAATCCAAAATGTTCCCAAATCTGAAACATTTTGAGCACTGACATGACACTGAGTGGAAATGTTCATTGGAGCATGTAAGCTTTTGGATTTTTTGGATTTGGAATGTTCAATCAGTATAACACAAATATTCCAAAATCTGAAAAATCCGAAATCCAAAACACTTCTGGTCTCGAGCATTTCAGATAAACGATGCTCAACCTCTGTTAGAAAGAGGAGAAGATGCAAACGGATGGAGTGATGGGAAAGTGAAAAGGCAGAAGTGAAGAGAACCTCCCTCCTTCTTTACACATGTGGTTAGAGGATATAGTGCATGACTGGAGAGGGGCTCAGTTGGAGCCTGGACAAATTTTGTGATGGCTGCTTGGGGAGGTAGTGGCTAGAGTGTAGGGCACTTAGAACTGTCAAGTAGCAGTGAGGACCTAGTTTTCTTCATGAGTATCTATGTGAAACCACTAAGTGCAGAAGATACAGAATAGGTAAGACTCAAATACTGCTTCTGTGAGTTTATGGTCTTACTTATATTCTGTATTTCTAACCTGAGCTGCTGAGCAAGTTTTCCACATTTCAGTAATACACTTGCTATCATTGCCACTTTGTTATACCTGTGTGTTACCTCTACTATTTGCTCAGTAATTTTCTTTAAATCACCTCTTATTTTACATATAAAGATAGAAAAAAGGAAGCTATAGATAAGTACTTATACTTTTATATTGTGTTTGTCCAAACAATGCATTCTTAAAAGTAGTTTTAAAATACAAAATTATTTGACATTTCCCTGTCACCTAAAATAATCTTGTGTATAATTAGTAGAACATATACCATGCCTTGGAAACAATGAAACTGGTTGGTTGGTTGGTTGGTTGGTAGGATTCTTTTTTTTCTTTTTTTGAGACAGAGTTTTGCTCTTGTCACCCAGGCTGGAGTGCAATGGCGGAATCTCGGCTCACTGCAACCTCCACCTCCCGAGTTCAAGCAATTCTTCTGCTACCACGCCCAGCTAATTTTTGTATTTTTAGTAGAGACGGAGTTTCACCATGTTGGCCAAGCGGGTCTCAAACTCCTGACCTCAGGTGATCTGCCTGTCTGGGCCTCCCAAAGTGCTGGGATTACAGGTGTGAGCCACTGTCCCCGGCCAGTAGACTTCTTTATGTCATTCACAGGAAGGATTTTTTTTTTCCATGTTAGAGTATATATATGTGGCCTTGGTTTTTTTATACAAGCGGGTCAACTTAGATGGCCTGATCTGAATAAAATGGATAAAGGCAGGGACCTCTTTGCCTGACAATTTTAAAGGGTTGCTCTCTGAATACCAAGAAGTTTGAAGCTTCACTGCAGAGACTTCCAAATTAATCTAGTCTGGAAAAAAATGAAAATGCCATCAAGTAACAGGAGATTTGTCAGCTGCTCTGCTTACACTTTTCATATAAAACATAAAGGTTGGCAGATTATAGATGAAAGGTCAGTTCAGCAAAAAGAAAATATGTCAGACAATCTCATAACATCCGTAACAGAGGATGGAAGTTGGAAACTACTATTGGATTCTCGGAAAGAGATGAGTTTGTTGGTGATGTGTAAATATCATCACCTTTTCTGTGGCTCTTCATTTTGGTGGCTACCTTTTTATGTGAGTCTCCAAAATTTGATTTAAAAGACACCAAAGATGCCTGTCTTTCTGAGAAAGATTTACTTTGCAACAGTTTCACTTAAAGAAAAAAGAAAATGAAAAAAACCTGGTCCGAAGGGGGAAAATATACTTCTTTTGCCATAGTGGCTAGTCTCACCCACGCTGCCCCTGAACCAGAGCCCTAAAACGAGAATAAATTGAGAAACCCAGGCTTCTTGCAAAAGCAGTGGCGCATAATGAAAAGGTTTACAGTGAGTAATTCATCGTGAATGATTAAAGGGGAACTGGGCAACTGCAGTGTGATTTGTACAGGTAAAAGCCTTTGCTCTAAGAATCACACAGTAAGGACCTCCCTTGGAACAGATTGCTTCCTCGTAAAACATTTTAGCCTGTTCCAGCTTTGGGAGCACAGGTGAATTGGAGTGGGGAGCAATATTTGGCCCATAGGGTCACAGAGCCATGATATTAGAGTTGTAGGGCCTCTCACAAATTTCTAGCATGTGCGGTGCTGGGAATTTGTGCACTTGAAGTGTGGGAATTGTGTAAAATACCACCATTCTATCCATGCAACTTTGCTATAAACATCACACCTCTAATTACTAAATCGCATATACATGCATTTGAGGGAGACTTCCTACTCGTTTGTGAACTCTTCAGCACAGTCTTGCAAATAATGGAGGCCAAAGACGTGACACACAGCACTGTGGGCTAGTAGTCAAAGATATCCATTGATACTTGGCCTCAACGTTTCTGGTTTCTTCTCTCTGCGGTGTTATTTTCTATCAGCCTGCTTTCCTCTATCTCTTAAGCCTCCCCATTATTGCCCTTGCTATATATGCAATTTTATTATTGTCAGAAATCTAACAATTAATAGCTAAAGAAAAGGCAGTAATATTACAAAACATGATCTGGCAGTCTTCAAAACTACTTCAATATTAGCAAATATTTTCAGATGTGCTGCTGAGACTGTGTGGACTTCACAGCGTAATCTTTAGAGTTTGAATTGCTGAAATCCAAGCGTACTGACGACGGAACTTGCTTCCCTTGCCTCCCCCCACAAAATTCTCTTCCCCACTAAGCTTTCTTAATGAAATCATTGAGACTCTGGCTTGCTGGTAAGAACCAGTTCTTACGACAAGTGTATCCAATTTCCTGCTAGTGGTAACTTTAATTCTTCCTGGAATAGCAGAAAACATTAATTTTGCATTGGACCCACAGGTCTCAGAAAGCTAGAATTAGAGGTGCCATTGTCCCACCCTTTTTTCCTCCAAAATAAAATAAAAGAGCAGCAGATCAACAGTGAGGCTTGAGGGATGGGTAGTGACAGAGTAAAGGAAAGAGCATTAATTTCAGGTGGGGACAGCTGCCCGGCACTATCTCCCTTTGGATTTTTGTTCTTATAGCATCACGGTGAGTTATTAATATGTATGACCTGTACTTTATTCAAACATTATAAATCTATGCAGAAGTCTGGTGTTTGGGTTTTCCTTTATAGCTTTCATTCTTCTTCCCAGAATTATCTCATTTTGATCGGGAAACTTTTGCATGAAAAGCACACACCGAGAACTCACATTTCCATACCATAAATATTAAAAGGGGGTTAAGCTTTACAGTTTCTTCTCCCATCCCAATGGGAGGAAAGTTAGCCTTCTAATCAGGGGGCCTTACTAATGTTCTTTTTATTCACAAGCCAAAAGGTAAACTTAAAATTAGAGTTGAAATATGAAATTGTACTATGTGGTTCCTTTCATGTATGTCAGTCATGAAATATTTGACTATGCCATGTCTTGTATATGAAGGATGTATTAAAAATCTAGTAGTTGTCTGAATTATTAAGAGTAGGTGGTTAGATTATGTTTTGAGGATCAAACTAGGTCCAGACCTTCTCTTAAGGATTGTGATTAAAGTGATTTTTACTGGATAAATATAATGTGTGGATTCATCACCATGAATACGTAGCATACAGAAGAGGGAAATGGAACTAGAAAACTTAATGTCTTTTTAGCAACGTTTTAGCTACTTAGCAGCTTCCTATCTCCCGTTATTGTCATTTTTGTTAGCATAAAGGAGTAGTCATAAATTCTGGTTCACATGGAAATGTAAAGGAATGTGTGAGCTATTTCATTTGGGTGAGCTGTCTGCTAATCACGCAGTCTCAGCTGTTGTACTTTGTGATGGGAAATAAATGTGCTAATTGGTGCTCTTTTTTCTTATTTCAGGAAACCTGCCATATGAATATAAAATAGTGATTGCTGGGAATCATGAACTGACATTTGATAAGGAATTCATGGCAGACCTTGTTAAACAGGACTACTACCGTTTCCCCCTCTGTGTCCAAATTGAAACCAGAGGACTTTGACAATGTTCAGTCCCTCCTGACAAACAGTATTTACTTACAAGATTCGGAGGTAACAGTGAAGGGATTCAGGATATACGGTGCACCTTGGTAAGTGATGATTCAAACGGTTTTCCACATTGTTTTTTAGCTCAGTACCAAGAAAACATGGCTCAGACTTAGATGCTTTAAAGGAAAAAGATTAGGATGGAAGGAAACCTTATTGCTGTATTTCCAACAAAATACATACTGTACTGCTGCAAAATGCAACACTTGTTTTCATTGTGATAGAAAGCCCATTAGGCAAGATCAATGAGAGTTAAGGCTTTCCTAGATATATACAGTCATCCCCTCCTTCGGTATCTATGGGGGATTGGTCCAGGACCTCCCGCAGATAACAAAATTCCAGCATGCTCAAGCTTTTTTTATAAAATGGTGTGGTATTTGCATATAACCTATGCACATCCTCATGTATACTTTAAATCATCTGTAGATTACTTATAATACCTAATACAATGTAAATATGATATAAATCATTGTTATACTTTATGGTTTAAGGAATAATGACAGGAAAAAATATCCAGCACAGATACAATTCTTTTTCTAATATTTTCTTTTTTTTTTTTTTTTTTTGAGATGGACTCTCTCTGTTGCCCAGGCTGGAGTGCAGTGGTGTGATCTCTGCTCACTGCAACCTCTGCCTCCCGGGTTCAAGCGATTCTCCTGCCTCAGCCTCCAAAATAGCTGGGATTACAGGCGCTCACCACTGTGCCCAGATATTTTTTATATTTTTAGTAGAGATGTGGTTTCACCATGTTGGCCAGGCTGGTCTTGAACTTCTGACCTCTGGTGATTTAGTGCTGGGATTACAGGCATGAGCCACCATGCCTGGCCCTTTTTCTAATACTTTCTATCATTGGTTGGTGAAATCCCTGGATGCAGAATCCCTGATTATGGAGGGCTGGCTGTATATGTTTATGCTACTGGGTCTGGGTGAGTCTCTATGTGACACAGAAGGATTTGAGAGGAGGTCACCATGCTGCCCGTTACACAGATTCAGCTACTCTGAACATTCCATCAGCCTTAGGTAACTCATTTCCCCTCTCACTTTGTACTTGAAGCAGTCATAAAATATCTTGCTTACATTAGGGTTTCTCAAATCTCTCTACACATCAGAATTTCCAGCTCTGTAGAAATACAGATTCTGAAGCCCCACCTCCAGAGACTCTGATTCTCCTTCCTGAGATGAAGCCGAGCAGTTCATATTATTTTAAAGTTCCCTGGGCAAGACTGATGCACAGGTGGTCTGGAAGTTACTGGTTGAGAACTGGTGCTAGAGTTCCCAGAACTAAGCTCTGGAAAACTTGAAATGGGCATATATCCTTGGGGGCCAGACAAGAAGCATGTCAATCTTGACTCTATCAGTTGACAGTTTTCAGGTTTTAAAGGAGTTACTTCACAGTGTCTGAGCCTCAGTTTTTTCATCTCTAAGAAGCGAAGATGATACCTATTTTAGAGGGTTATAATGAGGATAAGATAGGCAAAGTCTGTGGTGGATTTAAGAGAGTATCAGGTAGTTTGCTTAGGTTGTGAATTATAATTTTTCTGGCCTTGGGCTTTTCCGCTAAGTATTTATATGAACTTAGGAAAGTCATTTAGGTCCTAGAGTCAGTTTTTTTTTAAATCTTTAAAATGGGAGTGTTAGACTAAATGATTGTCAATATCAGCAAGTTCTAGGACTTTTTTGAGGGTGTATATAGAGCCGAACTAACCTGTGTATGTATATAGAGTAGAAGAACTAACCTTTACTCACCCAATACAGAAGACTATCCCAGTCCTTGCCTAGGAGTTGTGGATAGGACTGGAAAAAGCCAGGCAGCCTGAATTCAGATTGGCCACTTTACTCAACAGTTTGGCCTGTCCTCTGTAAATTAAAAGGTTGAGATATTTTCTATAATTTTTTTCTAGCTTTACGAGTTGGTATCCAGAAAGACTGGTGAGTACAGGAAGTACATTTCTGTTTAAAATCAACCCCCAACAATGATTTTGAAATCTTAATTAAGTACTTCCTATATGCCAGGCATTGTCCTAAGTTTTTTGTATATATGTTATCTCATTTAATCCTCAAAATACCTTTAGGAGATGGGCACTATTACGATTCTCATTTGATAGATAAGAAAACCCAGGTGCAGAAAAGTTAAGTAATTGCTCAAGAATCACCACAGATAGTAAGAGGTTTGATTTGAACCTGGCAAGTCTGATTCCAGGGTTTATAGCATGACTGAGGGGTGGCGTGGGTGGGGATGTGGTATTGGTGGTTATAATCCGCAGATCTAGTTTATACCTAGCTTTAGTAAGGTATGTCAATTTATTTATTTTTAATGTGTGAGAACGTGGTAAAGGGTAAGAGAATAAACAGCAGAAATCAGTCCCGTCAAACTGTAATCTGAAAACTTATCTCTGGGTCATGTAGGATGTTGATATTAGCATTTCTGGGCAAAGGGCAGGAGAGAGAGCATTTCCAGCTTCACAGCCCAGTTCTTAATGACTGCAGTAGTTGAGGGATGACCTCTAATGGGCAGAGACGCTCTACATGCAAGTTAAGATGTTTAAAAATAATTTAAGATTACTTTTGAAAAATCTTTAAAAGACACAGGACATTTAAGGCTATTCCTGAGCAAATAGGACACTCAGAGATCCCTGGATTGATAGTTGCAGAAATGATGACAGCAACAAACTTCCTCCATTATCTGAGTTGATTCAAATCTGTTTAGGACAGGGTTCAGCTAAACCAGATTACAGCTGTGATGAACGAGGGAATGATTTTGGTCCTCAGGCGGATCTTGCAGCATCTCAAGAAATTGAACAAACAGAGTAATTCAGAGATGTGACATGACAGGCATGGTCTGTTTTTGGTGGTGGTGTAAACTGCAGACAAGGTTTATATCTGAACTGGATTGATGTCATTTAAGATGTTTTCATTTTAATACTGGCAAGGGTAGCAAAGTCAAGAAAATAAGCACTAATCCGTCTTCTGAAATGTTTTCCTGAAGTTGTCATTAGACGTAATGTCTGTTGAGATTTCCACAAAGCTTCAACCATTTCCTATTGAGCATCTCTTTACAATGAGGGAGATCTGTAAATGGTTTTTGCCCTATCCATTGGAATTGTTAATACTTTGTAATTTGATCAAGAATACAGAGGTTGACAAAATGGATATTTCAGTTTCATCATATGTTTTGGGGAGGAATCCATAGTTTGGATTTCACTGTGAATATATTTCATCAAAATTAACATTCCCAAAACTACTGATAATCTGAACATTGATTTAGGAATGTCTGCATTAGTGTTTCTGTGCTAGGGAGGATAGTATTTGCCATCGCTACCACTTATACCGTGGAGTGGGAACTTGGGTGAGTTTCTTAACATCTGCCTGGCTCTGTTTCATCTCTAAAATGGAAAAAAACATTATAGTTTCATGTTGTTAGGAAGATAGGATTAATGCATCCACAGCACACAGAAGACTTCCTAGCATGGAGTAAGCAGTTAATAAGTGTTACCTATTACTACTAATAGTGATGTGTTGGTGTTTCCAGAGTACTTTATACCTTTGTCAACCTTCATAAGGAGACTATAGGACTAGGAGTGAGATTGAATGAGTTTTATCCCTAGTTCACCTTCTGCTCATTGGGTAACACTAGGTGAGTCACTTAACTTCTTCATTTAGTTGTAAAACATGAGGAATGAGGTCTGCCCTAGTTTCTCTCACATGGTACCCACTTAAATGGTCACCAAAGTTACAATTTTAAAAGACAATACGTATCTGTGAGTATGCTTGAATTACTTTAATATCTTGTACAATTTTTAACCTCTTTTACTATTAATTTGCCTAGAAGCAATGTTTGGGAGAACTTATACCATAGGTATTACTTTTCTCCCTTCAGAAATTACATTTTTTTTTCCATCTCTGAGATTTACCCATACGTGAGTTCCTGCTTAGTAACCCAACAGATATTTCAACCCAAAATAATGTAAATTGATTGTTTGATTTCCCAATTTTTTCAGTGACTTTTTTGGAGGAAGTATTAAGTTCTGCATTGCTGATACTGCTAGTGGTTTTAAAAATAGTAATCAAAATAAGAGCCCTGATATTAATGATTTCCAGCCTATCATAGGTTTCTCAAAAGCAATTGCCATCAGACTAGGAAAATAGCTATAATTCATGTATTTTGAAAATATGGATTGTGACTTGGTCTAGCTACAGAAAGAGAATATTAGTCTGTATTGATTACACGTTCCTAACTTGCAGCACAGCTGAAAGCTACCTCAAGACTAGGGAAAATTAAAGTAATATTTTCTAATTTACAATTTAACAGGAATTTGTATGTAGAAAATAACTTACAACACACCAGAGCATTCATATACATTTGCAACCGTAATGTTTTGCAGTACTTACTAGATCCCCAAGGAAGAGGCTTTGAATGTGGTTTGATGGGTCTAAAAATTCAGTGGCCTAAAGTGAAGACATTATAAGTGGGATGCCAAGTCTAGGAAAGAAAGGGGATTCCTTAGATGGGAGGGCAAGAGTTGATGAAGTCTCTGGGGGCACTCTTACCTCAGGAGGCCTTAAGGCTGCTTTTGTGGCTTCTGTATATATTCCTTCATTATCTCATTCTTCCAAGAATCTGGAAGAAAGGCATCAGGCATCTTTTTTACAGTTCAGTCACAGATTTTCATCACTTCTCCTAAAGTCGTTTTCTTTTTTCATTCTTTTTTGGGGCGCAGAAGAAGAAGGTCTTTTGTTATCAAGCAGGTGGGTCAGCCTCATACTTAGTTCTTACCGTGGGAGAGCTTGTGGATTTCTTGCGTACCTAGTATTGATTCTCCGCCACCAGGCAGTGCCCAGTTTTGTCTTTGTGACTCACTGTCAGCTCTGGAATGTCTTTCCCAAAGGCTGAGTATGCTTAGAAAGGGGAAAAAATTTTAATCTGCCAAATATTAGCCACTGTGGTAACTAATGGCATATCTGGCCAGGGTAGAGGGAAGGTAGAATTTTGAAATCATCTTTGTATTTTTGATTACTGAATCTGTAGCCAGCTTTTTAACACAAGCAGTTTGGGGTAAACTCGCTCGTGGGACTAGGCTCTTCTTTTGCTCTTTTGATACTAAGATGCTGTGCAGGAAAAAAAAAAAATCCACATACTAATTGATCGGCAGCCAAGCTGCAAAAAGTGAAAGGTCTATATTCTGCCGACTGGAGCAGAGCAGTTGTATTGTTCAGCGAAAGCCTGCACCTTGTTCTTCTCTTGAACAGAAATACAGAGCTGGTCTCCCGTGGCTTTTAATGAATATGAGTGGGGCTTTCCAATGTCCAGGAATTTGATCTCTAGGCTGACCAAGGGGTCAGGAACAAAGAGCACATTTTTTCACGTTAGAGTGGACCCAGGTGTAATTTGTCAGATTTAGTAACTGTGGAGGAAGTGCCTTAACTTCTCCAGCAGGAAAATTAGATCAGGCCCAGGCAGTATAATTCTAAAATGGCTGAAATAGGAAGAGAAAGTCTGTTGAGTCGCATTTTCAAAGGAAGTGTGAGCTGGATTTGTTTTCCCTTCCTCTCTTCCCCTCATTTCCTATCATAACCATGTTGAATTCATTCATTCATTTAGATGTAATTTTCTCAGCATTTTTCAAAGTGGGAGTTGAGTGTTGATTCACTCTCTGCAGCATTTCTAATTGTTTGCACACAAATAGCTACAAGCTTGCTCACGTTTCCCTTGTTCTGATCAGTGCAATAGTACTTTATGTTTACTCTGTCAGAAAAACTTCAGATGTTTTTATTTCCAATTATAAGTTTCGTAATGCATCATGTATTTTGCTGACAGTCTTCAAGTTCTTGAAATAGCGAACAAATTAACAGCAGATATTGAATGAGAGGATTAGAAAACCAATTGGCAACTCATATGATAGAATTCAGATACAGGGATGGGTGGAATGGGCTCATTTATTTTATTTTCACAGTCATACTTTGTAATTAACTTGGGCAAAGAAAAAAAAAGGACAAGAAGAAGAAAGAAAAGAAAGAAACAGCTCCCCTGTTCAGCAGAAAAATCCTTTGGCACTAAAGAATGAGACTATGCAAACAATGTTGGTTCTGTACGACTTTTTCAGAGATTTCAGCTTTTATTCAGGAGGGTTCAGAAAGGTATTGGCACAGAAAAAGGTCTTGTGTGTGTGTGTTAAACAAATACGCACTCTGCTCTTACATGATTCTGTTTAAAGGCCCAGGGTAACATTTCATTTTTCTTGGCACAGGGCCCATAGACTCTCCCATTATGAAACTATGGCTGTTCTGCCCTAGTCTAGAGTTACAGGGCTCTGTTTACATTTTTGCCTGTTTCAGAATGCAGCTGACTGCTCTTAAAGCCGGGATCAGATTCACTTCTGGTTTAACAACTGCCCTGTTTATTTGAAAAAAGAGAAAGCAAAACCGATCACTTTGCTTCCTACCTCCCATTGATGACCAAATCAGTAAATACAATTTCCAAAGCCAGTTTATGCAGAGCTGGTTGTGTGGGATCTCTCTTGCCCCTTTCCACCAGCTCTGTCCAACTCAGCCTTCAAAGGCTGCTGGGTGCCTTTATCTGGTGTGTTGGTGGTGGTTGTATGGAAGAATGTGGAGGTGCTAAAGAAGTATTTGTCTGCATTCAATTATGCTTCATAGCAACCGTTGGCATAATTTATATTTTTGCCTGCACATTCTGAGAGAGCAACTCGGCAAGCAACAATAATTTACATTTGGGTGGTTTATTTCACTCAGAGAACTTTCATATGTATTATCTCATTTGGGGCTCACAACAATGCTTTAAAATAAGCAGGGTATGTATTACTACTAATAATGAATAGCCAGCATTTACAAGTGTTTTTATGTCAGCTGCTGTTAATTATTGCCTCCTTTTGACAGAGACCAACATAGAGAGTTTCTGACAGAGAAAGTGACTTGCCCAAAGCTACAGACTTAATTTGAGGGCAATATAGGACTAGAATCCAGGCTTCCTTTGTGGAGTTTGCTAGACTAAACCAGGATATCCTAGATGTCTGTCTACTCCTTGGCCTGAACAACTCAGGAAGTAGCTGCTTTACATCTTAGAAGACCTGGCCATTTTCATCTAGTTGCAAAAAGGGTGTACAAAAATCCAGGCCAGGATCCTTCAGGGGCTCTCAGGATTAAGTGGTGAGGTATGCTTCTAGGGGAAAATAGGACCATTGAGGGAACAGAAAAAACAAGTGACCCAGAGACTAGGGTTTCAAAAAAATGGCCAGGTGCAGTGGCTTGTGTCTATAATCCTAACACTTTGGGAGGTTGAGGTGGGAGGATCATATGAGCTCAGGTGCTTGAGACCAGACTGGGCAACATAGTGAGGCCCCATCTCTACAAAATTAAAAAATTAGCCAGGTTTGGTGGTGTGTGCCTGTAGTCCCAGCTACTTGGGAGCCTGAGGCAGGAGGATTGCTGAGTCTGGGAGGTCAATGTTGCAATGAGCCATGAGCACACCCCTGCACCCAGCCTGGGCGACAGAGTGAGACCCTGTCTCAGACACACACAAAAATTTATGTCTTAACGTGTTGTAAGGCATGAGTCAGCTCCTGCTGTTCCTGCACCACAGAGACAACTCCCTCTGCAACACATATCAGGAGGCAAGTATAGGTTGCATGTGGCTTTTTCCCTCTGAGGAACCATGCAGCGGCTGAGAGAGAGCATATGCACCCTGGGCATATGCACCAAGAGGGACGTGCTAGCAGTGTACATCCGCTGCAGTCAGACCTGCCATGGGCCCACACTGTGTTCCACAGAAGACCTTGACCTCCACTTTGGGACATGGCTGGCTGCTGGGTGTTCTTTCATTTTCTCCTATTACACTAACAGGCTCCTTCTTTTAATCCAGAGTTGCTGCTGGTGGATAGAAAGAGATTTGTAAAGTGATTACAGGCTCCATCAGGGCAGGGACCTATACTTTGTCCTCTATGCATACTCTAAGATAACTCAGTGCCTGACACATAGTAGATGCTCAGCACCTCTCTTCTGAATGAATGAATGAATGAATGAATGAGGGAGGTGGTGGTAGAGATATATCTCTGGCTGGTGAACTAAGGGTTTACACAGCTTAGACACCCAGTGACAAAAGGAAAGAAAATATTTCCAATACAAGATCAGGCACAGTCATGGACATAAGAAACAGAAGACTAGAGATGATAGAGCAAAATGGAGCCAAGCAAAGCCCTAAATGATGTCTATGGGCTTTAATAACATGTGTAACAGGGCACATCTACCTAGATTCTTCCTGAACCCTCAGAAATCTAGCATATCTCTGGGTGAGCATGTTTTAATAAAAGTGAGGAATGGGAGTAGAACAAACCTCACATTAAACCTCACATTAAGGCAGCGGAGTTTTCAAAGAAAGCCTGCACCAGTAATTTTAGGCTCTTTGGTATCATGTCTTCAGCTCAGATACCTCATTCCCATACTGTGAACAGCTCTAGAAGTCATTCTTAGATATAGGGACCGTCACTTCAAGGCTGCAGTCAAACTAGTTGGCATCAAGTGTGAGACTGGTAGGAAGCTAGATAAGGCAGACCCTCAGAACATCCTTTGGACACTAAAAACCAATTCTCAAATATGCAGTATTCCCTTTTCTCGGTGGCTCAATTCTCAGTGTGGAGTTCTTAGCATCATGTAGATTCTGTACCATTTGTTTTCAGGCTACTTGACAAACATGGGTGACTTATTTTGTACTCTGAACTGTACGTGTAGGGTGAACTTCTCCATGTCTTGTCAGTGAACCCACTAGGGTCCCATTGATAGTCTTAGCCTGTATTTATTTGGTTCCAGTCTTAGCTGATTCTGTCTTCCTGTGATGCATTTCTCTTCTGTGGCTCAGATGTGTTCACAGGTGAGTCTAGGTAACCACACTGGATCCTTTAATGCTTCTCCTAATCTCTGATGAAGGTGAGATGGGTTTTGGAGCACACATATCTTTGGAGAGATGAGCTTGCTCCTTCCACTGGGTGCTCCTCTTTGCCAGCATCACATCTGCAGAGCCGCAGGACTTCCTTCTGCCACTTCTGATGAGCCTGCAAGCTGCCAAGGTTGTTTCACAATAGAGCCTTAATAATCAAAGGCATGTTGTGTTCTCTGCTTCATACAGGAGAAGCCCCCTGCCTTCTAGGCTGCTCTGTGAGAAGGATGTCAAGGCATGATGTTACCCACCCTCTCAAGGATTCATCTATAAGCCTATGGGAGGCTTGGTCAGGCTAGTAGACCCATGATGTGCCTAGGGACATCCCCCTCTGATGGTGAAGACTTTGTTGAAACTGTTCTCCAAAAAAATTCTTACTAATTCTCTCTTCCCTTAAACAAACAATTCCTTAGGCTACAAAACTTCTGGCAGGGCCTCCTCAGCAAGAAGGCCTGTGCTCCCCCACATCAGGCATAGCTCAAGCATCTACACCTCTGCTCTACTCAGAGGGAGGGAGGCAGTGGTATAGAGCTCCGCAGGCTTTGGCCATAGAAATAGACTGTTCCCAATAAGCTTGAGTCTCACTTTGATCATTTAGAATTTATTTACCTTGTTACACGTTATACAATCTCTCTGAACCACAGTTTCATCTCTCAAATGTGTATATAAATACTAATAACTACTATTTATTGAGCATCATTTACTTACAAGTTCCATATGTAAAGTTGTTTTTAAGCTTCAGAGCAACCCTGTAAAGGAGATGATATTACCCTCATTTGGGAGATGAGAAAATTAAAGGTTAGAGAATTTAAATAATTCATCCAAGGATACTTATTTTGCAAAGAACTGTAAATCAGTCCCAAATCCTGTGTTTTTTACGACTTCTGTATATTTTTCATGGGATTAAAGTAAGATCCTGTACATTAAGTTCCTGGTACTCAGTAAATGCTCAATTAATATTTTTTTCCCCTAAAAGGTAACACTTGTTAGTTTTGCCATGGCTATAATTTTTTGGTTTTGTTTTGTTTGTTTTGTTTCTATGGTGGTATTACTATGGTAGAAAAGAAGCAGCAAAAAGGGTAGAAATGAGATAAATAGGAAACTTAGTCTAGGAAAATTCTTACCCCTGTATGTGTGTTGGTGGAGGCAGGGGGATAAAGGAAGAGAGAAAATGTTTTAAAGTGAATATAGTACAGTTTCTTTGCATGGCAGGTTGCTTATGATCTGGATAAGTCGCAACCACTTAGGAAAGGAACCCCATATTCAGCTGCATTTGGTCAAAAGGCATGGAAGAGTGGATAGATGTCTGTTAAATGAAGACATATGGGCATTTTTAAGGTCTCTTACATGGAGTATCATTTTCAGTGTATGAGTAATGTTGGCAGTGTGTTTACACCCAGGAAGAATAAAGGTAATCTTGGATGGTGACTATAAATTAAATGTGGACTGTTCCATGAGGGCTGCTCCAACACCAAGTGAGTCTCAAATTTTGAAGTCTCTGGGTGGGCAGAATGCATATGCATTCTGCAAAGAGCTGCAAAGGTGAGCTACAAACCTGCATTAATTCAGGAGAGGATATAGGAAGACTATGTTGCTCAAATATAAAAGATCAGCTTGGTTAAAGTGTAAATACAGTTACTATGAGTAATAATGTCCAAGTATAAAATTTGTAGCAAGAAAAGAAATTAAAAAGGCAATGAGAAGAGACGTACCTAGTATAGAAGGACATATTAGAGGAAGTGGTTAAGACCTAGCTTAAATAATAGTCTCCCTAGGATAAAATTTCCCAAGATAGCATCTAAGGTGCCAATGATATTTAATAATTAATTTAGATATTTTCAGGCCCAATGTCTTGGTGTGGTGGGTTTACAGGATGGATCACATTAAATAAAAAGTGGTGCTAAAATTTCGTATGAATCAACAGTAAATCGACACTGAAGACTAAGGAAAACCAATGCTATGTTTGTAAAGGAAAGAAAAAGAAGGGCAGAGTCAACTTACTGATTTTTCATTCTTTCCTAAAATCAGTTATCCACTTTTTTTACACATTATGTGCAAAATGATTGCATATAAAACTAAGTGCCTCTGTTGGCTACCTGTGATTATTGTTTTTCTCTCTACATTTCAAGCTATCATATGTACTGAATTTCTGGGATATATCAAGTCTTAAAGCTGAACCTAATGGGATATACTGACTTTCCATGCCTACACAAGGCTTCATGAGCCATGGGAAGTAGCTTTGGGGTACCACGGTTCTAGAAAGAGGATTGTCAAAGACAGACACTAGCAGAGGGGGAAGAAAGTTTTATTGTCTTAATGATTTAAAAGTCCAACCCTTAAATCACTAGCCATAATTGAGGCCTCTTACTGTTTTGAATCAGTTGTCAATAGAAAAACCTTTCTTGCTTTGATCTTTGAAGAACAAAATAAAAGATGCTAGACTAAAACCTAATCAAAAATTATTGATGGCAAAACTACCTAGTGGCTGTTGGCAGAAGCGTCATTCCCACTTTTCTTCTTTTCCTTTGGTGTTATGATATAAGAGGAAAAAATTATGGAAGACAAGTTTGTTTAAAAACTCATGGCTTTATTTGTGGGTTTTGTATTTATATATTGTTTTTAAATAATAATTAGGAAGCACTTGAGAATGAGGATTTTAGGCTATGCTGCTGCTGCTGCTTCTGTTACTAAACATTAATGCTTCTTGTTTTTTCCAGAAGAAACAGCCAAGACTAGTTCCTTTTCTTATCCATATTCAGCCCTTCCCCTTAAAAAGATAAGTTCTGAAAGATGTACTTACCTGTTGGGCAGCAGAATAAGTAGAAAAAATGGAAAACCCAAGTGTGTGTGTACGATGCTGGGTCTGACCTTTATGCTTTTAAAAGTTCTTACCAGAGGCGAATTCTGTGTGGTTGCCGGCTTGCATAGCAGCTTCAGAGGCAGGCCCATGAAAGGCGAGAGAATTTTCAGGGTATTGAGTGCTTTCCTACATTCACACTGTATGTGCTGTTCAGGATTACTATTGAAGGGAAAATCAGAGGGTATTGGTTTTTAAGGAGGGTATTGGTATTTAAGGTTATTTGCTGTAGGAATTACCTTCTATAGAGTTTGAACTACGTTCTGAAAAGTCTGAGAGAAATAGAAAAACTTCATAGAAAATTTTGAAGTTTGGCTAGCCTGTAAACCACAGGCTTAACAATGCCCTAAAGTCAATTTTGAGACTTTGTAACTCTTGATGTATAATTATGAATGCATTTTTCCTTTGTTGATTGTTGTGATAAACAGAATCAGTGGATTATTAATAAAGCAGAATATAAAATATGCCTGAGAAAATCCATTCTGTTTGTCTCACTCTGAAAATAATTGCACCAAATAATCTGAACGAAACCAAAAAAGCTTTTTGTCTGAGTTTCTACAAGTAAGAGTAGAAAAAAACAATGAAAGGAAAATAGTTAAATGGAAATCGTCAAAAATAGAAATCATGCAAAAAGTAGACATCTTGATTCTTAAAAATTATGTTTCCCAAGCTGTGCAAACTTTTCTCAGTTAACCACATACTCACATGGATGATTTCTCAATTCCAGTAAAAGCATTCTTACATTCACCTTGAATGGTTTTGTCCCCTTGAAGAATTAGCATCAGTCATCAGAGAGCAAGGGTATGTTTTTCTTCTTATATTTAGCAGTTAGCATTTTAAAAGCCATATCCTCACCAAAAACGTACAGATGGATCATTGCATTATAAAAAACATATATAAATATAGGCAGAAAAAAAATGAGAGATAATACACCACAAGTATAACAGCGATTTTCTCTTATGAATTTTTTTTTTTTCTCATTCTACTTTTCCTGGGATTTTGTACATTCTTACAGTGGGTAAGTTTTATTTTTACAGTCAGGAAGAACGGCCACACTCTGTAGCCATGTTTGTGTGTCTATGGGTAACTGGAAATTAACTCTGTCCTTCTAACTTGATGCTGTCATCACATATATGATCTGCGTGTGTGTGTGGGTTGGGACGTATGCACATACTTCACAGATTACTCTATTTGAAGATGGGAAGGTGGAAGGTCTCTCCTCAACAAGTACTGTGGTTTTCCTGAAATGCAAGGAAACCCCCAAAAGCACCAGAGCCACGCATTTATTCTGCTGAAAAAATGTGTTTCCTTTTTAAAATTGGAATCTCCTAAGAAAGTAGAACCTAGATGGCTCATCCAGTCTGAGCTGAATGATAAAACCCAGTCCATTTTGCTGCTGCATTTTGATTCATCCCTGAATGTGACACCCTAGTACTTGGGTTCCTGGGTCTGGCTTCACAGGACATGGCTTCAGTCAATTAAAGCCTTGCGCCTACCTTTGCTTATTTGTATTCTAGTGCTGTAAGCTCCCCTCCTCTCATGTGTCTTTGTTCTATTAATCTGCAAAACAGGGCTCGACTTGTGATTAGTCCTTGGAGCTTGTTTCTATTAATCAGTCTGCAAAACAGGTCGACTTGGATGCTTTTGTTCAAGAGCTTAATGCGTTCTCCTTGTCAGGCTGTGGTTCAGGCTGTTCCGTTTGCCTTAAATAGGACCAGGTGGTGAAATTTGGTTTTTATATGCTGATTGCACTGTCAAGAAAGAAAATACTGTTTGAAAAGACAACAGGAAAATGCTAGTGTGGAATTGTAGAGTGATGTTTTAGGAGGAGGAAAAGTTTATAGAAAATATAACTTGTGTAACCTGGCTGTGGTGTATAATAAATTGCACAGTGCAGTTGGCTGGAACAGAAAATAAGGCATTATTCGTATTATAGTCTAGAAGCATGGTGTCAAGGAAAGGTTGCCTATTAATAAAATTTTATGTGGACTTGAAGTGTAATTCTTTTGATTCTTCAAGTGGGACTATCATCCTTTTAGATACAGTATTAACTACTGTAAGAAGACCCAATACAATTTTGTGCATTTCCTTACTTTTTTCTTTCCACCCTTTCTCGTGCCAAACGACCTTGCCACCGATTAAAATTATTCTATCTGTTATGTAGGGAAAACTCTGTGTCTCAATTTTCTTATCTTCATTATCAAGGGACAAAAACTGACCTACCTGTGGAGATAGAGTGTGGGCTAACTGAGTGATGGTTATAAATTGCTTTGTAAAATGCTCATTATCACCATTTAAAAAATTCTCCTAACTCTAATGTACAAAGGATAGCCTCACTGCAAAAGAATTTTAATGCATAACTTTTTTTCTAGTGACAGCAACGCTCTAGGAAGAACACAGTTTTTTATTGGAAGTTGTCTTTTATATCTCTAAAAATTTCAAGTAAATTTAGCATTCATTACTTGTGAAATAGCTGCCCCCTCCAAAAAATCTGTTGAAGTATATGCAAGGAGAAAACTCTCAGAACTCCAAATTAAATTTGTCATCAGTGATAAATTTAGTCCTGTGAGATAGTTTAATAAGTGCTTCAGCTTGATTTATTGGCTTTGTTAGTTAACAAAAGTGTATTATGTCTTGTACAGAACTTAGCAGAGCAATTTCTGACTAGACCTTCCTTGATTAAAATAGAAAACTGAAAATCTCATTTTAGTCATGGTGATGGTAATTATTTTAACGTGAAATTGGAAAGTAAGCACACTGCAGTCCTGTCATTAATATTTAAAAATAAAAAGAAAGAAAGAAAGAAAAGAAAAACGTCAGAATGTGAAGGGGAAGGCATAAAAGGTTCTAGTTCTTTATGTTTGTACGTACTTTATTTCCTTTGTGTGTATGCAGAACGTCTAGGCTGTTTTACTGGTTGGGCTGAAGATGCAGCCCTTGCATATATAATCACTAATGAGTGTCAGGATTCAGCTGCTAATTTGAAAGGCTTTGTGGCTCTTTCACCCCAAACACTAGAAGCTTCATTAGGCGCTGTTTTGTCCAGCCTGACCTTTGCTGATCTCTAGATCACAGCTAAATACCAACGTTACACCAACACCCTCGCAGTTGAAACAGTCCAGACATGATTCCTTTGGTGCATATCTTATCAGAATCTGCTACTGACATAAACTTGGGTGTCCCTTTAGCTTGCCACATAATTAGGATTACCTTCCCCCAAAGAGGCCCTGTTTACTTACAATCTTTTTCAGTTGATTGGAGATTTGAATTTGAGAGCAATTAGCAAATTTTTCAGTCTCTCTTTTTTTTTTCCTAAAAAAGGCACTATTATAAGGCATAGCTTTTAAAATATGTTTTTATGGCTGTTACAGTGTAAGCAACAGACATCTACTAATAAAGTTCTCTCTTTGATTTGGGAAAAATACGTAAAATATATTATTAATGACATCAAGTTTTTAAAATGGAAAGAAAATCGAATGGTGTCTTTTTCTTTAGAGGTATGTCTCTGGAGTACACTTTCTTCAAAATCAAACCTTGCAGCAAGCAGGTGGAAGAGAACTTTCTGGTTAGTCTTTTAAATATCCTGAGTAAAGAAACAATAGGCATAATTTGTCAAGCTTTTGGTTGTTGGGGGAGGGAAGTCTTACTTTTCAGCATTATTATTTGTAGATTCTCCCCCTACTCTTCTCAATTGGCAGAGAAATTATTCTGCTTCATTTTAAAATTTTACTCTATATTTGATATGAAGCAGTAGCTAAGTGGAGATATCTTTTGGCATTGTATTAATTATCAACCAGAAAAATGCATCTTTATGAACTTATTTTTCAACAGATCCAGTCATCTGTGTCAGGTCACCGGTGATCTTATTTTGAAGTAGTTTGAATTCTCTTTCTTTTTTACAGAGTCATAAAATTAGAGATGGGAAAGAGCTCTCTGATTGCATCATTTTTTCCATCCTTTTGGCCAGTGTGATCTCCCTCCCTCCGGCATATTCCCTAGTGTTCTATTCAGCCTAGTTTAGGATAATAAGACCAGGGGAGGCTCTTGTCCAGGCCCCTCTGGGAAAATGTCCCACGGCCCTTGACATGTGGATATGCTTTTAGGCATGCAAGCTGAGGTTTTCTCCTGCTTTGAGACTGCTTCAATATTCTTAAATTCAATCTCTTTTCTTGTTGTTGCTTGCTTCTAAACCATCAAGGACTTTTTTCTGTCAAACAGCCTGCTCATATTGTGAACAACAACAACAAACCCCACAACACTACACACAGGCATGGCTTTCCTCCTCCTTCTTCCATTCAAAACGACAACGTTATTTAAGGTGTTTTGTTGTTACTAACCAGGTGTCTAAGACATGCCTAAATTTGAATGGTCCATAAATTTTACCTATAAATGAATCTCATAAATCCTTAGCCATTTCATAGGCCCTGTGACTACAACATCTCAGAATCTTGTTGGTTTAGAGCCTTTTCAGGAGTCCAGGAACAAGATAGGGATTCTGAGAACATTTGTTTTTAGATGGATAGAACTAAATTAATCAAAATCCTTTATTTATGATGCATTGCCATCATTGGTCTATGCCTAACCTTTATTATCATCATGTTATTTTTCCATTTACAAGTAATGTAGTGAACATCCATTAATCCACAAAGAGCCTGAGGACTAGAACACGGACAATAATTTGTGTTTATCTATGTGCTTTCCTGTCTCTTATCTCCTACCTTCTTCTCCAGGTATATATTAATCTGAGTTTTGTTTTTTTTTGAAATTTCTTTGCTTATTTAGATGCTTCTTATAATGCACACACATCTAAACAATATATAGTTATGGGTTTTGAACTTCATACAAAAGATACTGTGGGTTTCTCTTTTAGTTATGGAGGAATAAGCTCCTAACAGACTGAACCTCCCACAAATAAAATAACTACTTAAGGGCTTTGGAGAGTGCACAGAAGCAAGTAGGTTTTTGGAGGGGGAGTTGCAACTTAGAGGAAGCAGAAACAGACCCATACGTATACAGCCAAATAGTTTGGCATGGTGTCAAGGCAATTTAATGGGGGAAACAATAGTCTTTGATAAATGGTACCTGGACAAATAAATATCAGTATGGAAGACCTTGACCCTTACCTCACACCATATACAAAAATAATTACAGAACAGAAATTACACTTAAATTTTTTAAAAAAAATGAAACCTATAAAAGTTCTGAGAAGAAAACTTAATCTTTGCAACCTTGGAATAGGCAAAATTTCTTAGATTGGGACACTCAAAACATAAACAGCATGAACTATTGAAGAAAATAATGACAAATAGGAGTTTTATCAAAATTTTAAAATTTTCAGTCTTTGAAACACACTATTACAAAAATCAAAATGCAGTCCATAGTCTAGGGGAACATAGTCTAGGAGAACATGTTTTCAACCTATAATTCTGGCAATTACATAAATCTCTATCCAAATATATAAAGGAGTCTTACAGTGCAGTAATAAAAAGACAAACACCCCAATAAAAAATGATGAAAAATTTGAATTGATTCTTCATAAAGGGATATATCCAAATGGCCAATAATTATATGAAAAAATATTAAAAAATAATTAGTCATGGTGGAAATGCAAATTAAAACCATAGCAAGATACCACTGCACATGAAATAGAATAGCTAAAATTTAAAAAGCTAACAATACCAAGAGTGACAAATATGTGGATCAACCAATAGAGCCCTTATGCACTACAGATATGAATGTAAAATAGAACACCCTTTTGGGAATCCTTTTGGCAGTTTCTTAAAAAGTCAACCCACATCTACCATACAACCTAGCCATACTGCTCCTAGATATTTACTCAACACAAATAAAAATATATGTTCACATAAAGACTTGTACACAAATATTCTTAGTAGCTTTATTCACAATAACCAAGGCCAGGAAACCACGTGTACATTGGAATACTACTCACCAAATGAAAGAAATGAACTACAACAAAACAAGGGCTAACATGAATGAGTTTGAAGATCATTATATTGAATGAAAGACACCAGATACAGAAGAATACATTTACTGTGATTCCATTTGTATGCTATTTTAGAGACACAAACTAATCTAAAGTGACAAAAGGATCAGTGGTTGCTTATACTGGGGACAGAGGGGGAAGGACACAGACTGCAAAGGGTATGAGAAATATTCTAGGGGTGATAAAAATGATTGATATCTTAATTATGGCCATGTGTCTTCATTATAGTAGGTATATATCTGCCAAATTTTATAAAATTGTGTAATTTGAGTAGATACAGCTTATTGTACATAAATTTTATCCCAATACAATTTTTTTGAGAAGGATATTCGGCTGACTGTCAACTTTTGGGGCTTGCTTATTTCATTCAACATTGATTTGATATGATTTATCAAATATTTGAAGAATGAAAGAAGGAAGGAAGGGAGATAATAAATTTATGTCAGTCACTTCTGTCATAGAAAAGAAAAAAGATGAAAAGAAATCCAAGTTTTCTTAAACAAAATAACACAAATTCTAGATTTCATATCTATCCATCTTAGATATCAGAGAATGACCTTCCTAGAACCAAGTTCACCATAACTTACATTCAAGTCTATTGTTGCTGTCAGTAATAAGGGAAAACTTCAATTTGCTTGAAATCTTGGAGCAGCAAAGCAGGGACGGGCATATTAGTTAAAACTCTTTTGGTTGCAAGTAACAAGACATCAACTCAAAATGACAAAAAAAAGAAAAAGAAAAAAAAGGGAAATTATTGGCTTACGTAACTTAGAAGTCCTCAGAGATAACCAACACCAAACATGGCTTGATCCATATATCAATGTTATTATTGGAATCCCTTTTTTATTTCTTACTATTGGCTGGATCTTTAAGTGTTGGCTTGATCTGTAGACAGACTCCTCTTGTGGTGGCTGCTAGCAATTTCAGCTTTACATTTAGTCAAGAGATTCTCATTGTTTCAGCTTGATTTGCATGTCTTTGTTTGGACCAGTCAGTATGAGGAGGAGGATGAAATGCACTGATTGGTGAGGTACAGTCATGTGCTCCTTCCCAAACTAGGCAGGATATGAATGGATCCCACCTATACTACACAAATTAACAGTGGAATAATAGTTCATTTTCAGAGGAAAATTGGTATGCTGTTACCAGAATAAGGTGGATTGAATGCTCCACAGGCAAAAATAACAGTTACCTCCTCTCTCAAAGATAAACACATGAGGTGAGTAATGTCATTAAGAGGAACATTGCTAGTGGTACAATTTTTAAGTTTCTGGTCCTATTTGTCTTTGAACCTCTTTTCCAAGGACCACGGCCATTTGTTTATCCCAATATCTTTGTTTCTGGCACAGGAAGTTAGAAACACTCTTAACAGTGGTGGTGGTAATGATGAATTAAAAATCCTGGAATGGTAAATGCCTTCTTAAACTTACATTAAGCCCAGCAATCTGACAGTGTGGCTATATTGCTTAGGTACAGCTATGTTAAAAAAATCATCACAAAATGCAGCTCCTTAAAAAACAAAAATTTATTATCTCACAGTTTCTATGGGTCAGGAACCAAGGCACAGCTTAGCTGAGTCCTCTAGCTCAGTCTTTCTCACAAAATGGTAATGAAGATGTCATGCAGAATAGTGGTCTTATTTCAAGGCTTGACTTGGGTGGAATCCACTTCCAACATTACTCAGGTGGTTACTGATAGGAGTCAGTTGCTCGCAGGTTGCTGGACTGAGGACCTCAGTTTCTCATGGTTTTCTGTTGACTATTGGCCAATGCCCTTCCTCTATTCCTTGCCATATGGACCTCTCTATAGGGCAGCTCACAACATGGTAACTGGCTTGAGTCCGAAGGAGCAGAAAGGCAGGAAGATGGAAAGCAGGGTCTTCTGGTAACCTAATCTCAGAAGTAATACTCCATCACTTTGGCTGAACCTTTTATTACTATTATTTTAGAAGCAAGTCACTAGGTCTAGCCCATATTCATACCCAAGTGAGCAACGATTACATATGGGCATGAATACCAGCAAGGGAGATCATTGGGAACATCTTAGAGGTTGTGCATCACGATGGCGGTGGCAACAAAGGAAATACTTTGCTCATATCTCTTGCCATGGAAGTTTTCTGTTGAGAGCCTTAAATCATGGACTGGATACATGAGGTAGACAGAGGCATTTCCAGAAGCAAGGTAGGACATTTGGCAAGAGAGAGTTTATGTTCGTGATTAGTAATGCAAACCAAATAAAAAGAAAAAACTGAAACTAATAGAGAGTTTGATTGTGAGGTACAGAAATGATTACAGAAACAAGTTGAAAAAATAGATGCATAATGAGAGGTGAAATAGTGATACATACCAAGACTTGTATTTAGAGTGTTCACCACAGACAATCAGCCAAAAAATATCCAAAACCAAGGGAATAGTTTACAGCTGCATTGTATCCATACGATAGAATACCATATAGCTGCTAAAGATAGTTTTTTTTTGAACAGTGGCTTTTAAACTGTTTTTAACCACAACTTACAGTAAGAAATCTGTTTTACAACAAAAATAAGTATATACAACTATTTTAACTAAAATAAAAATGTCTTAGAGGATGTTTATCCATCATATGTAATATGTATTTTGGTATGTTTAATTCTATTTTACAACATTTTTTATTGTGGTAAAATGCGTATATTGTAGAATTTACAATTTTAACCATTTTAAGTGGCATTAAGTACATGCACATTGTTGTGCAACTGTCACCACTCTCTCCAGAACTTTTCCAACTTCTCCAACTAAAGCTTAGTTCTCTAGCTCCCATTTCCTTCTACCCAGCCCCCTGTAAGCACCATTCTATTTTGTGTCTCAATGAATTTGACTACTCTAGGTAACTCACATAAGTGGAATTACACACCATTTGTCCTTTAGTGACCAGCTTATTTCACTTAGCATGATGCCTTCAGAGTTCATCCATGTTGTAGCATGTATCCTTTTTAAGGCTGAATAATATGCCATTGTATATATACACCACATTGTTTATCCATTTATTTGTTGATGGGCACTTGGGTTGTGAAGGTACTTGGAGCAAAAGTATGAAGTCTCCCTGTTAGCATCAGGTTGAAAATGCCTGTTGAGCCACAGTAACCTAAACTGCAACTATGGTCCTCTTCTCCATTGATTTTCATGATTATTGTTATCTTTTGATACAGGCTCTCATTCTGTCACCTAGGCTGGAGTGCTATGGCACCATCATGGCTCACTGCAACCTCGACCCTCTGGGTTTAAGCAATCCTCCCACCTCAGACTTCCAAGTAGTTGGGACCACAGGCGTGTGCTATAACCCCTGGCTAGGTTTTTAGTTTTTTTGTTGAGATGGGGTCTTATATTGCCCAGGCTGGTCTCAAATTGCTAGCCTCAAACTATCCTCCTGCCTTGGCCCCCAAAAATGTTCTGATTGCAGGCAAGAACCACTGCACCCAGCTTTATGATTAATTTGAGAGACACATTCTGTAGACATACCCAAACGTTGTGCACAAATGACGTACACTGTAGCTGGGATTGACAAGAATCATTATCTGACTTTATCAACCTTGAAAAATGTTTTCTGTCATTTGGTTGCATGTGGTTTACAGAGATTATTCTGAGTTTGGGCTTTAAATTGATTAGTTGTTTTTCAGAAATCCTGGTTCCAAGAGAAAAAGACAGCAAATCAGGGAAAATATGCACCCAAAGGAAAAAGATAGCAAATTAGTAGATATGCACCCTTTGGAAGCCCTGCATCAGTGATAGAAACTTATTCCTATGTCTTGAGTTTCATTTGTTTGTTAACTTAACTTTATTGAACACCTGCTCACTGTAGTGTAGGCACAGTGTTAGGTGCTGGGAATACAGGAATGAACAAAATAAAATACTGATCCTAGAAAACCTCATAGGTCTCTTAGTAAAGAGAGAAGTAGATCATTTAACAGATTGTCACAAGTGCTACAGCAATTTTGTAAGATGACTTGGGAGACAGACATGATGAGCACCCAATTCAGCTTGGGGTAAGGACAAGCTTGAGGAAGACTGACAAGAATCTGGAAGAGGACATTTAAGGCAGAAAGAGCAGCATGCCCAATGAGTAGAAGCAATTAAGAATGCAGGACATGGCTGGGCGCGGTGGCTCACACTTATAATCCCAGCACTTTGGGAGGCCAAGGCAGGTGGATCACGAGGTCAAGAGACTGAGACCATCCTGGTCAACATGGTGGAACCCCGTCTCTACTAAAAATACAAAAATTAGCTGGGTGTGGTGGCGCGTGCCTATAGTCCCAGCTACTCGGGAGGCTGAGGCAGGATAATTGCTTGAACCCAGGAGGCGGAGGTGGCGGTGGCGGTGAGCTGAGATCATGCCATTGCACTCCAGCCTGGGTAACAAGAGCGAAACTCTGTCTCGAAAAAAAAAAAATAATAATGCAGGACATATGTGGTAGGATGAGAAGGCCATAAGGGCCTCATGTGCCAGGTGAGGGAGTTCGGATTGTATCCTGTGGTTTTGATGAACCATGGAGAGGTTTTAGGTAGGACAATTTTTTGGCTATATTTATCTTTCGGAAAGAACTCTAGCAGCAGTGTGGACTAAGATTAAGGGAATGGGAAGGAAATGAGACCAGGAATGGTATAATTTTCCAAGAACGAGATTTTGAGGATCTTACTTTGAAGCATCATCACATGAGATGAACAGGGGAAGAAAGACCCAAGACAAGCAGAGAAGATAGAATTGAAAGATTTAGAACTAATGGGCTGAGGGCAAGGGAGAAGTTAAGATTAGATTTCTGACTTGCTACTATTAAATGATTCTCTAGTAATCTGATAATGAACCACTAATTGAGTCTTTTTCCAAGGAGCTTTATTGTGAGAGAGGTTTGATGATTTGTTCAGGATATATAGCTGGGCACCCTTCCTAGGTGACACATCCTGCAAGCTTTCTTCATCCATTATCCATGGAGGCATATTCATGGAGGGAGTCTTAGAGGTTAAAAACTGGTCTATGCAGGATGGCTAGAGGCAGAAGAGGTGGGGAAGAAGCAAGGAAAGAGGCAGCCATTGAAACCAGAAGTTAGTACTAAGGGTTAGGTTAAAGATGTAGCAACTAGAGTCTGAAGTAGAATTAAGCCACCAGGCCCTCAGCTGGGAAGAGTGGGAGATTTGGGGGATGTAGATAAAAGTAGCTCAGGGCACAGATGATTTAGATAAAATAATATGTGATCTAGATAAGATAATCATGTAAGTGATATGAAGGTGTTGGCAGTCCACTTTTATAAAAGGTTTTGTTGCGATATAATTCATGTATCATACAAACCACCCATTTAAAGTGTATAAGTTAGTGGTTTTTGGTATGTTCACAAAGTTATGCAGTCATCACCATGGTCAATTTTAGGACATTTTCATCATATAAAAAAAGAAACTTTATTACCATGAAAGATCATTTCTCTAATTCTACTAATGGCCATTTCTCTGCCCTCAATCCCCCTGGCTCCGGACGATTACTCATCTACTTTTTGTCTCTATATGTTCGCCTATTCTGGACACATTTAAAAAATTCCCTTTCATCTAACTATAATTTATGTATACTTCGACCAACTTTTAAGTGGTGCTTGCTGCTTATTATGGGGGCTTGTTTGCTTAACCGTACCAGGCCAGTGAGGTAGGGGATAAGTGAAGGGAGAAGGTTTTCCAAAACCTCTCATATTAGAATCATGAGCTGACTATCCAGCTATCCACTTCATGATGGACCATCTTACGTACACCTTAAAAATGAAAATGAATAATAAATTTGCATAAAAGAACATGCTAAAATCAAAGTGGATAGAATGATTAAAATGGACAGCTAAAAAAATGCAGTCACCCGGCACTAGCATAACCACCCACAAGTTGAGGTTGCAGCAAATAATAGATTAGATATTGCTGGTCAAAGGACAAGATTCTAGCTGGGCTGAAGCTACTCTCCATGGAGCTCTCTGGGTACCTGCCATGACACAGTGACAATGAGCCCTGAGTTCTTTCCTTGAAGAATGTTAGGAATCAGACCATCCTCCTTTAGGGAACTTTACTTGTTTTATATTATCAGATTATTAGGTGCAGAGAGGGAAACAATTTGCCTGTTAATCAACGGAGGATATGGAAGGAGGGATCATGATAATGATAATGATAACACATTGCATTTGAGGGCTTACTCCTGTGGGAGGCACTCTCTGAAGGCCTTTACACGCCTCTCTATTTAGTCCTCAACCTGCTCCTTGGGTACCTCTGACTACAGAAGAGGAGGCTAGGTTCAAGAGATATTAATGTTATAGTAATACACTTAATAGGAAAATATGCTTAATTGGAGAAGTAGCACTGAACTTGGATCTTTCTACTATGCTGCTGCTACATCTGCAATTCTGAGTTTTTTCATCTATCAGAAGGAATAACAGTATGCATGCATCCTTATTAGGTTGTTTGCTGCTATGAGGACTAGGTGAGTCAATACATGTAAACTTTCTAGAAACATGTCTGTCATCTAGTAAGTGCTAAATGAATATTAGCCATTATTTTGTATTAATGTTGTCGTTGCTATTCAATACTACTTTTAATATTAGAAAAAAGATAGGCTATGTTTTAAGAAAAAAGTAAGGAAACAGACATGCACACACATAAAGTCGGTGAAAACTACACTTCTTTTCGACTTCCATCAAAGGCTATTAAATGCAGGGCCTGCTATTGTATATTTATTCAGACATCAATCTTAATCAGCTCCTTTGCTACTTTGGCGGTTAGGGCATTGTAATTCTATTTTTATCAGTTCCTTCCTGTGCACCAGACATTCAAAATAGCATGAGTAAGGATCAAAAATATCTTAATGGATTTGGTTCCCAGAGATATCAGTGACCAAGGGAAGAGTTTTGCAGAAATTTCTTCCTGAGCTGATAAGGAAGGTAAGTGGGGAAGGTACTATAGGGAGGGCTGGCTGTGCAGCTTGCTGTTAAGTCTGCACGGTGTGAAAGGCAAGATCCAGTGGTGGAGTGAACTACAAGGGAAGAGTCTGGAGGATCAGAGTATAAACGCTCTCTATTTTCAGGTTTATGCTTGGGACCAGTATTGTGTAATCATTTAAGATAATACCACCCCTTCATGAGGTAGCCATGATTTTGGTGAACAGACTTCCTGGTGTGGTTGTGTTGCACACACACACAGACACAATAGGGAGGTTCCTGTATGATTAATATTTTTATTTGTATATCTTGCCTGGGGATCTTTTCTTTCTTTCTTTCTCCTTTCTTCTTTCTGCTTCTCTCCTAATTATTTTACCTCTTCTCCTCCTACTACCCTCCTTTTCTCCTCTGCCTCTCTTTCAACTCTCTCTTAGTGCCATTTTATATTTAGACTATTCATGATCAAAAAGTTATCAAAGTTTGTAAACTGAGATTGATGGGAAGAGAAAATGAGGTTAGAATATCCACAATTACTACTGTTGTTACAGCAATGCATGCGGTGGTAGGCTATGCCACGTGGTAAAGTGTGACACAGTCTTAGGTAGTGCACAGGTGCACATTTGTTCTTTAGTGATTATGTATTTGTTGCATGTATATTGAAAAGAGAGAGAGAGTGTGTGTGTGTGTGTATAGTATGCCACACTTGTGATTTCATGGATATTCTTGTTTAGGATAAGGGTAAATTTATTTAAGTAATAAAAGTGATTCCATATGTAGAGGAATACTTAGTAAATATTAGTACAGGTGGTACACAGATGTAGCTAATGAATCATGACTCTAGTACATGAGGACTGAAGCTCGGGATACACTGTCATAATACATGGCATCTTTTACCTGCATCGGGGGCCTCTGAGGAGAGCTGTAGAATGTGGTTGTTGGTTTTTTCTAAGTGATCTCCAAGGAGTTTACATGTTGTCTTGCCTTGGTTCTGCCATAGTAGGGCCATCTCAGAGCTAAGGATTCTGAAGAAAACCAATCTCCTCCTACCCCCCAACAATTTTCACAGCTGCATCTCTTGATGAAAGCTCAAGGCGTGAGCAATAACTCTGCACCAGCAACTTGAGTTTTTAAACATTTAAACATGTGTAGCAGGTGTGAATGTTATTCTACTATGATATGCAGATGCAAGAAATTTCGCATCAATGTATTTGTTTGTTTGTTTTTACAGTGGAAGTAAATCTAAATCTGAGCCCTTGTCCCTTGGCGTGGGAAAGAATTAGATCACACTTGTAATGGGGGCTCAGTCGACCTTGGCTCCCAGCCCAGGGCCTGGGGCAGATCCAGGCCATTTGGTGGGGGCCCTCTGGACTGTGATCCACACTGGCCACTGCTGTGGGTCTTTTGTTAGCATCACGTGGGCCCTTGAAATCAGGCAATGTCTCTGTTTTCACTTACTTGGGCTTGGGGATCCCTTCCCAAGCTGGGAGTGATGGCATGATTTTAGACATCACACAGCTGCTCCTGCTGAGGGCTTGTCACTCCCCCACTCAGCCTGCCACTTGCCAAGAAGTCCAGCTGAGTCCTCACTACTCCAGACAATCCTTCCCTTTTCACTTTAGGGAAGTCCCCCCTCCTGATTAATCTTAACTGTGTCTGGAAGCCCTTCACTCTCACTCCTGTCCCCAAAGGCACTCACCTGGCTTTCCTCCCATGCGTGTCGATCAGGCCTTGTGCCCTCAGTGACAGCAAAAACCAGGAAGGGTGGGGGTGGGCTGTTTTTGCAACTTCTGTTTAAACCATTATCTACAAACACCCCTGAGGCAAAGGAGCATGAGGTCTTCTTGAAATAAGGGAAGAAAATCAAACACAGATTAATACCTGTATCAACAATTCTGTTGTGTGAGGGAAAAATTTGAAATTTTTGTATATGCATAAAGGCTATGTTATAATATGATACATATATACACACACACATGCATTCAATTCAGGGGCTCAGAAGTGTGTTCAAATAGGTATATGAATTAAGCATGGTTTCCTGTTGTTACTGGAGTTGGCATGGAATTATAGAATCTGAATGTCATGGTTGTGTAGGCCTTAATAATTATCTCTTCCAAATGCATTTTATCCAAAAATGCATTAAGTATTTGGGGCCAGAAAGCACTGTTTCCATTGACTTTGTAAAAGAATTCGAACTGGGAGAAGATAACAGAGGATCAGCCCAGTTTCCGGTCTAACCTTAGGTTCATTTGCATCACTGCTCCTTCAGTATTGATATTTTCAAACTCAGAGGCTACCCTGATCCTTTCCTGTTTGCATTCAGCACCATTCCCCATTGCCCTGCTCCCCCTCTGCGACACAGGGAAGACTGACCTCTGCCATCTAGGGTCCAGCCATCCCTGGAGAGCCCTTTCCAGCTGGGGTGGGGTTGGGGTGCTCCTGGTCTCCAGCAGCAGCACTTCTTCCCTTCATCAGTCCAGCCCCATGGCAGGGAGCGGCATCCTTCAGTTGTGAAATCCACATTCCTCTTCTAACACCTTTGAAACTAATGCTCCATGTTAATATTAATTCCTAGATTGAATTACCTGACTCTATCATACCTTGCTCTCCTAGCTGACTCCTGATTCAAAGGGGAAGATAAGTCTATTAAGTTTCAGAGACAAATTTATAGCTCAGAAGTTTAGATTCTATGTAGAAATCTGCAGGAACAAATAATAACTTTCATTTTTGTCACTCAATAGTTACAGATCTATTCTTCTTTTGCAGGCGTAAGAGCACCTTCTTTTGCAGACTTAAGAGCAAAGCATGTGCACTCATGGAATTACATTCTAGCAAGGAACAGGCAGACTGAAAAGTCAAAGAATATCAGACACTGAGAAGTGCTGTGCCCAGGAGTAAAATAGGATGATGTATTAATGACAGGCTGCTCTGGGGAAGGCCTAATAATTACCACAAGCTTGGGTGTAGCTTTCAAAGACACTGAAACTCTATACTGTCATCCCTCAGTATATGTGGGAGACTGGTTGCAGGACTCCTGCATATACTCAAATCAGCACATATATACAAAAAGTCAGCCCTCCATATACATGAGTTTCACATCCCGCAAATGTGGACCCACACAGTTCAAACCTGTGTTGTTCAAGGGTCAACTGCACGATTTTGCTGCTGCTTCAGATTCTATCTGCCAAAGGTCACAAATTAGGACCACATTTGGAATCTAAATATGTTGTTTTCCATGTGCAGTATTTTGTTTAAACAAAGAAGAAAGGGCTAGGCTGGGCATGGTAGCTCACACCTGTAGTCCCAGCACTTAGAGAGGTCCAGGTGTATGAATTGCCGGAGCCCAGGAGTTCAAGACCAGTCTATGCAACACGGTGAAACCCCATCTCTACCAAAAACAAAAACAAATGTAGCCAGCTGTAATGCCACAGGCCTGTAATCCTAGGTATTCAGGAGTTTAAGGCGGGTTGCTTGAGCCAGGGAGGCAGAGGTTGCAGTGAGCTGAGATCGTGCCACAGCATTCCAGCCTGGGAAACAGAGTGAGACCCCATCTTCAAAGAAAAAACTGCACAAAAAACAAACAAGTTTAAAGGTCTTCTTGTGGAACATTTACTCTACAGTGTGCAGTAGTTCCCATCACTATTTCAATTGTTTCATATTACAGCTCCACCAGCTTACTGTATCTATATGAACTCCAAATGCAGTTCCAGCCTGAACAATTTGAGATCATTTTAATTTGCTTAGCATCACTTCTCCTGTTTGAGAACTTACCATATGCCAGATACTGCTGAACAGTACATCTTCACAACATACCTTGTGAAGAAGGTATACTAATTTTCAGACCACAGTGCTAAGACCTAGAGATTACATGCCTAAAATTATATAGCTAGCGAGTAGTAGAAATAGAACTGTTTGCTTACTACCAAAGCCCACCTCTTAACTGGGCTGGATTGAACGGTAGAGCCTGTGATGGATATCCACAGTGTCTTAGTGTTAGTATTGCCTCCCCAACTTGGTAAGTTCCTTGAAGAGGAATTAGTTACTCGTCTAAATCCCTGCATTATCACAATAAAAACCAAACACAAATTATGAAATTATAAATCATAAAAGTGAATTGATTAGAGATAAACAAGTCATAGCTTTGAATATTCCCAGGCTTGTCTCTGAAGTTGATCAGATTGTTCTGATAAGCAAAATAACTTAGCAGGTTTCTGCCCAATGGCACAGAACAGATATATGAAATGCCAACAGTTTATCTAGATGATTGGAAAATAGCCAGTTTGAAGTAGTGAAAAGCCTGAGTTTCAAAGTGGTTTATTAAAATCAAGTACAACGAGAAACTAAAGGTAAACTTTTTGATATCACCATGGCAAAGTGAGAAAGAAAGGATGATGTGTGTAAGTATGTTGTG
Organism: Ateles fusciceps; assembly: GCA_036589455.1. Lineage (NCBI taxonomy): Eukaryota > Metazoa > Chordata > Mammalia > Primates > Atelidae > Ateles > Ateles fusciceps. Next base: position 1,072,259 of record JAZHEH010000681.1, on the reverse strand, counting down.
TTTTCAATGTAGTGTTAACAATTTCTCTTTCTTGGGAAGGATGATCTCTTATTCTGAAATTATGTGCATCCTACTTTTTAGGCTTAAAATTTTTTAAATTGAAATGTAGATGATAGTCAAGTGGTGTGTGTGTGTGTGTGTGTGTGTGTGTGTGTGTGTGTAAGTATCCTTTCATGGTAGAATAAAAATTGATAACTTATTGGTACCTAAACATTCCTTGAAATTTTACTAGTCCATGAGATCTAAGTCAGATAAACTTGGTCTCTGATAAAAGATCAACTCAAACAGGCTGATGTATTTCTTATATCACTGACTTGTTAGGACAATGTTTACATCGTTATTAAGGTATCATAGATATATGTCAATATAACTAATCAAATTTTTATTGAACACTTACTATATACCAGTTTTTAGTCAAATAGTTTAAACCTACTCTTTGAATTTTGTTTTTTAGGTACTGCATGAGTAAATTTCAATCAGGCTCTTCCCTGACCTATATTTTCTAAAATTCACTATTTTAGGGTTCAAATTAATTATGTGTTACTTTGTTTATATATATATATATGTGTGTGTGTATATATATATATATAATCACACACACACACAGAGGACCAGTTTAGACATAATCCCACATCAGTTAGGATTTTTATGATCCAAGCAATTTTATATTAAGAAAACTCAACCCAAACTACCTTGTACGAATGGAATCTATTATCTCACATATTTTGAAATTTCAAAGGTAGATATGGCTTTAGAGGTTTTAACGCGGCCTTACCATGTAACCCGGATGATGTTTCTTCCTTTCCACTTCTGAGCTCCATTTCTCACAGGTTGACTCCATCCTTAGGCACGCTGTCTCTTCAGGCTTTCAAAATGGCTGCTGGCCACTTGCGAAACTAAGCCAGCAGGAAAGAGTCAGCAAAATCCAGAGACTTTGCCTGCTGGCTGATTTAGTCCCTATGCCCAGGCCTGCACCAACCTCCAGGGCTAAAAAGGTGGAATGCACGAATGGCCTTAGCCTGGGTCAAAAGCTCCACCTTGCTGGGCCTGACGTGCAGCCGCTTCACTGTGGATCCCCAAATGGAAGTTGTGGCTGTTGGGGGAGAGGAAATGGAGGAATGAGTATGAGAAATCAACTAACAAATGTCCACTACGAGGTGTTTACTGGGGGGTAGGAGATAAACGAGCTGTCTTTGAAGCTTACTTCCTTTACACAATTCCAATCATTTGGTGTTCATTTTCTTCAGTTGTTATCAGGATTACATTGTAACTGATATTTCAGAATTGCCCTGAGTGGATGGCAGAGAAAACTTTCTAGTGAAATACATCTGCACAAAGAAAAGGTGGTAGAGATTTCTAACCTATTGTACCCCTGTTGTAAATTTCCTATTTGAATAAAAATGGACAGATTCAATTCCAAAGTCGCTGAACTATTGCTGTTATGTTTCCTTTTTTTGAAAGTCACAGGTTCTTTAGGAAAGTCAGCTTTTCTCCCTCCTACAGTTAATGCTCTTTTCCCCAAATGGTCCCCTTCTGTATGACCCTTTTCTTTCCAGATTTAAAATCTCTTCATATGTGCCTTTTAAAACATCTTATTAAACTTTCCATTCATCAGATAAACACCAGATGATAGGGACTGTGCCCTTTTCCATACTTTTTGCCATGTGGGTAATAAATACATCTACTTACTTCATTTTCCATCAATTAAAAATACTACAGTGGCTTTTTATTTAATCAATTATGTGGAAGTTAGAGGGGAATGGGAATGGAACATTAGTAGACTTCTTGTTTGCAAGTACTTGGACATTAGTAAACTTCTCTTGGCAATCCAGTCCAGGAAAATAGATTGCTGCCCAGAAATAGAAACAGCATTTTTCCCCCCTAAATAAAGGAAGTCATTGTTTAAAATAATACTTAAAAATTTAAAAGAGACTAATTGTCCCTTTCCTTTTTAAGAGTATTTTTGGACATACTTTTAAAAGACTCTTAGTATCTTCATATTATTTTACAATTATGCAGTGATTTTTTTTTAAGGCAGAGCATATATTGAAGTATATTATTCCTTCCCATCCAAGTTGAGTGTATAAGTTATGGGTGATTTTTACTCGTTTTCCGGCTGTGTCATAGAATCACGCAAACGAGTTCATCCTGGGGCTTAGTGCTTGTAGGGTTTCCATTTTGTTTGCTTTTTGCTGTTTTCAGTGTATTGTTAGGTTAAGGGAATGCTTCTATCTTTCATTACTCCCTGGTAATGGGGACATTTTTACCCTGGAAAGCAGGAGGTAATGAAGAACAGGTGTTCAATGTGAGCTTTCAGTTTTATTTTCTCAGAAATGTGCCCAAAACTAGAGCAAAGCTTTCCAAGTTTTTTAGTGCAGATTATTGTATTGATAGCTGCAGTATTTCCCTTGGTCTCCCTCCAGCACCTATATCCCAGACCTCTGAGTCTGACAGCCCTTGAAGAAGCCATAAAAGCTTGCTGACCTGCAATTGATAAGTTGATCAAATGAATTTATGCAAGACAGTGAGTGCCCAGCATCTCTGCTTGAATGTTGACACAGTATAATCTCCTGGAACGTAACAAAGTTTCCATTTGTGATAGGAAATAAATGCTGCTTCCCTTCAGAATCTGAAATAAGATTAGGCAAAAAATTCTAGGGATGAAATTGTCAGGATGATTTTTGCTTAAATCTGTGAGGGCCAGAAGAATATTTACTCTTCATCAAGAAGATGTAACCCCTGTAGTCAATTTCTAGGGAACATCTCTATTTTTTCAAGGTCTTTTTTTCATCATATGCCTGCCTCAGGGTGACTGTAAGGTCAGGCAACTCTCCATCTTTTTATCCTGCAACAGGCCTGGCAGTCTTTGGGACTCCTTCTCCTAGTGCAGACGTTGTAGTTTGAGTCACAGCAGCTACAGAGTGCTTTCCACTCCAGCAAGGACAGACTTGCTGGCTCTCAACTTCGCTGTAGCACAAATGCAGCACTCAACGAGGCCAGTTCTGTGGCATCTCTGCTGCAGCATCACCATTTTCCTAACAGATTCTTTTCATAATTTTATTGGTAAAATATACATCACATAAAATTTACCATTTTTAACTTTTTTTTTTTTGAGACAGAGTTTCAATCTTGTTGCCCAGGCTGGAGTGCAATGGTGCGATCTCGGCTCACTGCAACCTCCACTTCCCGGGTTCAAGAGATTCTCCTGCCTCAGCCTCCTGAGTAGCTGGGACTATAGGGTCCACCACAGCCAGCTAATTTTGTATTTTTAGTAGAGATGGGGTTTCTCCATGTTGGTCAGGCTGGTCTCGAACTCCCGACCTCAGGTAATCCACCCGTCTCAGCCTTCCTAAGTGCTGGGATTACAGGTGTGAGCCACTGCGCCATTTTTAACTATTTTTTAAGTATACAGTTCAGTGGTATTAAGTATATTCACATTGTTGGGCAACCATCACCACCATCTGTCTCCAGAGCTTTTTTCATTACTTCAAATTGAAACTCGGTACCAGTTAAACAGTAATTCCCATTCCTCCTTCACCTGAGCCCCTCGCAATCACCATTCTACCTTCTGTCTATATGAATTTGACTACTTTAAGTGACTCATATAAATGGAAATCATTCAATCTTTGCCCTTTTTTTGTCTGTCTTATTTCACTTAGCATAATGCCTTCAAGATTCATCCATGTCAGAATTTCCTTCTTTTTTAATGCCGAATAACATTCTCCTGTATTTATATACCACGTTTTGTTTATCCATTCGTCAATGGACACATGGGTTGCTTCCACCTATTGACTATTGTGAATAATGCTGCCATGATTGTGGTTGTACAAATACCTGTTCAGATTCCTGCTTTCACTTCCTTTGGGTATACACTTAGAAGTGGAACTGCTGGGTTACGTGGTCATTCTCCGCTTAGTATTTTTAGGGATTGTCATACCATTGTACACAGTGAGTGCCCCATTTTACATGCCCACCAGCAATCTGCAAGCTACTTTTTAGCAGACATAATTCCCACCATGCCCTACTCTCAACAATATAAAACCAGTATTCATCTGATTCCTTTTTTAAATTTAAAATTAAAATTTTTTAAATATTTATTTCTTTAATGTCTTTATTTTTTAGAGACAAGGTCTTCCTCTGTTGCCCAGGCTGGAGTGCAGTGGCACTATTATAGCTCACTACAACCTGAAACTCCTTGGAACAAGCAGTCCTCCCTCCTCAGCCTCCAAAGTAGCTGGGACTACAGGTGCACCACCACATCTGGCTAATTTAAAAAAAAAAAAAATTATAGAGACAGGAATCTCACTCTGTTGCCCAGGCTGGTTTAGAAACTCCTGGCCTTAAGTGATCCTCCTGTCTCAACCTTCAAAAGTACTGGGATTACAGGCGTGAGCTACCATGCTCAGCCTGATTCTTGTCAGTAAAGGGTTTTCTCCATTTTGGGGGTGAGGGGGAAAGTTGGACTCTGCACTTACATTGTTGCCAAGGAAAGCAGAAATGTAACAAAAGAAGACACGAAGAAAAAGCAAAACATATGGCATAATGCAGAAAAGCCAGCATTCATAAAGGATATAGAGTCCTCTGGATTTAAAAAGAAAATGCTAACTTCCATCTGTCCATTGCTGCTTCATTTTAGGGTGCACCTGATCTTATGTGTGCCAAGTACAAAATGCCCCATGTGCCTTTGTAACGGCCAAGCTCCCAGTGCTTTCTCGTTCCCACAGTGGCCATGTGGTCTACAAGTGAAGCAGACACCAGGCTGAGTCTCCAATAAAGTCTCCTTGCTGCTGTTAGCCTCTAGATAGTTCAAGCGATTTCCTTTCATTTCTGGAAATAAAACAGTGTCTGTCTGGCTTTCTGAAAACAGTTGCCACCTTTGGGCAAAGCTAATTAACCACAATATATGTGTTCAGTTCAGGATTTCCAAAGAGAAAGAAATGTTTGATACTGGTATATGTTACCCAACCTAACCACGCATATGGCATGTTTGGGCCAAGAGGAGGGAGAAGGAGGACATTAGTTCTGATTTCAGGTAACTGCTAACTCATTCTACTTCTTGGAATAATATCATACCAAAGAGAGAGAAAGAAGAGAGAGAGAGAGAGAGGGAGCATGAGCTTCCATGTGAAACTTTGTGGATTTGAAAACTGCTATACTGAATATTTTATGATCTTGTCAAGGCCTCCCCTTATCACGTGACCTCAAGGCGCTACTGTGGCTTTCATCTTGTGAAGTCTTGAACATTTGCAGTTGCAGAAAAACCTCAAGAGACTCAGTATTTCAAAAGCCATAGTTTAGGTTTTATTTTCTAGGCTGGGATGTTTGTGGGTTTTCTTATTATAAAATTATTGTTGTCATAGTGATGTTGTGTATTTCAAACCAGATATCCCATGGTCGCAGAAAAGTCCCACTGTAGGAAATTGATTTCTTTATGAATGTGCTCTCATTGTGCACAGAAAGTAGCTCAGTACGGATAAACAGGCATCTTTGGTAGGTGGAGTATTTGGGTGTATTTAAATTCCTGAGAATTAAACATAAATTCCTTTACCTTAAGAACTGTTAGAAATTGTCCTAAAAATGTTGTCAGTCTAGTCTCTAGATGACCATAGTTAACATAATGTTATTGTTCCCACTCATCCAGTTTTAGAGCACATGGTTCCTGAATGCAAGTCGCAGCCTTGACCTCAGTGCTTGTTAACTCAGTGCCTGGGCCCTTCTTAGACATGAATCAGAGCCTTTGGTGGTAGAGCAGGAAATTGGCACTTTAGCACCCAGGGTGGTTTTTAAGCCTGCTAAAGTGTGAAGACAACTGACTTTGAAGCTGTAGGTGTTTGGGTTGGCGGTGTATTTATTCCTAGAATTGCTCCATGTAATTTGACTTCTGATGAGGACATCTTTCTGTATCTTTCCTCCAAAATGGAAGGCAAACTAAATTAAAATCCAGTTAATTCAGGTTTCTGAGTTGGTTGGGATATGGATAATTGTGATCTTTTTGCTGATTTCTAAAATATTTTCTCGTAATTTTCTGCTGGATTTCAAGTGCATTTCACTCTGTGTTATAGAAGGAGGGTTAGTGTGAAACTCAGGGGAATCCCAATTATATACATGATTCACTTACTAGTACCATAATTTAGGATGTCATCTTTTCCCTCTGGCCTTCACTTTCTTCACATTTAAATGGGAACGTTGTATTATTTGAGCTCTGTGTTTCTATCTCTAACGTCTTAACAATTTTCTTCTTTATTTTCTAACTTTTTCTCTTCCACCCTCAAAACAATTTCTCATGCATAGAACTGGAAAGGCCCTTTGAGATCGTTTTATCTTAATCTCTCATTAGGAACAAGAGAAAATAAGCTGAGAAACAAATAAGAGATGCTGCTTTGAGAGAGCCCACACGACAGCCTGAGGCTTCATCTGTCACAGTAAAGCTCCTTGCATTGTGGCATGAATTGTCTATCATATGTGGGGCTCCATTTCTTACATTGTAGCCCTGCCCAGTAAGTATTCGGTACAGCAGCAGCAGAGGTTGCTGTCCACATTTGGACATTAGGAATTTAATGCAGTAGGATTGATTCATTTGTGTCATCAAATTGTATCTGGGGACAGAGATTCTGGGGGGCACTCACATACGAGTTTGGGAGGCCACAAGAAAACCCCAGATGACTTTTGTTACTAACTCTAGAATACCCAGACAGCAGATATTGCGAACTTTTTTTTGCAGTGTACTAGGAAGGGTATGACCTTTAGACTTCAAACTGTGTTCAAATCCTGGTTTGAGGATTTATTAACTGTGGAACCCTGGGCAGTTTACCTTACCTCTCTGAGCCTTATCAACATAAAAGTTGTGAAATTAAATACATTTGTGGATTAAATACAATCTTACATGTAACAATTCCTGGAATTTAGTGGGCACTGAGTAAATACCAGCTCACTGACCTTTCTTTACTTGTTGGTATCATTAGAGTTTGAAACTTGGCAAACGTGGGACACATATCAACAATTTGAAAATGTGAAGGGGTGATTTTAAACTTCTCAGGATATCAGCTTTCAGTAACTTAAAAATAAAGAATTGCCTTTGGAAAATTAGAAAGTCAAAATGCCAGACTCATCTATGAACGAGAAGCTCTTTATGAGCTTTTATAATAAGAGCTTATGACATCAGTAAGGATCCAGCCCCTTAATTATTGGAACCTGTCACAGACCAGAGCAGGAAACCTCTCCCTTATTTTGTCTCCACTTTGTCTTGTTCTCAGAGTTCCTTTAGAACATGTCCAGGGAACATTGCTGGATGTGCATTCTCAAGGTATCTTGCTGTACTCATAAATGCTGATGAATTTTTTCCCAGACTAACAGAAGTCATATAATTGAACTGCCTTCCATTAAAGGATAGAGAAGAAAATTTATCAAAGAAAGTAAGAAGAAGATTGACCTCCACCAGGAATGGAATTTTCTCTCTATAGCTTATTCCTCTTGAAGAAGTATTAATTTTTAACAGGAATATGTAGATCACCTTTTTTCCAGGTGTAAATTAGTTCCTATTGTGAAGTATTTGTCATTCCAAACTGTTTTTGTTCTTACTGCTAACTGTGTTACTGCATGAATAATTAGTGCCCACTGAGTGCTTTAAGAAGTTAACCTTCCTGGGAAGACAGTGCTAGTGTACAGGGTCTTATATATGAAACTATTATGGCACTGTTTAAGGAATTGGAAAGGTCCAGAATAAATATTCCATGCCCAGGAGAAAAAATTGGACTAAAACATAGAAAGTGAAGGCTGGCCACTTCTTTTTATTCCTCTTTCTCTTTGATTCTTAGATTATAGAATCTCAGGATTGCAATATTGCTCAAAGTTTATCTAATCATCAGGTACATGGATTTCTCTACAATAGTCCTGTACTACACACACACACACACACACACACACACACACACACACACACAGGATTGGGGAGAAACAGAGAAAGAGAATGAGAATGAATGAATTTATCAACTCTGCCTTACCTCCCAGGTGGCATATGGAATGTCACCCCAATACCAGTTACCCCGTACATGGTATATATGGTCAAGACTGATTTTTGTTGGTTGGTTACCAGTCCCTCTTCTGCTCATTGCCATGTTTTTATTCCTCTGAAATGAGAACCATTCATCAGGTTAGGATATGTGTTCTACTCAAACCTCCTTTCTTTGAACCCACATCCATCTAAAGTCTTTGTCTACATGTCAGACAACTCCTCAAATAGTCAAAGGGAACTTGGCATTTTCCTTAATTGTCTGTTCCCCAGTTGAATTTTCCTAGATTATATTCACTCCTTATTTTTGAGAATGGCCGGCAAAACTAAAGGAATGCCTATAGATTTCTTCCATTATTTATATAGTCCAGGTTTTCTATAGAGAAACATTATTTATAAAGGACAAATAAAGACATGTGTGCAGAGACAGTGAAATTCTTAGAAAGTATCCTCTGCTTGAAAGGCAAGACATAGAGGTTTTGAATGCAGGATGTGATGAAACACACGGGGCAGTGTCCTGTCTGTGTTCGAGTGGGGAAACAGAGTCATGGAGCCTCTTGGTCAAAGCGTCACTATGTCAATCTTGCAGGGCAGAATGGTTGGCAGGTTAATGAGTGCTGTATGTACCCAGAGGCAATTCTGAGCATGGCAGGACTGCCCAGGTGAGGGTTCTTTACCTTTGTGAATGGGGAACTCCCATACCTCATCATGTTAAGCCAAGTTGATCTGCAAACGGACGGCTTCCTGGGGAGCATAGCAATGCTTAATTGATTTGCACTGTTGATGAAGCACACAGACGTGAATTCTGGTTGCCTACCATCCCATATGGGGAGGAAGGCGTAGGTTGTAGAAGCCGCCTTTTGGCATTAAAAAACGAAGGGCACTGGAATAACGTAAGGATACATCCTTAGCTTTTTCTTTTAATGCTATGAATGGAAAACACACTTTATGTTTCAAATGTATATTTTAATAATAAAAATAGAACTATTGCCACAATTCACTCCAGAAGGCAGCCCTTTTTTTTTCTTAAAGCACAAAGAGAGAGAGAGGAGAGATCAAGTGTATTTTCTTTTCCATGAAAACTGTGTGTAGTCCCTCCTAACTGGCCTTTTGAGAGGGTCACTGGCAGAGCTTGTGGCCCCACTTGGCAATGTTGCTTGGTGGGACAGAGCATGGGCCAGTGCCACAGCTGGGATGGGCCAGAAAACACTAGGCTGGTTCCCAGGCCTGTTTGCTCTGAGCACCAGCCAAGCCAGGTTTGGTTTTTGCTCACCTGTCATTGCAGCAATATGTAGTGACATTTCAAACTGCTAGCATGGAAACAAGGTAAAAACTTCTTGGGACAACTGGGAAATTTCATTTAGACAGAATGTCAGGCCTTAGTCTCCAGTGTAAATACTAGAGGCTTTGCTCTGTCCAGTTATGCAATAGCATTTGGTGTGAAATTAAATCAGAGTCTAGTGAAAATCCAGGTAGGATCTAAATGTGTTGAGTACATTTAAGTTTCTCCTCCAATTTAGGAAACCTTATGCTTCTCCACCTTTCGGCACTGACGAATACCTGGAAGAGGCCCTAACAGTCTTGAATAGGAATGTGATCACTAGATTCTCTATCACAGAGGAAAAAATGAAGAGCTTATAGGTGCTCTGATTTCTTTTTAAGTGCTTTGGTCTTCAGAATCTGGCCCAGCACTCGTTGTTTTGATTTGCCCAGCAACCTAACCCATATTCTTGAATAAGCAAGCAGGACTTCAGCTCTAGAAGGGTGAGCTGCATATATTCACACACCATTCTATTCATTTTTCAGATACAGGATTTTTTAAAAAGGAGAGAGAACAGGGTCATTTTCATTCTATTGCAAACGCTTTTTATGTTTCAGGGATCAAATTATCAAATTTCAGGCAACTTTTTTTTTAAACTAGGTCATGACTTTCAAAGGCCATCTTTATTATCCTCAGCAGAAACATTAAACTTGTAAAAAAAATTTATAATTTTTTTCCTCTGGTGATTTTTTTTTTCTTTTATTTCCCGCCCCTTACACACACACATACAAAAAATGCTCAGGGAAAATGTTTGCCTTCACTTCCTGCTATTCAGCACTGTGTATTGTTAAACTGATGTAGTGTTTATACACATCGTGGTTATGGCTGTAGCCCGGCTATTGTTGAAGGATGTTAGACAGCCATTTATCACAGTACGCCAGTAAACCCATTGTAAAAATGTCCTACTAGTTAAATGAGGCTTAGATTTAATGAGGCTGTAAGAACAGAACTGGATTTTGACATACTGTAAATAAGGTTCCTATAGCAATGTCATCGGGATTAAGGTGCAGATTCCTTTTGTTTTCAAGCAACAATAGTCTCCTTGCCAAGGTAAAAAGAAGCCCCCTCCCTTTTAAATGAATCTTTTGAGGAAGTTGTTGCTTGCTCAGAGAAATGCATGAAACAAAGGTGTGTGGCCAGGAGATGACAAGGTCAGGGATGACCTCTTTGGGAAAGAAATGACACTCCCCAAAACGCCACTGTATATATCACAGCAACACCTAGAGCCCCCAAAGCCTCCTTGTTGATGCCTGCTGCTGCATGCAAATACCATTCAAATGTGGTCCTTGTCCCCTCCTCAAGGAGGCCAAGCCAGCCTCACAGAGATGGAATCTGAGATTCCTGGCCAGCCTTTGAAGAGAGTAATCAAGTTAGACATAGCAGGAGGGCATTTGCCCTTTCAAGCCAAGTGGGGAAGCACAGAGCAGAAGAGCCGGTCTTCTTTGCTTGATCTCATCAGTGTTCAGTGAGATCTACCATTTTGAAATCACAGAACAAACTGTAGAAAATGACCAGAAATTTTGGTGCACTCAATTTTCCCCCACGGGAAGGAAAAATCAGTTATTTTCCCAATGTCTCAGGAAATGAATTCAGTAAGAATGTCTCCATACACAGCCAGAAGTAGGTACATAGGGCTTGTTGTTACCATTGGGGTTGCAGTGCACTATTTACAAAAATAGGCAGTCTTGAAATTGCCCTATTGGAGAGAAATTTGATTGTCCCAAAAATAAAATAAAGTGGTCTCCATCTTCATTTTGCTTAGAGCTCCTGCAAAGCCTCAATTCAAAGAGATGACTGTTGAAAAGACTAAATTGAAGGATATCTTGAGAGCCAATAGATGGTGTAGAGGCAACCCATCCACATCTGCAGCTTCCTTAGTATCTTTCCTGACCTGGAACAGTTGAGAGGTGTGGAGTCTTCTTAGCCTGAGTCTTCAGTTTGACATGACAGTGTATCCCGTTAGGCTTGAACCCCAAATTCTCAAGGTCTTAGGGAATCTATTGCTTCTGTTTTGGTGGTCACCAGAGGCTTAATTTTAGCTGCTGAGAGATTAGCCTTTTATATTTATTTAATGTTCTCAGCAGGGAAAAAAAAAGTTCAAGGGTTGTGTTTCCCTTCAATACTTACTGCACATAACTCATTGTGCATCCTTGCAGCAAATTACTGCTAACTTCATCAGGAAGTCACATTTGGACAAGGTGCAGTATGTGCTGGGCATCCTTAGCCAGGAGGGTCCCTTTTGCAATGTCTCCATCTTTAGCTGCCCCCAAAGGCTCTTTTTCTTCCCCCACATCCCTCTTTTGTTGTAAGTTTCTACCATCCTTTTTGCAGAGCTACATAGAATAATGTTGGCAGAAAAACTTAGCAATGCTCTCCTAGCTCTTTCATCCTAATAGTGGTTTGTGTATCCCCACAGTGCTAGACAGAATGTCTTTCTTGAAACATCCTAAGGCAACTCATCTTCAAGAAAAGGATACAGATCCGGATGGACAGCAGTGAATCAGGCGTAATTCCTGCCGCTCTAGAACTCATGAACCAGTACAGTCATTCTCAATCTTTAGTGTGTGCAGGACATATCTTACCTCTAGAGGTGTGATTTAGTAAGTTTGAGTGGGACCCCAAAATCTTCATTTCTAACAAGCACTGCAGTGTTTTGATGAAAAACCTTGAGAGAAATACTGATGTAGTGAAGGAGAGAGAACACAGAATCATCATGAATTACAAAACTGCAGGAACTGCCTGAACGAAAGTCACAGAGTGCTGTGGGAACGGAGAAGGTATGGGTGTCACAGGATGGGCCAGGGCAGGCCCCCAGACGGGATCATGTTTAAGCCAGATCTTGAAGGATAACTCAACTGTGGCCACTTGGCAATGCTAGAGGGAAGGCCTTTTGAACAGGAAACAAGATCAAGGTGACTGAGGTGAAAGAGGAAAGGGCACATAGGGGCCAGTGCAGCTGGAGCACTGGGTACAGGGAGGAATCTGTTTGGAGCTCAAGAATTTGGAGTTTAAGTCTTAGGCCATGAGAAGCCCTTTAAGATTTTTAAGTAGAGAAGTGAAATAATCTGCTTTCTCCTTTCTTTCCATAGTTACCAGAAGTGAAGTTGAGGTGGCTCTGGGCAGCACTAAATGAACAAAAAGGGCAAAATGAGAAGAGGCAGGAAATGGGAATCATCTTACGGCTCCCTCCTACTTCACACATTCCTTTGAGGCCAAATTAATTGGTGTGATTCCATTCCCAATTTAAGAAATCAAGGTTAAATGAGTTGCCCACAATTGCATCGAGCTGGAACTAAGGCATAGGTCTGCTGCCTCCAGATCTCCAGTTGACTTCCCACTGCAGCAGGTCAGTCAGTGAAACTCATCTGAAGACATTCGAAGCCACCTGAAAATGTCCCCTCCCACCCTTTAAATTGCATAATAATGAGCCCCATCTCATAAAACAATTGTATTCTTTTGAAAGTTTCTCTAATGTTGTTGAAATACACATGAAAATAGTAAAAATTAAGTGGGCATTTGTAATACAGGCTTCTTTTAAATTAAAATAACTTCATCCATGGAGTGAGAGTGAGGATGGTAGTGGTGGGGTTCCTGGTTAGATTCCAAATAGATTGTACTTCTGGTTTTAAAGATTCCTTATTGGCAAAATCTTTGAATCAGCCAGGTTTGAATGATAAATAGGAGGACACTGGGCATTTGGAATCTCCATTATCCATCATAACAAATGTTGCCCGCTGGCAAAGACCACATCCCTCCGTCTGAACTCTCACTTCAAATTGCAGGGGGGCCAGATTAGCAGTGGGAATTACATTTCTAAGGCCTGACAGCTAAGGTCCTTAGACAAGAGGGGCCTAAGTTTTGTCACGTCTAATCTCTGAATCTAATAAAAGCAGCTAAAAGGTGAAGAAAGGAAGCCCAAAAGGAGAAAAAAAAAAAAAAATAAGGGGGTGAGATCTAGCTTCACATTGAGTTTCAAAGCTGGAAGACAATTTATAGATCGTGTAGTCAAAGTCCCCATCCCCATCTTTACAGAGAACGAAGCCTTGGTCCAGAGAGGATAAGTGATTTGCTCAGACCCCTGCAGCTAGTTAGGGGTGGTGCCTGCATGAAGGAGCCACGTGACTCTTGTCATCACACCAAGCTATTGCTCTCATGTCTCATGATACAGTGGTGCTCACAGATTATTTTCCATGGATCCACTGGGATAGCTTATGAATCCTTTAAATGCAAAAATTAAATAATACTGGGAAGCCAGAGAACTTATGAGACCAGGTTTGGTATTTCTACTGTTTACTGGCTCTGTGGCCTTGAGTCAGACCTCCTCTGAGCTTATTAATTCTCCTAAAAAAGGGGGCTATAATATAGTCTATCTGTACCCTACACAGAGTTTCTCTGAGGGTAAAATGTGTCACTTAATGTGTAAATGCTTTGCAAACTAGAAAACTTCACTAAAACATATGCTGTTAAACTCTTAAATACAAAATGTGGGTGCTGAGCAGGCCCCCAGGAAGTTCACATACACAGCTATTATTTTTCTGTGAATTTGTTTATTGGGTGTTTAGAAGCACCTAGGAGTGGTCATATTGCTTATCCTATAAATGCAGATTTTGGAACCAGAGTCAGCTATCGTCAGAAATCCTGGTTCTCCCATTTGCTCAATTCTGGTTATCAGTGATTTATTTCACTTCTCCAAGTTCAGATCTTCATCTGTAAAATGAGACCAATAACTGCATCCAATTTATTAGAGAGTTGTGAGAATCAATGACATAGTATATACAAATTACTCTGTGTAGTACCTGAAATATAAGAACAACTTATACACAATGTCTATTTTTACTAATTTTGCTTTTGTTGTTATCTTTATTATTCTGATCTAGACAAGGAGTGAGACTGTTGGAACCCCATGAAGGCAGGGCCAAGGCTCTTTGATTAACCACTGCATCTTCAGGTCTGACAGGGCCTGGCAGTAACAGATGCTCAATTAATATTTTGGAATAAAGTTATGAGTTCATGTTGTAGAGGAAGAAAGAAGGAAAAAAAAAAAAGCTTTTCCTCTACCCTCTTATGTTTTGTGGCTGAAGCCTGTAAATTCAAATGACGCCAGAAAGGTTAGTAAGAGAAAAAGCATACAGATTTTATTGCTGTTTTTAATTTTACATGCACAAGGGCTCCAAAGAAAATTGAAAACCCCAAAAATGGTTTTTGGGGGCTTATATACCATTTAACAAACGGCAGTAAATTGACTACACAGAGGAAACAGGCTTTGGGCTTCTAGGGTAGATGAATTGTGGGAACATGATTTGAAAATATATGGGGGAAACTAATGGAAAAGAAGGGTAATTTTAGTAAGGTCTATTTAAGCAGACATATCTTGGTGCTGGCTCCTCACCTCTCATGACAGGGTATCTCTCTGTATCTTGGTTCAGGAGGAGGACAAATTTATACCACCATCACACAGGGAAGTTTATGCCCTATTCGTAGGCAGAAAGGGGAGAGCAGAGAACTTTGCTGTATCTGCTGATTCTCTTTCTTTTTTTTTTTTTTGAGAAAAGTTTTCTCTGTCTTGCCCACACTAGAGCCCAGTGGCATGATCATAGCTCACTGCAGCCTCTACTTCCTGGGTTCAGGTAGTCTTCTCACTTCAGCCTCCCAGGTAGCTGGGACTCAGGTGCACGCCATCACACCCAGCTAATTTTTTGTGTAGAGACAGGGTTTTGCCATGTTGCCTCAGCTGGTCTGCAACTCCTAGGTCCAAGCAATCTGCCCTCTTTGGCCTCCCAAAGGGCTGAGATTACAGGTGTTGATTCTCCACTGCCTTCAGCTCAAAATACTCCTTATGACACAGCAGCATAGTTTGGGGTGACATATTCTGGACTCTTTTCAATATACAAACACAGCAGAACTTTAAGATTTATCATATTCTGATTAATGTAATTTTTAGCTATACAAAGAGACATTCATTCATTCATTCATTCCATTAATGTTTACTGAGCAACTACCATGTGCCAGGCACTGTGTTTGACAGTGGATATAGATTAAGGAATAAAATAGACAAAATCCCTGCTGTGATAAACTTAAAATCTAGTAGAAGAGACTGAAAAACAGGTTAAGTAAACAGATGACCAAAACAAAACAATCCAGAGTTATGAATTACGGTAAGTGCTACGAAGGACACATAGAGCACATGGTTAAAAATAGTGGGGAGTGCTTCTCTGAGTTGTCAAGGTATGCCTCCTAAACTTAAAAAAGTTAACCCCTTGCCTTTCATCCTTGCTGAAGAAAGTTATCCTAAAAAGCCCATTTCCTTATGGGGTCAAATTGGACTCATAGCAGTAACCTCCTGAAGGCAGTTTTAAGGATAGATGTGATAAAGCCATAACACTTTAGTGTGTAGCAGGATAATCTATTGAACCCATGTAACAATCAGAAGCCTGGGCTTCAGCCCATAGATAGAAAGTGAGGCTGCTTGGGGGGACCCTGGCAAGGGTATGTTTGTGGACTCCTCAGGAGCTCCTGCTGCAAGCTCAAGTCTGAGTATCCAGCTCACTCCAAGGAGCTGTTGATTTCTTGGCTGGCTGACTTCTCTGAACATCATGGCTCCTTCCCCACAACAAGGATGTTGCTGCTGAAAGCATGACATGGGTGGGGCTCGATGTGAGTGGCGTGAAGATGTCCTTTAGTCTTCCATTGGAAACCCTTTCTCCTCTTAGGAAAATGATGCCCTTGTGATTTGACTCATTCTCCCCCCAACAAATGCTGCTCATTCACCTCTGAAAAAATACCCGCTGCATAGTAAATGGTGACAACAGACAGGTATTTCCTTCACCCTGAACTGGGGCTTCTCTCTGAAAACATCTCAGAGTGGGCTTTAGTTTTGCAAACTCGCTGAAATTGTATGTAAATTGTGTGTCCTTGGTGGAAATATGAATTTTCTCTTTTGAGGGTCTATAGCTTTCTTCACATTCTTAAGGGGGTCTGCTCCTTAAAATTATAAATGCAGCACTGGGTGGTAGGGGTGGTGTCTGGTGCATCCTTGCATCCAGCACCTAGGGCAGAGATGCACGAAGAACAACCTCTCAGGAAATACTGGTTGATTGAAGTAAAGATTCATTCTGAAGCAGATCCTTCTAGCTATCAGCAAAGGACAAAATCCACACTCTGCCTTTCTTCCTTGCCCCTGTTTAACTGTGCAAACCCTTGTTTGCCATGCCACTCTCTTTTGTATGCCCCTTTGCACCTGGCTTCCTATTTATCAGCTATCAATATCCAGCGAGTGCTGGCTCTTGTCAGTCTAATTTCTGGTTGCTGCCGCTCTCTTGACACCCCACACTTTATCACCCACACACTGCTTGGCTCCTATTACAACTGGTCTCAGCATTGCTAATAAACAGCAACACCAAAGCCATATTTTCCAGTCCCTGTCAGGCCACTGCTTTCCTGGGTGAAATAAAAGTCCTATTAACATGCTCCTCCTCATTGCCTCTGACAGATTGATTAATTAGGCCTCCTCTTTAGATGACCTCCGCACTGACACAACAAGGAGGTGAATATAAAATGAATAGTTTGCCCATATAATGGGCTACTGTGGGTTTGGGATTTTTATCAAATCAGACTGTCAGAAGTTACGAACTTGTATGAAATTCCATGGCATGCAGCAGCAGCAGCCTAGGATGGCTTTTGGTCCAGGTGGAATCTGTCACATACAGATAGGACCTGAATGCCAGGCACCGAGGGGCAGGGGAGAACCCACCTGCCAAACAGCCACCTGTCTACCTAGAATGACGTCTTGTTTATGCAGCCCAGTTCATAGAGTGCAAATCTAATGTTCTTTTAATGTTATCAAATAAAATGATCTTTTGTTTTCCACAGCTTTCCTTTCCCTCTGTCCCTCCTTCCCTGCTAGAAAACACAGAATGTTAACTTTGTGGTTGCTTTGGCTCTCAGAATGCTAATGCAAAACTATTACAAAAGAGCACTTGAGTTAAATGCCCATATTTCCATTATAAGTTGTTGTTTTCAGAGAAATCGGTAACTTGGACATAAAAAGTCATTTTAGACTGGGACTTGGTGTCGGGGGGGCTCTGACAGTCTTGGCAAACAAATTGGGCTATTTGCTTTCCATTAAGAGAGTGTGGAATCCGAGGGGTGCTCCTTGGCTGCCTTTGCTGTTATGCACTTCTTTAGTGAGGGAATGGCTTGGGAAGCCATTAACCAGATTGAAATATACAAGGAGCTCTCTAATTGCTTTACTGAGCAGGCTCTGTAGATATTTAAAATCCTGCCTGCAAGGAAGAATGAAACAGCCTGGCAGAGCATGGAGGCTGCAGCAGGTGAACAAACATGGACAAAGATGCCCAGAGATGGAAGACTGTTTGTTTCTTCTGCTTACTTGTATTGTTTCATTTGTTTTTTCTGCTTGTATTGTTTGTTTTTCCCTTTGCAGTGAGTTAATTTATTATTTTAAAGCATGCCTACTAGCATCTAGCACTTTTAGAAACATGCCATTCTATTGCAGTGTCTTCCTCCAAAGAGAAGTAATTTCAGTGATGCCAAGATCAAGTTAGTGAATACTTAGCAGAGTTTGGTACTTGGTAGGCACTCAATAAATGGTAGGCAGACTGAGCTGAATGATGAGTCTTTACAGGGGGGAATTCTCAATGAGTGAAATGCTAGGAAGAGAGAGTAGGAGAGGGGACTTGCTAGTCTCCTTTAACGGCACACAGAATTCCCAGGGCCTGGAAGGAACTCCTGGCCTTTGACTTTGACTGCAAAGCTATCATTTTGTATTGGTCTAAATTTGGGCTGAGTTTGCAGCTATCTGCAACCAGCTGAGTGAAATACTGGGTGGTCCATGTAGAAATTATGGTATTAGAAACAGGACCCTCAAGAAGGTACACATGCCACCATGGCCACTTGAGAGATGATAATAGTGACACTAGGGAAGAGAGCGATTGCTTAAAGTTGCATGAACTTGAATAGATATTTGTATACCCATGTTTGTAGCAGCATTATTCCCAAAAGGCGGAAGCACCTCAAGTGTCCACTGACAGGTGAATGAATAAACAAAACATAAATACCTAAAATGAAATATTAGCCTTAAAACAGAAGGAAATCCTAACACATACTACTACATGGATGAGCCTTGAAGACATTATGCTAAGTGAAATAAGCCAGACACAAAAGGACATATATTGCATGATTCCATTTGTATGAGGGACTTAGAGTAGTCAAATTCATAAAGATGGAAAGTAGAATGGTAGTTGCCAGGGGCTGGCGAGTGAGGGGGTTATCATTGAATGGATAGAGTTTCAGTTTGGGAAGATGAACAAATTTGGAGATGGATGGTAGTGATAGCTGCACAATAATGTGAGTATACATAATGCCACTGAACTATACATTAAAATGGTTAAAATGATAAATTATTTGTTATGCATATTTTATCATAATAAAAAAAGATTACAGTAAGTAGTGACAACTGGACTGGAATGTAAATGCCTTGAATACTAGTCTAACGATAGAATGGAAAGCTGTTTGGTCTGGGAGCCAGCAGGGATGGAATTTAGTTCCTTTGTATTAGTCGGTCTTCAACAAATCATGTTAGCCCTTTGAGCCTTGTTTTCCATCTACAAGAGAGGGTTGAACAAAATTCCAACTCTGCCAGTCTTACATACCCAGAGCCCTTCCTCAGCCAGGAGTCTCCTAGTGGACATTGTCATGAAGCCAGCCTGGATTTTGCTCTCTTTATTTTTTTTTTCTTTGCCACAGGTCATTCAGGCAATGACTGCCTACCTAGACTAGGTGTTGTCAGGGGAAAAGAATGAAGGAGAAGACAGAAGCTTTAAAGGGACTGTTCATCTCTCCCAAACTTAATTTCACAATTCCCAAAAAGGAAAAGAAATTAATGTAGTTGCTGTTAAGAAATTGCCATGTGTCCTGTTCTTTTATCCCAATGTGGATGATCATTGACTCCCAGAAATCCCTGAGAAATAAGTCAGAGAATATGCTGAAATCTATTTAATTAAGGTAGTGCAGGGTTGGCTCCATGTTACACATGGTGATGGGAATTTAAGAAAATAATGCTATCATCAATACATCTAAAAGTGTTTAATGTTTTACTGCAAATATTTTTTAGCTAGAAGAAATTAAACAAGTGAGGAAAATCTTACAAACCGGCATAGCCCAAAATGTGCAGATAATCAAAAAATAATGTAGAAAGGGAGCAAGATTATAATAAATGTCATTTTTTAATGAGCTAATTTATTTACCCTTTTTAAGTCTTAACTTATAACATTATTTGAAACCACAGTAAATGTATGTTTTATTTCTTGTTTCAGCCCTGAGTTGAGTTTATTTGGAATGTTTGTTTTAAATGGATTTAACCATCATGGATTTAGGTCATCTTGGAAAAATGTGTTCTTTATAAAAAAAAAAGCGGTGGGGGTGATGTTCTGTGTGTTTGAGAGTAATTTAGAAACCACTGTTAATTTCAAGTTCTTCTATCGACTCCTTCTTCAGGAAGGCAAGTGCATTTGATATGTTTGAAGCACTTTGTGAGACAAGCAAAACAATTTGGAGCAACTGAAAGCGACAACCCTGCCTCAAGCACATGGCTTCATTTTCATTACATTCTGATGCAGGTGGAATGTAGATCATGCTGGGTCAGTTCTCTCTCTCAGTATTATTTATTCTACCTTTCTGTGCCTTAAGAGCAAACTTTTCACTTAACACAAGGATCTATCCATTTGGTTTCTTTTTTGCTTTTCCAGTGAATAGCCATTTTCTTATTCAACCTGCTTTTGAACTCATTATAATAAGCTTTAGTCAGTTTTCTTTAAAAAAAATTTTTTTTTCTTTAACTCTTGTGAGATAGCAATAACACACGCAAAAAAGACATTTATTCTGCTTTGAAACTAGTGCTTTTTCCAGAAGATCTTGTGTCCCTTAACAATTTGCATTCATCTATTTATCAAATGTGGATTGAGGGCAAAGTACTGTTCCAAGCATGGGATTGCTAGGCAGAGCATAAGGTGGGCTCATCCCTGCTTAAGATGAGTTTGCTGTTTAGCTATGCAGTCCTCCTTATGGTGAGAACTGTCAGTAATTTGTACTGTCTTCAAGAAGACAGAAAAATCCATCAAACTAGTTGTTGGTCATCCTCTTGAGATAGAAGATGATGGAGGAGGAGATGAGTATTTATTATCTCCACCTGCCTACAAAGTGTTTCTTATTCCCTGAGTTCATTCTACATAGTCATGATTTGAACCCAGGTCCTTCTTGCTGCAGTCTGGGTACTTCCCAATTACCATGACACCTTTTGGAATATTTAGCCTTTCTATAACTTGTCTGCTTTCACTCCGCCCTGCTATCCCTGTCCCGTCTTCTGTCTCTCCCTCCCTCCCCTCCTACAATGAGAAAGTGATATGTGAAGAAGACAATGAGACAGAAGCCTGACCCTGAAGTCGGATAGACCAGAGCTTTACTCCCATCTGTGCTGGGTGACCTTGGACAAATTATCTAACTTTCAGAAGCCCCAGGTGCCTCCACTGAAAACAGAAGAGACTGATACTTAAGTAATAATAATAAGCTTATTATTATTAAAGACTTAAAGCACTCTGTCTAATGCATATCAAACACACTTGCCTTCCTGGCATGGAGCAAGTAGTAAGCCCTCACTTAGTGTTAACTGCTATTATATTTACGATCTTCCCATCGTAAATGCTTTTTTCATTTTATGATTTTTTTTAAAGTAGTATTTCCCACTAGGTTTCCAGCAGAGTGGATGGGGGAAGCAGGAGTGGAGAAGGATTGGTTTCAGGAGTCTGTGTGTCTGTGAACAGAGAAAGTATAAATTTATATTGTGCCTGAAGAATTTCTTTTGTGACTTGTTTCAAAAAAGATAAGAATGAAAGCTTAATGCCAATAACTTTTTTTTTTCCTGAGATAGGATTTTGCTCTGTCAACCAGGCTGGAGTGCAGTGGTGTGATCATAGGTTGCTACTGCCTCAAACTCCTGGCTCAAGCAGTCTTCCCTTCCTAGTCTCCCTAAGTAGCAGGGGCTACAGGCTCAAGCTACCATACCCAGCTAACTTTTTAAAACAAGTTTTTTAGAGACGGGATCTCTTTATGTTCACCAGGTTGGCCTCCAACTCCCAAGCTCAAGAGATCCTCCTGCTTCAGCCTCCTAAAGTATTAGGATTATAGATGTGAGTCACCGTGCCTGGCTTAATGGTGATAACTTTTTTTAAGAGCCCCAATTGATACTCAGTTGAAATGTTACCTACAATGTGATATTTTCTGGAGTTGGTCACTCTAGCCTCTGTGTCACTCTAGCCACTATTCGATAGATATATACAATGAGTGCTCAGTAACATTTATTATGTGGCCGAATGAGTGAAACAAGGGAATGACAACACATTATGTTATTTTAAAATATTTTCACATTTGGTTCTCTGACCAGACCTTGATATGGTTGGATCTAGAAAGGAGTCTTGTCTCTCCCCCTGTTCCCTGCTGTCCTGACGTACTTTTTCACACATAGTAGGCAGTCAGCAAAGTTTCCCTATTGCTTTTTGTAGACTCTTTCCTATCAGAGACATGTCTCCAAACATTCACAGATTTTGTTTGGCTAAATACTCACATCGTAGATCTAATTTGTTGGGCTCTATTTCTCTGTTCTCTAAGCGACTCCCTAAGTATTTCAGTCTGGAGACCGCTCTTCTAACTTTTTCTCCTTCTGGAGTTTCAGAATTTTCTTCTTCAACTCCCATCATTGGGAGCTCTTCTCTGTTCTTCTTCATATTCTTCCCACCTTCTTCAACTTTCCAACAATTTTTGCATTTTGTCTTAAATTATGTGTCTTGAAAAGCTACATAATGCTCCCTTATGGCCCTCTCCGAGTCAGTTTTTCTATGAGCCAGAGATCAGCAAACTGAACTTTTTATTTCACGTCTTCTACATACCAGGCACTGAATTAGGCTGTAAGGATACAGTGGTAAATAAGACAGGGTTCTGCCCCATGGAACTTACACTCCTGTGAAGGAGCAGTTTCCTGGGTTGTGAATAAGAGTTTCAGAGGGATAAATCAGGAATAAGAAGCAGCCAAGCCTAGCCTGAGGAACAGGCTGTGACAACAGTGATGAGGCCTCAGCATTTGTTCCCACTGGGCATCAGGAATGGGGAAACCTATGCAAAAGAGAGGGGCAAGAGAATGAAATCTGTGGTGCTGGAAAAGCTGAGGCCAAAGCTTTAGAAATGTTTCTCGTTTTCAGAGTTGGGATTGAATTAAAGGACACAGTGGGAGAGAAATATGAGCCTAAACCACAGAATCACAGATCTGTTGCCAGGCTCCTGGAAGAAGGGGGCATCTTTTGGAGGCATAATTAAGTCATTACCATAAGATTGTTGTCAATTGTTAGTATTTCATACATTACAGATGTTTCTAAGTGATTGGTTTCGTAGAAGGGGATTGTGGCAAATGTTGCATAATAATATGACCTCTCACTTGTTCCACTTCTGATTTTCCACATAGAACAGATGATCTTGATTGTCTCATGGTCAACCCAGAATTATGACAGTCTGGGAAGATTAGGAGGAGAATAAACTGCTACTTAAACCTTTTCTCAGCAGCATTGGAAAGCATGTGTTTCCAGCAATAACTCCTGGGAACTATTTGGTCAGTACATGCTTCAGCTGTAATTAAAAGGGCATTTCCTTGGTTTTAATTTTTTGATTAATTAAGAAATATGCCATCTGTGTAGGGGGAGTTATAGTCCCTTCCTGGATGTGGGAAAATATAATTTCTGAGACCAAAAAGCAGTATTTCTGAAAGAGTGTTCTGAAGACCACTAGTTTTGCTCGGTAACTCAGGGAATGGGTTGGTTTGGGATTTGCTGCTCACTCTGTCCTCTTGGAGATTCACAGGTGTGTTGATGTACTAAAGGCTCTGAGAAGTCCTGCACTAAAGACACGTTTTTAACTCAGCTTTTTACATATATGTTTGAGCAAGGCACCCTGTTTTTAAGCCAGTGCATATTCCCATTCCACAGAACACACTTTGGGAAACACGGTAGTAATGGGATTTCTTAGTGTCCTCTGCATGCATCATTGCAGTGACTCTGAGCTGACAGAACTTACAAACAGGTATGCCTTATGCAGAAGTCAAAGGAGAGGCCACAGCCACTGATTTACTGGCAGCTCTGATTGTTTATTGAGTGAAATGAACACGTCAGCAGTAGACTGCAGTGGAAAAAACACTGGGATCGGAGTCAGATGGTCAGAGCCTATTCCTGGCCTGGCAGTACTAGTTTTGCTACCTTGAGTAAACAGGTTAACTCCATTGAGCTTCTCTTTTCACTGTAGAATGTCTATTACCTGCCCTACAGCTGCCCTAATACCCATCATTCATTCAGTGCTACAGAGTCTGGAACAGGGGTCAGCAAACGTTTTCTGTAAAGGACTAGAAGGTATAATAAATATCTTAGACTTTGCGGCCCACATAGTATCTGTCATGGCTACTCACCTCTGCCACTGTTGTGTGGAAGGAGTTGTAGATAATATGTAAATGAGTAGGTATAGCTGTGTCCCAGTAAAACTTTTTTTTTTTTTTTGGAGACCAAGTATCGCTCTGTCGCCCAGGCTGGAGTGCAATGGCACAGTCTCGGCTCACTGCAACCTCCTCATCCCAGGTTCAAGTGATTTCTCCTGCCTCAGCCTCCTGAGTAGCTGAGATTACAGGCACACACCACCATGCCCAGCTAATTTTTTGTACTTTGAGTAGAGATGGGGTTTTACCATGTTGGCCAGGCTGGTCTTGAACTCCAGACCTCAGGTAATCCACCCAGCTCGGCCTCCCAAAAGTGCTGGGACTACAGGCGTAAGCCACCATGCCAGACCCCAGTAAAACTTTATTTACAAAAGCAACAAGAGGGATTTGGCCCACAGGCCATAGCTTGCTAATTCCTGTTCTAACGCATGTCACAATCTTTACCTATATTACTGCTAATTCAGCCTGTAGGACTGACAAAATACCTAGATTTATACCAGAGAAAACTGAGGCAAAGAGATGTTAAGTTACTTGCTTAAGGCAATATAGTTAATAAGTAGGGCCTTATTAGGACCTACTATAAATAATTGTTACCTACTATACTGAACTCCCTTCTCTTATGACATCCAGGTTATAAATTACAAAGTTAAATATAGATAGGATGTAGTATTACCTGAGGAAGTTCTCTTTTACTTGGGCTATAGGAGGCAATTTATGAGAAAAAGCATAATTATGCAGTATGTTTACCATACTGTACCCTTGTACTTTCAAATTCAGAAAAGAATTTTGTCTCTTGTCTGTACTCCCACCTTCTCCTTGCTAGGCAATGACTGGGATTTCTGGTGCACCATAATTCAAAGAGATTGCCTTTTTCTGTAAATTACCGAAATTCACCAGCAGCCAATTGAATATAATAGTGACACTGCAAATGTGCCCAAACCTTCAGACATTAAGGTGCCAGGATGCTGTAGACTTGAGTGTATAATAGGAAACATCTGAGCCTACAGTTCCAGCAAATGTAGACTATTTCTTAATAAAAAATAACCCTATGTACATACACTTAGGTTTTACTTCCTAAGTGGAGTAAAACTAGCCCTAGAGTCAAGTTTGAAATTATTTTCATAATTTTGGGTAATTAAGACACTTCCCAGATCTCATTAGCAAAGGCCTAAAATAGAATAATTGCCATATAATTAGTGATTGGCAAGCCTTTAGAGGTTTGAAGGTTTTATTCTTTTCTGAGGAAGTACAAGGGCCTAACCTGAGTTTATCCGAACCCGGGAAACTTTGTAACTAGACTCTATTTCTTTCCCAATTCATTGTTTTAGTTCTACCAGTCTTCTTCCACCAAATCCCACACCCTTCTATGAGTTCTTTGTAAGTATTTTGTCTTGTTCTATTTAGATATTTCTCCTGGCTAGAGTCTTGTACTTTAACAACCATTTAGCATGTTCTGTCTGTGAGTCTAGCACTGAGGCAAGTGCTAACGGGAAGGTGGTATCCCTGCCTGCTAGGAGCTTAAGTCTAGTTGAGATATGATTTCATGGTAAGAAGAAGCAGAGGAAGACATGGGGTGGCAGATGATTCACTTATGTCTGCTGTGCTTGGAGGTTTAGAGTTAGGGCATCCTATTTTTCTCTAGCACTTTAATTGCTTTTTAGGGCTGCCCTTGTTATCCCAGTTGATCTCAAAATAATTCTGGGAGGTAGTGCAGATAGGATAGAGAATAGCGATTGTCTTTCACCTAAAGAAGCTGAAGCTCAGAAGAGTTGGGTAATTTCTCTAAGGTTAAGCAGTTATGTATGGGTTTAAAAAATAATAACAGGTCTTCGACCCCCTGGCACCACCATTTTTTTTTACTGGGATGCATCAGCAAATGGCACATAGTTTCCCAAGTGTCTGACCCCTTTATCTTGTCAAAGAGTGCCAACGTTGAAGTTGGGCAGCTTTGCATCCAGAACCCAGCTCAGCCACTTGGCTTTGACCCTTAGGTCAGTAATTTCACTTAAACTTTCTTATCCCTGTTCTTTGTAGGTAATATGAGACTGCAGTAAGTCAGTTGCAGGACACTTGTAGAGATTAACTAGAGAACAAATGTGGAAGTACATAATAGGATAAATGAAATAATAAGTGAAAGCTGTTGTAAGTGAGTTTATCACTCCATGCTCACTCATCACACTTCTTCTCAAGTCTGCCTCCCTTAATGGATCATGAGCTCCTTGAGAATAAGAGTTATTTCTTGGTCATCTCTGACACATAGTAGGGCTCAGTATACTTTGTTTATTTAACAACATCTAGCACTTAATGTGTGTCAGGCACCATTCTAGGTGGTTTGCATATTTTAACTGAGCTTTATTATAATTCCTTGGAGTAGACGAACTGCTATTATACCCATTATGTAGATTAGGAAACTGAGGCCCAAGAAGGTGTGCCAGAGTTCACCCAACTATTAAGTGGTGGAATTAGGACTCAAACCCAATTCTGTCTCCAGAGTCCATGCTGTTACCCATCCTGGGCTGCTGTCAGTAGGACTAGGTTAGGTTGTTCAGGACCCATCAGCTTTGCTTCCCCAAAGATTCCTGCTCCTTGGCCCTGGAGGCACATTTTGTTAACAAGTCGGGGGATTCTTCAGTGAGGTCACATTTCTTCTATCTGCCTCCTTTGTACTGCTCTTGATTTTCCAGAATAATAAGTCAAGATGATTGATGAACCCAGGCCTAAATTTCAAAGCACAGAGTCTACAGGTGTTTTAAATGAAGAGGGAAGGTTGTGCAAAAGTCAGCTGGGGTAGGGGAAGGCTGGCGACTAGATTTAGGCTAGTATTCAGGTAAGTGTGGATCCAGAAGAGCCTCATCTCACAGAGTCACGGATAGGTGACAAGCCAGGTTCCTGTTTTCCTAAAAGGAAAGGACTTACTTAGAAACAGAGAGTAGCCCCTTCCAAGTCTTCTTTGCCATTGTAGGGTTGAAATTTGATGGAGAAAACAGAAGCTTTCAGGTCTCACAATGACAACACAAGAAAATCTGTCTCCCAGTCCTTTTTTTAAGCTACTATTTCGGGTAACATAGTTTTACATATTTGCAAAGGTGTGTAAGCAGTTTAACAGAATCATAGAAAAACCTAAATGAACAGAGAATGGGACATATTAAAACAAACATAAGGTAGTAAAAAGCAAATTCATTCTGAGTTGTGGGTAGGTAACTTAGTATTTAGGTCCCAGTTTTTTATTGCATCCCAATGCTTGAGCCCAGCAATGCTGAGGTAGGCCTGGTGATGACAGTATTCATTAAAGTTAATTTCCTGGTAGAGGCCACTTAAATCTGATTGTTGTTTTAATTTGTTTCACTGCTAATTTCCTTCGCCTAAATAGAGGAAGCTCTCTGCCCCTCCCACAGCCAGCCCAGGCAGTTTCAGGGAGGTGATAGCCATCATGGCATTCACCAACCAGAGAATGGCCATCATGTCACACTCTTTAGGCAGGGGATGATGCCTTTATTTATCTCTGGAACCTAGAAGTTGCCTGATTTGGAAAATATAGGTGCTCACTTTCAAAGTCTAAAAGTATATTGCTTTGTTGAATATGAAATCTTCTCTATTACTCAGCTAGCTCTAAATCCATCTAGGACTTACTTATTGGGAAAAATGTGAGTCCCAGCAGTGTCCAGGATTTCTGAATTATTCATACTCATTTTGTTGTTTGAGGAACAAATATAAACAGAAGCTAAAACATCAAAGCAGGAGAGAAAACTCCTACAGTAATAATAATAGCAAACAAAATGTTTATTAAATTCCAGGCTGTTCAAAGTCTTTTTCGTCATGGACCTTGTGCGGTAGATGCTTTTGTTATCTGCGTTTTTACAGATGAGGAAGCTAATGTTAAACAGGTAAATGAAGCTAACAGCCGGGATTTGAATCCAAGGAGGGTTGCCTTGGACTCTGGCTCTTAACCCCGACAACAGTGCTTCTTAAACTCTGGTCCCAAGACTGCAGCATCTGCATCCCTTGGGATCTAATTGGAAATGCAAGTTCTGGCCTGGCATGGTGGCTCACACCTGTAATCCCAACACTTGGGAGGCCAAGGCAAGCGGATCACGAGGTCAAGAGATTGAAACCATCCTGGCCAACATAGTGAAACCTCATCTGTACTAAAAATACAAAAATTAGCTGGGAGTGGTGACACGTGCCTTTAGTCCCAGCTACTAGGGAGGAGTGGCTTCAGGTGACTCTGATGCTCTCTAAAGTTTGAGAAACATTGCATTACAGGATGCTACTTTTCCAGACTTGGTTCTTATATTCCATAAATATTTATCAAGTACCCAATACATGTCAGGGACTATTGGAGATACAGCAAAGGCAAAAATGCTCCCCCTCTGGGAGTTCTCAGTCTAGAGAATTTATAAAATCTAAAGAAAATTAAGTAATTCAAATACCAAGCTCTCTTATCTCGGGTTGGTAGATTACATTCTCAGTTGTAAAAAACAAAGATGCTAAACTTTAGCACTAATAGCCAGAGGAAGGAATGTGGCAGATAGTAGCTTACTTCAGGTGACACAACTGAGGTTGAAAACCTGAGTCTCTTTGTTCCTGATCTTAGTGTCTCTCCTGTACTATGCTGGGTATGTTTTCCTCATCTCCTTTGCCCTGTATCTTGTTAGGGAGAAAAAAACAGGAGGTTTATAGACAGGCTGACCTGAGACCAAATCCAGGCTCTGCCACCTACTGATTTCATTGCACCCAGATTGACCTGGGATTGGAGTTAGGGGGCAGAATTAATAGTGGTTGGTAGAGGCAGAGCTGGAAATTCCAGTCCCCAGTTCCCGCCATGTCACAAAACAGGAAGAGATTCCAATCTAGGGAAGGGATGTGAATGACAGGTGGTCAGGCTTTGTTGGTCCAGTGTCTGTCACTGCTCATGGACTCACCAAACTTCCTGCTCTTCATCTTTGTGAGGTTTTGAAATACGATTTTCTCTCCTTCTCATTGCAGTATGCTTAGCCAGAGTCCACAGAAGCGGCATAGATTTTGTGCGTATATTAGATATGCTTCCAAGTGTATAGCCACTGTGATCGAGTGTCACTGCCAGCCTGGTTCAAAGTTTTCTGTTCTAGGGAGAGCCGGCAAAAACCTGACTTCTGGAAATTTCCATTTGTTGAAAAGGGCAGACAGCGCCACTTTTGATAGTGTGCTTGTTAAAAGGCTTTAAGAAGAAGGTATTTGACTGGCTAGCAGACATTTCACATAAGAGATGGTGTGTCACCAGATAAAGAGTAGACGGGACTGGGGAGAGTGGGATACCACACAGTAATAACACACTTTCCAGAGAACAGAATTCTGGTCGCTCGCCTTCCAAAACACCGGTGAAATAAGGAAGTAAGAAGAAGTGTGTGCTTCGTAGAACTAATAACTCAGAAAGCATACAAACAAGAGCCCCTTAGGAACGCCCTCGCAAACTGTGCTAATTCTGTTTTAACTCATGATTCTAACACATTCTCCTGGCCCCAGAGGAACCTGGGTAGCAAATTTGCAGAAGAAGAAATGTTGAAAAAGGAGGTTCTGAAGGCAACCAGATCTGAGTTTGCATCTCAACTTTGCCAGTCAGATGCATGACCCTAATGGAATAATTAAACACTGTGGACCTTTCCTCCTTTGACTGTCTGTAAAACTGAAAAAAAAAAAAAAAATAGGTTTATATCTTCCAGAATTCTTGTGAAGCTAAAGTATTGAAAACACCCAGCAGATAACTGTGTAATTGTTTCAGTGACGGTGGAATAACAAAAAAAGGGAAAGGTATCACTTACTCAGAGCTTCTTATGTGCCAGGCCGATCTAAGCGTTTCATAGGTATCAATTTATTTATATATCACTATTACTATTGGAGATAGATTGTGTAATCTCCATATACTATGGCAAATAGGAAGAGCTTTTAAAATGTTTTTAAGCAGAACTAGAAATACACAAACTTGTATTAATATGAAAGTTGTGATTTAAATTAGAAAATTCTCAATATCTTAAATGAAAATTATTGCTCCAGGATGACAAATCAGGATGATCTATGGATTTAGGTGTCACTTCCTGGGGGTAAACATACCGTGGTTTGAGAATGACAGCCTGGCACTCCTCTTTTTATCTCACCTCTGCTGTTCTGGGGCCATGGTAGATGAGCTGGTGATGATAAGAGGAGCAAGTGAGGAAGGGAGATGCCCCATGACCTTGTCTCTTCCCCCTCCCCCTGCCAGTTCTGGATCCCTACCCCACTCCTCGTCAGCTCACCAATATTGCCATGCCAATGTAGTAGGCAGCATAATCACCCCCTCCCTAAAGATGTCCACATCCTAATTCCAGAAATATATGAATGTTACCTTACATGGTAGGGAGGATTTTGCAGATGTGATTAAATTAAGGACCATGAGATGGGAAGATTATCTTGGATCAGCAGAGAGGGCCCAGCGTAATAACATGGGTCTCCATAACTGGGAGGCTGAAGGGTCAGAATGAGAGGAGTTATGACCACAGATGCAGAGGTCAGAATAATTTAGGGCCAGGAGCCAAGGAATGTGGGAGGCCTCTAGAAGCTATAAAAAGGCAAGGAATTAGATTCCCCTCAGATCCTCTAAAAGACTCCAGCCCTGCCAATACCTCGGTTTTAGTACAGTGAGACTAATTTTGGACTTCAGATTTTCAGAACTGTAAGATAATAAATGTGGGTTGTTTTGTTACAGCAGCCGTAGGAAACTAATACACCAGGATAGAGTAAGCCTAGATTTCATCTGAAATGTGAATGAATTTTCTATCTCTCGCTGTTGCAAAAGAGAGAAACTTTTAACCCTTTGAAAATTTCCCAATCCAGCTTCAGAGTAATCATGGGTTTGAGACATGGCGGCAAGAGACCAATGTAAGAAATGAAAGCAGTGACAGGGACTGGACCTGCCCTTTGAATAATGTTTCCTAAAGTGACGTTCAAGGAGATTGGTTTCCAGAGTTTATTTTGGCATGGTGTAAACAGGTCTCCCTGTGACTTTGGAAATCTTTAACCTCTTTTTGCCTCAGCTACCTCATCTGTAAAATAAGGTTAATCACAGCACTGACCTCAAAGAGATACTGTGTGTGTTGAGTTCATGTACATGAAATGCTTCATATATAGTACATACTACATGGCAAGCTTTATGTAAATGTTAGCTATTATTAATAGCCATTATTTTAAAAAAGTAAAACATGATTTATAGGGGGTCCAATATGTTTGGAACGTGATCCATTACCTCAAACAGGTTTCTTTTCTGCAGGGCATCCCGGAATCTTTACTATGGTAATGTTCACTTTATACCGCAAAATTGGAGGGGAAAATGCAAGAACATTTCTCAAAGTTATTTAACCATAGTACTCTTTCTGATCTGTAACAGTCCAGATCAGATTTATCGGACATAGTATGAGAAATACTGCCCTGGAACATTACACCAGGAAATCTTAGTTCACCTCTCTCCAACTCACAGTCCCTGTACCCAGCTTCTAGGGCCATCATTGAACTGGAGATTGGGGACCGCCACCAGAACAGTGCAAGGAGAAACATGTCCCTAGTATCAAGAGCTGAAGATTAGAGGCTTTTTTCCACGTTCACATTGTTCTAACATTATGTGTTATCATATTAATTAACTTGGCTCTTGGGGGATTGCCTGTGGACCTAGCATTGTTTCCATACCATGACACTTTAGTTCCAATCAGGCAACCTAGAAATAGTTTAGAATGTAGTTCACAAGTTGGGAACCTGTAGTTTAGCTTCAAAGTAATGCTGTTGATTTGTCAGCAAATAACCTATAAATATATACATAAAATGTTTATTTTACTCTTCAAAGTAAGCAGTTTTCCAAAAAAACAATTGTATATTTTTTAGGGTAGAGGTATAGCATCACTAAGTTGTATTCATTCTGGGGCATATGTTTAAAAAAAAAGCACTAGTGTCATCACTTTGCACAGGCACACCATGTATAAATATAGGAAATCTAACTTCTGGGGAATTACATTTCAAGAAATCAGACCTGGCTCACATAAAGATACCTTTCAAAAATGAAATACAGCAAATTTAGTCAAGCTCAGACTGTTTTGTTTTGAAAGCTATAAAGAAGTAAACTATAACCTGCTTTATTTTTAGAAGACACCTCTAGAAAACCTTGCACAATGTTCTATTTATAAAACAGAGCATGTTTTTATGCAAAGTTGCTTAGTAATAAGAGAAAAAGAGTGAAGCTGAGTATCAGAAAAATGAAATGTTTCTAAGATTTCTTGAATTCATCAGCATCTCTTTAAGACACAACAAAGCAATTGACCTGGTTTTGGTTTTGACTAATGAGAAGTTACCTGGAGATTGATAAATTGTGCTTAATATTCTGACTGAGTAGATTGGAGCTGAATGAGTAACACCTGCAGGAAAAAAGAAAAAAAAAGTTTGTTTTTTTTTTTTTTTTTTTTTTAGAGAGAGTTTTGCTCTGTCTCCCAGTCTGGAGTGCAGTGGCACAATCTCGGCTCCTTGAAACTCTGCCTCCTCGGGTTCAAGCGATTCTCATGCCTCAGCCTCCCGAGTATCTGGGATTGTAGTGCCTGCCACCACACCTGGCTAATTTTTGTATTTTTAGTAGAGATGGAGTTTCATCATGTTGGCAAGGCTGGTCTTGAACTCCTGACCTCAGGTGATCCACTGCCTAGGCCTCCAAAAGTGCTGGGATTATAGGCATGAGCCACCACATCTGGCATTATGAGTTATGCCACTGAGTATGAGACAGAGGCCCTAAATAATTATCGGGTTATTTCAATATCACATTATATAGAACATTTATAATTTCATCATCCTTCAAGGCAGTAACAAAAAAAAGAAGAAGAAACCATGTTGAATAAATTCAATGGCTATAGAAGATTCTAGAAACTGAAAGTAAGTGACCCAGTACACCTAGGATGTAGTGTAGGAAGGAGGCCGTTTCCACTGCCTGCTTTATGATTCTGATCAATTATGTATCATGCTGTTTTCTAATCTTTACAATAACAATAAAGCCAACATTTATTTAGGGGTTATTATGTGCCATGCACTGTGCTAGGAGCTTTATGTGGATTATTTCATTTAATGTTCCCAACAATGTATCACTGCCATAGATAACGTAATTATCTCCACCTTACAGATGGAGAAACAGATTCAGAGAGGTGCAGCAGCTTACCCAAATGCACACCTCTGGAGGTGTTAGAGCAGGTTCAGACACAGGTCTGATTTGAGAGCCATACTGTTAAGTGCTGTGCTCTCTGCTCTTCACGGAGCCAGCAGTGAACCAACAGAGAACACACACACATGCTCCGTGCCAGAGGCTCAATGTGGAGACAGAGGTTGATCTCTAGTCTGCCTTTTTATCATAATAATCCAAGGAAGCTTAGGAATCCCAAGAAAAACCCACATCATCCATAACAAAAAGAATAGCTTTCCTGTTTTTCTTCATGTTTTCTGTGACCATTTCTTAGCTTCAGAAAACTTAGGTGTGAGCTCCTTCAGGTGCTCATCTCACCTTGCATATACACATTGCATATATTTTATACACAACTGTCTGTCTATCTGGCTGCCTCCTCATCCTCTTTCATCTCTAATTCTGATCTTTCCTAAATACAGAACCTGGTGGGAAGTCATAGTTCCACAAATGTATGATGAGTGAATGAATGGAAGAGTATGCCCAGATGTAGATTTTTACTTAATTTTGGATTATTATATTAAGATATAATTTCTAGACAGGGATTACTGAATCATAGTATAAGCATTTATATGCCTGTGACAGCATTTTCCAATATGAATATAATGTGAACTACATATGTAATTTTACATTTTCTGGTAGCCACATTAAAAAGTAAAAACATAAAATAAAATTTAATGATATATTTTATTTAACACAATTATCAAAAATCTATCATCTAAACATTTATTCAATATAAAAACTATTAAGGTATTTTCACATTCTGTTTTTTATATGAGCATCTAAAGTATGATATGTGTTTTACACTAACAACACATCTCCGTGCAGACTAGCTACACCTCAGGTGCTCAGTAGACACATATCATATTGGGCAGCACAGGCCTATTATATGTCTAATCCAGTATTTTTAAGTGACCTTTGCTTTTTAAGAGCCCAACCTTAATCTGCCTTGCCTTTTCCTAACTTCCTCCAGTCACACATATTATCTGGCTTACTCCCTTGGGCACTTATTCTAAGCTGTTTTGCCTTTTTCATTACTATGAATATTTTCTTGACCTCTATTTCATGTCAGGCACTGTGCTAGATCTTGGGGGACACCAAGATAAATAGGACATGGTTTGCAATCCGTTGGGAGAAGATAGACACACCCATCACACAACGTGGATTCAAATGCTTGTTGGAATGAGGTGGGGAATAATTTTTAAAAAAACACACACAAGCAAGTAATAATGCAAAGCATGACAAATTCCAGAAATGAGGATTAAACAAAGGGCTGAGGGGACTGGGGAAAGCTTCTTGGGGAAAATCTAATTATGAGTTGAGCCTTGAGGGCTCAGTGAAATTTTAATGGGCAGAGATAGGGGAGAACAGTTTTGCCTGAGACGATCTTGTTATCCCAACCAGATGGCAGGTTGGTGAAGGGTGGGGCATTGCCTCGCATTGCATTTAGATCTCCCCCAGAGCACCCTGCTAGAGTTTTGCAGTAGAAGGCGCTCAATAATGTTTGTTGAGCCCAATTAATAATATATGGTTGGCTGGCACACGGTGAGGGAGACACCGGGTCTGTGTGCTTGCTTTAACCTCTGAATTGAAGGGCAGCCTAAGCTTTTTACTCATTCCTCTGATTGTGTGTACTGCCAGGTTGCAGTCACAGTTTTCTCACTTTACTAAATCGGTCTGGACTGAAACTAGTCATTTAGAGCCAAAATGGTAGATAAATGGGGGCTAACACTTTAACTTACATCTGACCTCCTTGTCACTTACTCCAGTTCCCCTGAGCTTTCAAACAGCACAAACAGGCCACAGGGACAAGAAATGACTTGGGAATTAGAAGACACTTATCAGAAGGTGCTTTCCTTTTATTTGCAACTCACGCATACAGGCCTTTGTTGGACAATCTTGTTAGAGCCTTAGAAATTTTTGTCTTTGTTCCACAGGTAAAGAGACAGGAGTTCAGAGAGGATACTTACTCAGGTTATATAGCAAGGAAATTGGAAAAGCCATGACTAGAATCTCATTTTCTGACTCCCAAGTCAATGTCTTCTTTTAATTCGAAGCTGGTCCACCCATATCAAATACCATCGTCCACTGCTTTGTGATAGATCTACTCAATTCTTTGGTATCCACATCCTACTTCTGAAAAGTAGAGAAGGTAAACTTGGTGACATAAAGAAGATAAGTTAGGAAACAGAAAACCAAAGAGATGGTGATATTAATGTCGATAATGATATTAACATTCATAATAATTGTAAGAGTCACCATTTAATTCTTAATCTATATAGGCAGACTGTCTGCTAAATGCATTACATGTATTATCACATTTAATCTGCACAACACTTGTGTGTGGTTGCAATTCTTATCTCCATTTTAAAGAGGAGAAAACTGAGATCAAATGGATGAACTTGTCCAAGGTAAATTGCTCAGTAGAAAGCAGTTGGAATTTGAATCCAGACCTAACTTCTAACTCTCTTAACTTAATCATTGCACTACAATGTTCTGGTTCATGCCAGCTTAGCTTAGATGACCTTAAACAAGTTGCTACAACTTCTATTTATTTTTTATTTTTAGAGACTGCCAAGGCTGGAGTGCAGTGGTGTGATCAGAACTCACTGCAGCCTCAAACTCCTGGACTCAAGGGATCCTCTCACCTCAGCCTCTTAAGTAGCTGGGACTACAGTCATGAGCCACCATGTTTAGCTCCCAAAATCCTACTTATGTAGACTACTTTTCCCCAAAATTAATATTTTGCTCACCTCTTGGTGAACTAATAAATGTGAGAATTATTCATAAGCAGAAAAGTGGCATACAGATATATAATGCTGTGTACATTTAAACTGAAATTTCTCAGTCAGATGAGAGATATATACCAGCAACAGAGTAATGTCTGGCATTAAGCAGGTGCTCAATAATGTGGTGTGAATTCCATGAATGAATATAAGACTTCTATTGCTGAAGTTGCTTTTTTATTGCCACATATGGAAATGGGCAGTAGAGAAAAAGAAGGCAGCTTCCTGAGCAGAAGTCCCCAAATCCACTAATTTCCCTACTCCCTTAATATTCTAGGGCATTAAGAGGATGTAGCTGGGGGAAGAAACCACCTTAGAAAGAGTAGATTTGAAGTAGATGTTGAATTCTCCAAAATTTTCCATCCATGTTCCACTTACATTTAGCTATCTGGAGAGTTCCACATTGAATAATTTTTCCCCCATATGATGTATATAGTCATTATAGAGGAAGTTAAAAAAAAAAGAGAGAGAGAGAGTGAGATAGAGAAAAAAATTCACATCACCCATTATCCTTCCCCTCTCCCTTCATTCCCAGTGATAACCTATTAGGCATGTCCTTCTGTTTCTTTTTCTTCAAGGTGTTTTTTACATGCTTGAATCACACTGAAACACAAAAGGTAATACTTTACTTTTCCATTGACCGTCAAGTGAAATACACATTTTCTTATAAACTGACTAAGTCTTCAGGAACATTCATTCTTAACTTAATTCAACTGACATATGCCTCTTCTCTGTGCCAGGTGACGGGGACACAGTAGTAAGCCAGACTCATTGAGCTTCCAGTCGACCTTATGTTCAGTGGCTGCATGGTATTTTATTGTCCACTTATCAATTGTCCTCTTTAGGTCTATTTTTCAGGTAGCAGGTTTTCTTACCAGGAAAATGCTCCCCAGCTGTATTCTCTTGATGATACCCTAGAATATTAAATAGTATACAAAAGAAACCAGTATTAGCAAAATAAATGTGTAAAAACACACACACAAACACATTCTAAATGAAACCAACATAATAAAACTGTGAATTCTCCTGTATTTGGGGGCAGAGATTCATCAGTTCCTCCTTATTTATTAACATCAATTCTTGAGAGTTCACCATGTAACAAGACAAAAATCCGCTAATCCTGAACCCACCTTTCCTCTTTTTCTTATTTTGTTGGGAAATCTAAGTTAGAAAAACAACGTACCTGCCTGGTTGCTGTGACACGTCTAAAGGGCGAGATGGAGAAGAGGAGGCACAGGTATTCTCTCTGAGTTTCCTGAGTACTTGGCCGTCTTCCCACCCACTCCCCGTCCTGCTCGTCCTGTGTTCTGGAATCAGCCAGGCATGTGACACACACCACCTTTGCAGGCTCAGTCTCTAGTAGGATGTGGTTTTTTTGTGTGTGTTGTGGTCCTGGTTTCGGCTGCAGAGCCTTATTAGGGAATGTATAGGAGGAAATGGAAGGACCTCCCCTCCCGCTCATACCAGTCCTGTCACAGATGCCCCAGGTCACCTCTTGGCCTCAAGGCCTGTCTGCATTTGGAACTGCTGGATTAATGTTCACATCATTCTGATGTTCCCCAAGATCCTCTGAAATTAGGTTATTTAGAAAAGAAGGCAAAAGTTTAAAGACTTCTGTCCAGGGCAATGCTACCTATGAACTGGCTGGCTGTGGATTTGTTCTGGAAACTATATTCAATTTTGTTTTCTCAGCACCTACCATGACAGAACCTGGCTCATTATAGGCCTCCAGGTGATGTCTGTTGAATGAGTGTATGCCCTGGGAGGTACCTTACTGAGCCCAACCTCACTGGGCTTTCAATTCAGCAACTGTGCACTTCACAAAGAAAGGCACTTGGGAGGCCAAGGCAGGGGATCACCTAAGGTCAGGAGTTTGAGACCAGCCTGGCCTACATGGTGAAACCCTGTCTCTACTAAAAATACAAAATTAGCCAGGTGTGGTGGCACATGCCTATAGTCCCAGTTTCTTGGGAGGCTGAGGCAGGAGAATCCCTTGAACCTAGGAGGCAGAGGTTGCAGTAAGTCAAGATTGTGCCACTGCACTCCAGCCTGGGTGGCAGAGTGAGACTCCATCTCAAAAAAAAAAAAAAAAAAAAAAAAAAAGAAGAAGAAGAAGAAAGTAAGGGACTGGGACTTATATCTGGGTCTCCCTATGATCAAGCTTAGTGCCTGGTACATACTGGGCATTCAGAAACCTTCTTAGATGAAAAAAAAAATGAACTCTGCATACCCATACAATGGCAGATCATTCAGCCATAAAAAGGAATGAATTGCTAACACATGCTACAATGTGGAAGAAGCTTGACAACATTATGCAAGGTGAAATAAGCCAGACACAAAAGGACTATTACTGTCTGATTCCACTTAGATGAAGTACCTAGAATCATTAAATTCATAGAGACAAAGTATAATAGTGGTTACTAGGGGCTGGGGGAGAAGGAATGGAGGGGTTAGTGTTTAATGGGTACAGATCTTCTATTTAGGATGATGAAAAGAATTTGGGGATGGATAGTGGTGGTGAAAGTAATTGAAAGTAATGGCAAAAACCGCAATTACTTTTGCACCAACTGAATACTTATTTCTGCTGAATTATACACCTAAAGTAGTTACAATGGTAAATTTTGTGTTATGTATATTTTACCGCAATAAAAAGACTGCCACAGTAAAAGGAGAGAGAAGACAAATACCTCTTTTCTTTACATCTACTTCTCTCCATCTGTTAAGCCTCCCTCTTTCTTTCAAACCTGGATAACGGGAGCTGTGATAGTCCTGTTTGAGGAATTCTCCCTGCCAGGGATTGGACATCAGTGCTGGTCCAACTGGGGGCTGCTAAGTTCACCACCTTTCCTCTTGTCAGGGTCCCAGGGCTGAGCAGGACCAGCCTGTGTTTTAACTGAGGGCACCTTGGTACCTTATCCTCTGATTTCTGCAGTGGCAAAACAAAGAGCCACTTATGTAAGCATCAAGTCATGTCCAAAATCTGCCTCACCTGTCCACCAAGACAGAAGTCCTGCCATGATCTTTCCTCTGCCCTGTCAGGCTCTCTTTGCATGATGGATGGGCATTGTGTCCCTTACAGCCGTGTAGAAGGAAACAGATTGAAAATACTCCTCTTCCTGCTCTGAACTTGTTTATAAGATTAAAGGCAGGTATGCTTGAGAGGGCTGGGCAGACACTGTAAGATTATTGTTAATAATTCAGATCACACTAAGTTTGAAAACTGGTCATGATGTCTTTTGATTCTTGGTTTCTACAGCAAGCTCTGCTTACACCACCTCCTTTCTAGCAGGGGAAAAGAAAATCAGTAACAGAGGCTTAATTCTGACAGTTGTTCTTTATTAGTTACTAAAAGGGTACATAGCGGGTGTGTTTGTAAAGATGTCCGCATGGGCTGCCTGGATTTAAAAAGCCCCCGTGAGTAGCTCATGGGGCTCAGGTGACCACCTCAGGCACAATTTGTTCCTTTCCTGCCCACGACACACAGACCGCATTATTCACCCAGGCCTGCCCTTTATCAAAACAGTATCTCCTTTCATCCCAAGGACCTCATAAGGAAAGACCAAGCTACAAAGTCATAGTAAAGAGATGGGACCAGACAGCTGGTGAGAGAGAAGCCAGCACTGCCCTTTGGAGGCAGCTGGGCCAGTGGTTCGGGCTAGCCAGGCTTCACAAGCAGCTGCACAGGGGTGGAAATCTTGCCCCGATGTTAAGTTTTCCTTTCCTCTCCTAGCGATGTCAATTGGTGTGCGTGTCTCTTTGCTGCACAAGGTGTGAAGTGACTCTGTGGGCTAATCCAAGACATCTTTTTAATTGTGCAGAAGAGGAACTTCCCAGGCTGCCCAGAGGACAGACTTGGGAGTTGGAGGTGGGGTGGTACACTGCCTTCTTAAACAAAATCCAGAGCTGAGAAGGGAAAATGAGGCAGGGAGGGGAGGGAGCAGAGGCCAGGTGTCTGCCTTTCATCTGGATATTCAGGATGACACATCTGGTGCCAGGGAAACTGCTATTTCCAACTGACGGGGAAGCTTTGCAGTCAAGGGAGGGCTGAGCTGTCAGGTGAGCTAGAGATCAAGAATTATCATGACAGCTTCATGGCATGTGAAAGGCGCTGTGAAGTGCAGTATGATTTTAACCAGCAGTGGCTAAATTAGCTTCTCTTGGACCTGGTGTGACGTGCAGTTGGAGAGGGGCTGATGGCGGCTGGGAGTGCCAGGCGTGAAGAAGATTGCAATTCAGAAGGGCTACCATTTAGAAAAGAAAGTGTATGTGAAAATTGGCT
Organism: Ateles fusciceps; assembly: GCA_036589455.1. Lineage (NCBI taxonomy): Eukaryota > Metazoa > Chordata > Mammalia > Primates > Atelidae > Ateles > Ateles fusciceps. The sequence goes on along the minus strand of JAZHEH010000681.1, from coordinate 1,032,109 downwards.
CCTGGTTTCTGAGTTTTGCTTAATGGAGGTGCCAGGAAGCAGTGATGGCATTAATTAGTAGCTTGTCAATTCCTCCGGTGAACCTCTCTGTACCCCTATTATAAATATTCCAAGGACCCAAAGTAACCCCTTGTCTGAACTTCCCCAATTTAAGATCTTGTCAAAATCTAACCACCTGTACTAGCTGGCTAAGCAGCCTTGACTAACCGTTTTGCCCTGTGCTCTTGCATTCCACAGGATTGTCTATGCAAGACTGAGCCAGTGAGAGTGAGCAAGTGAGCGAGTAAGCGAATGCCTTTCTGAAAAACTTCCACTCAAAAGTGAACTGAGGAAGTGCCTTTTAATAAGTAATCAGCCAGAGGAAATCAGGTTCTGTCTAGCCATAGTAATACTTGCCTATTCATTGGGGACTTTTCAAAAGTCTTGAGCAGGAGGATCTATGATTTGATGAGCTATTGTTTGGGAAATTCTAGAAAGAAAAAAAATGTGAGCAACACACATACATGATATATGTGTTAATATATATCATATGTAAATTAAAAGCTGCACATTAACTTTCTGTGCCAAAAATTTTATATAAGTTCACTCACTTTATTCACATGGGCAAACAGTGTGTTTTTATTTTTAAAAACTGAAATCCAGAGAAGTCAAAAATTGGCCACTCTGGAACTTGAACGTGGGTCTGCTTGACTCCATAATCCATGCTCTTAACCACTGCCTTCAAAATAAGAATGGCTAACTTTTAAAGAGCCTGCAGGTCCTCATTACGCTAAGTGGCACAGCCAGCCAGTCAGCTCCTAAAGTCTGGGTGCTATGTGATCTTTATACTTTCCCTTTCACAGCTTCTGTGCCAAATCCCAGCAGAGCTGCCCCAAGGCTTCCAAGCCATAATCCCTGCAGAAGGTGCCCAGGAGACTATAGTAATAAGAACCCAAGTCTTTGTGATGCGGCGAACACAGGACTTGTCTGTCCATTTAAAATTTGTGGACGTTAAAAAAAAAAAATTGTGGACGTTGATCTGTAACACCAGGGCTGTGATCCTGAGTAGCCCTCCTGATGATAACAGGCACCAACTTCCTGTTTCCAAATCCTGCTTTCCTAGGATGCACCCAGCCCCCACCGAAGTTTGTGGGGGGAGTAAATAGCTATTCACCTGTCCAAGCCTCCCTGGATTTATGGCTTGGCAGCTCCCTTCTGCCTGCACCACCATACTGTGTACTGCAAACACAGATGACCTTTGCAGCGATTTCGTCTCAACTTGCTTCCATATAGAAAACCTGTTTTGTATTGACATTGTTTGGAGTAAGTTCTGCCAGTGTTAACTCCCTTAGCCCCTGCCCCCGGAATTTCAGCCCAGGGAGGCCAAGCGCTTGCATTTCAAGAGGAAGGGGGAGGGTGCCTTGAAAGCATCCTCAGCTTCCATCCGTCTGAATCTTTGGTCCAGTGACTTCAGGCAGATGGAGCTGCTCCCCCTTCATTCTAGTTTTCTAATCCCTCCCTAGGAGGGGATAGGTTGCAGGTTCAAATTGGCCCACTGGCAATAGGGTGCTTTGTGGGACATTTTCTTAAAAGTTGGTTCCCATGTGGTATTTGTTAGTCACAGCTAATTATTAAGTCCTTTTGCCGAGGCAATAGACATTGTTCCCTTGGATTCCCCCTCCTCCTTTCCCCCCTTACCCCCCCATTGCTACACAACAAAACCAATTGAGGGGCTCTGGAGGTTGGCTGTGCACATATTTTCCAGTGAACCCCTGATGGGTTCACTGCTGGGGTTTCATGTTTCAGGTTGAAACTCAAGTGGATAGAGCATTATTCATTGGTACTGACACATTCAGTCTCTGATCTCTATATATTTCTCTCACACTGGACTTGGTCCTTCATAAGCAGTTTAGGTAACTCACTGAGAGCAATTCACTGCAATTACTCAGAACATGGGTAATCTACACAGAATAATAAAATATCAGGATTTTTAGATCATGGAAATATCAAGTGCCAGGTTTGCCAGCTGTGCTCAGGGGTGCAGGTTGAAAAGGAGGAAGTAGCTGAGTGAGTAAGCAGGCTCCAAGTCCCTTCCTAGTTCCCACCTTTGCATTTGCCTGCTTTGTGCGTTGCACTTCTGCATAAGATTTCTACAACCTAAAAGCAATCTTGAAATCCAGTAACTGAGTCCACCTACTCGTTCATTTCTCAGATGAGGAAACTGAACCAGTGAGGAGCTTTTGCTAACCTAAATTCAAGTGAGTCAATGAATTAATTTCAGCATGAGAATTAGCACACACATCTCCTCACTTCTCTATGCTCCATTTGCTATGCCATGCTGGAATAATTCTGGAATCCATTAGGGGGCTGCTTTTCCCATTGCCTGCCACTGACTCGTGGCACTGTCTTACCTAGAGGATTTAAAGGACTGGAAAGCCCCCAGAACGGCCACATCATACTATATTTTTACTAAGGGCCACCTCAGTTGCACAATTCCTTGGCACCTCTTGGAGTTGTACAGTACACAGACTAAGAGACTGCATGGAGCAGCCTTATTTTTACTTCACATGTGTGAGAGCAAAAACTGAAATTGGGCTGGATGGTTTTGGTTGGCATTGTACAAGGGAAGAGCTCAGGCTTTGGAGCCTGTAGACCTGGGTTCAGATCTTGGCTCTACTACTTACTGGTTCTGGGAACATGGACAAGTTACTTGATATCACTGATGTTCAGGTTTTTAACTAAAAATAGAGCTGATAATACCTAGCTTAAAAATTGCTACAAAGAACCAAATCCAATAATTTATGTAAAAGCTCTATATAAACGCACATCAAGGACATGATACATGTTTTTTTTTTTCCTGGAATATAACTGTTCTTCACATATACATATGGATCTGAGTTAAAATAAAAGCCAGACATTTTTAAACTTCACCCTTAACTTGGAAACTTCTGGATTTTGTCACAAGCTTAACATTAACCAAATGAAATTTGGGGTCTCTATAAATATGGACCATGGGTTTCTCTTATCTTTTACAGAGCACTTATAAAACTGAGGATTTCCTGGGGGAATATGGCTATGTGATTTTAAGAGAAAATTCTGTAAGGGAAAACTGGAAAGACTGAAAAAATTAAGTGCTGTTCCTTTGCCTCTAGAAGCCCCTGGGTGTCCTGTGGGTTCAGAGGTTGACTGCCCTCCGAAAGACACTGACAGCGAAATCAGATCCCCCTCATTGTACCAACTACTGGAGTGTGCTTGGGACTTGTTAAAACTCTTCTTTATCAGACATCCAGATGAGAACCATAGGTCCAGAAGCTTGTTTTCAAAATCTAGCAAAACAGATGCTTTTGCTTATTTTTCTCTGTCTCTCTTTGTCCAAAATGCTCACTGAGTTTTCACTGGGTTTCGAAGTTGCCTTTTTGTTTTGTTTTTACTTTTAAGACAAACCTTAGAAGAGAGTCACTGTAAAATGAAGGGGAAGGATGGGCATCCCAAACTAGAAAAGCTCTATTTGAGACTCCAATAAAAATGTTTAAGAGCCTGAAGGTGGGGAATCTTAGATGACAAGTAAGAGAAAGACCAATTCATCAAACTCTAAAAGGGAATACCTGGCATTATCCCCAGACCACCAATGCAGGTGCCTCCCAAGCAAATTGAAGAGAGAGAACACTGCCTTCTCCTCTCTTAAAAGCACCGTATCTAGCTGAGCAAGGCAGTGTGGCTGGGATGGGCTGTACTGACTGAGGATGTGCCAAATGTCAGCTGAGGCCCAGGGCCACTCCCAGTCCCTGCATTTTATAGCCAGCTCAGACATTTTAGGTACTGTATCAATTTTCTATTCTCTAACAAGTCACAGCAACTTTAGTGGCTTCTAACAACACATATTTATCTTCCAAATACATTGATCAAAAGTCTGACGTGGGTCTCACTGGACTAAAATCCAGGTGTCAGCAGTGCTGTATTTTTTTTTTTTTTCTTTTTTGGAGGCTCTATAGGAAGGTCTGGGTTTTTCTTAACTTTTCCAGCTTCTACCGGTTGCCTACTTTCCTTGCCTCCTGATCTCCTTCTTTCGTCTTCAAAGCCATCAATAGCAGATTGAGTCATTCTCACATTGCATCACTTTGATCTTCTTTTCCACCTCCCTCCTCCACTTTTAGGGACTCTTGGGGTTACACTGGACTGACCTAGATAATCCTCGATAATCATCCTATTTTCAGGTCAGCTGAATTCCATCAGTGACCTTAATTTTCCTTTGCCATGTACAGTTACATTCACAGGTGCCAGGTATTAGGACGTGGACATCTAGGGGTGGAGGAGGCATTATTGCTGACCTCAGGTACATACAATAATTGTATATATTAGGATGTTTTAAGTTTCAAGAAACAGGACCTAACTAGAGTTAATAAAAAGAACAAGATTTTATTGGCTTTTAGAAGGAAAAGTTCGATTGGCTTCAAGTTCGGTTGGATTCACAAGTCCAACAATATCATTAGAACACTCTCTTTTTTGCCATGGGTTTCTTTGTGATGGTTTCTCAAGCTGGGGCTATCTATAGGACAGATAAAACAGATCTCAGGCAATTCCGGGTTCACATGGGTCTTAAAACTCAGGATTCCAGAGAGAAACCATGAGCTCTTTTTAGATAGCACCAGCCAAAGCCTGAGGGTGACTCTTATTGACCCACCTTGGGTCATATATATATATCGCTAAGCCTCATTCTAGAGCAGAGATGGAGTCAGTCTTACCAGAAGCACATGTATTGAGTGGGAAAGGGACACATTGTCACCAAAACAAAGGGGGAAAGATCTAAACAAAAAAAATAGGTGTTCACTCCACCATGTTATTATTGGATTTCAGAACCATTAAATTGATATATTATTCCAGTTCAGAGCTCATTAGGCTTCAAGCAACAAGATGCCCAAATTTGAAAGAGTACAGAAAAGTCTCACCCAGAGCAAGGAGTAAATTAATTCAGACAGTATATAAGAAGAGGAATTGCATGGTGGTAAACATTGACTTTGGAAGCAGACTGCCTGGGTTTATATCCAAGTTATTAATAGTGTTTACCTAACCTCTCTGTGCCTCAGTTTCCTCATTGTAAAGTAGAGATGATAATAGTGCCCACTTCATGAGTCTGTTGTGAGGCTTAAATGAGTTAATACAAATAAAGTGCTTAGAATGGTACCTTGACACAGAAAAAGCATTAAATAATAGCTATAATAAGTATTATTCTCATATTCATATTTTTATTACAAGTAAGCACCTTGGACATGGCTTAAGGACTTGGAAAGGAAGCAAGTCTGATACTTTCCTAATTTCTTCTTTTCTTGCTAAGGCCACACAGTCTCTTCTCTCTGGAACTTTCTCCACCATCTCAGTGTGAACTGAGATTTGCACCTGTAACACAGATTTTCACATGGCATTCAATGACCATTCTTCTCCCTCTGGGCTTGACTATACATGTCCACCACTAAATGAATGCTGTGTCAGTGTTTCTAAGTTCAAATTCTTGAAAGAATCTGCTTAGTCTGGCCAGTGACTGGCTTTAATCCATTTGATTAATTGTGACTGACAAGGTTAGGGTCGCTTTATACACAGGCTTACCTCTTTCTTTTGGCATGGAAGGGGCAGGTTAAGCTGAAAAGGAAAGTTGGGCTTGGCCAGAAAATTGATCAACTTGTCTTTTACAAGTATGCCTTGGCAAATTGGAATTTACTCACAGAACAAAAGAGAACAGTTTTAAAGAATACCGATAAGATCTAGATGTTTGGGAATATGATAACACTGGGAACTACTTACTTCTAATGTGATTTAGACTGTAGTATTTACAGAGAGAAATTGATCAGTCTCCTATTACCCGTATTTTAAATGGCAGAGACATTTTTGGCACCAATTAGAAATGTTCAATGGATGGACAAAGACTCCATTCCCTTTTACATGGAACATCAGTCTCAAAAACTCATTCCTAGAGCAGAAGTTCCTGTGATGGCAAAAGGTTCATGTTCATTGTCAGGAGAGTGGATTCCAGAGTGACTAAAGATGTCCCCAAATCTTCCCTTTGGTGGCAGGAGAAAAGTTCTACATTTACTTTTTGTTCACTGTGTTCCTTCTCACTTTTCAGAGCCCCCATGTTTTTTCAGAAATGTCACTCCAGGGTATTCAGACCATCTCAATGGACAGAGGTGTCCGAATCAGAGCCCTTATCCATTTCTCCAAGGACTTTAGTGAGAATCTTTCTGGAGAAGTAGTTCTACAGTGACTGGGAGGGAGAAGGAGTACTGCAGAATTTCTTAGCTCTGAGGCACTACAGGAAGGGTGGAAATGCTTTGGATCGGGGCTGGGTATCTTAGGAAGCACTGAGATTTGGGGAAGACAAAGCATTGTCAAGATTTTGATAGAGGCCTGCTGGGAAAGTCTCCACTGTAAAGGCTCCTGTGCCCCTTTCTAGTGGAACAATTCGTAGGCTCCACGCTTGCTTTCAAATGGATTGGTTTTGAAGCAGTCAACAAAAAAGCATCCTGCTGCCAGGGCCAACCATCAAAAAGAGAAAAGAGAGCAATGCAAACCGTGGGGGGAATGTGCGAGAGAGAAATATTGCAGAGCAGAGCCGTGGCTCTGCTGGCCTGATACCATGTGCATTATCTCCCCCAAAGGACCCCGTGGTTTAATGGATGGGGCTTTAACCTACCCAGAGGTCAGTCTCTGCTGGACAAGTGGAACCTCATCCCTGAGGGCATTGACATACTCATGACACATGGACCTCCTCTAGGTAAGTGAAGCAAAGGTTGTCCTTTGTCATCCAGATGCCTTTTTTTCCAGGCATAATGAATAATGCTTCAGGAACATAATCATTTTCCTCCAAAAAAAAAAAAAAAAAGTGAATACGAAAAGAAAAGTCAATGTCTTTAAAGAAACTCAGTATGATAATTAAACTCAGCAGTTCTGCTGGGCTTACAGGTGTTCCTGAAATTAAATTTTTTGATTTAGTCAAGTCAGGGAAAAATCAAATGAGCATGGTGCACCACAGTCTTTTGAGCTTGGTAATTTATTTTAGAACTGTATTCACTTTGGAGTAAGGGGGTGGGGTGGAGAAAGGAAGGAAGACACGGACCTCCCAATCACAGGGCTTTTGAATGGCAATGAAATAATGGAAATTTTTGTTCAAAGGAGCTCATTTTCCTTTTCCATATAATGCTGGAACCTGGGAGACCTTTAAAGTTTAACATTTGAGCTGATAATTTTAGAAAAGAATCCTTTTTTTAAGCTGAGGTATTTCAGCAATAACTTACGCTGAAAGTTACTTAAGGATACTCATTCTAGAGGAACATGGAGTCTGCATCCAGATTTATATGGTCTGTGTGCTTCAAAGCCTACCCACTAGTGATCCACATTATGGGTCAGAGAATGATCATTTGACTTACTACCTTCTAATTTTTCATGAGCTTGTTATCTGCGGTTTAGCTACAAAACATTCTTCAACCAGGGCTACGACCCTGATCCCACATCTACTCAGTACTAATTATGCGAGGACCCTTTGTAAACAGCTGAGGTGTGCTCAGAAAATTCAGATGTTCCACTTTTAATAGAAGAGTGTTCTCTTTTTTCTTTCTTTTTAAAATTGTGGGTAAAACACACACACACATAACATGAAATCTACCCTTTTAACAAATTTTTCAGTGTGCAGTGCTAAAAGAGTTTCTTAATCATCTTGGTTTGGAGAGGGGGAAAACATTTTATACAAATATAATATCCACAGATTTTCTTGTGGTTTAGGGTTTTTATCCATGTTGCTTCCCTCCTCTGCCATCCCTAAAACTAAATTTAAAAGACTAACATTCATTTCCTAATGCAAATTTAATCTTTGTAGATATTTTCTCCTCCAAGACACTTGGTGCTGCTTTCCTTCTCTTACAAGGGAAGTGGTCCATGTTTCCCCATGAAACAGTGGAAGGAAGCACCATGGCGGAGGCCACAGTGGCACATTTTAGTGATGAGGGAAGCAAGCGAAGAAGAGCCAGCTCTGTTGCAGACGTGGGAATTGCACAGATTTCCACAGGATCCACAGTTCCTGACGTTTTTAACACTTCAGAATCACTATTCCCATGCTTTTTTCTCATCCCCAGATCACCCCAACCCATGTTTTAAAATATTACACTTGTCAACAACCTTTATCAAGTCCTAATTAATTAAGTTCCCTATTTTACAACCATTAGAGTAGCAACATCATTAAATTGCTAGCTAAATATTCCGATCAGCATGAGTTACCCAGTGAGAGCACCCTACAGAGTTATCATTACAGCTACCTTCATCCTTTTACCTGAACAGCCTAATTGGGTGCAGGCATGATTTCCCTTTGGCTGTTTATTTCAAGGGACTTGGACATCTTCAGCAGAGAAACATTTACATGACTGGGGTATAATTTGGAATATAACTTTGAACAGAACAAACTTTATCAAGTCATTAATTTTGGTATTAAAGCAAATGGCAATAAGAATAAGTCTGAATTCTACACTCCCAAGGATTTCAGTCAGCTCAGGAACTCTTAGTAGGGAAGCTAGCATCCCTCTCTTTATGGTAAAGATGGAGTAAATGAAAGAGTGGCTGTGGGTAGAGCAGAGTGAGAGCTACATCAAGGACTTCCCAAATAAAAGGTCAGGCAAAGTTTTAATAAGGTAATATTGAACCTTAGTTAATACAGCTATTGGGATTCTTGTGAAAACTCGACTTTGGAGAGGGGGAGTGGAGAGACTGACCTTGAATTTTTTCCTACTGGTGAGGGGGTGACGTGCCATGGGACTTCACTGTTATGGTATGAACAAGATGCTTTCTCAGATGTTTGCATATGAAATGAAGTATTTTCCCCCCTTCAGGAAAAACACATGCATGAGGTAATATGCCAATCAATGTAGATTAAGGTTTTCCTCCCATTGAAAAAGTTTTGAAAATGCTGGATAGATTTTTGCTAGGGCCCCAATTTTCATCTGTTCTCAGACTCTCTGGTTACTCCTCACCCCCTAGCGAATGTGGCTTTACAGAGACACTAAACATTCATGTCTGCAGTTTGGCCCAACAAAGCAGAAAGCTGTTCCTTACTGCCCTTTTATTTCTAAATAATAGAAATAACCTAATGGCTCTGTGGAATGGATTTCCAGAGATTACGATTTAGCCTTTCATCCTACCTGCCTTTTTATGCCCTATCCTGCTGAGGCATATGGATTCCAATTCCAGGCCATAATCATCCAGATAGCTGACTTTTGCTATAATTGATGTCACTTTTTATGGATTTTCTGCATTAAGTGTAGAACTAAGTGGCTTTTACTTTAAAAGTAGTCAATTAGCCCCAGCTTGCTGGATGCTACCATGAGGTCACATTGTTGCCTGTGGCTGGAGAGGACAGGACCACAGAAACAACCTGGCTTTCCAAAGCTTTGGTCATCGGGAACCAAAAGGGTAAGAGTTAGTGTATCTAAAGAGAGTCAGGTATCTTGTGACCAGTTTACAGGCAGCCACTCCTGGTCCTTCTTCTCTGAACCATCTTAGAAGTGAACTGCTATATGAAAGATGTAATAAAAAAGAGAAAGTAACTGAATTGTGGGAGAAAGAGATATTATGGGACTGCCGGGAATAAATGTCATTGAGCTCATGAAGAAGATTTGAAACCCATCGCTGAATAAATCAAATCTCTTACAGAAAAAAAAATGTTAATTAACAGGAAGACAAAAAATGGAAAGCAAAAAAAAAAAAATTTCTAGAACCTAAAGAAGACGAAGTGACGAGTGAAAAGTTTCTTAAAAGCCATTGTGAGCTTTAATGGAGAGGCTAGGATTACAGATAATGTAATAAACCTCTGTGAGTTATGGCTTCCTGAAAGTCTAAATGAAACCTTACCTGAAGAAAGAAAATTAAGTATATTGATTGCATTTTGCCCTTAGGTTTCCGAGACTGGGTTCCAAAGGAGCTTCAAAGAGTGGGCTGTGTGGAGCTGTTAAACACGGTTCAGAGGCGAGTCCGGCCCAAGCTCCACGTGTTTGGTGGAATCCATGAAGGTAAGAAGAGCAGAAAGAATTCAAAACATGCCATGTCACTATCTATGATCTCAGTCTACAACTAGGATTAACTGGAGTCATTGTTTTCAAACTTTTTAGCAGCAGGAGCCTTTTATAAGATGAACTTTTATGAGAAACATCTGCATATAAAGTTGATAAATATTTTAGATGGACCTTCTCTCTTGTAAGTAGAGTGGAAAGTAGGAACCACGTCTGGTCTACTTTACTGCAAACCCAGCACTCCCCCCTGGCAGCTTCTGGAATCTCAGGGCTTTAACGAGGAATGTTTGATAACCACTGCTTTAGGGCAACGCTGAGGTACACAAGGAGTCATTTTCTCCTTAAGAGAGTTAGAAGAAATGGCCTGGATATTAGAAGCTATTTTAAGCCTCTGTAGTCCCCCTCCTACCTGTAAATACTGTGTTTCGTATGGAATTAACACAAAGACTCAGGAAGACAAGGCAGTCTCTGAAAAATAGCTGGGATATCCAACGAAAGATAATGTAACAGAAGTGGCGGGACCCGCACATTTTCAGGAAGACATTTCCTTACTAACCTCAGAAAACTGTATCAGACTTCTCAGAAATCACCAGAGCTATTAGCTCAGGCTGAGGTTAAGCAGAATAATTAAATCTCTCTTAAATGGGAACTGGTCCAGTTGCCATTTTTCTGCCTTTCAAGGTAAGCTGAGCCAGGTTCACAGAACCGAAAGCCTCACAGGAAACTTCAGGAATCTGGGTTTTCTCTGAGCTGCCTTTTTCAAATCAGGGGTAACTGGGCTTTGGGACAGACACAAAGCCCTCTTTCAGCAAGCCTGAGGATCTCTGTCCCTACCAGACTCTCCAAGTTACATTCGCTGTGTGCAGTGGCCATGTTTACGTGGGCAGCTACTATATTCTCTCCAGCTCCTGCTTATAGCGGCTCTCTGGAGTTATTTGTGAATCTGCAGTCAAGTTGAGGTGTTTAAGGCTCTGTGCCTGAGGAAGCAAAAAACAAAGTTTGCTTTTTCAAAGCCCACAAATCCAGTGGCTTCCTGGTTAGGCAGGTAATAAAGAGCATATTGAAAATCATCCTACTGAGGCCAGAGAAAATTCAGCTTGCTCCAAGTGCAGGTACCAGCTGAGTGGATGGAATGCAGGGTGCAGCTCCCAGAGAGTGGATGTCAGCCTGCCCTGGATTTGAGCTGTGCTCCCTGAAGAGGAGGGCACTGCCCTAAGGTATGATAAAGGGAACACCTGAAGGGGGAGACCAGAGAGGTGGGACCTCATTTCTAAACTAAGCAACATTTCTGGGGAACCGTTATTCTGAAAACAGGTCTAAATTCCTGCAGCATGCCATGAGTTTACATTTTATCTTTTTTAAAAAAAAATCATTAATTACCTTTAAAGTAGCCAAACAATTGGGGAATTCTACTGAAGCCCCAAAATAATAAACTTGCCTAAAGAGAGGAGATCGTATTCAAATAAACGTGTCTTACTTTTATTCACTTAAGACAGCTGAAGAGGGCAGGAAGAGGGCAAATACCAACCTCTTGATGGAGAGAGATAACAAGACTTTATGACCCCAGAACTAAACAGCGAAAATTTTAAATGCCTCTTTTCTTTTCTTAAGAGATTTTTCCATTGACCCTCATTAAGCTCTCCACAGGCTTACTTGGAGAAATTTTAGCAAATGTGGAAAAAAGCCTTTTCAGTTACTTCTATATATCTTGGTAGGTGTTTTTTTTTTTTTACAGCTATATTTTTATATGACATAAGAGCCTGATGCCAGCATAGAATTACAATCTTAGTTGAAGAGGCTATAAGGCAAATATAAGGTATTCAGGGAAATGTGCAAACTTGCAAACATGCTAAACATTTTAACATACTGAAAATTATCAGAGGAACATATACACCAAAGACCTAGGGAAACAGCTTTCTCCAAAAAATCACAAAAGGTTTATATTGCATATGGGATGTGTTTTTGCTTGATCTAGTATCCAGGTAAGCTGAGGAAATAGTGTTCTGGGGTGATGTTTCTACACATCACTTGGACATGTGACTAGCTGACACTTTTGAACGAAAGGGAACTTAGTAATAAAGCCACACAATTGAAAAATCATGTATGGTTAACTTTCATAAAGGCAGTTAAGAGATTATTTCCTAAATAAGTAAACTGAGCATCTGTGTTTCTTAACTCCCAATGCAGTATCCTTTCCCTCTCACCTGCCCCATATCACACTTGGAATTTGGTTGTGTCTGCCCCTGAGAAGTAATCCTTATATTACTCATTTTATTCCCTAGAACTCAATAGTTAACACAAGGCTTTGGAATGAAAATCCTATTTTAAAAGGGGGGAAATAATGTTTTTTCTTTATTCTCCCTAGTAAAGAAATTACAGCCCTTTTTCAACAAGTTTGGCATTTAAATAAAGAAAAAAAAATCATTCTTAGTTGAAGGAGTGGATTCTCCCATTTAAAGAAAATAGAATAAAATTGGGCAGTAGCTTCTGAAAGTCATTATATCCATTATATTTGAGGAGGCTCTACTGAATTTCATCTCACTGCCCACTGACAAAAATTGTTTGTTTTCCTTGTCTGACATCCCTACATTCCGTCACTCTCATTTGTATATATTACAGTAAATGTGACACTCTTTCCCCCACAGGTTATGGCATCATGACCGACGGTTACACAACGTACATCAATGCCTCGACGTGTACAGTCAGCTTTCAACCGACCAACCCTCCCATTATTTTTGACCTTCCAAACCCACAGGGTTCCTGAAGCTCTAAATGCCCTATTGGAACGTGAGGGAAGGTCTATAAACTGCCATTTTTCTAATTATAACTTACATTCTCTTACTTATTTCCAAATCCTGTGAGTTCTTTTTGTAAATTGTTGGAACACAAATGATGCTAGAGGTTGTGCTTCTTCTTTATTTTATTTTATTTTAAATGGGACATCCATTTGAAATCAGAGGAACATTGTGAATTTGTAAAATGACTTCTGTTTTCTCAAAGGCCATGCCATTGTAAATTGTTAGTGTTCGCCAAAGGACAGCCAAGCTTTCTTTTAAAAAGTGATAAAAGTCTTATTTTAATATGCTTTAAGCTGAAAGAAAAAAAAAAGAAACAGGTAGGCAGTGTTTTAAAAACCAACCCAGATTTGCACAACTGTTTAAGAGTATTGTTTGAAATATTTTAATTTTTGATGTTTTGTTGTTGTTTTCTTGGTAATGCTTCTTCTTTGCAGATGTGGTCCCGAATTATAGCAGTCTTCTCAACAGAAGCAGGCATGGAAAAGACTTCTCTTCACACTCTCACCATAAAGAAAGCTGCATTGAGAAGAAAATGGCCATCATTTAAAGGATGGTTTAGCTAGTGAGATTCCTATTGTGGTTATACAAGGTCTCATTGTTTGTTTGTTTCTTTTAAATTATTTTAGCTTTAAAAATACAGAAATGGAATCTATCAAGAGCAGGTATTTCATACGGTTAAAAAAAATGAACATGCAGACTCCTTTTCAATATGGGTTTATATATATAAGTATTTTTTGTGTATTATGACTATGTTAGGAGTTTAATATTGCCAAGGACAGTACAACTGCTAAGGGATGCTGTATAGCAGTACATCAGATGTCAGAAGGAACTGACATATTTTCTCAGAACTCAAGATCTTAAAGAGCTTGAGTTAAATCTAGGTACAGTTACAGGCGTGTATAGACTTAAATGGATGCAATGGAAGCTAACTAAAATAAGGCTTAGTTGTCCTCTCTATTTAAATACCCTGAATCATCTTCTTAATTCCTCTCCCCCTCTCCCATTTTGCACTGTGTGTCGATGCAATCTTCGCTAGCACAAAATATTGTCGCTAATAGTCATTTCTGTTTTCCCATTGTAAATGCTGTTGAGCTTTATTCTATTTTATGTTACCTTGTTAATGAAATTTAGGAAAGCAGTTGTTTCTTTAAATTTATTGTGATATTCTATATCTAGCGGCCTTTATATGCAAATAAAATTGCAAGATTTTTAAATTTGCGCTGTTTGGAGGGTTGGCTGGTGGGGAGGATGGTAGTTTTTTCCTGGGGAAGGAAGGATTTATTCATATGCTACATCAGTAATGCCTTTCAGAAGAATTAGAATAAGTGATTTTTTCCCTAATTTTCAATAAATTTTTATTACCCACTATTCACTCGCTGGCAGGTAGATCAATAAGGCACTCAGTGTACTCTTTCCTTCCATCGCGCTGTCATCTATCTTGCCTTAGGTTTCATCTTTGACTGTTGTAATTTCTACAGGAATGGAGAGACTGCGGTTAAGGCTGTGGATGTATTTTGGGCAAGTTTGTGATAGTGAATTTGGGGAAACAGTTGACAGAGTAATCACTGCACATTCTCATTTTCCCCAAGAGCAGTCACCATCTCCTCCTCACTAGTTTTTCAATGATGCCTACCCACAGAATGCTTGGTTGGAAAATGACAACCAAGAGAGGGTAGATAGTAGGGTGGCAAAAACCAGGAAAAATATAAAAGACATCACACGGAAAAACCACTGAAGAAAAACAGCATAACCTTGAATCTGCAATGCATCCCCAAAGTCTTCTGTTCTGGGGCTCATTGGATTGTATTCTGGATATATGTTCCTTCCTTCCTACCCATTGTGGATCCTTTGGTGCAATTCCTGAAAGGAGTTCTTGATTTCAGTGCCAGCAGAATTGAGAGAATGTTCTAGGCCAGAATTCCCTCTCAGATTCACATACAACCATCTTGGTATGCTGTAGTTGTTAATAGTTATTAAGTATTTTGGATGTCACCATAGGGTGTGATGGATATTTGGGTCCAAGCTTGTAGAGCAAATGCTTGAGCTTCCCATGGGCTTCCCTGAGGAGCTCATGGCCATGGTAGCTAACATGGACCAAAAGAGGTACTGTGACAAGTGAACAGCCCTTCTTTGACCTTCTACACCAGTAGAAGAAGGCATTGACTTTGAGCCCCTTCCTAAGGGGTTGGAGTGAGTGGTAGACTACTGAATGGAAATTTCACCTGGTTCTTGTACCAGAAGCTAGGCTTAGGCCTCTGGCTTCTGATAAAACAAGCCTTCCAGATATAGGTGGGTAATCATGATGACAACTGTGTATGCACAGCCCTTGAGAGTTTTGTCTGGACACAAACTAATTGAGCTAAGCACTTACTAAAATTGCTTTCCATTTTGTGGAAGCAGGAAGCTACCCCGTGTGCTAAATATAGAAGGCAAACTCCTTTGTGGATAAAGCTTTCTTCAGCCAATCCACCATTTCATATGCATGAACTGCCTCTGAGGCATTCGTAATCACTGTCCAGATGCCCAGAGCTTTCTCCACTGGGCCTTACAACAAGTAAATATTCAAAACAGTTCTTACAAATTAGGCACTTCCTATCCTTCCATCACCAAGCACTCTGTTGAGCAGGTTGTGTATTTTGTTTCTAATCTTCACAGAATCCTGGGTAAGGTCACATTAGCCCTGCTTTACAGATAGGAAAGTAAGATGTTCCAAAATTAAATAACTTGCCCTGGGAAAATGGAAGGTTAAAAAGCAGATCTGTCCATAGGCCAGGCCCTTTTAATCATTCTGTGTCTGGACTGGGTAACTTGATACCATCTGAGAGCTGATATAAGACTGGCACAAGCCTGGGGATATATCCTATCCCTCAGGTAGCAGCTCTCTGAAACACCCTGAAATGTGGCTCTATGACAACCCCACATGGCACCACATCCTCTCTGCTGAGACCCAGCACAGAACAGTGGATAGAGCACAGACCCTTGGGACATACTGCTCACATACTGGCCTCTCCTCGGACTAGTGCTTTGCCTGGGTACTCACTTTCTCTGTAAAATGGGAGTGATGATGAGGAGGAAGTTGTTCCAAGTGCCACACGAGATCATTGTTGGAGATCACTGCCTGATATCTAGTAAGTGGTGCACATGTGTTTGTTAAAGAAGGTCATCTATGCTTTGTCTTTAGATTTTCCAGGCAGGATTCTGTACCCCCTCTCCCCCTTTTTTTTGGTGTGTGTGTGTGTGTGCGAGAGAGAGAGAGAGAGAGAGAGAGACAGAGAGAGAGAGAGAGAGTCTTGCTCTGTTGCCTAGGCTGGAGTGCAGTGGCACAATCCCAGCTCCTAACTCCACCCCCCGGGCTCAAGCAATTATCCTGCTTCTGCCTTCTGAGGGGCTGAGACTACAGGCCTGTGCCACTGCGTCCAGCTAATTTTGCATTTTTCGTAGAGACAGAGTTTCCCTATGTTGTCCAGGCCGGTCTCTAACTCCTGAGCTCAGGTGATCCGCCTGCCTCACTGCCTCCCAAAGTTCTGGGATTACTGGCCTGAACCACCTTGCCTGGCCTCCAGGCAGAATTCTGTTGACTCTCCAGCCTCGAAAGCAGAAGTGGTATTGTTTCTGAGAAAGTTTGTTTGCATTGCTTAGGAACTGTAACAAGCCTCTCTTCATAAGGATAGGAAGAAGCCCAAGGGCATTAATGAGAGGCGATTAGGGAGCCTAACTTCCCAGTTTGGCTATCATACTTTGCAAAATCACTTCTAATCTCAAAGAGGAGGGGGGATTTCTACTCTTTCAAGTTGCTTGGTAGGGCACCCACAGATCTGCTTATTTCTCACAGCATCTCTCCGCCCTTACAGTCTTTCCACTCCACCTCACCATCCTCTTTTAGCGCAATTAGTGAGCTCTTTTCTTATATGTTTTTCCACACAATTCCCTTTTGTCTTATGTTGGGAGGTTGCTGAAATCCCTTTAAGAAACAGGTCGCTGTTATTCTGACAGGTGGCCAGCTTTAAACCTGCCTTCATCTCCACCGTTTAAGTAAATAAATACCATGACCCAGGTCTTAAGTAGGGAGAAAGGGAAGCTGGGAGGATTTGGGATTTGTCAATTGCAGATAAAACACTTGCTGTGTCTCAGAATAATGCCCCATTCCCCACACTCATCCAGCAAGGATGTGCAGCTTTGGTAGAGTCAACATCCAGATATTATTTTGCTTCCTAGTCCCTTTTCATACCCTATTCCCACTTTCCTGCAAGTTTTAAGATGCTTTTGTTTTAATTATTAAACAAAAGCAAATTAAGATCTACTTTGTTTTGAGGATTTGGCCTTGAGCTGAGGCATTTGGAAACACTGCTAGGTATGGGGTAGGAACAATTGCTTATGGGGAAGGTTCCAGGATTGGATGGTCTTAATGTGTGTTTTCACGGAAGGCTCCAGGACCACTTCTGGATGTCAGGTTCTGAGCACAAAATGGTTTTTTCCTCCGATTTTGCATTCAATAGCAGGATGTGTCCGCCTTCTAGCATGGCTCTTCCAGAAGGTTAGAGCTACTCTTCCCTTCCTTTTCTAAGTGTCCTCTTTACCTTCCTCCTCCTACTTTGCTCTTCCACAGGAGAGAAAAACACTGATTCACAAGACTCCCTGGGAAGCTCCAGTTTTCCCTGGTGCGCCTATAAAGTCAGCCTCTGCAGATCAGGAGAGGTTCAGAGAGGGTCAGTGGCATCACCGTGGTCACAGAGCATTTCAAAGATAATGCCCCACATTGGCATTTTGACATTCCATTTTGGGCATGAACTGCTTTTTCAGCCTGGCATTCAGAAGTAATCAAAGATGGAGAGATCAGTTTGGCCCAATATAGTGTCATTTTGTAGCACAGGACAAGCTGCCAATCTGTGAGGAGAAAACCAGATTATTTGAAAGAAACCTCAGAATCTGAGGTTTCCTATGAGTGTTCCCATGAGGGTTCACTTTCCTTTTCTTCAACCCTCCACCTGCGACAATTCTGATAGGCTTCCAATTCCTCCTTCTACAAGAGAGATTGGTGCTCAATTTCTACCTTTTGTACCTCAGAACATGGATGACTGTTTGTCATGCGTTTTGACATACATGTGTATATCAGGTCTAGAAGCTGTTGGGTGTTGGTAGGAGCCCTCAACTTTGGAATCAGACATGATGGGTAGGCTTGGATGTGCTCTTTTATTTCTGTCAGCCTCAGATTCCACACTTGTAGAAAAAGAATCATTCGTATATGACAGTGGATTTGTCAGAATTGATACGGTAATATCGACAGGACCCTGGGTGGAAGATTTTTATTCTGTCAGTTGTAATTTCCTAAAGCAAAGCAAAACAAAACAAACAAAAACAACAATAAACAGCAGGAGCAGAGGGCAAAAATTAACATATATTTTATTTTCTGATGGTTACAGCCCTTCACGAGAGAAAGCTCATTCCTTGAACTGGCCTGCGTAAGAAACCATACAGAAAAAGAGTTCTTTAACTTTCTCTCTCTCTTTGAACTACCTGGAGAAAACATTTGTGGTGGGTTTTTTTGTTGTTGTTGACTCCTCCTCATTTCCTTCCTGAATTAGGGATGCCTTACAAGACAAAAACTTGAGGTAAAAAGGTTCTTTCATATCCGAGAGCATCTA
This sequence comes from Ateles fusciceps, assembly GCA_036589455.1. NCBI lineage: Eukaryota > Metazoa > Chordata > Mammalia > Primates > Atelidae > Ateles > Ateles fusciceps. Next base: position 1,013,647 of record JAZHEH010000681.1, on the reverse strand, counting down.
TATCTGGGTAATGGTGAGAGAGAGAAATGCATTTCCATTAGGAAGCACAGCCGCAGTGGAACTCAAAGCACGGATAGACTAAACACATGAACACAGAGAGCCTCCTCCCATCAATCAGCTTTGATTGTTATGAAGCCACAGTTGCCATGAGGTGCATCTGAACACTCTCAGAGCCTGCTTGCCATGGGGAAAGGGGCTGTGAGTTCATACCCATTTCTATCCTGACCTTAGTGGATGATGTTGGGAATAGGTTGGGCTTTTCAGCTGGAGATCCTGAAACACAAATGACTTGGAACCCAAATGCTCCATGTTTGCACGGGCTCACCAACCTGCCTCTGCACAAATGGGCTATAATGTTTAGGTAGCCCATTTGAATCCTGAAAAGGGACTCCCATTTTCTGGAAGCCTTTTCTGTGTCCCCTAACCTACCTAGACCCAGAACTGCCCCCTTTGGTGTTGCCATAGCCTCCCACGCATATGTCCTTGTTGCTTGTCCGCATATGAGCTCTCTGAGGTCAGAAACCATGCCTTCTATCCACATTCCCAGCATCTAGGTCTGAAGAAACACCTTCTTAATGAATTAATCACTGTTTGGGAAATAACAGGTATGCAAGAAAGATAGGCGAAATCAATCACAGATGAAATCAACAAATATGTACTGAACACCCTAAACCAGGTGCTGTGCTAGTAAGCTTCATTTGTAAGACCCAGTATTTACCATGAGTCTTACAACTAGGTGCAGGAAACAAGATATTGACACATGAAGGTAAACGGTAATAAAAGATATAAATAATAGTTAAAACAACAATGAAAGACAGTTGTGGTCTGGAATACACAGGTTTCTCCAGTTTTACTAGTGGCCATAGGTATGGGGACGTGCGAGGTGGGGCATAAGACTCAGACAAACACAGGCAGCTAGCCTAGGAAAGGCAGTCTGCACGCTAATGACCGAGTCAATCCCATGTAGCTTCATTCCTGAAGGCGAAAAACAGCTATGGCCAGTGGCAATTCCAAGTGTGTCACGTAGCTGGATTGTTTTTTAATTTACTCTATGAAATGGTTTTCTCTAATGGCATGCCATTGACAAAATGCACCGTAATGTCTCCATCCATCACCTCCAAATGCTTTTGCATGCATTAGTTGTTGACTTGTTTTCTCCCATTCAGCACATAAATGAGAGGAATGATTTATCCAAGGCCACCAGTTACTCTTATGTGGAATCTAAAATAGCTCTCTGGAGAAATACTACCCTGAGCACTTATTTCTTTGTTTATCTCTCAGCTGGTATTGAAGGGTGACTTTGGTCTAGGTTGTAATGGTATCCTCCTGACCAGTGTCTGGGCCAGGTCTCCATGGTGGTATGTAACTCCCGGATGCAAGACCTTGTATTCTTCTGGGTATGGCTACTAGGGTTGGATGATGGGATATGAAAACCAGGGCTTTGGCCTTTGGCTATGAGTGGGCATTTGAACAAGCAATGGGAGTCCCATGAGCTCTCTGGATCTCATAATAGGAAGAGAAAGGGTATTACATATGTGGGTGCATTTCCTTTTCCTTTTTCAATTCATCTCAATTCCTTGAACTCCATCTCCCTACAGTGAAGACATATAGCTCCTTTTTCCTCTGAGTTTTGCATAGCAGTAGATCAGAAATGGAAAATAAGGAGGAACATCAAGGTAATTCTTACCTGCTGAAGATTCATTGAAAGAAGCCAAAGTATGGCATATTTAAGTAGGATCTACTACTGTCTCAGATAACAGAAGGGCCTACTCCACGTAGCTTTTGTCTCATTAGACGATGGTGATAATGAAGATAAAAGGTTTGAAGCATCAAATAGATAGAGATCCTGGGACATTAAACACAGTATTCCTCTCTGTAGCATTAATAAATTGTGATGAGGTTTGAAATACCATGTTTACCTTCTTAGTTCTTGTTTCAGAAAGCTGAAAAATGTAATTTGGAAGGTTTCACCTGAGAAAATTTGTTTAAATCAATTCTGTAGGAATAAGAAAAATAACAATACTTATCACACATTGTTTCTGCATTAAAGTATTTCTGATGAGTGTATGTGTGTATCTACCTCAATGATGCTATGTCTAATATATTAATTTTTTCCTGTGACTGGCTATATTTCTGAGTACCAGTGAAATTGAAATAAGGTGTACAAAGGACAGTAACTTCCTACATTGTTTTTTAATGGGCTGAATAACCAAAATTAAAAATCCAGAGCTAATCATAAGCTGCAGTGGAAGCAATATACTGGCTTCACATCTTACGAATGGAACCTGTGTTCTGAGATTGAGAAACTATGGTAAATTGGCATTGTACTTCTCACATTTTAATTTAATAGTTCATTTTCCCAAAGAAGTGAGATATCCATGAGTACAGCATCCAGTAATAACAATAAAATGTATTTGAGTTCAGAGAATATGCAAATAAATTTACTCAATAAAAAACCAAGATGAGAGTGGGAGGATGGGAATAGGAAGGAGAAAATGGTCCTGACCCAAATCTGAATGAACCTTTTGATTTCTCAGGTTGATATATATGCATGACTTGTGTACATCTTTTGATCACTATCTTTCTCAAAATTATAAATTAATAGATTTGTTTTCTCTGATGTTGGGACAGCCTTGAACAAAGGGAACAGGTGAGTAGCCTGGTTGTTTTATTAATATGAGGTCTGCTGGCTTTTATGGGGGACCAGAAGAGCTGAACCCCTCATCACAATCTGTCTGTGATGGGCTTTTCCAACAAAATGGCACATAAGAGACTTTTGTGAGGATGTTACTCTCAAGGAAGACTTTTCCCAAGAAGTAAATTACGTATCTCTCTTGAAGTGACAACATGCAGGTTATTATGGCTATACTTGTGTATTCAGCAGTATCCCATTTATTGATATGAATATTTATATCCATGTCAGTAGTGCTGTGGCTGTTGGTAGTATTTGCAGTGAATAGCTTGGTTGGGATGCTGAGGACATCACCTACTGTTTTTAAAGCTCAGCATTCTCAAAGCTATTTAAAGAACCCCTTCATCACCACCACTTTGAACCAATGTTAAAAACAATTCAGTAGAGACAGTCTCCTTTCATAACCCTCCAAATAATTATTGCTGACCCAGAGGCAATTCTGAAAGGAGTTGTATGTTAGCCCTTTTTAAAATCTTATGTAGTTCTCTTTCATCAGAAAATTTTGAAAAATTATAATTGACTTTCTTTCATTTGAATCTATGGATATATTTCCTTTAATTTGTTAGAAAATGCTTCTGCTACCCACAGGAAGGTAAAATATTCTGTTTTAGCCCTATTCTAGAGATGATGCTTAGAAGTGAGATGGCACACCCATTATATATCTTTTCAGGTGCTTTTAGTGTCCAATGACTTGTACTTAAAGGAAGTTAGATTGAGGTCAGCAGTGGACATCTGTACCTTCAGCCATGCAACAGGTAAACGATATCATGAGACCCTCCTGTGCTAGGCACTTTATTTAGCGTAAGATTCAGTCCAGAGTTACGCCAAAATGATAATCCAACCAAAGCCTTAACTATCAGCCTTAACCACAGCACCAGGGCAAATGAGCCCGTTTCTCTCTAAGTAACGGGAATGAAAATCAGTGGTGCTGTTCTGTTTCTCCACTTGCTGTCCTATAATACACAGTCACAATCTTCTCTACTGATTTTTTGAAAACCATGCTATTTTCATAACACCTTTTTGGGGCCATGATATGTATAAATGGGAAAAGATATCAGTAAATTCATTTAAGAATGTTTAGCCAGGCACAGTGGCTCACACCTGTAATCCCAGCACTGCGGGAGACTGAGGCAGGAAGATCACTTGAGCTCAGGAGTTTTAGACCAGCCTGGGCAACATGGAAATACCTTGTTTCTACTAAAAATCAAAAAGATTAGCTGAGCGTTGTGGCATGCACCTGTGGTCCCAGCTACTCTGGAGGCTGAGGCAAGAGGATTGCTTGAGCCTGGCAGGTCGAGGCTGCAGTGAGCCATGATTGTGCCACTGCACTCCAGCCTGGGTGACAGAGCAAAATACTATCTAAAAAAAAAAAAAAAGTATGTTTGATGATAAATATATTTTATTGGAAAAAAAGAATGGTAATTAACCTTTGAATGATGTAGTTTGGAGTACATGTCTATAAGCCAGAGAAGTCTGGCTAATGTTAAATTTTCGTAATTAAAGTTTTAGTCCTTTTAAACTTTTCACTCTTTGGATGATGTCTCATGACAGGTTAATGAGTGCACGCTCTAGCTTCAAAGATTTAGGACATGTCTGGCTAATTTTAGCATTGACATCTGCAAAGTAATATTGGAATGGACACCCAAATAATGAAGAATGGCCAAGGTCTTGATCACTCTGAAGCTTTGGACATTTCCCAGACTTTCCTACAGTTTTAGGGTATTTCATTCCATTAAGGCACTTAAAATACTCACCATAGGGACAGGTGCAGTGGTTCACTTTTGTAATCCCAAAGCTTTGGGAGGCAGGAGTGGGAGGATTACTTGGGGCCAGGAGTTCAAGACCAGACTGGGCAACATAGCAAGACCCCCATCTCTAAAAACATATTTTTAAATTAGCTGGTTGTGGTGGCATGCACCTGTAGCCCTAGCTACTCAGGAGGCTGATTCGGGAGGCTGATGCAGGAACTTGAGGTTACAGTGAGTTGTGATTGTGACTTTCTACTCCAGCCTGGATGACAGAGCAAGATCCTATCTCTAAAGAAATTAAAAAGTAATATGCTATATAACCCTGATCTCTCAACTGCCATAAAATCTTTCTTGTATCTAAATAAATAAATAAATAAATAAACTTTCCACAAGCATTTATCTCTAATTAAAGTGAAATATATTACTACAAGCTTAAGAGTTTAAGTGTATCCCTAATACAGTGTTGAAGTTTAGGTCTGTCTTTGTTGTCAGGTTGGTAATAAAAAAAGGTATACATGGATACAAACATGTTAGAAGGTATAAATGTGTACATATCTTTGTAACATATATTTTTTCTCCCAACATTTTTTATCCTGTTTAAAGCAAAATCTTAAAGGTTAGAGTTCATGACCATAATTTGGTATCTGCAATTTATAAACTTTCGCTGGTAATTCAATCTATTTTTATGAATTTATTTACTGAGACTCTACATGAGTCAGGTCTTCTCTGCAAATGAAACCTCTCTAATCTTCAGCCGTTGTCCATTTACACATGACTAAATATGTTAATCTGTTCATAAAAGGATGAAATAATTCTGAAGATTAATGCAAAATGACTTTTACAAAGACACAAAACAGTACATTACGTTCTACTCTGTGTGATGCCTGCCAGCATTCCAGAGGACAGAGAATTGATAAAATACCAATTTAAAAGATTGGAAGAAATGATTTCTTGAGTCAAGAATTCCTTCTCTCTGATGGGAGTCTTAATTCTGGAGGAAAGGAGAAACATGTAATTTTTTCTCTTACCTTTGTAATTCGGCAATTCTTAGGCTAATAAATTAGAGTAAGTGACTTGTCTGGGACATAGAGAAAATTGGAGACAGCATGAAAAATTAACAACAGTGTTAATGAGAAAATGGTTGGCTTATAAGTCCTGCACTTGAATTTAATATGCAGGGTGATTAGGTCTTCACAATGTTGTTTATTTAAAAAAAGTATTGGATCTTTTTTTTTTAATGTTTCCATATCCTGCCAAGGTCAAAGAGGACAATATCTGTTTTGTCACATTATGTTTTCGTGTAAGGGTTGTTGGTTTAATGAAATTGTTGCAGAAGGGCTGGCTGCCAGGGTATATCAGACTTGTGTGTGTCACCGGTGTAGCATCTTTCACGAACAATTAGCTCTTTATAAGACACATGATTATCCTCACATTTATCACATATGTCTCATGCCTCTTGAATAAAAAACCATTTATAACCATTATAACCAACCAAAATTAACCTGGGCCCAACTGAAGAGAGGGAAGTAAAGTCTTTAGTTTTTTGTTGGCAAGTTAACTCTTTCAAGTCTGATTCATTCCATTTTATGCTTTTTAGTGGATAGACCTTGACATATTTGTACTTGCAAAGAGTTTTTTCTGATCTTAAGGAAAGTTTAAAATCTCTCTCTCTGCTGGGTGATGTTTGATTGCAAAGAACTAAAACTCACTCCAATTTGATCAATAAAACAGAGGTTTGTTATAGGATACAGACATAATGAATTGCAAGAAACAAGAAGCCCAGAGAGGGAAAGAACCAAGAATCTTCAGGCACCTTAGTAGCCTCATGTAATCTCAGTAGTTGTTCATGGACCTTCTATCTGATTCTTAGTAAAAAAAAAAAAAAAAAAAAAAAAAAAAATCATACAATAATCATCAGCTTACTAAAAAATATTAAAAAAAAGTCATCCAATCAGCTTTCTTCTAGTGAATGAATGGTACCCTCAGGTCATGTGTTCACCCCTGATCTAATTAACAGTAGCCCCAGTCATCTAAGTCCTAGAGCTACCCCTTTATGGGATGAGTGAGGTAGGTAGAGTTTGGGTCACAGTAGTATGTTAATGAGGACAAGTTTTGGGTGTGAATCTCACAAACATTATTCATTATTCTTATCCACAACCCCAAACAATTTCAGCCCTATAACTTAAATACTCATTAGCATGACTGTGGAGATTGGCTGAAAGAATATGAGTGAATTGAAGCAAATCTCACTCTGCTATGGAAGGAAAAAAAGCTGTGATAATTCATAGTCCATGAGGCATTCATAGGAATCATTAGTAGCATGTTTATCTGCAAGGATAATAACTTAATAACAAGTCCTCAGCCCAGTTTCTTTTGTTTTCTACAAATTAGAGAAATGAATTGGTCAAAGTCAAGGAATGAATTGGTCAAGCTAAACTATAAAGCATTTCTTCCAAGATGTTTGGCCTACTTAAAAAACCCATAGTAGACTGATTTTTAATTACATGGTTAAGTCAGTTCACAGGGCACATGGTTGAAAAAATGAAACTGAGATGACGATAATAGTGGAAAATAGCTTTCCTTTTTAGTATCATATTTTTAACATGGGATTTGGAGCCAGACAGCAGGACAAGACTCCATTGCCAACTAGCTAGTGAGGTGTTGATCAAATTACTTAATCTCTTTGAGTCTCTCTTCCTTCATCATTAAAATGGGAGTGATAAGGGTACTGATCTTTCAGGTTTGTTGAAAGTACTCAGTGAGAAAATGAATGTAAAGAGCTTAACATGGTACCTGACACATGTGAGCTACCATTATCAAGCATTTATATAGATCTTTTATGAATGTCCATGGTTGTTTATGACTTATCTTCCTTGAATCTCACAATAATCCCATAAACTTACTGCAGTCAGTGAAACAGTTAAGACAATATTATTTCTACCACCAAAATTAGGTAATTGAGCTCTAATGATTACAAAGTCAACAAATACCAACCAAATGTAAGCAAAATAAATACATTATTGCATATGTGTGAACTACAGTATGTTTACCACATGTGTACTCCATACCAAAGTTACTAGAGGAAAGTGAAGAACAAATTACCATGCAAAAAATAGTGGGTGATAAGTATGACCCAGAAAATGGAAAAGAAGGTAGAAAAGCAAGAGGATCCATTTGAGAAACTTGTAAATTTCTCTTTTAAGAGTTTAACTTCTATACTTCTCTTAATCACATTAGTTTATTCTATAGTAAATAATATTTTCTTAATTGCAACACTGTGAATATTGTCAGTTTTCAATATTAGAATTTATATACAAAAGCACAAAAACTGAACTACACTTACAGGACAGAATATAAACCTTGAAAATGTGACAATAACAATATACTTAACAAAAATTAGAGGTGACATATAGAAATAAAGAAGAGAGATAGAAGATTGAGCGTATTAGTGGTCCTGTCTTTCTTTGCAGGGAATCACTAGCTACTACTTAATTTGATACATCCAGAAATAGAGGCATAAACATACCATGTAAATTTTAACTGCTGCTTAAGTAGTTGCCCCAGGACTGGGACAGGAAATGGGAGAATTTTACATTCCATTTCTATTTTTCAACACTTTTTGAATTCTAGTTTGCATGTGTATACATTACTATTTTAATTTTTTAAAATAAACTGAAAAAGAGCATTCAAACTCATGGTTGAAATGGAGATACTTCTATTCAGGCACCTAAACTGAAATTATAGGAAAGAAAGAGTGAAAGCTGATCAGATGTAGGAAGGTATGACTATGAGTTTGCAAGTAAACCTGGGCTTTCCTTCAATAAATTTGGTTTCCTTCTCTGTCTCCTTGTTTCATTGAGCAGAAATAGGGAATTAGAAGGCACATATTCCAGACCAGCTCTGCAACACAAAGTACCACAACTTTCAAGACTTAAATTTATAGCAACCATAAAATGTATAGTTATGGCTAAGCATCAGGAATAAGCAGTCTAGAAATAAGAAATTTAAGAAAAACTGCAGGCATATACAGGCAGCTGCTAAAGGCTGGAGTGGGAATATTTTTAGCAGTGGTTATTTGCTGCCATTGAATGCTTAAATCAGTACAGGTGGGGCATTCAAAAGGCTTCTGAGGGGTCAAGTTGCTCCAGATATTTTGCAAGGTTATATTGTCCATGAATGAATGATTTTGCTTTATGTCCCTGCACAGGGGAGTCAGAGGACAGTGCTCCTTTCTTAGTCCCCCAAGGATTCTCATCTGTTGTGAATAGCAAAAGCCCAAGGTAGGAGGATGGATCAGAGATCTGAAATCCACAGCCTTGCTGGAATGCGTTGATCCTTAAAAGCAAGCGTCTCAGTATGATAAATATGATCTCCTCAAGCCCGTTAGGGAATGGAAATTTAAGAACCGGTTAGGTCAAAGATCAGGAAATTTATGACGATTATCTGCGGTTACAGTGTAGAGTGTTTGAGGATGGTTTAAGCCAAAGAGTCCAGTGCCTGTAAATCTTCAGAGTGATATTAATACCTCCGTGAACGTGTGTGTACAACGTTTCTTAAAAGATTGATGGCAAAGGCCAGTTCCCAGGAAAGACAAGCACGTAATTGGCATTTAATTAATGAGAATAAGTTATATTAAATTAAAGACTTATAATCCTTGATTATTTATCTTCCTGTAGCCAGTGTGACAATCTACTCTTAGATTATTAACTCACCACTTTTTTTTTAAGAGGCCAAATGAAGCCTTCTGTTCAGACTGTATAAACAGGAATATCTTTGCATTTCAACCATGGGAACAAAATATCCTTTGGGAACCCATGAGAGACTTTTTTTCTAACACAAATAATTTTTGAAAAATTGAATCCATGCAGAGTATCCAAGGTATTCTTAGGCCTACTCCATACCCCCAGAATCCAGAAGAGTTGACATGAACCATTGTGTAGTAGGAAGGGTGTGAACTTGAGGGTCAGCCTGACCTGATACAGGATTGAGTCCTAACTCTGGCTTATATTAACTAGGTAGCCTTGGGTATGTTATTAAAATTCTCTAGGGTTCAGTTCTCTTATCTGCAAAAATGAAAAAATAGTACTGACCTGGAATACATTATTTTAAAAACTAAATGATACTGTAAATCCCCATGGTCCATTGGCTATCACATAGACAGTGCCCAGTAAAAGTTTGTTTTTCTCTTCCCATTCTCCTTCTCCTTGTGTAGCACAGGATGATAATGGTTAGAAAATGATTCCAAAACAAAGTTGAAGGGGTCATGCTACTTGAACAATTATAATAAATACACATTAATCAAGATACTATGGTACTGGTGAAGGGATAGACACATACTACAATGGAGTAGAATAGAAATTCCAGAAATAGAGTCACACAAGTATGACAAATTGATTTTTGAAAAAAGTGCAAAGACAATTCAAAGAAGAAAGGTTAATTTTTTAAACAAATGGCACTGAACAATTTAACTTCACGTGTAGAAAAAAGTAAGTCGTCTCAAAAGAGATTATCTAAATGTAAAGCATAAATCTAGAAAACAGGAGAAAATATTCATAACTTGGAAGGAGGTAGAGTTCTTACATATGACGCCAATAATATAACACATGATAGAAAAAAACTTGTAAGTTGAACGTAATTGAAATGTAAAACTTGCTCTGTCAAAGATACTGTTTAGAAAATAAAAATACAAATTACAGAGTGGGAGAAAATATTTGCACATCACATATCAAACAAAGATCTTGTAGCTAGAATATAAAGAAGTCTTAAAATTCAACCAAATTAAAAATGGGTAAAAAGTTGAATAAACACATTGCCAAAGAGGATATGTGGATGGCAAATAAACATAAGAAAAGATTTTTGATCTTATTAGCTATTAAAAAAATGCAAATTAAAACCACAATGAGATAACATTACATTTCTATTAAAATGGCCATTAAAAAAAAGCCTGATAATGTCAAGTGCTGACAAGGATGCAGAGCAACTGGAATCCCCATGCATTACTGATAGAAATGCAAAATGGCACTACCTCCTGGAACACAGCTTAGCAGTGTCTTATGAATTTAAAAATGCATTTACAGGTGATATAGCAATCTCACTTCTGAACATTTACCCTAGAGAGATGATGTCTCCATGTTCACTCAAAAATCTGCATACAAATGCTTATAGTATCTCTACTTATAATCACCAAAAACTGGAACAACCCAAATATCCTTCAGTAGGTGAAGGGATAAACAAACTGTTACACATCTGTAAAGTGGAATACTACTTGGTAATAAAAAGGAACAAACTATTGGTACACACAACAGCCTAGATGAAGCTCAAAAACATAATGCTGAGTGAAAGAAGATAGTCTCAAAAGGGTACACATTGTATGTTCCACTTGTATGATATCCTCAAGAAAACAAAACTATAGTGATCAGTGGTTGCTAGGGATTAGGATGGAGGCAAAGCATAACTTCAAAGGGGCAGCACAGCGGAGTTTTTGGGGGGTGATAAAATTGTTTTGTATCCTGATGACTGTGATAGTGGTTACACAAATCTATACTGTGTTAAAACTCAGAACTGCATACTAAAAACAAGTCAAATTAATTGTATGTTAACTTTAAAAACAGGATAAAATGAAAGAGATTTTTAAAAATGATCCCACCAAGAAGCCATTCTAACTTATGGTAAACAAGGCATAACACCCCAGAACTCTGGGACATGTTAAATATAATTTATTCATTTATTATTCATTGGAGAAATGTTTATTGAGTACCACCTATGTGTCCACGTTGTTTTAGCACAGGGGCTGAAGTTCTAAACATAACAAAAACTCCTAGGAGCTTACATTATAAATGATAACTATATGGTATGTCAGATGGTATACATACTACAGTAAGCAGGATAGGAAATTGCAGGAGATTGTGCCAAACCATCCCTGGACAGAGCTGATTTGGTTTGAGATGAAGGGAAGGGGCTTTTCTATGGAAAATCTCTTACCCAAGGCCAAGATGGAACTCTGGTCTGGAAATCCTATGAGTTGGAGGCATGCTTTAGGCCTGAATGATAAAGCCAAAGTCACTTAAAGATCAGAGACTGTGTCTAGGATCTAGCGAGAGCAGAGATAGGGTTGTCTATTAGGAAGGACACAGAGGGTGGGACACTGGCTGTGGGCTTCCAGTGATGCCATGAGTGCCCAGAAGGTGTGGTGGAGAGGCAAAACTCTGACCCACATGACCCAGAGATTGGCCACAGATTGAAGGTTCCCAAATACAAGGAGTGAATATTCAGGAGGGAAGTGGTGACTGGGAAGAACCCTAGGATGGAAAGAGGCCAGCAAGAGGAACAGAGAGAGGACCAGAACCAAGCTAATAAAATGCCAGGACCCAAGCATAGATGGCAAGATACCAGGTAAAGTGTTTGGAAAGAAGCTAGTGGACACACTTTGCCTTAAACCTTGAGCACAGTTTATAACAGGCACCACTTCCTCAGATTTTGCTGCTTTCTTCCTCCTGGCTCAATGACTGCTCCTTGAATCTATCTTGGAGGTGAACAAACCTTAAGTGGGGGAGCATGAACACTTCCTTCCATCTGTCTGTCCATTACTATCTCACGGTCCTGAGCTCCAGCTCAGGGAAATCCAATGGAACCCATCCCTTTAAGAACCAGTGGCTTACAGGGACTGGCTTCCTGCCAGGGTAGAAAAGTAGAGCAGGAGACATTTAAAGCCCTGTTTGAAAACTGTCATTTTTCCAACGACCTCAGATGGGGTGATTAATCAAGAAGCAATTCCGGAGAGAAGCCATCTTCTTTACCTACTTAAATCTCCCAGGTTAGGTTGTATTTTAAGTCCTGGCTTATTTTTAGACAAGTTTGTTGCTGTTGCCTAACCCTATGTTAAAGTAATTATTGTCTGCAAAGGTCACACAGAGTTCAGTGGAACTGAAAAACTCACAGCCTTTAGTATTAATGGGGTGAGCAGCCTGTTCAGGGTCTTTTCCTTAAAGAGACAGACCAGTGAGAACAGTCAATAAGGACAAAAACGCATTTGACATTTCAAGAGAGAGGAGGCTTATTTTTTTTGTGGCTTCTGGCAAAGACCCTAAAACCAAACAAAGAAACAGTTAGAGGGGGAGTCAATCAGTATCTTCTATGTGCCAGTGCTCAAAAAAATATTGTTGAATTTGTTATTTGAACTGAAGTGGGAAGTTAGATATTCAAAGTGGAAGGAAGAGAAATAGTATAGTTTGAACACCTACCATATATCAGGTGCTTTACATAATTACCTTAATTCTCACATCTACTTATTTGAAGTAGTTATATGTACTATTATTATATGCATTGTTGTAGATGAGGAAACTGAGGCTTAGAGAGGTTATTTGCTCCGGATTACACACTTAGTAACTAACTGGCAGAGCCAGGATTAGCATCCAGGTTGATGTGACTAGAAAATGCAGACCCTTTTCATGTGACTTCCTGAATCACATTAATTTAAATCCTAATGTTGGGGCTTTAGATGTCAAGTAACTGGGGAGGTTGAATTTTTTTTTAATGTTTGTATTGATATTAGATTCTATAAACATACATTATGAAATTCATTTCAAACAACACTTTTCAGTTTGGCTTCTGTGTTGATTGGAGAATAAATAATGAGAACTAATAGTTAAGACTTAACAAGTTCCAGACATTGAAGCAAAATGACATGATCTTATTGAATCCACACCTATACATATATGATTAAAAATTTAAAAACATGCACGATCGTCCCATTTTACAGAGAAGAAAGTTGAGGCTTAGAGAATTGTTGTTCCTATATCACAGACAATATGTGGTAGAGCCAGGATCTGAACCCAGGCATTTTGATTTGAGAACCCACTGTCCTACTAACTGTTTCATTTAGAGACCATGGCTTCTCCTACCTGCCCTACTAACTGATAAAGTTTGGTACCTGTCTCAGATTTCCTCAGTGAGGAACCTGAGGCCTGACCTACAGTCACAGAGTGTATAAGCAGTGCAGGACAAAGGCTGAAATGACCACACCAAAGCACAGTTAGCCTAGGTCTTTTAGGCCATTCAGCAAAAATTCTGTTGAGCTTCCCTCCAGAGGGAAGCCACTTTATAAAGGGAGTGGGGCCCAAAGCCACTGGGCCCGCAGTTCAGAATCAATCCCCTCACTTTTTTGAAGTCCCTAGACAGTCCCATCTCTCACTTCTGGGATCTGCAATCGATCTGTGGCCTGGTTGTGGTATGTTGTTTTATGGCTGCAAATTTCTTCCATTCCAGGATCCAGGACCCTGTGCACTATAATTTTGCCACTTCTGTCTGGGGCTAGAGTCTATTTCTCCACACCTTTGAATCTGGGCTAGTGGTGTGACTTGCTTTGATCAGTTCACTTCCACCCTCTTTGAATACTGCCCTGAGACCACCCTACAAAGAAACTGATCTCATTGACTAGAAGATAAGAGGCCCCACGGAAGAGAAGTGAGGTACCTTAGCTAACAGGTAGCACCACTGCTAAACGGGTGAGGGGACAGCCATCTCAACCTTTGGACCCAGCTGACCTTGCAGCTGAATGCAGCTGCCAGGCAAAACTGGCACAGCAACCTTGGAGCCAAACCAAAGAATCCTAAAAGATATAACAATAAGTTGTTGTTTTAAGCCAGTAGGTTTGGGGGTACTTTGTTACACAGCAAAGGCTAACTGAAACAGTCTTCCTTTGAAGTTCGGAGCAGTGTAATGGCTCACTTCTGGTTGACGTACCTCCAGATGCCTGCCTCCATTACCATTAACTCCTCCAGGGACCAAAGGATGGTTTAGGGTTTTTTTATACTTTGGCCAACATAGGGGGACACCAAGAATTAGGCTAACAACATTTGAGACCTAGAAAAAGTACTGTCCAGGTATTTAAAAAATATTTTAAAAGCAAGCCAAGTATCAAAATTAATAAATATCTAGCTGAATGTCTGTGAAACATAATAAATGCCAACTAGATGCCTGCATTTAAAAACTTACATACTAAATATATTTAGTGTGGACCATTATTCTTGAATAGATTATATAAGAAGCTTTTTCCCAAAAGGAAGATGATCTGGGCCCATGAAGATATTGAGAATCTGTGGGTACTTTGTGTGTTGATGGGTTTGGGAACTCTGTGTATTTGGCCATTAACTTATACTCTGATGCCCCAAATTATTGCTGTGTTATGTTATCTGGTCTTTAGGGAGAAAATTAGTTGCGAGGTTCCAAAACTAAGGATTCCCTATCTACGCAAGTCAGTTTCTGAAAAGGCAAACACCTCCCTCAGCCTCTCAGAGACTCCTTGATCCAGAGTCAGGGCAACCAAATTGGGCAGAGTGGCTATAGAAAAGCAATAATATATTTTCTAGAGAAGCAGAGGATTGTGGTGGCACAGTGTATGATAGGATATGTAAATGAAGCTATTCAGGATTATTAAATTGTTCATTGGTTAACTGAGAATTATTTTAAACCTAAATACCACCTGAAGAAAGGAAGCAGGGAGTGCCTGAATTTCTGCCCCCTCAGAATCATAACCACCGGCACACATTTTATGAAAACAGCAGCAAAACTGGCATAGCAGCTTAGCAGGAGGTCCACAAAGAATTCCTATTTTTACATTAACCCTCAGTAAATAGACAGTCCCCAGGGCATCATTTTCAAATATGAGGATTGTCCACTTTTGCCTGGGTGGAGCTCTTAGTTTGGTTCTGTGGGTGACAACACACACAATGTTCTACCTCATATTCTATGTCTTGTAACTGCGAATATATCCAGCCTCAGTCAAGGCTCCCAAATTCAGTCTAAGCGGCGAAAAGTCTCTGTTGGAGGAAGAGGTCAGCCTTCATTGTTAGAGGCCGCTAGGATCATGAACTAAACTCATGAATCACTTTTGCAAGGCTACTGCTTGGTGGAGGGGCGCCCTGTTAAAAGCCAAGATTGCTCTTAATCTAGCACAGCCAGTCCTCTAGAGAGGTGACGAGGGGTTGTTTATGAGAATGGGAAGGTAATCAAGACACTATCAGAGACAGAACCGAATAATTTAGATCATGTTCACCTCTCTTTCCCCTTTGGGCATCTCCAAGGCACTGAGGACAAAAATATGTTCTCTGCTTTCCAAAACTTCCTAGTCTAGAGGAAACTGGCATAGACACAATTAATTGATGATCTGATGAATTAGCATCGTGTGGGCTACAGTCTTGACGTGAATCAAGAGCTAGAGAGGCACACAAGAAGGAAGAAAGATGCCTCTCCTTGGTGAGGACAGAGGAGGCATGAGGAGGAGGGGACAGGGAAGCTCACCTGGTGGTCAGCAGGCAAGGCAGCAGGGAAGGGGCTCTGCTAGAAGAGGAAACAGACTAGGGAGGTGGGGGCAGTGCATAGGGGCCACTGCAAGAAGAGGTTGTAGGAGAAAAGGAAAGATCAGCCACCAGTGGACCTCCCAGCCACACCCCAGCCCAGTCTGCAGACAGAGGCGATCCCTTCTCTAAACCTCGGCATCCCCTACCGACAAACAGTCCCTCCTGCTCCTTCTCTCCCAAGTCCTCAGGACAGCTTCATGCCCAAACCACAGAGAAAACATTCCCAGGCCTAAGGCAGGCCTTCCCGACACAGAATGTTTGGAGCCCTCAGTGGGAGAGTGGCTGTCCCTCTTCCCTCCGGGAGCCAAGACGGGCACTGTGCACCTGCCCCTGAATTGTGTGTGGCAGTTGCCAGCCTGGAGCTGAGTGACACAGCAGGTGCCTCCAGCCTGAAGACAATTCCATATTTCAATGGAACGTCGCCACCAAAGCTTATTATCTAGGGCAATAAAGTTTGGGATTAGGGGGATTCAGGATGATTGTGTGATTCTCCACAAAGCTTATCTTCTAATAGACCAGCTGCTTTATTAGGCCGCCCCCACCCGCACCAGGCCCTTCCCAAAGCATCCCCCAGTCCCAGGCAGCCGAGGGGGGCCTTGAAGGCGGCAGTGGTAGACAGCTGGGGGTATCATATCACCCTCAGTCTCCATCTGCGAGTGTTAAATTACGGGCGGCTTCCAGCTGGGCACACCCCAGCTCCCCACCTTCCGCCCACAAAGCCAGCGTCATCGTCGGGCATCTGCCAAGGACACGATGTGGCCACCCCCTCCCTCACTGGTCCCAACCTCTGAACTCTGAAAGGGCCAGGTCTGGGTATTTACTTGCTATTAGGGCTGTCACTGTCAGAGTGTGGAACGCAGTGGAGTGGAGGGGTGGAGAAAGGGGGAAACCATGGAAATTTCTGTTGCAAATGGGGCTTTGCAGGGACTGTTCACTATAAACAAAAAAAAGAAGATGGAATCATGCACCACAGAACCTCAAGGAAACTGGCATGCTTACCAGCCTCTCACATATTTCTCCCAAAATGAAATTCATTAACCCTGGGGTGTTCTGGGGTCCATCCCCCACACAATCCCTGATCCCATTGCTCTGTTCCTTTTCTGATGGCAGCAGAGCATGGGGATGGTGTCTCTCCCAGCCCAGTGTGGTCAGCAGCACTGAGACCATTCTCCTTTCCTATCCCCTCCCTGAGAGCCTTCTTTATCCTCAGTCCCTGACAGACTATCTGTGCAGAGTAGGAATTTATCACTAAGTACTGACAAACATGCAAAGAGGAATATGGGGGGCTAGGAATATGCCTGAAACATAATGAATGTTTCAAAGAAATGAAGTGTTCTGAAAATGGAATTTTTGAAGATTCTAACAAGCACACAGCATCTGCTTGTGGATTTTAGGAAAACTTAGTCATAGAATTATTCAGAGTTCACATTTCAGTCATAGGGATGTTGTGTGCCTGTTGACAGCAGAGGTCCCTGTACAAGTTTGTTTTTTACTGTGCCTGTGTGTCATTCAATAAAGAGAGAGTGTGGCATGGATGCTCGGAGTAATTAACTATAGTATTGAGATAATAGTGGCTTTGAAATCCAGCTGTGCTTATATACATGCAGGCTGTGCAGTTAGATGCTCCCAGATTCAGATCTACTTCCATCACTACAAGCTATGTGGCCTTGTTTTCTGATCTGCAAGCCATGGATTCTATTGCTTATTTTGCAGGACTGTGGTGAAGGTGAGGCATATATGAGGCAAGTGCAGTGCCCAACATTTGGCAGGTGCTTAATAAGTGTTGGCTATTATTATTATTATTACTACTACTATTGCTTTTGCTATTGCTATTACATGTGATCTATACAATAATCCTGCTAATATGAGTGAAGGCAAGAATTATGGACTATGCATCTAGCATACTCAGAAGGGTTTGACTGTTGTGAATGAATTCAAGGGCAGGACTGAGTACTCAAACAGTGACAAGAGTTACAGAAGTTCATCTGATCTGAGTTCTGTTCATTCATTTATTCAGTATCCAAATTCTGAACCCCAGCTCTGTGCTAGACAAGGTTCTAGGTGCTGGGAAATTAGCAATGTGTTAGTCTGTTTGCACTGCTATAAAGGAACTCCTAAGATAGGGTATTTTATAAAGAAAAGAGGTTTATTTAGATCACAGTTCTGCAAGCTTAACACCTGGTGGAAGCTGCCAAGGCTTAGAGTTCACAGCCTCTGAAGCAGCAGCCTAAGCTATACCTTGAGCCAAGGCTGGAACTGGAGCTACCAGGGTGCAGGAAGCAGTGTCTCAAGGATGTGCAGAGCAGTAGGGTCCTGAAAGTGGTCCCCCAAAACTATTCTTTTCTCCTAGGCCTCTGGACCTGTGATGGGAGGGGTGGCCTCAAAATCTCTGAAATGCCTTCAAGGCCTTTTTCCCCATGGTCTTGGCTATTAGCACTTGGCTTCCCTTTAGTTGTGCTAATCTGTCTAATCTGTCTAGTAAGTGGATGCTCCACAGCCCACTCATATTCCTCTCCTGAAAATGTTCTTTCCTTCTCCACCATACAACCAGTCTGTGAATTTTCCAAACTTTTATGCTCTGCTTCCCTTTTAATTATAAATTTCCCAGCCTCGGATATTCCTTTTTAGCAATGCCAATAGACTAACAGAAGCAACAAATAAGAATTTAAGGGTCCTTGCCCCTCTACAACTCATCTTCTATTGAGAAAGAAAGAAGATAAAATGAAAATAAATTTTAAAAATCAAATTTGATAAATCCTGTGAAGAAAATAATTGAGTAATGGGATAGAAGTTAGCTGGCAGGGCAGGGTGGAGTGAGTGAATTGCATTAAGGAGCGTGACTACAGAGAAACCTTCTGATAAGAAACCCTGTAAGTAAAGGTCTAAGTGATGTGGATGAGGCAGCCACAGGAAGACCTGGGAGAAAAGTGTTCAGGCAGAGAAAACAGCAGGTACAGAATGTTTTGTATAAGAAGGTAGCAAAAAGGCCAATATGTCCAGAGAATAGAGGAGGTAAGGAGAAAGATAGGGGATGAGGCAGGTGCTAACTCATTAACATCCTTGCAGGTTGTGGTGAGAGTTAGGATTTCATTCTAACTGTAATAGGAAGACAGTGGAAGGTTTTAGAGGGTGAATGACATGATTGGATTGATATGTTGGAAAAGTCATTGTGGCAACTGTGTTCAGTAACAGTCCACTTGCATGAAGATCCCTCACAGCAGCAGACAACCCAAGTGCTACCACCCAACCCATCATGAAAATTTGGAAAGCCAGGCCAATAGGAAACAAGTTACAAAGACCCAGCCCGTAGAAAGAAATATAAACAAGACCAGAAAAAGCATGTGTTGAGGACAAGTTCACATGGAATTGAAGCCATATTGACATTGACTGCATTCCCTGCCTGCTTAGGGATTTTGCTTCACCTAAACTAGTACCCTGGGACAGTGTAACAGCTTAAGATTTGAGAAAAGCAAGAGATGACACCCGATTATTCTTTGAATTGGCTTCTGTGTCTGTTGTTGTTTTCCCTAAGTTTCTGTCCCTTACACACACATTACAAAACTTTGTCTCAATTCTTTGCTTTTAAAGGATTTGACTTTAACAAATTCACATTGGGCACTTGCTTAGTAGCAAGGGAAATAAGTGACTCACCCCCTATGTTGTAAACCTTTTAGGAGTATTATACAGAGATGCATACAGGGCACACTGGTATGTCTTGTCATTTTGTGACAAACTTTTGTTGGTTTGTAGTCTAGTGGAAAGCATGTGGAATTAGCAATCAAGAAAGGTGAGATTTGGTTCTGGCTGTGCTTCTAACTATCAATGCAAACTAGAACAAGAGATTTATTTTTTTAAGTCTCAGTTTCATTTTGTCATGTGGATAAAGAGTAATACTTCCTTTAAAAAGATCTTGGATATCCTGGCCAGGCGTGGTGGCTCACGCCTATAATCCCAGCACTTTGGGAGGCCGAGGTGGGCAGATCATGAGGTCAGGAGATTGAGACCATCCTGGCCAACATGGTGAAACCCTGTCTCTACTAAAAATACAAATATTAGCTGGGTATAGTGGCACGTGCCTGTAGTCCCAGCTACTCCAGAGGCTGAGGCAGGAGAATCACTTGAACCTGGGAGGCGGAGGTTGCAGTGAGCTGAGATTGCGCCACTGCACTCCAGCCTGGCAACAGAGCAAGACTCTGTCTTTAAAAAAAAAAAAAATGAACTAAAAGAACTTGGGTATCCTAAACATGGTTGAGAATCAAAAAAATCCTCCTCAAAGACCAAACTAGATATTATCCAATCCACATTTTAAAATTTCCTAACGGTATGTATAGGAGCTGTCTTCTCTCTATACTTGCTTTGCATACTTTACACATGCTGCTAACAGACTTGGTTATTAATTCCTGAACTCACTACATTACATTACAGAGTAGATGCAGATTCAAAATGAGAAAGATTCTTGTGCACTAACTAATATCAAGAAAGTAAGATTACATGTCTCTGTGAATTGAGACTAGACGTCTTTGTTTTTTGTAATCAGTATGATATCTAACATGTTATAGGCACTCAATGTAGATGTTTGCTGAAATAAAGTTGATGCTATCAATTGTCACTTTTTTCTTAAGGCAAAAAACTCAAGGATTCAAATAGAATTCAATGAATGTCTAGGTCAGTGGGGCAAGGGCAAAGAAACTGAAATGTCTTGTCTCCTAAAATTGTGGTAGTAAAGTACACAACCAAGTATTAATCTTGTAGCCCAGAGAAATAGATTATTGACAATATGCTGTATTTTAAAAGGCAAGAAACCTTTTATATGTCTCAGCAATAAACTCATTTCAATTTTTAAAACTTGAACTGCTGATTATCTAGAAAATAGAGCTATTTAGAATAAATTATTGTTTATTTATATACCAATATTTATTGATACATACTCTATGTTGGGGAAAATAGGCATAGTGTAGACAGACAAAATCCCTTGCCCTCATAAAATCCACATTCAATTGGTATAGCTACAAACTAAGCAAGTAAACATGGAAATGCATAAGAAATTTACCTCAGAATCTTGGTGAATGAGGGTGTCTTTTAATAAAACATTGTAAGTCCATCTGAGGAATAATTAGAAAATTAAATGTAAATATGTTTAAAAGTTAAATGCACTCTA
Organism: Ateles fusciceps; assembly: GCA_036589455.1. NCBI lineage: Eukaryota > Metazoa > Chordata > Mammalia > Primates > Atelidae > Ateles > Ateles fusciceps. The sequence goes on along the minus strand of JAZHEH010000681.1, from coordinate 992,692 downwards.
AAGATGTAAAGGTTTATTAAGTAATAAAATGTATAAAGAAAACTGTCAGTTACTAATGTTCTTCTGATTTACTATGCATTGTTTGTGCAAAAGTAATTGCAGTTTTTGCCATTACACTGATCTGAAAAAAAAGTAAATGAAAAAATTAAATTGCGGGAGTATGTGGTATAGTGTACATATATAATATGACTTCACTCTTGATTATGTATTGAGCATCTCTTCAAGGGCTCTCATTTAAAAAAAAAACACACATATAATGTTTAATTTTATTTTATAAGGGACTTGTATTGCTATTGTAATTTAAGTGTTTCTAATCCAAAATAATAGTCAATGGAATGTTCATAGGCCTCCATAAATAGGCATGTGTGCGTTCAAAAGAATCAGAACGTGTGTAAGATGGTAGCCATTAAACATGAAAAGTCTGCTGTATCCAGCTTGGGTAATGAGGTAGAGAGAAAAATTCATCAGATGAACTTGGAGATAATTCCTTTAGCACAGAAGGCAGAAACGTTAATTGATGGATGTGATGCCCACGCAGGACAACACATTTAGCTCCCAAACATGACAGCTTCAGATGGCCAATGTAAAAATGAAATGAAATGAAATGAAAGCCTCCTGAATTGAGGTATTGGAAAAGAAGAGAGAGATGACTTTACTGGATACCACATACCTATTTTTCATTCATACAAGAACCTCGATCAATTAGGAAAAAATCATAGTAATGATCCTTGGGACAAAAATCAAGACAGGATCTCCCTTTTCTCTTCCTTCCTTTCTTTCTATCTTTTTAAAAACTACTATTATTAGACAACTTCAGGCCGGGCACAGTGCCTCATGCCTGTAATCCCAGTGCTTTGGGAGGCTGCAGCAGGAGGATTGCTTGAGGCCAGGAGTTCAACAACAGCCTGGGCAACATAGTGAGACCTCCTCTACAAAAAGAAAAGGAATGTTAAAAAAATAGCCGGGAGTGGCAGTACATGCCTATAGTCCAAGCTACTTGGGAGGCTGAGGCTAGAGTATCGCTTGAGAATGATAGTGGAAGGTTATCATGAGTTATTATTGTGCCACTGTACTCCAGCCTGGGTGACAAAACAAGATCTTGTATCTGAAAAAAAATTAATGAATTTAAATAAATAAATAGATAACTTCACTCAAGATGAAGTATAAAAAGAAAAAAAAAATGTTCTCTTTTCATGAGAAGCTATTTCCTTTGGAAGAAGCTGGAAAATCTATGCTTGTGTTTTCTTAGGTGGGTGACTTGAGAAATATGGTCATGATTTTAAAGATCATAGTCAAGGTGAATAAATCTTACACTGAACTCACCCTGAGCCTCATATTACTACAGAATAAAACAAATCTTGCTGATCCTGACAAATCCAAATTGAAGACTGCCTGCCTAGACAAATCCCAGCTTATCAATCAGGCTGCCGGGAGGACGCTAGTCCAAGTGCTGGACCCCTGCCCCCCAGCCTGCCTGGCATTCACTGCTCCCTCTTTTGCTCTGTTTCTCTCCTCTGATTACACAGGTTATTCCAATGGTGTGCCCATTTTAGACCAACAAACAACCCAAATGACCAGACAAAAAAAAAAAAAACAGGCAGAGGTGAGAAGACCGCTTACAGTCTTTATGAACAAAATTCAAGATCTTTTCCTCTCAACAATTTACATTTGCATGGAGCAAAAAATCTGACTCTAAAGAATAAAAGGGAGGCAGAGGCTTGAAGTTAACAGAGCTGGGTTTAAGCTCTGACTCGGCTCCATGCTAGCTGTGCAATGTTGGGCAAGTTACTTCATCTCCTGAGGCCTCAGCTTTCTCTTCTGTGTATTGGAGGTAATCATACCTACCTGAGCATTATGTGAAGATTAAATAAGAAAATGCAAGTCACGGGTTGGGCACAACTTGTCACATAGTAAGCACTCAATGTTTGAAAGTATTATTACTGAGAGAAAAGCAATTCAATTCTGAGTTGAGATTCTGAAGGAAATTTGTGTAATTGACCAAAGCACATCCTGGAATGTGAGATTGTTCCAGAATGGCATGGGTAGGAATGTAAAAATGGGTAGTTTTGTCCCCTGTTGCTAAATCATAGTTCCACAAATGTACTGAAAGCTTTGAGTGAATTACATAATTTCTCTGGGTTCCAATATCATTGTCTTTAAATAGATACTATTTATATCTTAATCCTAATGAACTCAGAGATCATGTAGCGCTGCCTTAGAATAATGTCACCTATCATAAGCACTGATTTCAACAGCCCAAAAGTTGTTGAAAGATATTCTGGTTTTTGCTGGCATCCTGCCGACTTTATAGAGTATTTAAATACTTGGTTTACAGCAATATTAAATCAATCTCTGCACTCTCCCATCCATTTAATTTACTCCCTGCAGCTGCTCCAAAACCTCTCCCCCTCAAATACTATAAAAAACTAAACCCATCCTCCACCACCATCTCCATGTCATTCTTCCACTCTTTACCCCTCTCTTCTTCTCTCATCGGCATCTTATTAATTATCTCAATATGTGGCCTCTCTCCCAGCAAGAAGAAGAAGAATCCTTCTTCTTCAAAGGGAAGGAATACAAGGAAAGTTGAGGTAGCTATTACAGATGTCTCTTTGTTGAGCTGAAAGTCTGTGAACAGTAAAAATGTTTATGCTCTCATAGCTGCCTCATAAGGTTGTTGTGATTAAATGAGATAATATATATAGAATTTAAGCAAAGTGCTTGAACATAGTAAGCACTCAATAAATTGTATTTTTTATTACTATTACCTTTGGGCTGATGATGGTTCATGCTCAGCAAATACTATACATTAGAAAAAACAAGCAGCAAAGTGAGAAAGCAGAGACCCAGAGTTCAACCCTGTTCATAGACATATAGACCTTATGATCCTTATATTTGACATCTTACCTGACTATACTATTGTACCTACTTGCTCCTTCTTGTCTTAGCTGACCTCCTTAGAAATGACCTCTTGTTTTCCTGGTGAATCAATCAGGGTTTTAACTGCCCTGGTCCTCCCTGTCAGTACTATCTAATTGTGACCCTTATCCTGGAATTCACAATGTTTTACATTATATCAGCATATGTTAATTAAGATCTTTAGCCATGAGTATCCTCATTTGTGATAGTCACTGGATTATCCTGACAAAAGAATAAGAAATATTTACTAGCAAATCATTTGGCTAGATTCCTGTTAATCTAAGCTTCTGTTTTCCATGTTTAGCTGAGTAAGTAGTAGAGAAAGTTCCAGGTTATTGCAATCTTAACTGGTATCCTCAAACAATGAGATGTTGATTCAGGTCTTCTTGTAGACAAGCTTCAGAATAAACAAGTAAAATGTTTGTTTATCTGCCATGTTTTCCTGTGAGCATTTTCTGGTAATATTCTTGGGAACTGGTCTCGTAGTAACTGATATACTTGATTGGAGAGACTCCCACCCCTTGCCTACACACATAATTTTAAAAATCAAGCTTTAATTTTGGTAAAGGTTTATTGATATTGCTCAGCTCTGACAGCCCCAGTTCTACTGCAAGACCTGTCCAGAGGTGAAATGGACTTAGTAATGCCTTCAACTTTCATTACTCAGTCAGACTGTGGAGTCTATCAATTATCCCAGCATTGGCAGTCAGGTGAATTAATTGGTATATTTGACAAGGACAGCTATTACCCTATGTTTTTTCTGACAGCTAGTTTTGATATCAGGAATTTGTCAACCTCCCCCTTCACAGGAGTGATGGGAGGGATGGTTGAGTCAATCAAGAGAGGATATTCAGAATTTTCTCCCCACCCTCAGCAGCTGCAGCTAGCCCTCCTCCTAAATGGAATTGCTGACATTCTTAACCTGAGCATCCTAGCACGTGACAGACTTTCACAGTACAACAATCTATACCAAATGGGCTGACAAAATAAGAAAAAAAAAAACAGAAAAGTTGGTAAAATTATTAACACCAAACTGGGAATATTTTAGCAATGATTTTAGTGAGCTTCAGAGACTAGCTATACTCACCATACTCCACTTTCCTGTGTTCATTCATCTGACAGGAGTGGATTTTTCATTTCCATCAGTAGATAAGGTGGCTTCAACTGGAAGTCATACATGTATGCAAGTTGTAGTCAACTTTATCTTAGAAGATGTTCGAAACATAAAGATGCAAACAATAAATCTCTTAGGATCCTTTTCAGCTTTATGATTCTTATGATTCAAAAGCCATTTGTATTTTCTATGACCACTTTTTGGAAGTATTATAGCCAAGAGACTAGGGCTAGTGAAAAAATAATAATAAGACAAAAGAAGCAGCAAGACAAAGTACTGACTTTCTGTGTGACTTTAAAAAAGGTACAATCTTTCTATGGAATTCTACAATATGCCTGTAAGATGGGGAAACTAGCCATTCTACAGCTTTCAAAAACAATTTTCCAAGATAAGGAAGGCAGTATGACTGGGATAGAAATCTGAACTCTTTGGAAGACAAGCACAGTTAACCCAAGGCATTACTCTCACATTTCTACATTCCTCCTGGGTTTTTGCTGGGTGCAAAAGAAGAACCAAAGTGCTGACTTCACTGGGATGCTGTAAGGCCAGGTGTTAATCGTGCTATGCTACAGTCATTTGCTGTAACTAGTCCCAGACATTAATGCTGACCATGTGAATTAACAACTCAGTAGGTCTGGGATTGTCCAGGGTTGACCAAGAAGTGCTGAGCGGTAAATGTAATCCACAATCCATAAAATTAAGCCTAGTGGAGAAATGCAGTTCAAGGACATTTAAAACAATTAAGCAAGAGGAAAAGCAAAACTGATGTTCAGTTACATTTTCTGGGTGGCATGTTGGGCTCATGGTGTGGAAGTGACCCTTTGAAAAGGTTAATGTCAAAGCAACTGCCTCCACCGTTAGTGAGACGCTGAGCCTTTCCCTTAGGACGTGATTAGGTCTTTGAGAAGCTTGTAGAGGTGTTTCTGGAAGCTGTCTGCTGTGGATTCCCTCTCAACTGCTGAACATGCCATGCTATTAATCTCACTTCTGAACCCTCAGTTCCTCTTCATAAAAAGATTGTTGTTTCTTGTTTTCTGCTCTCATTATTTCCACCTCTCTCAACCCCCTTCCCAAGATTCTACTGTGAGAACAAAGTTGAAGACATAAGGAGGAGTGAGAGACTACCACAGACAGGTAGAAGCAGAGACTCTGCAGCGTGGTATGTCTGAAAGCTCATTAACACCCAGTCTTCCAAGCTTAAGCCTAGGACACAATGGCCATGTGTAAATGACTGTGCAGCCTCTACTTAAGTAGCTCCACTGTCGTGGAACTCATTGCTCCTATAGCTTCCCTCTGCATCTTTGGAAGCCTCTGAATATAAGAATATATTTTTTAAAGTGACCTGAAATCTGTCCTCCTATAACTCTCACCATTAAAGTCTAGCCTTCTGGAACTGTATAAAACAAACCTAACCATCTTTGTCTAGCAGCACTTTGAAAATAGCTAACCCAGGCCTCATGAACAGGAATGAATTTGAGTTTTAAGAGACCTCACATTTATCCAGCTTGAGAACCTCTCTTTAAGAAACCTTATATATAAATAAAAAAAAAAGAAAAACAAAAAGAGGTAAAACTGCAAAAAAAAAAAAAAAAAAAGAAAGAAACCTTGTATAAAAGTATTTACAAAGTTAGGTGCAAAAGTAATTTTATTTTGAATAGAAAAACATAATAAAGTATAGATTTTAAAAAGCTAACAATAATACAGACATCACAAAAGTCAGAAAAAAATAATTTTATTAATTGCCCAATAAATCTCCTTATTTTTTATTTCCTACATTTTTTGAATCAACTCTTACTTAATAATCATTTTGTAGTCTTATTTTCTAAAGCAGAAATAAAAAAGATAATTCAATCTAGTGTTTATCATCAGAATTTTTATTTTTTTACTTTTGATAGGTAAAAATTTTTTTTTTAGCTATACCAGTTGTGATGGGTAATAGCAATGATTTTTAGGATTGTTGCCAAATTTGGGCAAGCCTCTACATGTTTCTTTTATATATGAGCTCCAAGATTTGGAAGAATTTTTTCATAGACCAACTTCTGTCTCTAAATATTTCACACCTGGCTTCTCTACACTGGTCATAAGCATCCAATGCCAGGCACTCTACGACACTTTGGTAGTGCACACAGCCGCTGGTCTTGTATCTTCATGACACAATTGATGATGGGTGAGCCAGCCCAGTCAAGGAAAGAAATATTCCTGGAAGACATTTTTACCCCAGGACAGCTAAACCTACTTAACTGTGTACAGAAGTGAATGCAAACCACAAAAATATATCCTGCTACACTCAAACTAAATGTATCTTCATCTCAAGTTCTCCCTAGCTGGAGATGAAAAATATCCATTGTCCCCTGAAACAAAAGGGCATGTGAAGGAGGGAGAGCCCAAGTGGAAAGAGACAATAGCCTTAACCTGTTGTAGTGACAATATCTTACTTTTGAAATGCTATTAAAACTAGTGACCATGTGAACTTATTGTTGGCCTTCTCCCTAGGTCTTGTGAGGGACCTGTGTACATGAGAAGCCCTGAATCTTAAGGTTCATTGGCTTTACAGACATCTGCCTCTGTCTGTGAGTCCTTGAAACAAAAATCTACCCACATGGACAAAGAGACTCCAGTTCCCCTTACAATAAGTCATAGGGATTGGTGAAGAGTGAGAAAATCCGTAGCTTCATAGGATCAGGAAGTGAGCCAGTCACGTGCAGAGTGATAGCTGTGACATTTGGATGTGGTACAAAGCATGATATGCATTTACTGGCAATTGACTGATCCGCACTTTGGGGCTGTTGTGTTTTCTTCCAGTAAAAGTCACTACATCCTCAAGACATTAACTATGGAATGGGAAAACTAGTGTTAAATTGTGTCTTATAAAGCCAGAATCAACCATGGTTTCAGGAACCAATATTACATAGGAGGGAAAAATGTGTGTACTAGTCACATATTTCCATTGAGCACATAACCATTTAGCTTCCTGTTTCTTGTCAATGGCATGAGAAGGGAAAGGCTATCTAGAAACGAGATACATTTAGATGAATAGATGATGTTACCTCTCTCTTTTTGCACTTAATGTATCTTGGCCCGTATTTTTTATTCATTTATTTATTTAAAATATAATGTATTCTGTTGTCACAACTTAGCTTCAAATTTCTCAGGGACAGGATTATGTCATACTCTTAAAAAATTATTTTTGTATCCTCAGCATTTTTAATATGCCTCCTATATAGGAGGCATCATGTGACATTATTGAGAACTTTTTACATATATTTACATTACTTAATAGAGTTTAACAATCAAAACAAAAATTAACTTGTATATTTTTCCTATTCTCATACTGTTTCTCTTTTTTCCCTTTCTCCTCTTTCTTCCTCCATCCTTATTCCTTAATCCATCCCTCTGTCTTTTGTCCTTTTATTTTCACCAAGTTCAGGGCTTTGGAAACAGGAACAGTTTGATCCCTGGCTTTGCCACTTTACTGTCTGTGTGGCTTTGGACAAGAGACTTAACCATTTGAGCTAGAGTTCCTGCACCTGCAAGATGGGGAGAATAAGAGATCTTCTCAAAATTGTTGTGTTCAATTGATAAAATAATACAGCGAGTCTCAACCCTTTTGGAACAAATGCTATAATTTTATTGCAAATATTTTGCAAATAACTCATTTGTTATCTTGAGATAAAATTCATAAATTATGTAACCTACATACACACACAATAAAAAAATCTGTATAATGCCCACATGTGATATAAAGATGATATAAAAGAAATTTATCTATCTATCTATCTATCTATTGAGACAGAGTCTAGCTCTGTCGCCCAGGCTGGAATGCAGTGGTGTGATCTCGGCTCATTGCGGCCTCTGCCTCCTGGGTTCAAGTGATTCTCCTACCTCAGCCTCCTGAGTAGCTGGGATTACAGGCACCTGCCACTGCTACCGGCTAATTTTTGTATTTTTAGTAGAGACGGGGTTTCACCATCTTGGCCAGGGTGATTTCAAACTCCTGACCTCATGATCCACCCACCTTGGCCTCCCAAAGTGCTGAGATTACAGGCGTGAGCCACCTCACGCAGCCAATATAAAAGATATTTATAATGGAATAACTTATAAATGCTGAGGCAAAACTACACTAGATGACATAATGAAGTGATGTGATTTTGCACCTACATTTTTCACCATATGTGTGACAGGTGCAAATGCAGACCAGCACAGGTATGCAGTATTAACACCGAAGTACCACGGAGTGCAAAATAAAGTGCAGTCTTCCTTCAGTTTACAACATAGCTGCAATCCTGGAAAGTTATATGTATGTAAAAAATATGCATGTAAAATCTAGGCAAAACATACTTTGTAAGTAAAATGAATGCAGATTCTAGGCCTAGATAGTCCCCAACAAGTTTTTACCTCTATAGCTGTTCCATTGGCCCCTTTGAAATTCAGGTAGGATGCAGGATAATTCTTCCTTATGCAGAGCTGTTCCAGGCATTGCAGGTTATAGAGCATAATGCATCCTCGGTTCCCACTTGCATGGTTATTTTTCCAACACCAGCTGGGTGTCCAACAATTCAATTCAATTCTGACACTCTCTGGAGTTACTGCAGATGCCACAAATTAAGGACTTAGTCCCACAAAACTTCCCCATTTCAGATGGCTGCTACAAATGGGGTGCTCCAGCTACTCAGACTTCTGTTCAACCAACTACAAAAATATAGGGGTTGCCACCCTCACCCCCAGGTTTGATAATTCACTGGAACAACTCATATAACTCAGGAAAGTGCCATACTTAACTATTACAAGTTTATTATAAAGAATATATTCAGAAATAGCCAAATGGAAGAGATGTATAGGGCAAGGTTTGGGGGTGGGGGAGGAGGGAGGGGGCAGAGCTTCCATGCCCTCTCTGGCCTGGCACACCTCCCTCCTGGCACATTGATGTGTTCACCAACCAGGAAGCTCTCCAAATCCTGTTGTTTAGAGACTTTTATGGAGATTGATTAGATCATTGCCTATTGGTGATTGAACTCAAATCTCTTAGCTTTTCTCTCTTTCCCAGGGGTTTGAGAGGGCTGGTGAGGAGGGGTGGGAGTAGGTTGAAAGTTCCAGCCCTCTAATGATGGCTTGGTCTTTGTGGTGACCAGCCCCCATCCTGAAGCTTTCTAGCCCTGACCCCTCACTCCAAGAAACACCTCACTCATGTACGAAAGGTAATTATCACTCAGGAGACTAAGAGTTTTAGAAGCTATGTGCCAAAAACAGAACAAAAAACAATTTTTTTTATTACATAATACATCGACCCATCAATGGTGGCAGAACTGTTCAATTTTATGACAACAAAAAAGTAGTTCCACAAATTTTCAAAACGGTGGAGGTGGCATCGCCTTGACTGAGAGCCACTAAAATAATAAATCTCTGGGGCTCAGGCCTGTAATCTCAACACTTTGGGAGGCTAAGGCAGGAGGATTGCTTGAGGCCAGGAGTTTGAGACACCTTGGGCAAATAAAGAGATCCCCATCTCTACAAAAAAATTAAAAATTAGCTGGGCATGGTAGTGCATGTGCCTGTAGTCCCAGCTCCTCGGGATGCTGAGGTGGGAGGATCACTGGAGCACAGGAGTTCAAGATTACCCTGAACAATGATCACGCCACTGTACTCCAGCCTGTGTGACAGAGGGAGACTATGTCATTAATAATAATAATAAAGTCCCTAAGTAGCTAGTGTAGTGCATAGATTATAGTAGAATTGCAATCCAAATTAACTGCTTTTCCTTTTTCCCTTCCTCTTTTCCTCCCCCATCCATTGCATGTGCCCTGAAGCTCTGAGGAATTGCAAAAGGTATAAAGATAACTGTTTCCAAATCACTCCACTGGGGATAAAGCAATGAGAAAAACAAACATAAGTTAACTAGAAAAAAAGAATCTATTCCCATCCATATACCTATAGACATTATTTCTGTCCTGCAAGACATCTGTAGTCTATCAGGGTCCACACCCACCTGATTAACACACCCACCTGGTAGATGGGAACTTCATCATGTTCAAATAATTTAGAAGTAGCTGCCAAAAGATTAAGGAAATAGTCTTGTTTGTGTTTGCTTCGAATGGTATTGAAAACAAAAGTGACATCAGACTTCCCTATGGGCTTCTGGTTAGTTTCACAGGGAAACTGAAAAGAAATTGCCTGTTAAGGGAAGAACACATTTGGCAACAGGAATTCTAGTGAGTACCTTTGTGGTACTACAATAACCAGTATCAGCTGATTCCTTGTTTGAAGGAGTATGTGTCCTTTGGGGAATGACCACAAAACTTTTAACTTGAAGTTGGGGGCAGGAAGGGGCTTTGGAGAGATAAGGTGATAATAAATTGGGTTAATTAGGATTCTTTCTGAAACTCATTTTGATGCTCTTATCTGCCAGCTCAGTGTGCGTTATGGATGTTAACTCCTTTATCCTCATAACTTTTCTCTGAATTCATTATAGAACAGAGACACGATAGTATTTCAAAAGGTGAAGTATTTCAGAGGGCAAAAAGAACAATTGTGATGAACATACAGGTGAATGAGTGAAAATCTCTCAGATTCTTTGTTCTTAACAGTAGTGGTGGTGCCTTGATGAGATAATGTTGAGAAAAAAAATCAGACACTTCTCAAGGTTTTCATTAAGTTATCACTTGGTATTTGATGTATCATGAATATAACAATAATAATAATAATAAAAGGTCTCATTGGTGCCATGTACTGAAACAAGCATTTCAAATCCTCATAGCACTGCAAGGTAGGTTTTATCATCTCATTTTACAGATGAGAAAAATCAGGCTCTGGGAGGTTAAATACTTTACCAGAGGTCCCGCAGCTAAACAGAAGACACTGAAACTAGGTGGGAATGGAATCCACCCAACTTCAGGGCCTTTGGGGTTTCCACTTCCCTACTCTCTCTGGTTTAAAATCTCCTAGAGTAAGCTCTTTCTCTCTTTTGTGCTACACTAATGCCTAAGACTTTCAGGGATGGGACAGGCACATTTCTTAAAGTATACATAAAATGTATAGACAAAAGAAAAGTTTAATCAATATGACTACATAAAATTAAGAAAAAGTTTGCAGGACGAGAAACACCATTTTAAAAAGACCAAAAGAAAACCAAAACTAGGGGGAAAATATCTGCGATGTATAACACAGACAAAAGTTGATCTACTTACTACATAAAGAACTCTTGAAAACTGAGGGATAAAGTACCAAAAGCATGAGAGGAAAATGAAAAAAAAAAATACACGAACAGATAGTTCACACAAAAACATAAAAATTGGCTCTTAAACATACAAAAAAATGCGCCATCCTGGTTAACACAGTAAAACACTGTCTCTACTAAAAATACAAAATATTAGCCGGGCGTGGTGTCATGCACCTGCAGTTCCAGCTACTTGGGAGGTTGAGACAGGAGAATTGCTTGAACCTGGGAGGCGGAGGTTGCAGTGAGCTGAGATCGCACCACTGCACTCCAGCCTGGGTGACAGAGTGAGACTTCATCTCAAAAAATAAAAATAAAAAAATAAAAAAAAAGTTCAGACCACCAATCATTATTAGGTAAATGCAAATTAAACCAATACTTAACTTACATGCCTTTTCTCACCTATTAGATTGGTGAAAACAAGCAGACAACATATTCTGTTGGCAAGGCTGTAGAGAAACAAGCATTCTCCTGCATTGCTGATAAGGATGCAAACTGGCACAACCATTCTTGATAAATTAGCAGTGCTTGACAAAACTACATACATACTTACTTATAACCCATGAATTTCAGTTCTAGGAACCTACGCTGAAGATACATGATCAGTAATCTGTAAATACATAAATGAAAGGTTGCTCATTTCAGGATTGGTTGTAATTGCAAAATATTAGGAAGAAAAATGCTCATGTAAGAGAGTGGTTGTGGTTGAACCAACTATGGCTCATTCACTCAGATTACCAAGTAACTGTAAAAAAGACACTTGGAGTAAATTTTATATATCCTGCTACATTAAAAAAACATAAAGTGTATTTATAGCATGCCAACCTTCATGTAAGAAAGGCAGATATATCGGCAAATATATTGAGATCTGCTAGTTTGTGCAAAAGAAATACAGGAAGAATAAACTAGAAACTACTGGCAATAGTTACTGAAAGGTGCTGGGTGCAAACAGGGTGGAAAGAACGGGGCAGTGGGTGTGGGGTAGCAGGGATGATGGAAAATGACTCTTCTCTAAGTATATCATTTTTAATGTCTAGCTCTGACTCAGTATACTTAGCATATCACCAGAACAAATTTAAAAAGTTAAAATCAACCAAGATGTGAGGAGAGTCCCAATGGAATACAAACAATAAACATGATCCCAACATATGACAAATTAATAATATAACTACACCAAAGGAGAGGAGAAGAAACTTCCGACTGTATATTATTAGGCTAAAAATAAAATGAATTCTATACAAATATTGTATTCAAGTTGGCAAATTAACTGTTTTTTCCATAGAGGTAAAGGCTAGCAATCCTGAAGCTCTTCATGTGTGCTCCAGGATTGAACAAATAAGCAAATATATTGTGGATAAGAAATATCAGGTCCCTCACTGTCAGACAAAGGGTTACAAGTAAGGCAATGGAGAAGGCTAGAATGAACATTGTAGTTTAATTGAACTTAGAGGAATCAGTTTAAAATCCTGGTTTTTACATAGATCAGGTAGACTATCAGATTAGATAGATTCAATAGATAGATAGGGAGATAGATAGATAGACAGACAGAGAGAGAGAGAGAGAGATAGAGTAATGGTTAATTTTATGTGTTGGCTTGACAGGGCCACAGAATGCCCAGATATTTGATTAAAAATTATTTAGCATACATTTGTAAGTGTTTCTGTGTGAGATTAACATTTGAATTAGTGGACTGAGTAACGCAGATGGCACTCCCCAAAGTAGGTGGGCCTCATTCAATGTTCTGGAGGCTTGAATAGACCAAACAGTGGCAAAAAAGAGAATTAGCTCTCTTTGCCTGACTGGGACATCAGTCTTCTTCTGCACCTGGACTTATATCATCAGTTCTCCTAGCTCTCAGGCTTTGGGACTCAGGTTAGAACTATGCCACTGGCTTTCCTACAGACAACAGGTTGTAGAACCTCTTAGTCTCCATAATTGTTTGAGCCAATTCCATATTATAAGCCTCTCTCTATATCTACATATATATATATAAAACATATATATATATATTTATTATAAGGAATTGGTTCACACAATTATCTATATCTATATAGATACAGATACCTATGTATAATAGATATCTATATACATATAGATAGACATCTATATACATAGATATATGTTTATAGATTTATTATATATTATAATAGATTGTATATATTATCTGTATCTATGTATTATTTATATCTATATATAGATATGTAATTCCTACTGATTCTATATATAGATACAGCTTTGCTACTGATTCTATATACATAGATACATATTTCCTATTGATTCTCTTGCTCTGAAGAACTCTGACAGATAGATAAAAGATAGATTTATAGATATATATAGTAGATAGTAGATAGTATAAAATATCTGTAAAATAAATAGATAACAGATATTTTAAAAACCCATAAAAACAAAGATACTCCCATGTGAATGTGCGTGAGCGTACATCACCTATTTCCTAGCCCTGTCCACTGAGAAGGCCTAGAACAATGATGCCCTAGTAGCAAAGGGCACACTTAGTGCCTAGATATTGGTTCATGCAATAAAAGGAACCAGAACTCCTTAGATAGATATTTGATTACAGGGCTGAGAAAGGGAAAGTACAAGATGACTTGTAATATCTCATGTGCCAGCGAGAAAAGAACTGCTCAAGAAAAGGATGGGGACATGTTATAAGGAAGCAGGAATGAACTTGAAGGGGTTCTGATGGCCAAATCTGGGATGGTTAAAGGAAAAAAAAATCAAAACTCATTAAAAAATAAACAACCATTAGTTCATACCTACATACAAATATTTGAATAAATAAATATTCCTTACAGTAAATTTCTAATCAATCAATGTGGAAAAAATGATGAAAACAGAAAATCACCATCAGGAAAATAGAACAGTGATAACTCTTGCAGACAGGAATTATCAATGGATGCTAAAATTTGTAGGTTATAAAAAGTGTGATAAGAAACAGAAATAGCTTCAAAATATCTTCCCATGGGACACTTATTAGGTGATGGAAGTTAATCAGACCAGTAATAAAATACACTGACATCATGTAACCCAGATATGATGCACTTAGAAGAACACACCATGCCTTCTGTGACATTTTCCTCAAAATGTCAAAAATGCATGAATCTAACCTGAGAACACATCAGACAAATTCAAACTGAGGAACATTCTACAAATAACTAGCCAGAATTCTTTAAAAGTGTCAAGGCCATTATAGAAAAGGAAAAAGAGAAACTGCCACAGCTTGTAGGAAACTCAGGAGACATGATTAAGTACAACATGGGACACTGGACTGGATCCTGAGCCAGAAAAGAAGACAGTGGGGAAATTGGGAAATTGGGGAAATTCAAAGAAATATCCCATCAATGCTGTATTAGTTCATTCTCACATTGCTAAAAGGAAATACCCAAGACTGGGCAATTTATAAAGGAAAGAGGTTTAATTAACTCACAGTTCAGCATGGCTGGGGAGGCCTCAGGAAACTTACAATCATGGCAGAAGACCAAAGAGAAGAAAGGTAGCCTCTTCACAAGGCAGCAGGAAGGAGAAGTGCAAGCAGGGGAAACGCCAGACACTTATGAAACCATCAGATCTCATGAGAACTCACTCACTATCACGAGAACAGCTTGGGGGGAACAGCCTCCATAATCCAATCACTTCCCACTGGCTTGCTTCCACAACACTTGTGGATTATGGGAACTACAATTCAATATCAGATTTGGGTGGGAACACAGCCAAACCATATCAAATCCTAATTTTACTTTCAATAATTATACAGTGGTTTTGCAAGATGTTAATACAAGGGGAAACTGAGGAAAAAGTGTATGAAAACTGCTATTTTGTGTACCTTTTCTGCAACTCTAAAATTATTTTAAAATAAAAAGTTAAAATTATATAGTATTTTTTCTTAACCCTTCCAGTCACCAACTGCCTTGGCGATGTCATCACCAATTTTTTTTTTTGCACACAAACCCAAGGTGGCCAATCTTGGGGCCAGCACAGATGTGGCACAAACTTCACCCCCTGGTGCACCTCAGGTATACAACTTTGATCTTGCTGCGGTTGAACTTCGGTGGCATGGTGGAAGCTGCTGGTGTCAGATAAACCTGGATTCAGGACAACCAAAGAAAGTTGCACCTTGGCCTCCTCCAAGCCAAAAGCTGAAAGCAGATACGTAAATTTATTTAACCCAGTACTTCCTGAAGAATATTTTGTAGAGCCTGTTTTCAATAGTATACTAAGAAGTATTATGTAATAAAGGGGTTCAGTGACCAAAGGAATTTGAGAAGCACTGAGTTAAACGAGGTTAAATAATAGATTTCTTTTTTTGCAAAATTTCTTTGGAGAAGATTCTTGCTAATATGCTTTGTGATTTCTCAAAATATAGTATGTATATCCTAAATTTGTTTGATCCCACAACACGTGTGTGTGTGTGTGTCCAGCCCCACATCTTATGAAGTTTGTTTCTGCAGAACACATTTTGGGAAATTCCAATCTCTTTTAGATAATTTGCAATATTTCACTATCATATACAATGCTGCTGTAACTCTCTTGCCATATAAATCTTGCAGTGTAACTCTTACAAGTATCTCTAATTTCCTTATGACCAAATCTCAAAAATATAATTGTTGAGTCAATGACTGCACAGTTTGTAGAGTTTCTTGACACCCACTAGCTAACTCATGCTACTGAAGGAATGACTGATTTATATACTCACCAGCAGTGTAAGAAAGAGAGAGAAACTAACTGGAGAGAAGAGAGGAGATGTTGAATGAGAGGCCTTTTGTCAGAAGTAGTGCAGAAGGGACTGAGTTCATTTTTCTGAACCTTTTAACTAAAAGGGTATTTTGATATCAAACCGGGCCACACTCTTTCTTGGAATTTTTTAACAACAATGTTCAGTTCTAGTACAGTGTTGATTAGTTATATAGTAGTGGCTGGAATTAGCTCGGTCTTTGCCAGTTTATAGCTACCAAAACTACTTCACTCACTCATCTCCAATTTTTTTTCTAATGTTTTAGAAACTTTGGTTCCATCAGCTCAAGAACTTCCCACACTTAGTCAAAATCAAGACTGCTGTCAATTCACTTGTTGTTTGGTAGCCAGAGTGACACGTGGAAGGTGGTATTGTGGAGGCCATTGTTAGTCTTCTTGACATAGGCATCCAAAGCTGGGAGTCCATCTGTCCTAACCGCAGGCCCCACCAGAGGCAGGTGAGGACCCAAAACTGATTATAGTCTCACAGATCTCAATGTTCAGCCCAGAGAAGACAGTGCTGCTTGATTTTCTTTAGAGGTGAGATATTTTTAGCTCACCACTGGCTACATCAATCTCTGAAGAAATCAGGAACCCTGAGCTAGATATTTAACAAAAGTTTGTAAAAGCTGAAAACCGTGTAATGATAGTGTGTCTCTGGACCATAATAGCATATGGAACAGGACACCAGGCTTGTTTTCAAGACAAAATGACCTTTGTTAAATTACATGAAAATAATAGGGAAGCAGAGTGGTGAAAGAATACCAACCTGCAAATGCAGAAGCCAGGGCTTCCCTTTAATCCGTCCACTAAACTAATGTAATGACAAGCTGCGTGACCTTGGGTAAACTACCTAACATCTCTGGACTTAGGTCTTAAATGGCTTCAATTTGCATATCAAGATTTTGACAAAAAGTCAAAATTATTGCAGGGAAATAAAACACTTAATTTGTAGTCATCATCACTGCTCATAGCATATCAATCATTTGGGCAGCAGCATGGATAATTTAAGTTTCTCCCTGACAGAGCATATCAGATGCCACATGACCCACTTGCTCACCTTTCAACCCACCAAGTTCTTTCTAGCCTCAGGGTATTTGCACTTGCTACTGGATTTGCCCACAAATATTTCCCTTTGACCTGCAGCTATTTCTCATTTCTCCATCTCAGCTACAATCTCCCCAAAGAGGCCTTACTTGGCCATCCATCAGTCACACTCTAGTCACCCTCATCACTTCATTCTAATTGCTTCAAAACACTTGAAATGATCAAACTTAGGGATTTCTTCATACGCCAAATGCCTGTTTTCCTCCACGGAATATAAGATCCACAAAAGACAGATCTTGTGGTCTTGGTCAGCCTGTGCCTAGAACATTGCCCAGCACTGCAAATACCCCAAGGTAGGAAATAACTCGGTGGGCTGAAAATCAGAAAGGAGGCCATGTGACTAAAGCTTATAGAATTGAGGAGAAAGTGGTGAGAGGTGTTATCAGGAGGTAGGCAGGGGCTAGATCACGTACGTCTTATTGGCTATGGTAACTGAGAGTGATCTGTTATTGGTAAACCTTTGAATCTTCTCAGATGCGTATACTTCTAAAAGTAAATCATTTGCAAAACAGCTATGTTTGACCTGTTATTAGTTAGCAGTTACTTGAGACATACATCACAGCTGATCACTGCATCCCAGTGTGTCATAAATTTATAGTTTTACAAGATAACCTCAAAAGCAGGGGCTCCAGGGAGGGGCTTCAAAGAGTTTGTGAGTCCTTGAAGAGAAAGGAAAAATTTTGCTGCGAAGTGCAAGTGTGCGTGTGTGCTCCTGGAGAGAGTTTCCATCAGCTCCAGCCTATTCTCTATGGGGCCCTATAACCTCCCAATAATTGATCTCTGCTTTCAGCTTTCTCTGAACACCTTGACTCTTCCAGCATCTTGTTCTAGGCTGGCAAATATGCTTGCTGTCTATTTAAATCACAACTTAAAATTTGTGAACTATACTTTCTTCAGCAGGCAGGCAGAGAAGTAAACATGGGAAAAATTTACTTTAAAAAAAAGATCAATTAGCAAATGACAACCCATGATAAATCAGTGTCCATGTGTTAAGTAACCCGAGTGCAGGTGGCAAGGGCTGATTTTCCTCCCAATGACAGTCGCTGAAATATCCACATAAGATGATCTTTAAATATTTGACTGTTGCCTTAAAATAGCTACCCTGGTTTTTTAAAAAGAACATAATTTTAAAACCCTTAGCTTATTTTTAATTTATAGTACTTGAAAAAAAATAAGTGGCTGGCCCAATCATTTATATGCCTGGGCAAAAGCAATACATCTATATAAAAGTACAGTGATATATTTCTGTTGCTACTTTAATGTGCTGCTCCTCGCCCTGTATGTTCTGATTCATTGGAGAGTAGCAATCATGTCGACAGGCGCTGTTCTTCAGTTCCCATCAGCGACAACTAAAGGCCAATTCAAGGTTGTGGTGGGGTCGTGAATCTAACACAGTCGCTGATAGAACAATTTCCCTTCCACACAGCATTGTCAGTGGGACACACTGAGAATAGACAGGGAGGCTGGCTGTGTGCATCTCTATCTTCTTGCTTTTCCTTTTGTTTCAGAGCCGGTGTCTGCGGTGTGTGCCAATCCAGCACCATTAGGGAATAGAGGGCTGACCATGGAAAATTGATAAGGGAGAAAATTTCTAATGCCTTAAGAATTTGGGAGGGGGGTGGGAAATAAGCCTGTCCCTCTGTGCAAACAAGTCATCCAACAATGTATTACAGGAGGGTCAAGAGCAGAGAAACAGAAGGAGAGGCAGAAATAAAGGTCTGCCAGTTGTGAACAAGGGAGGTCTCAGAGCTTTACAAAAGAAAATGTTTACATTCCAGAGACTCAGAGGGTTAATTAAATAACTGAGTTCTCTGTTCTTTCATTGCCCAAATAGTGTCTGAATGAGTGAAGATGCTGTCTCTGCAGCTGCTTTTTGTGTTCCTTCCTCATTCTAGGCTGCAATCCACGGTTGACCAGAAAATCAACCTTATCTCTATTAGTCCAGAGGGTGAAGGCAGGTTTAATTTAAAACCAAGTCCAAAGATAGTGCATCTTGGATGCGGCTTTCATAGTTAGTGTCCTAACTTTTGCGGGCTAAGCCTCAAGTTTTGTTGAGATAAAGGCATCTGGAAAGTGGGAGAAGGATGAGTACCTACCAAGGACTAGGCTGGTTGTGGGGGCAGGTCCTGCAAGTGAATGGTCCCAGGTCACAGTGTGCAAAGAGCAAGGAGTCTTTCAAGCATTATCAGCATTCCACAGCGGTTTTAAACATGGACTTCAAGTTCAGAGAGGACACAAAGGGGTTCAGAACTCACTCAAAGACACGGCAGTGGCTGTGCAGTTGTGATTCGATCCAAGTTCTGTTGGAGAACAGAGCCCACACTCTTAGTCCTAGACTTGTGGCTCCCTGTTTTGGATGCCCATGTGAAGGAGACTAACTGTGGCACCCCACCTTTCACGTGTCCCTGTGGGTCCCAAACCCCAAATCACTGATGGCAGTCCTGGCTGTAAGTGAGAGGATTCTTTGCCTTAATAGTATCAAACCATTTTTAAATATTAGGAAAACACTTAAGATAAGTGAGCAACATGTTTTTGGTAGGTATAAACTGGCAAAGATGGAGAGAGTTCCAGCTACTACTACATAACTAAGCGTTTCTTACTTTCTGTAACAAAGACAGTTACTTGGGAGGAATAATAAGCATGAAATAAACAGTTACTTAACCCACATAAGAGGCAAATCCATCATACAGTTGCTGTATTTACCATCTTTTTTTCAGAGACAGGGTATTGCTCTGTTGCCCAGGCTGCAGTGCGGTGGTGTGATCATAGCTCACTGTAACCTTGAACTCACCAAGCCCAGTCTCTTTCTCTTTACTTCCATTTTTAGGAGAAAAAACCCCCTGATCTTCTAAATGATATTTTCCCAATTATAAAATGAATACATTGTTGCTATATTTTTTACCTTATCATAATATTGTTTTGGAAGTACAGTAATGAAAAATAAGAGAAAGAAATTAGCCTTAGTGCTACCACACTATTAATATTTTAATGTATTTCTGCTTCACTTATTTTGTATGCATAATTTTTGTCCGTTGTTTAATAGTTATATTACTTAAATACTTTTGAAAACAATTTTTAAAATGTAACATTTCTATGTAAGCATTTTCTCATGTTATTATGAACTCTTAATAAATATCATTTTAATGGCTGCTTAATGTTCCAGCAAGTGGATATTCCAGAATTTACTTAATGGTTCCTTTATTACCAGACATTAACTGGTTTCTAATTTTTACTATCACAAATAATGTCATGATAAATATTTGGGGGCATTTTCCCACATTTCAGATTATTTCCTTAGGCTAGATTTACAGAATTAGAATTGCAGAGTCAAAAGGTATGAAAACATTCAACACTCTCAAGAAATATTGTCATATTGCTTTATAAAAGGCTTGATGCAGTTTGCACTGCCACTAGCAGCTAATCGAGCAAAACTGCAATGTGACTAAAAACAGTTTATGGAGTTAGACCAGGGTTTCTCAACCTCAGCACAATTGACCTTTTGGGCGGGGTAATTCTTTGTTTTGGGAGGTTGTCCTATGTATTGTAGGAATGTTTAGCAGTATCCCTGCTATCTAGCCACTAGAATTCAGTAGCAACCCTCAGTTACGACAATAAAAAATGTCTCCAGACATTGCCACATGTATCCCTGGGGGGCAAAATCATCCCTGGTTAAGATTTAATGTGTTAGACAAACTTTAACTTACATTTGAGCTCCACCACATACTAGTAAGTCAGTGTGGGCAGATTACTTGATCTCTCTGGCTCATCATTTTTTCATTGTAAACTGGGGATGATTACACATAGCTCAGGAGTCGGTTGTGAAGATTAAATAAGATAGTGTGTGTAATGTGTTTCATACAATGCTTGGAGCCTGGTAACAGCTAGTAACTATTTGCAATTAAGATCATGGTGGCAATGCTTCCAGTGCCCTGTGAAAGGATCTGGCTTTTATATGAATGAAGGAAAGATGGGTTTGGTGAATCATTGGTATTCAATCATTATATTTCTGCACTCATTCAGTTAATATTTGCTGTGCCATTACTACGTACTAGGAATTGTTCCAGGTACAAGGGATACAGCAGTGTATAAAATACTGTCCTGATGGAGCTTACATTTGGGTGGAGAGAGAGGCAATAAATTGAGACTGGAAAAGTGAATTATATGATATGGTGGGAAAGAGGATAGAAATTGTTTGGGAGGTGGGAGAGGTTAAAATTTTAGATAGGATAGATCAGGAAGTCTCTATCAAAAAAGCAACAGTTAAGACTTGACTTTGCCATGTAGGCACTGCAGTAAGGCAGTTCAGATGGAGGGAAGAGCAAATGCAAAGGCCCTGAAACAGAACGTGCCTAGAATGTTCAAGGACTCACAAGGAAGCCAGTGTGCCTGGAGGAGGTTGGAGAAGGAATTAAGACATTGGGTGAGTGGTTGGCTGGTTGGCCTGGTGATGAGGGCCTTATGGAGACTTTGCTTTTACTCTAAGTGAGATGAGAAGCCATTAGATATCATTGTTTTGTACATTTTAAAATAGTTTTTTTGATAAGAAATCATGGAAAGTGAAATAGGAAAGGTAAGAGTGTCTATCTAGGGGGTATAGATTTGAGAGTGGAAAAACGGAAAAACCTGCTTTTCCATGTCAACAAGGTTTACCCAGCCAAGTTCCATATTATTTCCATCTTATTTTGAAACAATTCCATCTTATTTCCACTGAAAGATCTAACTTGGCTGAAGGCAAAGCTTCAAGGTTAGTAAGGAGAGCTGATTGCTGGACTCTGCACCACCATCTGAGTATCTGGGTGTGCTTCACACTCTCGTGTGTGTGTTACATTATCATGGCTGCAATGTACTCCTCAGAACATGGAACTCAACCTGCTCTCCTCTCTCTGTACCAACATCGAAGCTTTTAAAGCACCCCTAGAAGGTATGTCCATTTCTTTTTCTCCTTAAATATGATTGGGAAGTGAATAATTAGAGCAAAAAACAGATTAACTCAAAAGAACAAAGTGATGTGGGCAAAGGCCATAGTTTGCTCTTATAAAGAGTGATCGATTGGACAATTTATTGAAACAAATTTCTCTGTCTCTTAGGGAATTTGGAATGTTAACTTTCTCAGTGAGACTATGTCAGTGGTATGCATTTCTTAATCATCTTTTATTCCAGTATTATGACTCAGATTTAAGGTATATCTTTTATGCATGTCAACAAGTATAAACACATGCCTGAATGTTTTTCTACTTTCGTCTAAGGTGATATTAATCAGAATTCATTTCAGATAAATATCTCGACATGCACTTGAACTCAAAGGTGAGAGTGCATTCCATTCTGTTCTCATTTTATGGAGCAACTCTTCTGCCAGCTCTGGCTTGGCAATTTGGTTCTTTTGCAAAAGTCAGTTCTCAGGATCTCCTACAGAGGGGGAAAAAATCTCTGAGCCCAGTCTTAGGGGGTCTAGAGAGATTAGCTCCTTGGTATTTCATAAGGTTTGCAACATTTGAGGCAATTCTGTGAATTTCAAGGTTTTAAACCTTTTACATATTTTGCGAAACTAAAATTTTAAATTTTTTAATCCAGTTCTGCTCTTTCTATTCATTTCAGAGTTATCGTGGAAGGAGTTGCTAAAGGACCAAAGACAACTGCCAGTCTCTTAAAATGTAATTTTCCTGCATCAACGTCACAGAGGCAGATTGCTTGAGACTGCATTTATTCATTTCCCATTTTTTTTTTAACCATACTTCACCTTGGATTAATTGCTTGACAATGTCAGTCCATTTCTCTGTGGGATCCCCAAATGGGAATTCAGTCACTGCCTCTGGCCAAGTGGGGAGCCTTCATCTGCTTAGGATGACAAAGATCTGTGGTCTCCTCACCCAGCCACCTGTTCATCGGTGAGTCCCTTTGGCATAATCATCTATGTCACTGGAGCACTTGCAGATAGCCTGTTTGATGACTTAAATTTTGCTTTGTCACTTAGTGAGCCTGTCTTGTATAACTTTATAACTTTGAGCGTGAAGAAAAACTGGCTGTTTGTCTGAACATAAATGCCTCTTCACAACTGAACACTTTCCACCCTTGTATTAGGACAGTGTGCATTTCTACTGTTTGCCTGTTACTGTCACCTCACAGTTGCTCTGGGAAGCAGTGCAGATTCCCTCCCTGAGTTCTCCGACCACAGTGGATAATTCCAATGGCTTCAAGAAACAGGCACGAAGTACTGGGGATCATTTGTTGGTTTCACAATGTAGAGGCTGGTTTGTGATTCTCTCTAATGACAGACCAGACCTCTGGACCAGAAATGGGGCCATGGAAGTGGCACAAAAGGATCCCAGCAACAGGAATAAACAGATGTGGTTCTAGCAGTGCTTGTTTCATTAGAGTAGATACTTCTGTCTGCTTGAGTAGACAAATAGTTGACTTGAACCAACTGAAAAATCCACAACAATCCACACCAATTTGCTGAGTCCTAAAAAGAATGCAATTTCAAATATATTCATCTACTGAAACCGCGACCCAAACCAGTATCACCACCAAACCTACCCACCCCACCAAACACACACTCAGGGAAGGGAGAGAGGGTGCAGAATAAGGACCAAAGGATTTTTAAAAAGTCAAATAATTCTGCATAGTAAACCTGAACTAAAGCAAAATTCTATCAATCCTGCTTTTCCCATCAAAGTCTAAGCATTTTGGAAAATAAAATAATTTAAGGTACCGTAATTTGCTTTCACAGAAATACAATTTTCCAACTTAAGAGTCATTTACATGTATGGTGGCATTCAAAGTATCCTTTTAGTCTTTAATAAACCAAGCATTATAATGAAGATAGTGTCTAAACAGCCTTCTCCTTTTAGTGGTCCGCACCAAAGAAGATGAATAGATGGGCTTAGCTACAGAAAGGCAACCTCCATGGACGGGAGGTGAATGCATCCGTCTTCTGCATGTGGTGCTGAGAATCTGTAGGGCTTGCAAACTTAATGGGATAGTGTATCCTTCTTTTGCTCTTCACAATTAAGGATCTGGAACATCCCGGCTACCTCCAAGATTGGCAGCAAGGAAGGTAACCAGATGTAAAAGAATGCAAAGGGTATCTCTGGAGGGGAAACAGCTTTCAGGCTTTTGGGATTCTTTGGCCCCTAGTTCAAAATTGTGTATACCCTACTCTCCTGGCCTAAGGAAGGACTGGTGATTGGTGAAGGCTGAAGTTTAGAATTATGGCCACAGTGTCTTTGCAGCTGGTTTTCTGAACCAGTCCAATTAAGAGACAGATTGAGATTAAGCTCAAAGAGAAGATTTTTAGTCACGGTGTAAAACTTAATTTTCCTGATGAGAGAAACGAGAGCTAAGGCGAGAAAGTGCTAATGAAAGATTCCAGGCAAAGAAAGCAGGGCCAGCTGCCAGTTCACAGACTGAGCTTGGCAGACAGACAGTGGAACTCTGACAGGGAGTTTCTCTGTACATTTTAGAAGAGGCAGAATAGATCTAAATGCAGCCAACCTATTGATTTATTCTCTTTGTACTGGACATGGCTTTTCATTAAAGAAAGCAGATATTCAATAGTGTTAACTAGTAATGGGAATTGACTTTTCACTAATTGCACAGACCTTGGCATTAATACACTTTAATGGAACCTGGGCTCTGTGTCCCTCAGATCAATCCCGAAGTTTTTCTCTAACTCTTTCTGGTCAAAGGAAATGAATGGCATTGTAACCGAGGAGACCTTTTTTAACTTTTTATTTTTAATTCATGGAATGAATAGGCTGAGGAACTTTCTTTTATTCCAGGAGACCAGAGAGAGGGGTAGTTTTGTGACCTCTAAAATACATAGAAACTTTGTGGGTCTGAACTGACTTTGGAGTTTGGTGTTGGCTGTTTAAAATTTGGTTGTGAAGGCTGAAAAGAGTTCGGCTTCCCATGTACCCATTGCTGGATTTTCTGAGGCAGAAGATTCATCACTTATTTATCATTCATTTGTTAGATTTATTAAAAGTAAATAGGATCCCTGACAGCTGCTGGACTTACATACAGAGCTGGAACCATGGATATGAGAATATTGCTGCCCTGACAAACCTCTACAGCAGAATCTGACCTCACTCAAAGGCCAAGTTGCATGGAATACTGGATCCTGCCATGAACAAGGACATTCCTGAAGATCCCAGGATGGCAAATGTCCCACATCCTGTCCTCCAGAATTTATTGCCAGATTCTTTCTACAACCACGGAAGACTAGGAGGACCCTCTACGACAATGATGCGTCATATCCAAAGCATGAGACTTTGAGGTTCTCAGGGAGGATGTTTGTCTCTTATTAATCTTTGAATATAACAATGCCTGGAGTAGGAGCCAGACAAACCCAGTTAAATTTACAGTTTTACTTCTTTCTAGCTTGGTGGTATTAAGTCAGTCTCTGAGAGCCTCTGTGTCCTTATTTGCAAGAAAAAAGAAAATAGAAACACATGCTTCAAAGGGTTGTTGAGGGATTCCAATAAAATACTGTATGTAAAGCTTTTAGCTCATTGAGGCCTTCTTCAGTGAATGGTAGTTATGATTATCATCATCTTTGAATCCTTTGCACTTAGACATTGGGTAAATGTAAGTTCAGTGAATGAGTTCATTCTTTGATTCAACTAATTTTGTGCCTGTTACATCCCAGGTACTATTATGCAGTGCACAGACACATCTCCTGATCTTGTGGAGTGTACAGTTTGGTGGGGATACATGAACAGAGAAGCAAATGAATGGATAAACTGTCTGAAATTAATTTTGGATAGTAATAAGTTCTATGAAAAATATTAAGCAAGATAAGAGGATAGAAAGTGACTCTGTGTGTGTGTGTGTGGGAGAGAGAGAGAGAGAGAGGATAGAAAGTGAAGGTCTATGGAGGAGACAAATGAATAAATACAAACAGGGATTTCTTCAGGTACTTATAATGCACTCTGCCCTACTTGTTTTAATCCCTCTTACCAGGTATTCACTCAACAACCTCTCTCTTTACTTGATGAACTCTTGCGCTGTAGTTTCTCATTACATAGAGAGGTGAGATAACTTCCATTAGATGAGCGCCTTTATTCTTTTCCATCCTAGACCTTGTGTCCTTTTTCCTCAAGTGTCCCCAACCTCCATCCCAAGACTTCATCTCAAAAATGAACATTACAACCTGGAGATTTTTCTACAACATTTTTACTTAAGGGAGGCAGGAAAATACCTCTCTTTTCATATCTGACTTCTGTACTTCCAGGCTTGCCTTCCAAAAGCAGCCAGCCATGGATTCGAGATGTCTCAAAGTTTGAAGGAGTCTTTGCTTTCTGTCTGGTCCTGCAAAGTGTTCCACGAATGGACTGCCATATTGAATTATTTTCAGCAGTAGAAATTCTTCAATGGCCCATTTCAGACCAGGCTCTAATTTGAAAGTAATAACATTTGGGCAAAGCTTAGATGCACTAAGTTGCTGCCGAGGGCTTGGTGGGCTTTGAGGTAATTGGTTTTACTCAGTTGCTGATGCTTCACTTGGACAAATGAGAAATCAAACTACAGCTCAGTTTGCAGAAAAGCCCGTGTCAGCAGTTTAGTCCGACTACTATTTCAGAGCTTGTTATGTTATTGGCAATAAAAGGCAACTAATATACTGTTAATTAATATTGCATCCTACAGCTAATTTATCACGTTATTAATCAGAGTGATAAAGCCAAGGAAAATGCAGTTCACCTTTAGTGTCCCTTCATTTCTTTTAAACACTTGTATTTCTGCACAAATAGGTGTTTTGGTCAACGATGCCAAGTGTTTGGGTGGTCCTGGATGAGTGTATTCCATTTTCAAACAGTAACTTGCCCCTCAGGAATATTTTATTTAGCAAGACAGGACTTAAAGTGAAAGGGTAACCATTTCTGAT
Source organism: Ateles fusciceps (assembly GCA_036589455.1). Taxonomy (NCBI): domain Eukaryota; kingdom Metazoa; phylum Chordata; class Mammalia; order Primates; family Atelidae; genus Ateles; species Ateles fusciceps. The sequence continues at coordinate 965,710 of JAZHEH010000681.1, read as the reverse complement.
CATAACCTTGGCTTTGTGCTTCTAGTAATTATCCTTTAATTGCATTACCCTATTTGAAATAGAGTTGTAATTGGAAAAAAACAATTTGACATTCCCTGATGCTTACTCTGACATGCACTATTTGCTTTTTATTCAAATGTAAATTTTTGCCATAATACTATCAAAGAAAGAAAAAAAATTAAGCAAAATTGAAATGTCAGTTGCAATTTCTGACATGCAGGCAGTGTCATTCACTGGTGTTGTCTGGAAGGCAAGACTTTCACTTCAGATGGGAAAAAATATCAAACTCTGAAATTAGCATGCTCCGAGGAGAGGGAGAGATGGATGGCAGAATCACAGATCTATTCCTTTGGGATATGTGTCCACTTTGCACAACGGCTTCAAAATATCAAACAAGCATCCAGCTATGATTTTTGGATGAATAATCCTTTATGCTTAATATAAAAAAACATTTTCCTTAAAAACAGAAGAGTCACAAACTTGCCTCTATTTTACCTTAGGCATCTTGAAGGTGTAATTTTCATTTGGAGCATGTGTTAGGCAGTCTCTAAAATGGCTCTAATGAATTCTGTCTCCTGCTATCACACTCCTGTAAACCCTTCCCTTTTGGTTGTGGGCTGGACATTTCAACTTGCTTCTAATAAACAGAACACAGCGAAAGTTATAGCATGTCACTTCCAAGACTAGGTTACACAAAGTACTGTTGCTTTTGCTTTGGGCTTTCCTGTTTTGCTTTCTCACGTGCTCACCCTGAGGGCGACCAGCCGCCATCTTGTGAGCTTCCCTATGGAGAGGTCTTGTGGTAACTGAAGGAGGTCTCTGGCCAGTATTCGGATAAGAATTGGGGCCTTAGGCCCGGTAGCCCATGAGGAGCTGAATCTTGCCAACAGTTTGGAAGTGAACCATCTCTCAGTTGAGCCTTCAGATGAGCCCAAAGCCCCAGCTGACACCTATTACCTCATGAGAGACCTTCAGCCAGCTAAGTGGCACTTTGATTCCTGACCCACAGAAACTGTGAGGTAATAAGTGCTTGTTGTTTCAAGCTGCTCAATTTTGGGGTAATTTATTATATGGCAATAAATAACTAATACAGGGTAGGAGAGAATAAATATTAAAAAGATAAATAATTCCAGATATGTTTGGCTTGTCACATAGGTAGGAAAAAGCATGAACGATGGTGGAGGATGACAACAGCTATGTCTTTGCCTCAGTATGTTTCCTCAGATAAGTCATATGGCCTTTCTGTGCCTCAGTTTTCTTACCTTAGTCACAGATATAATTTACTCCCAGAAGTTCTGTGAATAAATTACTCAAAAACTTTGTAAGCACTGTACATACATGAAATGATTGGTATTAAAGCTAAGAAATAACTGCTTCAGTCCAGGACCCAGTGTAGCACTCACAGTGTAGTAGAATGAGCATTGTGCCTCAGTAGACCTGAATTCCAACCCAGGCCCTTTCATTAACCAGCTGGGTGACCTTGAGAAAGCCACTTAAGTTCTATCAGCTTCAATTTTCTGATCTGATAAACCTTTAGACACTGAAAGGAAAGAAAACAGGACAAGTAAGTTTTGATTGATGAAAGCAGCTTAGGAGCATGGATATAGTAATTGGGACCCTTTGGTCAAAAGTGACAGAAATCCAAGTTGAAATAGATTATCTCTAGGATCTACTTTAGGGTTAAAAATATAGATTTTTTTTTTTTATAGCATTTCTTTTGCTTTCACTAGGTTTCCAATAGAATGTGATTGTAATTTTCTTTTACTTCAGAGTCTACTTTTAAGGACATTTGTGTGTTGGAGTGAAAGAAAAAATACGTTTTTGAGAGCATGGTTAGTCAAGTGACTCCATCATGCAGGCAGGCACTGAGCAAAGGGATTGAGACCATGATGTCTAGATGCTAGGCGTGGTAGAGTTGACCACCAGCGCCTGTTTCTGGTCTTCTGATTTTTCCATCCCACTTTCTTTCTATGACTAAATCAGCCTAGAAGAGGTGTATTTATTTCAGGAAGAATCTCACACACTTCTAGAGTCTGAATTTTGCAGCTATGGCCTTAATGATGTTATGAGGCCAGGGCGGGCCCTTGCCCAACCCTGAGATAAGCATCTCCCCTGAATCATTTGCCCCAGGCACTTCCCTTGCCTCATCCTAGTTCTGGTCCTATATTATTTCCTTGGACTCACTGAACATAAGCCTCAGGACTACTCTCTCCTGGAAGGCAGAGTAGACAGCTGCTTCACTAGAGTTCTGAGAATCCTCCGAAGGTCCCCTTGACCACATCGTCTTCCTCACTGGCCTTCACCAATATCCAAAAGTCTAAGCCTGGAGTTACCTCCTAAAGCAAGAGGGCATTGGGAAAAGTACACAGGATTTGGAAGCAAGAGAAAGAGGTTGAAACTCAGGCTGTGGCAAAAAATAACTGGGGGAACTTGGGCAAGTCACTTAATTTATCTGGACCTAACTTTTCTATTCCATAAAATGAGGAGGGTATTATCTGCTCTCCTTTCCTCTGCATCTTTATGTGGATCAACTGAAATACTGATTGAAAAATCATTTTGAAAATGGAAAAGCAGTATATAAGGTCTTACTGTGATTGTTAAGGGTTAATACATTATTCTCTATGTTAGAAGGAATAAAATTATCTGTTCACTGCTTGGAACACTGTAAAGAAGGGAGACAGGTTGAGTAAACGTTGATTGATGAGCAAGGGGTGAGAGCATAAGTATATGAGTCAGGTCCCTTTGCTCAAGAGAAATCCAACTTCAAATAGTTTAGGTGAAAGAAGAAGGAAATTTCTGAAAGGGCATCACACTTAACCTAGAGTAGAACAAGGCGGGAGATGGTCCTCAGGGAAGTTTGGAAAAGGAACTCAAATCGAACCAAGACTTCATTTTTCTCATGGCAGAGCTTCCTTTTCTCTTATGTAGACTGTCTTCTTCCCTAGTGCTGGGAACCTGGCTGATGTGTGCTCCCCCTCATTCAAATCCTGTTGTGTCTACCAACCAGAGGGGCTGATTCTCTGTTGTTTCAGTTTTGAAGGCTCCAGGGAAGGATGCTGATTGGCTTGGCTAAAGTCATATGCCCACTTCTGGACCAACTGGAACCAAGGAGGCAGAATCTTTGTGGGGGACACATAGCAACTGCCTTTCCCAGAGGAGTGGGGAACACGTTGGAGCCGATGCCAAATGTTGTCCTCTGCAGTAAGGCCCTGACCAGGTCACTGGCTGCCACATACAGTTGTTTAGGTTGTGCAGTGTGCTGTACACAGCAGCCCCACCTGGCTGGGGAGACAGCTAACATGCAAGGTGCCTGCACAAAAGCAGTTCATTTCTCAAAAGAAGTATACCCCGAAATGTGGCAGCTAAGGAAGTTTTTGCAAAATGTTAGTCCACATGAGAGAAGATGGCAAAAGTTTCCATTGGAGGAAAAGATCAGCCTGTGCCAGAGAAGCCTTTGTTGGCCCTTTGCTCAGAGCCCATGAGTGCCAGGCAGTAGCCTGGGATGGATGACAGCTCCATTCTCAGAGGTGTGGCCTCTCCACATTTTGTACTGATGCAATGAAATGGGAAATTAAACTCTGACACCGATATGAATAGGGGGGAGAAAAGTGAAGGCTACAGAGTGACAGTTCTTGCTTCAGATTTCAAAGACACGATTGCCCGGCCCAGTGTTGTTGGCAGCATGTTCCAAATTGTTTGGGTTGTTACTGTGGAGGAATGCCAGTCACCTTTGTCCCCCTCCTGCCAGGATGAGTAGGTGGCACTGAACCCACCCGTCCCTCCTGCTGATGCTGCCGGGCTCATTTTCCTCCAGCCCACATGTGCTAATCCTGACTTTGTCCTGCTTGAAAGCCAAATGTACTCTCACCACTGCCTGCCAACTCCTTAAACAGGCACCCAAGGCACTTCACGCTATGGCTCCAATCTGCCTTTCCAGGTTCCTCTCCCCACTTCCTCTTTAAGTCCATAAATACAGACTTTTGTTGGCCCCAGATATGCCAAACCAAGTCTCACCTTCGAGCCTGTTCTTGGGCTATTTTTTTCTGCCTGGAATGTGCTGCCTTTTGAAAACTTCCCTATTTATCCTTTACAAAGCATTTCCTGGTTCCCCTCCAAGTAAACGCATGGTTTGTACTTTTTTATAGCACTCACCACACTCTGTCTTAAATCATGGTTGCACTTGTTATATTTCATTCTTCCAGATGAGAAGATCCGTGAAAGGAGTTTTTCTTTTTTTAAATGATGATGATAAACGCATATATTTCTTACTCTGTGCCAGGCCTGCTACATATTTTAAGTTATTTAATCCTCATGACAACCTTTTTCCAAATGAAAAACAGAAGCGCAGAGAGGTTTAGTAATTTGCCAAAGGTCACACAGCTAACCTAGGATCGAATCCTGGGTAGTGTGCCTCCCTGAGTCCATGCTATTGACTACAATTATAACCTCTTTTTGTGGAGTCAGAGGAGTATTTACTGGGAGGCCAATGGAGCTCTTTTCAAAGCACCAATTTATAATTTTGTATACTTGTTCTAAAAAGAAGCATTGAAATTTATATTACCTTCAGATCCTAAAAGAACCCTGGATGGATGTACTTGCTTGTGTTTGAATCCTCTTAAACCTCATTTGGTAACAATCATTGCCATGATGATGATGACGGCGATCATTCCAACCCTTGTACAGAGCGTTTGCAAGGCCCTCAACCTCTGGATCCTCAGAATAACCCAAAAGTTAGGCACAATCCTTGTCACTTTTACAGAAGATGTACTCACCTCAAAGAGATGGTGGTTTTGCCTAAGGTCAAGTGATGGAGCCGGGATTGAATCTCAGAGCCTCTGATCCCATGTGTCATGCTTCCTCCACTCAGACATTTGCTGCCTGTGGGTTCTAAGAGCCTTTGCAGTGCTTAGTAGATGGTGCTGCTCCCCGCCCCAGACCCATGCAGACCCATTTACACAGCACTCCATCACATCCAACAATTATCTAAATTGAAGTTGTCCATCCTGCCTTTTAAGTTCTTTTTCGGCTAATGAACCTTTTCAACCAACACAGGGCGCTTGATGTTAATCACACAGAGAAATGCAAGCTCAATCTGTTCACCTTCGAATAGATAGCACCTAAAAGGTATAGAAATTGCATTTAACTTCTCAAATCCTAATCTTAAGAATTTCTTAGGGGAAACTTCTTCAACTGCCTGTTTTCAAGAGACTTTCAAAACCCTTAAGCAATTGCTAAAGTGATACTAGAAATACATTTGCCTTTATCTAGAGACTTGGTGAGTGCTAGCCTATAATTTATCATTCTGTATAACAGAAAGCCTGGAGAATCATATTATAAAGAAGTCTTCAGCTTTCATGGCTGATATGTAAACATATTCCTAAGGCAGAAAAGAACTGGATTATTAGTGATGCCTACACATGGACCCTGGGGAAAGCGCTCTGCATCCAGTTATTTTTGAGGACATCATATCTCTGTGACTTGCAGTAAAGTGCCTGCACCAGCAAGGCCTTGTCTTCCTTCCCAGACTCACACAGTCCGTGGTAAAGAGGTCACTGGAGATAGTGACTGAGAACTCAAGTTCTGGAGTTAGGCCAGCCTGGGTCTGACCTGTATATTCTTGCATAAATATGGGTACGTGCATATATGCATAAACCTGGGTGCGGTTTAATTATACTATTTAACTTTATTCATTTATTCAACAAATATATACTGAGCACCTACTAAATGCCAGACAGTTTGGTAGGTACTGAAGAAAAAGGAGTGAACAAAACAAAACTACCCTGGGGTGCTTCCATTCATCTGCAAAACAGGAGTAATTGTAGTACCTCGCCCATAAGGCTGTTTAAAGATTACAACTGAGTCTGGTACCTGGCACATACTTATTAGTATAAAATCAAAATAATGTTTTATCTCATTTCTAGATTTAAAAAACCTCAGGGTTCATTTGTTTATAGTTTGAGCCATTTCAAACCCTGTTTTTCAGAAAATTATTGAGGGGTTTCCTTTGATGGGACCTGGCAAATATGATATGTAGTATCTGGCTCTTTGGGCTATGTGAGTAGGAGTTGCGGTAGGAGGCAGGGCAGCAGGTCACATGAGTGCATTTGGTAAATCTAGTCATGGTCAGAATGTGTCAGGTGGCCTTGGCATAGATAATCACAGAAGCTCTTCATTTTCAGTCTTATTCTGAAGACATTGTGCTGATATTACTTTACCTCTAGAGTTTCTGTCTGTCAAGAATACTACTGAAGAGTTTCAAATGAAGCATTTAACAGAAATTCCTGATGTTGTGGCTCAAATTCATTTTCTTCCCCTCTTGCCCTCCAGGTCTCAGTGGTGGAGGGTTGAGTTGTACAACCCCATCCACTTCTGCCCAGGTGTTCCAGGTACTTGTGTGTTATTCCTTGGTCTTCTCTGTAACGCATTAGAACACAAGGCTGTGTGTGGGCCCATCTTTCCTTGGTACACAGATACAGAGACCCTCTGTCTCTGATAGACAAGTGGACTTTCCTTTCCTCCCACTTCTGGACATCATGCTTTCCTGTTTTACTTCCTTTGTCTTTTTATCCTTTGTAATTCGTTTCCCAATAGGGTCTGGGGTCCATTTCTTTGCCAAAAACTTTGAGATGGGAGGTGAAATAAGAAGCAAAGTCAAATCTTATGAAATTGCCAATGTCAATTATTTCTGACCTAAAGGAAGAAAGCAAAGGAGGAAGGAAGCAAAGAGGAGGGGAAAGAATGGAAGAAAAATCTTGAGGAAGGGAGGGCTAGAATTAGGTGACTACTTGTGCATTTTGTTAATGAATTACAGTTTATTGAATGCTTCCTCTGCACAAAACACTGGATAAACAAAGTTTTACATATATCACCTCACTTAATCATCACATCAACTGCATGAAGCTCCCCCTCCACCCCTAAATTTTAGGGATGAAGAAACTGTGAGGGTAAGAGTTAAAGTATTCACCCAAGGTACTACAACATTTAACCATAAAAGTCATGGCTCATCTGCTATAAGAAAGAGATACAAATCATTAGCACCAGCAACTTCCACTACCTTTTTAATAATGTTATATACATTTTCATGCTTGTAAGAGTAATTATGTTCAGTATAGGAAATTTGAAAATTATAAACATTTGATGGAGAAAATGAAAAATCATATGAATCAAAGGTAACTTTTATTATTATTTTAGAGTCTCTCTCACTTTGTTTTCCTGCTTTTTGACAAATTTGGAATTGTTTTATTTTCTTATTTTAAACTCTGCCTTACATTGTCATGAATTTTGCCCCATTATTTAAAAAATTCTCAAAAAAGCTTATTTGGATATATTACATTGATACATAATATAATATAGAATATAAAATATATATAATAATATACCTTTATTCAAATGTTTTTCTCATGTTAGAAAATTAAGCAATTCCCAAATTCTACTGTAATACACGTGATGAGCATCCTTGTGCAAAATCACTGCTTTCGACACCAATGGCAGCTGTGTTTGTCATTTAAAGGTGATTTCTTTTCCACAAGAAGTGCCATCACTTACATTTTCTGGTTGTTCTGTCACAATGATCTCCATGGTGTGACTAGGTCACTGGAACTGATACACTATATTTGCTGGGAGCTGACCCAGCCAGCCCTGGGGTATGAGTGTCCAGACCAAAGCCAACTCCAGCCAGGTGAGAGGACTTGCAGCTATTTCCTCCCCTTGGTGCTGCCCTGGGTTCAGCCTGGAGAGGATTTCCTAGAGGAGGCAGGGATGAGCAGAGTAGACAGCTGTGTTGCTCAGAGAGCTTACTGCTGGCTGCCACACAGAGGGCAGCACCTGCCTTAGCACTTTTGTTACCTGGTGGGGCCTGAGCTATGGATACCGCACTTCCTGAGACCCCGAACTGCGGCCTATGGCACACTTCTAACCTACTAACCAGGAAATAAAAAACAGCAAAACATTTCCTTTTATTTCTTCTTCCTTCTTTCATTCCCAAACTTTATTCTTACTTGGTTAAAATCGCTTTGCCTACTCAAAAAGAAAGGAGATGGCTCATGCCTGTAACCTCAGCACTTTGGGAGGCCAAGGCCAGCAGATCACCTGAGGTCCGGAGTTCGAGACCAGCATGGCCAACATGGTGAAACTCCATCTCTACTAAAAATACAAGTTAGCCGGGCGTGGTGGCAGGTGCCTGTAATCCCACTGTAATCTCAGCTACTCGCGGCGGGGCTGAGGCAGGAGAATTGCTTGAACCTGGGAGTCGAAGGCTGCAGTGAGCTGAGATCGCACCATTGCGCTCCAGCCTGCACAACAAGAATGAAACTCCATCTCAAAAAAAAAAAAAAGGAAAAGAAAAGAGGGGCATACCTTCTTTTATTGGGGCAAACAGAAGAGAATAAAGGAGAAAAGGAGAAACATACAAATTAGACTGCACTGCCAGTTTTACCTCTTGCTTTGTGCTTTTTTACTTAAAGTATGACTTTACTTTTCTCCATATTTTAAAATATTTTATTCAACAAAATTTATTGAATGTATATTATGTGCAAAGCACTGTGTTTAATGCAATAGGAAATGGAAATGACTGAGGCTCTACTTAAAGAAAAATTTTACATAACTTTGCTTAGATTGGGTGCTTATTCAAAAGTTTAGAATGTTGTCTGTATTTTCTATCTACTAGAAATGTCAAGCCCTTTATTAATAAATTCTAAGTTTCTTAAAGTCTCCTCCAATTTTATTTCAGGTTTCCCCCTCTGTGCCAAAGAGCTTTCTGTTTAACATTGTTAAATTTAGCAAATAAAAACACAGGACATGAAATTAATACTGGATTTCAGGTGAATAAATACCTTTAAGTATATATAGTTCATGAAATATCCATACGTGTGTTCCAAGTATTGCATGAGACATACTTACACTAAAAAATTATTTGTTCCTTATCTAAAATTCAAAAATTTAACTGGATGTCCTATATTTTATCTGGCAACTCTATTTCTATTGAATAAGAAATGCCATTTATTGAGTCTCTGCATTGGGCTTTTTTTTTTTTTTTTTGAGACAGTCTGGCTGTGTCGCCCAGGCTGAAGTGCAGTGGCGTGATCTCTGCTCACCGCAACCTCTGTCTCCCGGTTCAAGCGATTCTCATTCCAGTCTCCCGAGTAGCTGGGATTACAAGTGTCCACCACCACATCCAATTTTTGCATTTTTAATAGAGACGGGGTTTTGCCATGTTGGCTAGGCTGGTCTCAAACTCCTGACCTCAGGTGATCCACCTGCCTCTGCCTACCAAAGTGCTGGGATTACAGGCGTGAGCCACCATGCCCGGCCTGCATTGTGCTCTTAACCTGACACATTTAATGTTTATACGTCTCTATAATGTAGGTATTGCTATCCACATTTTATATGCAAGGGAATGGAGGCCTCTAGAAAACAAGTAACTTGTCTGAAGTCCCAAAGCCAGCAAATAGTAGAGATGGCATTCAGACTCAGGTTCATCTGACACCTGCGCCCATGTTCTTCCCTCTGGATTATAAGTACTTATAGTTGAAGTATGGACTAGTTCTGGACTATTCCACTTTAACTGTATTTTAGTAGAATATTTGATTTTCAATTGAAAGAACAATCTATATAAGAACGAGGTGGGCAAGAAGGTGGAAATTTTGCGCTTCCTCCCATATTATTTAGAAGAAACATTTTGCCCCCAAAGCACTTGAACAAATGACACTCCTCCAACTCTACCTTAAGATAACTCATCTTCTAAATCTATATTGTTTTCAAAGTGGTTGAGCATTTCACTGGACGTTTGTAGTAAAATATCGCCCTCTTCTGGACACATGGATATCATACAATGCAGATGGATACAAAGGACTTTTTTTTTGTTTTAGTTTTTATTCTTTCCTTCCAACTTTTAGATGCATGGGGTACATGTGCAAGTTTGTTATATGGGTAAATTGTGTGTTGCTGGGGCTTGGTATACAAATTTTTTATCATCCAGGTAGTGAGCCTATAATAGTACCTGATAGGTAGTTTTTATATCGTCATCCTCCTCCCACCCTCCACCCTCAAGTAGGTTCTAGTGTCTGTTGTTCCCTTTTTAGTGTCCATGTGTACTCAGTGTTTAGCTCCCACTTATAAGTGAAAACATGTGGTATTTGGTTTTCTGTTCCTGTGTTAATTCACTTAGGATAATGGCCACCAGCTGCATCCCTGTTGCTGCAAAGGACATGATTTTGTTGTTTTTATGGCTACATAGTATTCCATGGTATATATGTGCCACATCTTTATCCGCTCCACTGTTGATGGGCATCTGGATTTAGTCCATTTCTTTCTTAATGTGACTAGTGCTGCAATGAACACACACATGCATGTGTTGTGTCTTTATGGGAGAACAATGATACAAAGGCTTTTTAAGAGTTAGAACAAAAGTACAATTCGATTACGTATCCAATCACACAATAATCAGTGTACCTTAAATCAGTACACTGATCAGGTGTACACCTTCTTTGCTGTGACTTCTCAGAATGAAAACAGAAATACATTTTAGAATTGGCTGAGCAACAAATTCCATCCATGTTTATGGAGCTGGCTGAGTGGTGGGGATGAAGTGGGCAAAATCTTTACCTCCAGGACACACGTTAAGTAACCAAATTGCAATAATACCTAAGTCGCAGAATCACATAGCTTCAGTGAATCCTGAATAGGAAGAATTCCACATGTATAAGATGAATGGTGAAAGAAGAATATAAAAATATCCACCAGCATTGACACTTTGGCGTCAAACAATCTATTTTGATTTCTTCTCTTCTACTTATAAATTACTATGTAACCTTAGGCAAGTTATCTAAACTCTTTAGCTCTCAGTTTCCTCATCTGTGAAATCATAAAAATAGCCATTTATTAGGACAGGTGGAATAAAGAAATGTAGTAATATCTGCTAGGGTCCAAAGGTTTTTGTCCCTCCGAAGTTCATATATTGAAATCCTCACCCCGACAGCGATGGTATTGGGAGGTGGGGCCTTGGGAGATGGTTAGGTTATGGTGAGAAAGCCTCACAAATGGGATTACTACCTTTATAAAAGAGGCTCCCGAAAGATTTCCTGCCCCTCCCACCATGAGAGGTTTACAACAAAGATACATTGTTTACGAGCCAGGAAGTGCCCTCACCAGACACTGAATCTGGTGGTACCTTGATCTTGGACTTCTCAGCCTCCAGAGCTGTGGGGGAACAAATTTCTGTGGATTGTATGCTATCCAGTCTATGACATTTCGTTATAACAGCCTAAAAGGACTAAGATATAAAATATAAAAACAGTTTTCATTTTCTAAAGTGTCCTATTTTCACCCAAATTTTGGCTAATAGCCAAGGTTTAGCAAACCATATTAGTTCTCCAAATTTATCCAATTTTAGAGCTGTATATTTTTTCAAGAAAGTCAATGATATCACCATAAAGATGTTTTGAAGCAGGAACTTCAGAAATATGTGAACCTATGAAATTCAAACCAAATACAATCTATCCTTTGTTTTATATAATTTCAAAACTGAAAATAGTTAAAAAATACATCAACATACTAAAGTATCAAAAAAGATGAAAGCATCTTAAAATCCCTGTATCACAAATGATTAAGAATATCCAGCTTTATAAAAGATACTATCAAGTATCAGAAAGTCATTATGCATTTGATTATTTTGGGCATCATTATTTCTGGAAATTACATAGAGAAAATGTTGTGGTGTGTGCTGACTTCCCTTTTGTTTGGCAGAAATCAGTTTCATGTTCCCTTCTTTCATACCACAGAACTGAGACTCCTGTGAAGGTAAAAGGGAAGAACAGGAGCTGCTGATGCTTAAACTTCATTTTGCTAGTACTGTGTTATAAAGTTAATGATATGCCTTTAACTGCCTGACAAGTTATTTAATCCAGCTACAGCTATTAAAAATTCCTATTCATTTGACCTAGGACGGAGTTTTAGCTATGAAACAAAGGATGACAGAGAAAATTATTCAAATATTCTCTGTGTAGCTTATAAACAACAGAAACTTAGTTCTTAACAGTTCTGGAGGATGAGAAGTCCAAACATGCTAAGCTCTTTAAAAGCAAATAAACACCAATACAAATACCACAAATTGGTTACTTAATTACAAGTGCCTTATTGTTATTACAGAATGTTGGACCCTCATGGTAAATTACCACACACAGGCCATGCTACGTTTGTCTAAAGGAGGTTGACATCCATGAGAATGGTATGGAAGATTCTCCAGGGCAGAAATGAGGATGTGGCTACAGTAAGTCACAGCTGTTTGTTCTCCTTTAAAGATATGAAAGTTCCCAAGGGCATGAGTTTCAAACAGGCCATTCTACCCTTGACCTTTATCCTCAGATGAGTAGAGCTAACTTTCCATCTAGTCACTACCTGGTATTCACTTAATGGTCAGTCATGTGCGGAAAGAAAATAACTCACATAACTGAAAAGTCCAGGTTTGACTTCAGGCATAACTGGATCGAGATGCCCAAATTCTATCTTGGTCTCTGGCTTCCACTTTCATCTATGTTTTCATTCTAAGGCAGATTCTTGTTTAGTGCCAAGATTAGCCACCAGTAGGCCCAGTCTTAAACCTGTAAACTTAGCAAACCACACTTAAAAAAAGCATCACTTTTTCCCTAGTTTCAGTGACTGAAGTTGATTGGCTTTGATTGACCTGGCTAGTCATACCCACCCTTATTCACTAAGGCTAGTGAGATGCTACACTCTCAAAGGCTAGGACTTCGTGATACAACCACCCTACAACCACAAAGTAAAGCCGATTGCATCTGAACCACATGGGCTGAGTACAAGGGTAGTTTCTCAATGGGAAACTGCAGAGTGCTAATTCCATAAGGGAAAATGATACTGGGGCATGCAAAACACTACCAAACTTTAACTGATGTGGTGGAAACAAAAATAAAAACAAAAACCCAAAGCAGATTCAAGAATTTTTAAGCAGTAACCAAATGGATTTGATAATATGAACAAGAGAAAGGAGGAAAAAATAACTGACTATATATCTTATTGACTCATCTAAGGCCTGATACAGCAAACAATCTAATAAAGTGTTTATAATTTCCTTGATTTTTAGAGGCAAGACCTGAGAACGAAGTTGAAATAGAAATTAATTAGGTCACTGTGTTAGTTGGGGTTTTCCAGAGAAAAAGAATCAACTGGAGGTGTCTGCCTGCCTGTCAATCAATCTATCGATCTATCCATCCATCCATCTATCCATCCATCCATCATCTGTCAATCAAGAGGTGTAAGAAGCCTCTGAACATGGGTTGTGGGTATGTCACACAGTGTAAAGCTTGGTTTGTCAAGGATTTGTAGCTGTGCACTGACCCTAAAATCCATGTGTAGTTCTTTGACACAAAAAGATACAAGGAAGAAAATAAGCATGTTTTTTCAATTACAGCTTTTGGGGATGAGTTGGAAACTTTCACTGAAAAAAAATTAGAAAATCTTTCCTTTTCAACATTTTCTATAGGAAAGTCTGTCGTCCAATTTAGAGATGTCATGAACTATTCTGGAATAATAAATTTATTTTCATACACCAAACTCTAAGGCCTATATTTTACACAGAAATTTTCTTTGCATAGACTCATTCACTAAGCCATAAATGACTAGGCCTTGCTGGCATTTTTTAAAAACCTCAATGATACCATTCACTAAGCAATCTGAATATCTCTCTTAATGCCAAAATTCAATTTGTATTTTATCCAGAATCTTGTAGTCTCCATTTACGTAGTACCAGTACTACCACACTATTGCTTACTTTATTTTATGTGACAAAATAACCAATTTAATTTTCAATTCAAGCCCAAATCATAAATTTGGGGTGCAAGAATATAGCAAAAACAAACGATTTAAATTACATTTTTCAAATTCTTCAATGTAACTGATTGCTTATTGATAACAAAGGGAAATTTGTTAAGTTTAGCAATGTTTGCAAACATTAGTTTTAATAAGTCCATTTATTTCAAAACCATAGGGTAGATTATGGGAAGTTTTTTTTTGAGACAGAGTCTCAATCTGTCACCCAGGCTGGAGTGCAATGGCGCAATCTCAGGTCACCACAACCTCCACCTTCTGGGTTCAAGTGTTCTCCTGCCTCAGCCTCCCCCAGTAGTTGGGACTACAGGTGTGTGTCACCATGCCTGGCTAATTTTTGAATTTTTAGTAGAGATAGGGTTTCACTATGTTGGCCAGGCTGGTCTTGAACTCCTGACCTTATGATCTGCCCACCTCGGCCTCTCAAAGTGCTGGGATTACAGGTGTGAGCCACCACGCCTGGCCAGCAACTCTTTAAAAAATAAAATGTTTGCTTGTAATGACATGAAATGAAGTTTCTAATATTGGATGTTTAACAAAGAAATCATTCCCCTCATAGTTTCAGGGGGGGGAAAAAAACCACGTTTTAGTTGTGGCATTTCATAGAACTGTAATACTTCCAAATGTAAACACCGTTTGTAATTTGAAGGTGTTTTATTACTATCTCAATTAATAATCTGCTTTATCCAGTAAATTTCCTGTATTTTTCTAAAAGTTAAATTATCTTGATAAGATTAGTCAATCCTCAGAACTATACCATTAAAAACACACATTGGGACATATACTTTGCTGAAGGCTATTACCTTCCAAACTAAGTGTTCAGTTTTGTTTCATGATTTAAAAAAAATAAAAGCGTTACTTCCCAAGTACCTTCACTTCATAAAAATAAGTGAAAAGAGACTCAGAATTGCCTGTGTATATTTCTGTATTCTCACTCATATTCTTGAAACTTAACACCCAATATGGTTGACTGCTGTTGGGCAAGACCTAAGAATCATAGAGAAACCATTTGATTTTCAAAAACATCCACTTCAGCAGGCTATTACGTAATTACATGTTCACAGTTAAATTTATAAGAGATTAAGGGAAGCCAGTAATAGCTGAGGGCAGTTTATTTTCATGAAGATACCAGATGTGAGCAAAAACTAAGGCAGTGTCATGAATTTTGCACAAGAATGTTAAGCTGTCAGCAGGGCAACCATAGGGAGGTAGAAAACCTCTACCAAAATCCAGTCTAGATAAGACATCAGTTTTCTACATTGTGACTCAACATGTAATCACCTTTTGGAGGTGGAAAGGGTATATGAGGCCAGTGGGATCTGATTTTCAGGACAGTCATAGCTCTTCTCAAAGACTGAACTGTTCTGGTTTTGTTTTTCTTTAAAATAGCCACCCACAACACTATTTGACAAACCAATCGACACTTTAGCCAACCTCAACTGAAAAAATAAAATGGTTTACAGAATATTTCATACTACCCAGGCACTCTAATACATGTTCAGGAATTCTGAACATGGATATTTGTGAGTACATGAATGCAGGTATTTTTCTGGGAAGTTATAGTTTTCATCACCTTCTCACAGGGGTCTTTAACTTCCAAAAAGTTAAGACCATGATAAAACTCACTACAATTATTTTCTTATTAATAAATCACTATGGGTATTTCAAAATTCACTTGCTAAAAATTACTTGCTTGAAACCACGCCAGGTGAGCAGTTTTAGAATAGACTGTCAGGTTGTAGAACAGCCTGTTATATAGAACTAAACATAATATTTTGAAAATAGAAGAATCCTGTAAATGTTACAAGGTAAATAGCTATTTCCATATTTGTAAAAAAAAAAAAAATCACGAGATAACATTTTATTCAAATATATACATGCATTTCTACCTTAATATTTGTGATCAACACTGTGGGAGACCAACATTTGTGATCTAACTTCTCTACTAACATCTACACACAAGAAAAACTGTTTATAAAACTTTGCTTTTTAGATTAATAGAATTCTAAAGTAATTTAGTCACCTGGAATATTTAGGCACAATATAAAGAGCTTTGCTCTAGATGACTTCATTATATTGGTTATTTCTGTAATTTTATATTACAAAATAGTAGACTCATTAATTTTTCCAAAACACAGCTTTATTACAGCTTTACTGTAAACCGGATACATCTTTCTCTGTACACATTTTGTATGCTCCTTAAAAGTTTGGTTCCCTAAATGAGTATGAACAAATATTGGCAAAATTGCTCAAGAATATTTTCCTTTGAAAAACTTATTACTGTGTCTTTGAAAAATGACAGGTCTAAGAAATGCTGCAATATGGCAATTTTAAACTCACTTATTCCATAACAAATATTCCTATTTTAATTAAAAAACCTAAGATTTTAATTTGTCCCTATGAAAAGCCTAAGCAATGTCATACTTAAACTAAAATATGGTAGAAACAATGATCTAATGATTCTGATGCAGATAAAACTGGAGTGTTTATATTCTTAGTAACAAAATATTTCCTTAGAGAAAGAGATCTAGCATCTGACTTAAGTGAATAAAGCTGAAACAGCATTTTTGCCAGTGCTCAGGTAAATCACACAAATCAAGGAAGCTAACTGTACTTCTGATAACAGGTGAGTGAACAGGTGAATGTACAATCAGAACTTAAAAATGATATGTAATTCCAAAGTTGAACATGCTATTCCCTCAAACTAAAAGCAGTCATTTTAAAAACGTAAACAAACAAAAAACCCTCTAATGGTCAATTCAAACTAGCTGTATAAATTGAGTTTTAATGGCTACAAAATCTTTCAAATTGCTAAGAGCACAACTGATTAAACTGAAGGACTGTATTTAGGGTGGGAAAAAAAAACTCAAAACCCAGTTCAGTGGCAATGTCCTACGTGACAAAAAGCTTTTAGACAAAATGACAGCTGTCTTTTAAAAAGTGCAAACAGATGATACCATTTCCCCATCTTCCAAACAGCATCCAAGCAAATTCCATCAAGATGCAATCAATTTCCAAAAAATTTATTTATACTCTATATTAACCAGTGTTTCTCTTTTCATCATCACTCCCTAAGCAGTCTTTTCATAATCCTAATCAAGCACCTGCCAAATTTTAATACCACAGATATAGTATGTTTATGTACAGTGTATATTCATGCTTCATATTTTTTTTTGTCCACCAGAACCATTTTGACAAGGAGCACGTGGTGCAAACAAAGAAAGGTTTATAGTATTAACATGTTTTTATTTGAATAAGTGGGGAGAAGAGAAATATATTTCAGCACTTAGATATGTAGATTTCCAAAATAGTTTAACACTCAACTAGTCAGTTCTGTCAAATCAGTTTTCCCCCGAAGCAGGTATTGTTCCTAGGTACAAGCAGTCCTCATTTTGCACGATACTGTGGGACCATAAAAATGGCCATGCAAAACAATCTTAATAATCATTGGGGAAAATGACTGTTCCATGACCTTTAAAATTCTGCTAAAACATTAAAAACTCTTAAGATCACTTGTAAATGTAGAAAAAAAATGCAAAAAAGTTAAAAACTATGTAGTACACTGTAATTTAAAACATTAGAAACAGAATAAAGGGTTTTATTTCATTGTAGAAACTAAGTAGTTTGAATAGGGCTTGCCTTTTCTTCTGCCAAGTAACTTATGGTACTAAGTAAGCATCTTTTCTATTCATGGCAAACTGTCATACCACCCCCTTTTTAAGTTTGGGTCAGCTTCCACCCTTTTATTGCTTGTGCTTTTGAAATATTTCTGTATTCACATTAAATACTCTTTAACGCATTTTTGCCTTCCTCTGGGACATATTTTTTTTCCTGTTGCCCAGGCTGGAGTGCAGTGGCGCGATCTCGGCTCACTGCAACCTCTGCCTCCTAGGTTGAAGCGAATCTCCTGCCTCAGCCTCCTGAGTAGCTGGGATTACAGGCATATGCCACTATGCCAAGCTAATTTTTTTGTATTTTTAGTAGAGACGGAGTTTCACCATGTTGGCCAGGCTGGTCTCCAACTCCTGACCTTGTGATTTGCCTGCCTCAGCCTCCCAATTACATGGCCCGCCTGTAATCCTAGGCTCATGGATTATAGGTGTGAGCCACTGCGCCTGGCCGGGACACATTTATCTTTATTGCAACCACTTTTCTTACATGTATTGATAAGTTTGCCTTCACTAAGCTCCTATGAATGCATAGCAGCAGGGACAATGTTCCCATGATCAGTGACTTCTACAAATCCATTTATGTTTGATTCAAATTTCACTTCCAGTGTTGCCATTTTTCATTACTTTGCTGCATTTTGATCTTTGTTGGCTCATTGTTCCCTTCTATAGAATGTCAAGTGGATGACAAAAAGACAGCGTAACTACGTGCTCTGCTGTGAGTGAACTGAATAACAGATGCACAGGGACCAACCACTGGAAGAATTTGAAAGAAGTAACATGACTGGTCACTGATCATGAAGCATCTGTTTTTTACATAGTGATTTGTAGACTGAAGAACTAGCAGAGAAGTTTGTATCTCATGTAATTACTCATAGTTATACTGTGCTAACTAAAACTTTAACTTAGATTTAAACATCACCAGTTTCCTTTCCTCCCTGGTAAGGACATGGGTGGTGTTTAAATCTAGGTCACTGAAATTTGTGCTCATGGGAACTGCAAAGTGAGAACTGCCTACACCCTACCTGTTTATACTGATCCAGACAGGCTTAACACTCACTACTGAGAAATAGCCTATCTAAATTTATATCAAATAGTGAATCTTAAAGCACCCAAGGTGAAAAATTACTGCACATTGAGGTGGTTTCAAAATCTCTGTCATTTGACAATCAAGCTTAAAATGTATCTTAGAGTAACAGAATTAGAAATAATGACCTTCAAAGGTCCCACAGTTTGATACCACAGGTTATCCAGCATGTTTATTATGAATTATTTCTCCTCCTTCAATTTCAATTTGCTCATACAGCCACTTGCGGTCACAGCGGCATTCAGCTCCACATTTGGTAGAACCACAGGCAGGACAAGCATAGAAACATCCTAAGCAATCTTCATCGAGGCAGTCACAGAGGTCCATCCCACTAAAAATCAGGAGCCCCTGGCTATCATAGACCTTACTCTTCGCTGGTATCACCTGTCTGTAAAATAAAACACAATGAATTATACCTCGTAAATATGTTATTTTTGATTTAATTGAAAATACAGTACAAAAAAATTAAAGGAGATAAAATATTTTGAGATGAAGTCCTGCCAAAATGATCTATCATTTATCAGGCTCAAGCCTTATTCTATCATCAGCAGTAAATGAACTCCACGTGAGAAGAGGAGACGTAACTCTAGAGTGTTGAGACAAATCCAAAGTCTGACGTGCCTCCTGAAGTCCATTTAAAAGTCACCTCAGCAAAGGAATGAACAACAGCTTTGTCCAAAAAATAAGTATAATTTTCCCTTTACTTTAAACAAATGAAAAAGAATGAAAGGTTAATAGTGGTTCATTTTATTGGCCACCAATCTCTTCACTGTTTTATCAACATAGTTTTATTTGTATTACAGTATGCTGCCCCTATAGATTTTTATATTGCAATTAATGTTTCTTGTTCTTTAATGGACTCTAGTAAATTTGGCCTAAAAATATTTAAATGACTCAATGGTAAACTTTAACAGATAGAATAAATGGCATTATACAGAAATGTTGACTGAACTTAAAAATAAATCTGAATGATTATGCTAACATTTATTTTAAAGAGTCATATTATAAACAATTTAATTCTCCATTCATTCTGTTGACTACACAGAACTGCACTTCTATTTCAGACATGTAAAAACTAAAAACCTTGCATTCTCATAAAATGTAATTACCTTTTAGCTGGCACCCATAGAACAGAGATATATGAATTACAGGCACACTTCAGAGGTGTTGTGGGTTTGGTTCCAGACCACCACCAATAAAGTGAGTCACATTTTTTTTTGGTTTTTCCAGTGTATACAAAAGGTAAACTACACTATAGAGTAGTCTATTAAGTATGTAACAGCCTTATGTCTAAAAAAAAAAAAAGTATGTACCTTAATTTAAAAATACTCTATTGCTAAAAAATGCTAACAGTCATCTGAGCCTTCAATGAGTTGTAGTTTTTTTGCTGGTGGAGGATCTTGCCCCAATGAGGACAGCTGACCAGTGTGGTAGTTGCTGAAGGCTGGGGTAGCTGCGGCAATTTCTTAAAATAAGACTACAGTAAAGTTTGCTACATCAGTGGACTCTTCTTTTACAAAAGGTTTCTCTGTAGCATCTGATGGTGTTTGATAGCATTTTACCTACAGTAGAACATTCAAAATTGGAGTCACCCTCTCAAATTCTGCTTCTGCTTTATCTACTAAGTTTATAAAGCCTTTGTCATTTCATTAATGTTATAACAGCATCCTTACCAGTAGATTCCACCTCAAGAAATCACTTTCTTTGCTCATCTAAGAAGAAGCTCCTCATCCATTCAAGTTTTATCACAAGATTGCAATAACTCAGTCACATCTCCAGGCTCCACTTCTAATTCTAGTTCTCTTGCTATTTGCACAACATCTGCAATTACTTCCTCCACTGAAGTCTTAAACCTCTCAAAGTCATCCACAAAGATTGGAATCAACTTCTTCCAAACTCTTGGATGGTGAATCCTTTCCACAAGGTGTTCAATTTACTTTGCCCAAATCTATCAGAAGAATCACTCACTGTCTATGGTAGCTCTGGCCTCACAAAACGTATTTCTTAAATAACAAGACTTGAAAGTCAAAGTACTTCTTGATCATGAGCTGCAGAATGAATGTCACGTTACCAGGCATGAAACATTTATCTCCTGGGACATCTCCATCAGCGCTCTTGAGAGATCAGGAACATTTTCAATGAGTAGCAATATTTTGAAAGGAATCCTTTTTTCTAGTCAGGAGGTCTCTCAAGTGGGCTTAAAATATTCAGTGAACCATGCTGTAAACAGATATGCTGCCACCCAGGCTTTGTTGTTCCATTTATACAGCACAGGTAGAGTACATTTAGCATCATTAGGACTCTAGGATTTCTGAAGATGTAAATAGTTGGCTTCGACTTAAAGTCACCAGACGCATTAGTCCCTACCAAGAGAGTAAGCCTGTCCTTTGAAGACTTGAAGCCAGGTATAGACTTCCACTGTCTAGCTATGAAAGACAGCATCTTCTTCCATTAGAAGAGTGTTTGTTGGGCTGTAATCCCAGCACTTTGAGAGGCCGAGGCAGGCAGATCATGAAGTCAGGAGATGGAGACCATCCTGGCTAACATGATGAAACTCTGTCTCTACTAAAAAGACAAAAAGTTAGCTGGGTGTGGTGGCACATGCCTGTAGTCCCAGCCACTCAGGAGGCTAAGGCAGGAGAATCACTTGAACCCAGGAGGCAGAGGTTGCAGTGAGCTGAGATCTTGCCACTGCACTCCAGCCTGGGCAACAGAACAAGACTGTCTCAAAAAAAAAAAAAAAAAAAAAAAAAAAGGCAGCTGTTTGTCTACACTGAAAATCTGTTGGGTAGTGTAGCCAGCCACCTTCATCAATTACCTTAGCTAGATCTTCTGGATAACTTGCTGCTTCACCTTGCATTTTTATGTTACGGAGATGGCTTCTTTCCTTGCCCTCCTCATAAACGAACCTCTGCTAGCTTGAAACTTTTCTTCTGAAGCTCCCTCACTTCTCTCAGCCTTCAGAGAACTAAAGAGGGTTAGAACCTTGCTTTGGATTAGGCTTTTGCTTAAAGGAATGTGTTATAGCTGCTTTGGTCTTCTATCCAGACCACTTAAAGTTTTTCCACATTAGCAATAAAGCTATCTTGCTTTCTTATCATTTGTGTTCACTGGAATAATACTTTTAATTTCCTTCCTGAACTTTTTCTTTGCATTCACAACTTTGCTGTTTAGTGCAAGAGGCCCCGCTTTTGGCCTGTCTCAGCTTTTGACATGCCTTTCTCCCAAGCTTAAACATTTCTAGCTTATTTTTAAAAATGAGACACTTGACTCTTCATTTCAGTTGAACACTTAGAGGCCACTGCAGGGTTATTAGTTGGACTAATTTCAATATATTTGTTTCTCAGGAAATAAGGACACCAGAGAAGAGGGGGAGAGTCTAGGGAACAGCCAGTAGGTGGAGCAGTAACAACACACACAGCATTTATCAACTAAGTTCACCACCTTACATCGGTGTGGTTCCTCCTGACTCAAAACAATTATAATAGTAACACCAAAGATCACCGTAACAGATAAAGTAATGAAAAAGTTGGAAATATTGCAAGAATTATCAAAATGCGACAGAGATAGAGAGTACATGCTGTTAGAAAAATGACACCAGTAGACTTGCTTACCACAGAGTTGCCATAAACTTTCAATTTGTAAAAAAAAAAAAAAAAAAAAAAAAAAGCACCTTGTAGAGAGCAATAAAGTGAAGAACCAATAAAATGAGGTATGCCCATATATAATAACAATGCTTTTCAAATAAGTGTATTATCTTAATTGTAATTATTTTAACTCCCATGCCAAAATTACTTTCTTCAGTTTATTGCCACCTTCTTAGAAACAAAGTTTTGGAGTTGACAGGGATATCTTAATTTTATATGAATAAAAACAAAGACCTTCATAGGTTTTTACTAATTCCATATTATCCAATTTAAAATATAAGCCCAGAAAATTCAAAATTTAAGAGAAAAATAGGGGAACAACACAGATGTGAAGCAGCAAGTTAACATGTCTTCAGTAACAGCCTACCTGTCTGAACCAGCGGTTACATTTTTTGTAAGCCTTCTTTTTTCTCTTTACCAGTTTCTGGAGCAAATTCAGTTTGCCTTCCTGGATTTGTAAATTGTAATGACCTCAAAGCTTTTGCAGTTCTTCCCTGAAGAAAGGTAAACAAATTATCAACTCAAGTCTGGACATCAGACAATAGATTAACGTTTTATTTAATGTTAAAACAGATGATTCCCTAACCTGGAAGACAGTCTGGAACACACAAAAAAGAAAACAAGGGCAAGAAAATTTACATGGCCCTAGACCATATTCAAAGCTTACTGGTTAATGTATTAGTAACATTTCCATTATTTGATTTTAGTCTCTGGTGTATTAGGAGCAGAGGAGGAAGGTATTGTGAAAACTGCAATGGCTGCTGCCAACACAGGCGGGGAAGGCACAAAACAGGCTGTATATCCCAGTGGCACATAACAGATTTCCTAAGAATCTTGGGTCCTTATTATTGTATTTTACATATTTCTAAGAGCAGAGAATATGATTTCAAGTTCTAGAATAATATTATAATCTTTTTTAAAAGCTTTGGCAAAGGAAATTTTGGTGTTTAAGGGTTTATGTTTGTTATTTGGGGAGGAAAGAGCCTCAGCTGATACATTCTACAAGAACATTGGATAGGTAAGGTGAAGACATCTACAGTGACCCTATCAGCAAGTACCTAGTATGAATTGCAGATAAATTGGGCCCTAAAGATGTGCTACTAAAAAGAGAACAACAGGAAAACAGTATAATTTCAAATTTCAACTATCTTTCAACTTGGTTTAATAAAAAGGAGAAAATTGAGAAAAGTATTCCAGAAGTAAGAATTGTGAAATCATTACAAGTAAAAATTCTGAGAAGTGCTTCTTTGACATACTCTTCCCACACAAAACATGGCTTTATGAAATCTTAAGTTGTTCTGATACGGTTAAATATGCATGTAGGCATGTAAATAAGGAACAGAGGTAAAATATTTAATACTTTACAATGTAAAAATGTATTTTTTTTTTAACCACAGGGAGTCCTAAAATTAGCCTTGACCATACCAAGTAGGAATTCAGAGCTAGAAGCAAAGAAAACTCACAAGCATTTAAAAAACTCAAGAATGGCATCGTGTCAAAGGAGAGAGTGAAAATATAAAACAATTACTGTTAAGTCACCTCTCCAATGTTCCTTTTAAAGGACTAATTTCCAAGTCCTTCATAAAAAGGGGAATTCATCCTGCTACAAAGACCCTTGCTGGTTGCCATGTCCCATGTAGTTATACTTTGGTATCAGAAAAGAAACTAAATCTTGGCTTGGCCAGAATGTTCTCAAACCTACTCCTAAAGTCTTAGTACTAAAAGTTGTAGCTTAGAGTCTTAGGCATATTTTATTATTCCTTTCACAGGCCTACTTCCTTTATTGCCCAATCTTGACCTTCAGTGTATGTAAATAATATTGAGAAACATCATCCACTTTCCCCCCTCCTTTTAATTCACTGTACGCTAACAAATACAGTAATAATGTAAATATAGCTTCCTTACAGTTAAGCAAAACTTTACATGGTAGAAATCACATAGTAGAAAAAGAACTGCTATACATACATCTGACTCAGGTTTCCTTCTCTGGCGGTCTTCAGTATCAACATCCACACTTCCATTGATTATCTGTGTGCATTTTGGACAAAGCTTCCAACCAGGTACAAGCTGTCTTCCGAATTTTGCACTCAGAAAAGTGGCATCATCTAAGTCAATTACATGCAAATTCTTTTTTGCTAGTTTTTTGTGTATGTTAAATGGGTCACAACATGACTTCTGTAAATCCTCAAATCTGTCAATGTAAATTTTTACATGATGAAAGCAAATTGTATTGTTCCCAGAAAGTGTCATTCCAGTTCTAAGTTGAAGTAAAAGCATATCATTTGATGACAATTCTTGCAAAGTCTTAAAACCTGTGTGACGAGTATAGTATGTTTTATGGCACTCATTTGTAGTACGAAGCTGGACTCCAACTGAACATGGATCCATCATTCTTGATTCTAGCAAATTTTCCCTGCTTTATTTTGTCTAGAGGTCTAGGTCATGGGCTGATCATCCTAGAGAAAATATTAAAGAGAATCAAATTTGCGCTGCAAGCTTATCTAGGAAACTGAAAAAGCATTTGATAAAATTCAACACCTGTCTAAAAGAAAATAAGGAAAAAAAAAGGTATTTACCAAAGTCCTATTACAAACATCTAATAATCAAACAGAAGCATTCCCTGTAAAGCCAGAACTTCACCAGAACACCTGCTATTACAGATATTTAGGACCATATAAGAATTAAAATGGAGGAAATAAGAAATATTATCCAAAGATGGTATCAACATCTACATGAGAAATAAAAGATGTTTAACAAACTATTAGAACTAGTAAGAGAATTCACCAGGGATGCTAGAAACCAAAAAACACTGTATCTTACAAAAGACATACAACAAGACCTTCACGGAGAAAATTATCAAACTGAAAGACAAAAATCAATACCCTAAATAAATGCAGTTATATATCATGGAGTGCTTCACTATAAAAAATACGTGAATTCTCCAGGAATTCATCTATAAACTCAGTGCTATTCCAAACAAAGTTCTATCAGATATTCTACTCCCACCCCCTTGGAATTTAGTAAGCTGGTCTAAATGAAAGAATAAAGTTCTAAGAAAGCCAAGATAATGTTGTAGGAAAACACAGTACGATACTGTACTATAAACCTATTCTAATTCAAACTGCGGTATTGGTATAGTATAGACAAACAGATCCATGAATAGTTGAGGGCTAGGTATATGACATGTGGTACTGTTGAATCAATGGGTATCACACATTAATGGAGAAGGGAATTTAACCAGTTAACTATATGGAAAAAGAATTAGATCTCTTCTGCACAAACAAAAATCAATTACAGGTAGATCAAAGAATTAAACATGAAAAGAAAAACTAAACATGTTTATGAGAAAATAAAGAATGTTTTGTGACATGGGAGTAGGGAAGAATTTCAAACAAGCAAGCAGGTACCAAGAAGAAAAAAAAGACGGATACATTTGATTATATGTATAACTTACACATTTCTGTATAACTAAAGGAGAAAACAATGGCACTTGAATGGCGTTGTTAGGATTATTATTGCAAATATTCAAGTAACTCCTCACTTCTAAAAATCAATTAGAAAATGACAGTACACTGGAAAACTAAACAAATATAGCTAGGCAATTCACAGAGAAAGAGAACAAAAGCCAATACATGCATACAAACTCTTTCCATCATAGTTCCTAGGAAAATGCAAATTAAATATCATTTCTTAAATATTTGCTTGAAATCAATTTAAAAATCTGATATCTGGTTAAGGTGTGGCAAACTCTTACGTGCTCCTTATAATAACTTTGGTAAGAATGTAAATTGCTGCAACTGTTTTAGAATGTTTTTGGCAATTTCTTGTAACATTGAGGAAGCACGTACCTTGGGACTGAGCTCTTTTCAGTTTTGGGTGTCAGCTGGAGAAAAATATCTCCAATGTGAGCACAAGTTATAACTTTCAGCATTCACTGTGAAAGATGACAAATAACCTAATTGTAAAGGATGTGAAATTGTTACTCATACAAGGGACTCCTACATATTACAACAATTAAAATGAATAAACTACATGAATTACATGAATAAATCTCAAAGACAATCTTAAGTGAAAAAAGTTGCAAAGGTTATATAGTATCATCATTAAAGGTAAAATTTTAAAAAATAAGATGGTATATAAGATTTATAGATGAAACGTGAATACATACTAAAATATACATGAGTGATACTTCTTAGGGGAAAAAACATCTTTTTCCCAAAAAAATTTACAGAAAATAAGGCTTGGTGACATGTACATAAGTGCCTCACTACTGTCCATAGTTTCTGTTTGAAATTTTTCATAAATAATATTTTTCAAAGCAAATAAACAAAACTAAATTGAATGCTCAAGAAAAGATGCAATCAATGCAAGTCATTAGGAAAAAAACTGCTATTGAGAAAAGATGTGAACCACTGAAATCTGAGTGGTAGGACTGTGAAATCTAGGATTCAGCAATTTTACAAGTGTTTTTAAGCTTGGAGCCAAATTAAAAAAAAAAAAAAACAACTGGAGAGAAATCTTAAACACTTTTTGATGTGGTTTCTTCAGAGAAAAACAATAATCAGCAAAATTATATAAAAAGAAAAGACCCTGGCCTCAGGTATCAAAAAATGGTGAATAAATGTCTGTTTTTTAGGTCAAAATACTATATTTAGAAAGTTAAAAAATAAAATACAGTTTACCGTGTTAAAAAGTGTTACGGAACATTTTAACTGGAAAACTGTTTTAAAGCTGGTTAAAACAGAGTATAGTTATATTCATTTATTCTGTTTTAGCCAGATTTTACAATGAACTAATATAGGCCCCAGTCAAATCAGATAAAATGGCTTCTATCACAGTATTAGAAAATTAATTTTTAGCCAGGAGCTGTGGCTCCCACCTACAATCCCAGCACTTTGGGAGGCTGATGTGGGTGGACCACTTGAGGACAGGAGTTCTAGGCTCCCGCCTATAATCCCAGCACTTTGGGAGGCTGATGTGGGTGGATCACTTGAGGACAGGAGTTTCCCTGCATTTCCTAATACAGGGAAACCCCATTTCTACTAAAAATACAAAAATATTAGTCGGGTGTGGTAGTGCAGCTACACGGGAAGCTAAGGCATAAGAATCTCTTGAACCCAGGAGGCGGAGGTTGTGGTGAGCCGAGATTGCATCACTGCATTCCAGCCTGGGCAACAAAGTGAGACTCTTGTCTCAAAAAAATTGGGTTAAGATAAATTAAGGAGGAAAAAAGGCAAACCAGAGGTAAAGTTACAAAACAACAAACTACGTGGGAATGTATCTGAGCAAATAAGGGACATAATCTGGCTCTGACTTTCTTAATAGTCAATACAAGGGGAAACTAGATCAACAATTCCTCAGCACTGTACAGAAAATACTTAATATCTTGTTAATGCCACAGATTCTTCACATTTGTAGGTAACTATCACCAATTTTTAGCCACAGATCTATAATGTAATTTTTTTTTTATCATAAAGCTACTTCCTAGTATTCAAAACTTGGGTTACTTCAGCCATAATTGATAGGAAAAGCATCTTGGATTTAGGAATATAATTACTTTAGAAACCTTATCTATCCGTAGTAATAATACATTTTGACCCTTTAGGCTAATTTCATTTACCCTATTAATTTTAATTTTAGGTAAAAAATTCTTTTCCTTAGTTATTGGGGAGTCTCTGTTCCATTAGTTTCCTTTAATCCTGAATAAATTACTACAAAATTCACAAGAGTTCATCATGATTAAAGGAAACTAATGGAACAGACTCTGTAACTTGTGTCAGTGAAGTTGAATACCCATTTCTGAAATTCCTGGCCTCAAGTGATCCTCTCACTTCAGCCTTCTGAGGAGGTAGGTCCTGTGATTTTTTACAGAAGTTCAGTTTTTTCTTAGTAACAGGCAGGACATTGAGCTGGCACCAAAGAAAGATCTCTACTTACTAGATGTAGAAAATGGGGTCACCAGATTTGGGAAATAAAAAATGCAGGATGTCCTGTTAAATTTGAATTTCAGACAATGAATTAGTTCTTTACAGGATCAGCTCATTTTAAAATTAAAATATCCTATCTGATATTGTCAACTGTGATAAAAATTAAATTTTACACAGATTAAAACTCAGCAGCAAACTAATCCCACTCGCTTGAGTAAAAGTGCTCACACCTGAGTCAAGGTAGTTCCATACTTAGTCTTCCATAGGTTAGCTTTCTGATCTACGATTAGGCAGTTCGTTCACATACTGTGGAAGAGTCCAAGTCCAGCCAGCTCAAGGCACACTAAATTTCAGACACTGATCCTAAGTCGTTACTGTCTGCCTTCTAAAAATTACACCGTCTGGTTGTCCCTCCTCTGTTATATTCCTCAATGTCCTCATTTCTAGCTCTTTCTGTCTCCCTCCTATAAGCTAAAGTTCTGCTGTAGAGCTCTTTGGGTCTGTTTCCTAGCAACTGTTTTTGCTCCTTTTGGTCTGTGTTCTGGCAATGTGGCCTACAATTTATATTTTATTTTCTTCAAATGACAGTCCAGCAACTTCATGTTGTTCTTTTTACCTACAGTACAGTGCTAAGTTCTTCCATAAGGATGATTTATCTGGCCCCTTCCTTAATTAACATAGCCGGAAATGTATTACTATTTACTACCCCTGAATCAGCACTGGCATCAGCTGAGACCTTAGTAGAAATGTAGAATCTCAGTATAAGCCCCAGACCCAAAGAATCAGGATCTGCATTTCAAAAAAGATCCCCAGGGGATTTGTAAACACATTACAGTTTGTCAGGTACGACTTCAGATAATTTAATTTAAAAAATTTAAATTTAAAATGTTTTGATATCTTGTATATTTTATAGGCAATGAATTACTTCTGTATTTTATAGAAGATATCAAAAAAGAATAAGAAAAACACAGATATGTATCTGCCCTACCGGAAGTCTAACCTAGGGAAGATTATTGGGGGAGAGGAGATTTAAACTTGATGCACTAAGGACAGAGAAAAACATGTGCTTCAGTAGAAAACTGCACTGTTGAGAGCACAGCCTTTCAGATTTTCACATTCTGATTATATGGAAGTCTGATTCTTTCAGCACCTTGGAGCAATTTTACAAGTGTCAACTGTAGCTAACCAACAGCAATGCAAAATACTTGTCTGGATTCTTGTAAATTCTATCTGGTGAAGGTTCAATGGACTTCCATCTTACCGTGGAAGCAGACAATTTTGCCTTCACTTGCACATTTATTTCAATATTCCTGCTCTATAAGCATGTCTACCTTTTATTGTCAGTTAAACTGGTTATAGCATGTTAAAAGATTATTAACACAAGAAAAGATTAATTTGCTCCAGTCAATCATTTTGGTCAGTATAAAACCTAGTACTCCTCATGGGAGAAGAAAAAAAAATCCAGCTTCTTATAACAAGCAAATCAATAACCAAAACCCCAGTCTTAGAAACTCACCATGGTATAAATAAAATCCAGGTGTTCAATACTTTTCAATGTCAAATAATAAAGACACTTTTTGACAAGTTGAATTTTGCTTGAGCCCTGTGCTGGTTATTAGTCATAATTTAAAAAATCCTCCCACCCTTGAGTTAGGTAAGACTCAAGGATCCCCCCTTGTTTACTTGTGACCAAGCAAGAGAAAGGCCCTCCAAATTCCCATTTTTTGCTTCAATTATGCATTTATGAATAATATGCTGAGCTGCTTGGCCCTACAGATCAAATGGAACAAAATACTTGTTAATCGAACTTTAGTTTCTCTCCCTCCTCCAGGTCCCTGAAGTTTGGCCAACTCTCAGCCAGAGCCAGGGAATAACATTCTCAGATCTACTATTAGATCAAGCCACCCTTATATCCTACTTCCTCACACCAATTCTTTCTAGCAAGTTCACTCCTTGGAGACTCTTGTAGATCTTTTGGTTCTACCCATTGCAAAAGTCCCTTTTCTCCTTCTGCAATAACCCTTTTGAACAAAGTCTCTCCTAAGTCTGGATTTCTTATTTGACATTGTATTTTAAAAATTCTGCATAGGAGAAAATTCAGACTTTCTCCTGCCTTAGGATTGACATCACTTTAGTGCTTAAATATGGGATGTTTTGTGATGCTAGGATTAACATTTAATATTTTTGTAGCACTACCAAAGAGTCAAAAGAATGAAATAAATGTAGAATAGATTGATTAGACCTCTTCTACTACCTTAGGCAGCAAACAAAAGTATTTGTTCCTCATACAATTTGAATGCTGCCAGCTAAGGGAATTATCCAGCTTTACTTTAAAACATCTGTAGTTTTAATGAATTCTTAAGAATTATCTCCTGCTACCCATTACCAAATGGTAAGGAAGGTAGGTTAGGTTAATTGAGGAAGATGAGAAAACTCATACGTGGCCATGATGCTTGCAAGACTTCCCAATAATACAAGGTCTAGGACATTATCACAGGGCTTTTGAGGTGTTAAAGCAGAACACCCTCACCACCACTAACAAAACAGCAGAACAGTCACTAACGAAACAACAGCAGAGGGAATTTAGGATTAATCAGGGAACTCACTTTTTCTCCCCTAAATTTGTAGGGGAGATGCAGCAATACCTGTTTCAATGTGTTAATTTCCCTTCACATAGTTTTTTAGTTTGTTACCAGTCTCCTTACTAGTAGGAAAAGTTAGAGCAAATTCAACCAAACAAAAAATTACTTCATTTTTAGGTCAACTGATATCTCTTTTATGAAAAACAGGAAAAAAAAAATGTTTTCATGAAATGTTTTATGAAAAAAAATTAAAGGCTTTTTTTTGTCATAGGGTCTTACGACTTATAAGGCTTCTTCCCAGATTATCTCTTATTTAATAAAATATAATTTAATCTACCTCTACTCCCCAAATTAGCTTTAGTTATGGGCACATACACCTACAAAAGTCACACATCTTGTAATTGAACTTTTTGTGTCTGTCATCTTTAAATACTGACTATCTATATAACATGAGAATTGGTATTAATCAAGGGGCCCAAAGGACAAGAGGAGAGTCTCAATCCTCAAGATCTTGGCCCAGTAATAAAGGTAAAGACAATCTGGCTGGCGCAGTGGCTTACGTCTATAATCCCAGCACTTAGGAAGGCCGAAGAGGATGGATCACGAGGTCAAGAGATCAAGACCATCCTGGTCAACATGTGAAACCCCTTCTCTAATGAAAATACAAAAATTAGCTGGGCGTCGTGGTGCGCACCTGTAGTCCCAGCTACTTGGAAGGCTGAGGTAGAAGAATCGCTTGAACCTAGAGGCTGAGGTTGCGACAGAGCGAGACTCCATCTCAAAAAAAAAAAAAAAAGGTAAAGACAATTTAAAACAAAAATATAGTCCATAACACCATTGAAAAGATTTGGTTGAAGTGCTGGTAGTTAGAACATGCCAGGTACAGTCTTAGGGCAAACACCATCTCAGGAATCTTCATAGCCACCCTGAGGTTAAGTACCGTCATTCTCATTTACTGATGAAGAAACTGAAACCTTCAGCTGTTGTTATCATGCCTGACACAGTGCCCAAACCCTGCAATGACTCCAACCCCAACCCAGTTAAGAGGCCACATACATTTCGTCCTTAGTCCAAGGCTATTTACAAATGACTAAAACCAGCAGGTCGGTCCAATGGGCATCTACTAAGTTCATGGTACCGGGATGGAAAAATAAACATTAGCCTCTGGCCTCAAACGGCCAAGGTTGAGAGGATTCGGGTTTGACAAATTAAAAACAAAAACAGCAGAGATACAGGCCGTCTACGGGGTTCAAGGCCACAATCAACCTAAGTAGTTCAACTCAAAATCGTAGCTTTGAAGGCCCTGCGCCTACTCGACAGGCGACAACCCTCGTAGAGGTCAGAGGCGGCAGCACCTGTGCTGGGCTTTGACCCAAGGCGTCGCGGGGTAGGGGTAGAGGTGGGGTGAGTGGTCCCGGCCAGCAACTGGAAATCCCCCCTAGGCGTGCAGGCCTCCTCTTCCACCTCTCCCCCGAGTCCCCAGTGACGCCGCCGAGCTCCCTTACCACCCAGGGGCCCGTCTCAACTCTCCCGCTCCTCCCTAGGGCCTCCCCTACTCTTCTTCCACCTTAGCTTGAGCTCTCCTCCGCCCGGCGGGTCAGGGACCGCGTCCTTACAGGCCACGCTCGCCTGCCGGTTTCCCAGCCTCTCCCTGCGCTACCACTGAGAGGACGGCAAGCCCGGGCTAGAGAGGCTCGGCGCCACCACAGAGAGATGTCCGGGAGAAGCCTAGAGCGGACCCGAGACTGGCGGCCTCCGGGGGCGGAAGGGGCGGGGCAGCGTGAACTGGTACGATTCAAGGCGAGGGAAGAGTGGCTTCAGATGCTGTCTTTTGCAGTCCCCCTATAGGTTAGGGATTTGGGAGGTCCTTGGGGGCCTTCTCTTATAAGACACAGTTGCCACTAAATTGGATTGTATTTGTAAATCTCTACACCTGTGCGTGATAGTAAACTTTTGCACCCGTATACCCCTGCCTGTGAAGGAGAGTGAGTGAATTAAAAGGATCTGAAGAATGGACCCTTTGTTTAAGATCTCACATTTTATTTATTTCATTCAAGCGAAATATATTCAAAAATGCATCTTTCATTGTAAGCTATAAAAATAGCTATTACTTCAAATAAAATGTAGGCTCCAGGAAGATGCTTGTAAATTTTCTTGGGACAGAAACAGTATCTTTCCTGTATTCATCTAGAATCCCGGAGAACTGAAAGTCTTGTAGATTGAAGATTCGTGGCCTTTAATTATCTTAAGGTCGGGATGGGGGCGAAAAACAGTGAAAAATGTGGAACAAACAAATAAGACAAGTTCCACTAAGGCCCAAGCTTGCTAGTAAGTCTCTGCATCTACTGTAAGCTGTTTTCTGCAGCGAGTCTCTGGTCCTCCCACCACTTTCATACTGCTACCCGACTAGGAGGGCGA
This sequence comes from Ateles fusciceps, assembly GCA_036589455.1. Classification (NCBI taxonomy): domain Eukaryota; kingdom Metazoa; phylum Chordata; class Mammalia; order Primates; family Atelidae; genus Ateles; species Ateles fusciceps. The sequence goes on along the minus strand of JAZHEH010000681.1, from coordinate 932,542 downwards.
TTGATGCCTAGAACGAGGGAATGATAGAAAGGAAAAAACAATGGATAATTTCTTCAGCGGTCTCTGCAGGAGATTGTATTCTATAATTCTTTGTTTATTTTGTGGTTGGTACTTGGTTAAGTAAGGACTAGACAAAAGGAATAAAATTTATGTCTGCTTCCAAGGAGCTCACAGCCTAGTGAGAGAGGAATAAACAATCACAGTGTGGTGTGAAAAGTGTCATAACAAACACATGAATATAAACAGGTTAAAATGAGAGGGGCTAAAGCAGGAGCTTTCTGGGAGAAGATTAATGCCTGCATGGGACTGTCATGTGGGAAACGAATTTGATGCAATGGCATCTTCCTGGTAAACTAGGCAAGCTATTCTAAAGGTGATGAAACAGAAGGCTCACAGATTACATTAAGATTATTAAATAATATAGCCTATTCAATTTAAGTATCCAGTGAAAAGGTGAAAGACGTGGTAAGTGGACACACTTAGGATAAGGTGCAAGCAAGTGGAAGGACACCATCACCTGAATCATGGGTTAAGTAATGTTCATATATCCTATCTGCCACAACAGCCTTCTCCACTGATGGTATACTTAGGAGATGAGGTGTCAGCAAAGAGGTCCACAGGTGCAAAGTGCTTTGGGCCAACGGTACACACCTGCTTTATTGGATAGAAGCAGGGAAGTATGCCTGGTCACAGCCAGAGCTTCCTAGGTAAGTTGTTGAACAGAAACAGGTTTTATTTGCATTTCCTTGACAGAGCACATATGTGACTATTCTAGGTGTGACCAGTGGGTGGCTGATTTAGGGGTGACATAGTTAATAGCCCAGAGTTGTCATAATTGCTCAAAGCTTAGTTTTTCCTTCCCTTTTTGGCTATCAGTGACTCTCTATTCCATCACATTTCTATTTAACTTTGGCATGTCTTATAGTTTACTAACTTACTATATATATTTTACATAATCCTGCCTATGTTTCACAAAGTATATGCTTACTCATATTCTATATTTAAAATATGCTAGGAGTTTTGCATTTCTCTCCTAAGCTACTAGCTTACTTACTGTCTATAGTTAACACTTCCTATGACTTTCATCCATCCCTGAAGAAACTGTAAAGCCTTTCAGTATGGCTACAGTAAAAGCTGGAAAGGCATGTAGATAACAAATAATGCCCTTTTTATGCCATATTTTAACCAGAATTTTACTGAATTTTAACCTGTGAAAACTGTAAAACTATCAGGAGTGTAGAGAATAGAAGACAGGTGCAGGCCTTGGCAAGATAGCCAGGTGGAAACTCTTGCCCTAATGCAGATGATTAAGAAGAGGGCCTCCATCAACTAAGGCAGTGGCTCTTTGGGATGAAATGTGATTCCCTCCCTCTCACCTCCTTCCACTGGATTTGGTAATGTATAGACACATTATTGTTGTACTAGCAGGGGTTGCTACTAGTATCTAGTGGGGTAAAGGACAGGGTAACCACTAAACATCTAACAGTGCACAGGACAGCCCCCCTCCTCCAACAACAAAGAACTAACTGGCTCAAAATTTCAGAAGGGCCAAGATTGAGAAACCCTAAATGAAGGACATTTAAAAGGCAGAGAGGATAGAAGTTAAGCAAGCAGAATTGGTCAGATTTTTTTTGACTGATTTGATATTGAGGTTAGGAAGAAGTAATGAATTATTTCAGGTTTCTAGCTTGGATAACTGGGAGGTCCAAAGAAGGAATGGCCTAGGGAGACTAGAGATAAGAATTTAAATACTGAATACACTAAGTTTTCTCGAACTTAGCAAGTGTACCTCCAAGTGAAGATATACAGCTGGCAGTTGGAAGAAGGGAGCAGGATATGAGAAAGATCTGAGCTGGAAAATAAGAATTTTGGGAAATGTTAGTCTGTGAGTGGTAGTTTTATCCTTGGAGGTGGACAGGGTAGGGAAGATGAGTTACCCATGGAATATATAGGGTTAAGTGAGAAAGAATAGGGCTAAGGATTAATCTAAATTTCTGGGCTCTCATTCTATTTTACTGAATCAGAATCTCTGTTCTCCAAGCCAGTCTACCAGATCACATTCTCTGCAGATAAGATTCAAGAATCTGCATTTTGGCAAGGAACCCAGGTGATTTTGCAGCACACTATGATTTTAGAACAACAGACTTAGGTCTCAGAAGAGAGGTCTAAGAAGGAGCAGACAGCGAGGTAGCAAGAAAACTAGGGAAGCATAGAGATCCACAAACCAAGAAAGGAGAGAGTTTAAAGCCAGACCCTGTCAGTGCAAGAGGTTGCTAGAAAGCAGTACTGGCTAATAGAAATATAATGTGAGTCACATAAGCAATTGTATATTTTCTAGTAGTGATATAAAAAGGTAAATGGAAGCAGGTGAAGTTAATTTTAGAGATATAGCTTATTTAACCCAATCATTAAAACATTATCACTTTAACATGTAATTAACATAAAAAATAATGAGGTATGTCACATTCTTTTATTCATATAATGTCTTGGAAACCTGGTGTGTGTTTTACACCTCCAGCCCCTCTCAATAAACTTAAAAGAAGTGTAGTCATTATTTGAACTACTGTCTTCTAACCTCGAACCCACCTTGTCCTTTCCTTCCTTATAACAATATTTAAGAGTCAGTTGATTTAAAGAAACGTGATATAGGGGATTTAACTAATGACTGGACAGAAGGACAGATTGAAACTAGCTACACTTCAAATATTCAGTAGCTGCATGTGCCTCGTGGCTCCCATCGTGGATAGCACAGCTACAGAAGGTCAAGTAAGAAAAGAGCTCTTATCTTCCAACTCAGATTAAAATGAACTAGAAGGAAAATAAAAAGAACTAAATATATTCCTTAGCTGTACTAATAAGATAGCAATGGATGGTGTGGTAAGACCTGTTTCAGTGATGTGGTGATGGTAGAAGCCAGAATATACACAGTTAAAGAGAGAGAAGTTAGAGATGCTAACAGCTACCTGAGAAAACATTTTCAACAAGCTTTACTGTTAAGTATAAAGAGGCCCCCCTTTTTCACCTCCGAATATGAATTTTGAAAAGAACACAATTCAGTTTTTAATTTAGGTTTTAACAATTACGTTTGGATTTCTGCTTCTGCAAAATTACCCTATCACTAGAAACACCTGAAAAATTGGGCATAATATATGAAATAAACTGGGCACGGTGGCTCACATCTGTAGTCCCAGCTACTGGAAAAGCTGATATGGGAGGATTACTTGAAAATAATATATATATATATTTTATATGTTATGTATATAAAATATGTAATATGTATATAAAATGTAATTTATATAATAAACATATAATATTTACATGTAATGTATATATATGTGCTATATAAAATATTTATATTTTAGATAGAATATGCATAAAATATAATATATGCATACATACAATTATATAAATCATAAGTGTATATATACTTATATATATTTAGGAAGGGGTTGTAAATATACATATACATGTATATGTATGTATATATGAAATCATTGTTTTCAGACATTAAGCAACAGGCAGTGCAGGATTATGATCCCTGAGAGAAGGGAAACAAATGAATTAAGTTCCATAATGACCCCATCTTACTATCTGGAGGCAGTGTCCAGAGCCTAGAACAGGGAGGGGAGCCCAAACAAAAACCAAGGATTTCACTGAATGGAGGCAACAGAGATGGGAATTTGGGGAGGCTGATGGGCAGAGTATCCAAGAGGAGGACATGGCATACAAGAGAGTCTTGGACATCTGTGGGAGTGCCTTTGTATTGAGTACTTCCCTTTGGGGCTGAATACTTACCTCTGCAATTGAAGGGTGAAACTCTATGAGGCTGGGGAAAAGACACCAAAAAGCAGTGGGCCAAACAATTTCTAGTACTTACACAGGGCTGGGAATAGTTTGTGCTCCCATAAGCTAGAGCAGATTGACAGATCTTGTAAGAAGCACTTATTTGTTTCTACCAATCAAAGTATCAGTAGGAGCCAGGCCACCAGGTTGGTTGCTCTCTCTCTCTCTCTGTCTCTGTCTCTCTCTTTCTCTTTCTCTATCTTCCTTTCTCTTCCTGTCTCCATATGGGCTCTTTGCTTAGGTTAGTTTGGTCTTCCTCACAGCATGGCAATCATAGGGTAGCTGGATTTATTACATGGTGTCTCAGAGCTCCCGGGTTTTGTACTCCAGGAAGCAAGGTGAAAGCCTCTTTGCCTTTTATGACTTAGCACCTGGAAGCATGTAGCATCACTTCCACTGCATTCTCTTGCTTATGTGGGAGTCATTAAGCTTGCCCGAGATTCACAGGGAAGGAACGTAACCTCTACTTCTTGATGGGAGGAGTGTCAAAAAACATATTTTTTAAAAAAATGCTACAATACTTACACTAATGCATACAATAGCATGGTCTGGGGTCAAATCTAATAACTACCATAATTGCCAAGTAGTAATGAATATGAATATCTCCTGAGATATCTGTAACACTATAATATGTACAAAAAATATGTGATTTCTGTTGGTGACAAAGTTGCAGGCACTGTAGACAAAGTTATTAGTACTGTAGCAGTACTAGTAGGCACTGCTAATACTATTATTTGTTGCCTGTCATTTGTAAGTAAATGAAATGCCAAATTTCAATTCGAGCTTAGGAAAAACAAAGAGATAGATCACTAGAGACATAGAGCAGCATTTAGGACCTAGATGAAGTTAGAGATCATGATTATGCAGAGACATAAATTAATGATATGAAAATTTCAATTTTTCTTCTAACGTATAAGTTTCCTTGTGTGGGACCAGTGAAGGCAGACAACAGAATTAATTTAAGTGAGAGCATTTGATGGCTAGATGTGTAAGAAGTATAAGAGACAAGAGAGTTTAGGGTTTTGTCATGGAAATCACTAGATGGTGAGAATCATGAGGTAAGACATAACGTCGGTTTAATTTACTATAGTATTCCAAGAGCCTAGCACTGTTAGTTGAATAAGTGGAATGGTTGAGGTGATAAGTCTCTTCAAATAAACAAATGAATGAAAGAGGGAAAGCTTATTGAGAATGAAGAGAAGTGGGGCTTTCAAAATCAAAATTGAAGGCAAGGAGGTGAATCTGTGATCATATTGAAAGAATGAGCAGTTGTAGTCAGAGAGTGGAACTGGAGTTTAGGATATCAGCTGGTGAGGTAGTTTCCTGTGAGAAATTCACAGCTTCTCATTAAAGGCACTTGGGAATGTACAAAGTAACCAAGAATTAGGAAAAATGAGAAACATTTCCATGCAAGAATCCCAAGTTTGGGATGAGATGGCATGCACTCCGAAAAGGAATGAAGGGGAATGAATTCTTAGTAATCGTTTTCATTTTCTTTGTGTAAGCTTTCATATTGAATTTTGACATACCACAAAGAAGTACACAAGTTCTAAGTCTATAGCTTGATACATTTTTATTTCTGTATAACCACTACCCAGGTCAAGAAATTATGAGCTTCCCAGAAGTCTCTCGTATGCTGTCTCCCAAGTTATGAGCACCTTTTGCCAAAGGTAACCACCATTCTAGCTTCTTTGACCATTGATTGGTTTTGGTTGTTTCTGGACTTTGAGCTTTGGAATTGTAGCACATATGTTATTTTGTTTCTGGCATCTTGTGGTCAATATTATGTCTGCGAAATTCATCCATGTTGTATGTAGCAATTAACGCTTTGTCATTGCTGAGTGGTATTTCTATTACATGAAAGTAACAACATATTCTTTTATCTATTTCAATGTTGATGGACATTGAGTTCATTCAATTTGGGCTTCCACAAATAATGTTTCAATAAACATTTGAATGTTCTGTCTTTTGGTGCACATACGTTTACACTTTCATTTGGATATGTAGTAGGGAGTGGGATTGTTGGATTATAGGCAATGTGTAGGTTCAGTTTGAATGGATACTGCTGAAGAATTTTTCAAAGTGGCTGCATCAATTTACATTCCTTCCAGCACCAATTTACACTCATAAACATGCTTACCGCCACTTGGAGTTCCCAGTTATTGTTGTTGGTTTTCATTTTAGTTATTCTTGAGGGTGCATAACTAATTGCTTTCTGAAGTTTCAATATCCTCCTTGGGGCCTGAAACAAAACTCTAAGTGGGCTCTGGAATCAGACTGCCTGGTTCAAATCCTGGCTTGGCCACTAGTAGAATAACATGTGGAAATGACATTAATTCTCTAAGCTTCAAATTCTTATCTATAAAATAGAGAAAGTAGCATCTGCCCTATAGAATTTTTGTGGGGGAATAAATGAATGTGTGTGTGTGTGTGTGTAACTTTTTATATAAAGAGTTTAGCATAGTGTCTGGCACATAGTGAGTTCCCAATGACTGAATAACAATAGCTATAATTATTCTTGCTACTATTTATGTACCTCCAATTATGTCTGAAAACACTGGAATGATGAGCTCACACATGTTATCTCACTCATGACATGATATATTTCAATCTTGAAAGATGGATATTAAACTTAAAAGAAGTGGAGTCATTATTTGAACTAGTATCTTCTAACTTCACACTTACCTTGTCCTTTCCTTCCTTATAACAATATGTAAGATTCAGTTGATTTTAAAAAACGTGATATAGGGGACAGAAGGACAGATTGAAACTGCATTTTTCAGCAGTTCTTCTGATTTGTCTCGTTTGAAGTAAAGATTTCAGACTGTTGTGGGGGTGGTATAGGGGAAGGAAATACAGATTTGTTCACAGCTGCTACTCAAAATACTAGCCATATAACTAGGAAAGAATTTGGCTCAAATAAAAATCCCAGGGCTCTTTATTGCCATCACAATCATTATTGTACCAATTAGGATTCATCTGGGTATCTACAACATCAAGGAAGGAAGCTGATGATTACAGGAACCATTTTGGTTACATCTTCAAATGACCCAAATGGTGTGAATTAAATGCAGAAATTCATTATTAAAAATTACTAATTCAACAGCACTAGGAATCAAAAAATATTAGAACTAGAAAGGGATCCAACAATTCTGTTGTGTAGCTTCCTCATTTAGAGGTTGATGAAACTTAATTCCATAAATGGTAATATTATACGACCAGCATATAAGTGACAATTTGCAAAGGTTACACAACCAGTAAGTAATAGGGACAGTCAGGACACACGCCCAGGTTGTCTAACTAAAAATGCAGTGTTTTTCCTACTCAATCAGGATGCATCTCAATCTGTAAGAATCATATTCTTAGAAAACCAGAAAATACAACCTATATTTATAATATTGATATCAATTACTTCTTCTGAATTGCTTTCTTGGAAAATTGGTCAAGCCATTAGATTGTACTTGTTCTATCTTTTCTGTATTTGTCATTATTTGTGATAAGGAGAGAAGGTAATGATAGCTTTGGTGGGGTCACTCTAGCTTTGGCGAAGCTTATTTAGATGAACATTATGAGCATTTTAAATATTTTTGGAAAAAAATTACAAAAACATTATAGATATTTTTGAGATTCCTTGAAACAATTTCATTGGGGCCTTTGGACAGACCTTTGAAGAGCAATACTTCCTAAAAGCCAGCAGAGGGAGAACAGAGCATTGCTTTGCTAATTTTCACCAAGTTCCTCCTCATTCTTTTTTGCATTTTATTCTTTCACATATTTAATACATTTCTTGACCATGAGAAAATATTACCCTCTTCTGTACTTTTGGAAAGGGAAAAGGATGCTGCTATCATTGAATTAGAGTTTTATTTAACTTACTGGTCAATAGGCTATCAAATGAGCTGGGTTGGACAGTTTTTAAGCATAATTGGAGTTTATTTATGTGGCTTTCACATACTTTTCTCTATAATATTGTGTTAATTAGGTTATTTTACATATTATATGTAATCAAGTCAATTATATAGATTCTCTCACCTCCAATCATTACTACTAAGAGAAAGTTACAATGTAATTATAAGGTTTGGAATTATCTCATTGGTGATTTGATTTTGCTCTGTAAGAGGATAAATGTATATTGACTCCAAAGAAAGTTGAAAATGATAACTTTTTATAATGAGAGTTTTAGAAATAAAATTCAAATGCCAGTTAGTTGAAGTAATCACCTACTCATTCTTCCAAAAATCTTCAATACATTTCCACATTCACTATTGCTTTGTTATCTCTATCTTCAAAGCTTGAGGTACAAAACTGAATATACTACATACTTGTCCTCAAAGAATTCGTGAGACAGACACAGAAACAGATGATAAAAAATGTGAACAGTAGTGTTAGACACGTTCATGAGGCAGTGAGTGTGCACAGGACACAGGCACCCAAGCCAATAAAGGGAAACTGGAGTGCTTCCTGGAGGAGGATCATCTGAGCTGAGATTCCTTAAATACTTAATTTATGCTTTTCTAGGTGATTCCCTTCCCCATCCACATGGTTATGGTGAGAGCAGCTATTCTGTACATCATCACACTGCATCCCTACGCCACAGGTGTTTGAACCATGAGTGAGCATATGAAACATGCTGAACCAATCAATGTCCCTCTCTAGGATTTTTCTACATGGGACTCACTGAAGCTTGAGAGCCATCAGGTGCTATGTTTTCTGCCGTTTGATAGAGGAAAACCAATAATAACAACAATGTGAGGTACACTGACTTGCACAAGGAGAAGCAGAGACAAGCTGTGAAGAGAGTGCTTCTCTGGAGGATGCATTCTCCTGTTACCTACAATAGATATGCAGTCACTTTCTTGCCCTCCGTTTCAGGAAACATCCCAGTTTCCTTACAGTAAATTTCTCTTTTTTCTTAAGTTAGTTTGAACTGGCTTGCTTTATTCTGCAGCCATGAGAATCCCAGCTGATATGGAGAGTTACCAAGGCAGAGGAAGGGTGAAGGACATTTCATGGACTGCATGAGCAAAGCCACAGAGACATAAAAAAGCATGGCATGTATAGAGAAATAGATGTAGTTCAGTTTTGTTGAAACAAAATGAGACAGAAAGAGCGCCAAGAGTGTTGGTGAGATATCTGTCATTTAAAGAGTTTAACTCTACCCTGAAGTCAGTGAAGAGCCATATACTGGTTAAGACAGTGAGTGACATAGTCAGATATGTCATTTTGATAGATCACTCTGGGAGGAGTTTCTTCAATAGTTCTTTCTTATCTCTGGGTCTTATCCTATGTTCTCTCACTCAGGACCCTGTGGGAAGAAGATGGGACATAGAAAATGTATTCTTTCACTAGCCAGAGGAAAGTCCAGAGTCATGACTTTTTATTGTTTCCATTTTAATTGCTATTTAACAGTCTGTCTTTTCTTGCATTCTGAAAGTCCAACTGGAGCATAGGCCATGTCTGCTTTGTTTACCATTGAATTCCCAATGCCTATCTTAGTACCTGGAACACATGATGATTCAATAAAAAGTTGTTAAGTGAATAAATGACTGAATGAGTAAATAAATAGTGATGAGGTGGAGGAGACAAATTCAAGGTATATTTTGCAAGTAAATAGTCAGGACTTGATGAGTTTTATACAATAGCCACCTTTACTGAGCACTTTTGTGCTTTGCAGGGGACAGAGTGCTTTGCTTGCATTATCTTATTTAAACTTCACGACAATCACCTGTGTAGTATGTACCATATCTCTCTCTGTCTTTTCATATTGGGGGAAAAAAAGTTTAAAGAGACTAAATGCTAGTTTGAACCATATGAAATTGCCACCTAATAACATGTCCAATATAGTTAATGAGTCAATAATACTCCACAAACTGAATGTGTGTTTCCTCACCAAAATTATGTGTTGAAACCTAATCCCCAGCGTGATGATATTAGGAAGTGGGGCCTTTGGGAGGTAATTAGGTTGTACATGTGGAACCCTGATAAATGGAACTATTGCCCTTATAAGGGGCTGAAGAGGTCAGAGTTCTTCCTTCTACCATGTGAGAATACACACCATATCTGCCAGCTCCTGGGTCTTAAACTTTCTAGCCTCAAGAACTGTGAGATATAAATATCTTTTGTTTATAAGTCACCAATTTATGGTTCTTTATTATAGCAGTCTAAATGGACTAAGAAAAAGTGGTACTGAAACAGCTGAATATCCAGATGCAAAAAAGTAAAATGTGATTTTTATGCCATATCATATACAAAAATTAATACAAAATAGATCACATACCCAAATATATCTAAACTATAAAAGTTCTAGAATCATGCATATAAGATGACTCTTTGTAGTTTTGGGTAGACAAAAATTTTTTTATATACAACCAAAAAAGCCAGAACCATAAAAGAAAAAAATCATAAATTGGATTTCATCAAAATGAAAAACTCTCTTGCTCTTCAAAAGACACTAATGGAAATGAAAAGAAAAGCAACACACTCTGATAAAATACTTGTAGATATAGATCTGATAAAGAACTTGTTTCTAGAATATATCAAGAACTCTTATAATTCAATAATAGTTAAGACAAATGACACAATTTAAAACAAAATTGGCTACAGATGTGAAGATATACTTTGTTGAAGAAAGTACATCAGTGGCAATGGTATGTGAAAAGATGTTCAATATCATTAATCATTTATAAAATGCAAAGTAAAGCCACAATGAGCTGGCACTATGCATCTAATACATGGCTAAATTAAAAAAAGAAAAGATTGATAAAACCAGGTGCTTGAGAGGAGGTATGTAGCGAATGACATTCTCATACATTTCAGGTGAAAATGCGGAAGGTTATTAAATGCAGAGGTTATTAAGATCTCGCTAATAGGAAAAGTTGCCGACATGAGTGAACTGAAAGGATAGAGCTTAGTGTCTTTTTAAATATATAACTACAGGTTTAAGGAACAATTTCATATCATTTTCCTTTTAGGTTTTCATATTTGCAACAAAACTCATTCATGTATTAATATAATCAGTCATTTATGTATTCCACAGATATTGTTAAGTGCCAGCACACAGCTAAGCACTTGGATCTTGAGATAAATAAGTAAAACACAGCCCCCCACTCCTAGGATTTACAGTTTAACAGGAAATGTGAAGCAATTAAATACTTGAAGCAATTAATACGTGTGCTGTGTAACAATATTTTGGTCAATGACAGTGTATGCACAACAGTGGTCTGAAAAGATTATTTGTGTATTTTTACTGTACCTTTTCTATGTTTAGATAGGTTTAGGTACACAAATACATACCATTTTGTTATTGTATTTAGTATTCCGTACAGTAACATGTTCTGCAGGTTTATAGCTTAGGAGCAATAGGCTACATTATACAGCTTAGGTGTATAGTAGGCTAAACCATCTAGGTTTGTGTAAGTACATTTTACGATGTTCACACAACAATGAAATCATCTAACAATGCATTTCTCAGACTGTATCCCCATCATTAAGTGATGGATAACTGTAGTTTTGTTTTTAATTACATCTCTGAAACCTAGCATATTGCTTATTATGTGCTTAATCAATATTGTTAAATAGACACATTTTATATGTGTGTATGTGTGTGTATGAATATCAAAGCAATCCTTAAAGCTGCTGAAACTTATTTTCTCTGTGGTGTATAGATTAACCTTTGGTTTTCTCAATTAAAGAAAAGTCTCTAGCAATGTTTGGTCTTGCTTCTGTTCTCTGCATGACTTTTGTGAGTCTAAAGGTATAGAAAAACTCTTATTCACCAAAATGTTCATGGCATTGGAGAACATAGACATGCTTTTGTGAAGTGAGGTCTACTTTCCATTAGGAGAATGAGGCTTCCTATGCATGCTAAGGAAAAAGACATGTAGGAGCATGAGCTTTTGGAAAAGTCAGAGCCTAAGGGGTCTGGCTGAGAAGAAAGAAGGAAGACTGGGCAACAAGATGCCAGATGGCAGTGCACACCACAGTGAGATTCTCTTACCTCTGTGACTCCACAGAACCTCGGAAAATCTATAAAGAATATAAATATGATTGGAAATTTTGTGTAAAATAGTGAAGATTCTAGATCTGAGGGGCACGGGAGCAGGGTAACCTGAATAAATTCAGAAGTAGGGGCAGAAAGCGGAGAAAATGTGGTCTAAAAATCATGGCATAATTCTGGGAGTTTGATAGGCTGAGTCTAAGCAGAGCTACTCATCTCTTTAACCACATAGAAGTTATCAATTAAAAAAATAACAAAAGACTGACTTGTCATAAGATAGATGTTAGTGGGTGCAAGAAAAGGAAAATTAAAGCCAGAGCAATAAACTTACCAGCTGATGCTGTGGAGGCTAGGGAAGCTGGTGATTGGATCTAGCCACTAGGAACTAGGGGCCGTAGTTTTGAAGGTCTCCTGGAGGCAGAAGATAAGGCTTTGACTTTTGTGAGGCAGAAAGTTGGAACTGAGAACCCAGCATAAAGGCGGAATCTTAGAATTGCTATCTCTCAGTGAAAGGGGAATTAGAAAAATGAAACACTACAACTAAAAAAAAAAAAAAAAAAAAAATTTCCCTGAGAAATCAAATCTCCAAAGTGTTTCCATATTCAAATGTGAAGTCTCAATTGACATTCTCCTAGGATTTTATAATGAATAATAATCCTTCGCACCAATGAAGTTATGGGGCGTCCAGCAGAAGCAAAACTGTATAGCTACACTTCTGACAGTCCAGGGTGATAAAGAACTACCAACAAGAGCTCAGGATTAAAATTTATAAATCACAGAAGAAAATAATTCACCATGACTGATAGTAATTAGCCATAGTGAAGAGGACTGTTAGAACTTTAAGGACTTGAGAAACTAGAACAATATGAATGATATTATAGAATAATTATGCTTAACATAATTAAAGTGACAAATGGAGTAAAAACCACAAGAATAAGATATAATATAAGAATATGTAAATTTGAAAAATAGGAAAGAACTCCAAAAAATATTTTTTTTTTTAATGTTTGAAGTTAAAAATTCAATGAAAGAGTTAAACAATAGGTAGATCATAGCTAAAATGAGAATTACTGAACTGGAAGACAGAGATGGAAAAGCTAACCGAAGTGCAGCAAAGATTAAAAAAATGGAAAATAGGGGAAAAAGGTTGAGACATAGAAGCAGACTGAATGGGTTGAACATGTGTCTAATAAGAGTTGTAGATGATGAGAAATGAGATTGGAGAAGAGGAAGTATCTAAAGAAATGCTTATAATCAAATGTGTGATGGTTATAAGCAGCATATAGTTAAGCTTTGTTTCTCTTTTCAGTCTGACAATCTTTGTTTTTCTATTGGGAAATATATTCTTTTCTTGTGATTAACATAGTTACTGATATATTTGGGTAGATGCTGACCATTATACTATGATAGCTGTTTTCTTTTGGTCTCATTTGTTGTATGTTTCCTTTTTCTTCCTTTGATGAATTAATCAAATATTTCTATTAATTATCTTTTACCTTAATCAACATGAGAATTATGCATTCCTTTGGCTACAGCTGTGCTATCCAGGACCATGGCCATTAGGTACATGTGGCTCTTGAAATGTAAATCAATTAAAATAAAAAAGAAAATTCAGTTCCTCATTTCAAGTACTCAACAGCCACATGTGTGCAGTGACTCATATATTGGATTGCACATACATAGAACATTTCTACCATTGTAGAAAGTTCTATTAGATAACATTGATTTTGATAATCTGTGAGTCTTTTTATGTCATGTGGGCTTTATTTTTGTCTTGTTTCTCCATCTGCCTTTGTAGGGAATAAAAGATTTCTCATCCATCACAAGTTTCACGGCTGAGGCACTTACAATAAAAGACAGATTAAAATTAGGAAAGCATACAAATTTACTTAATGTATGTTTTCTATGACACAGGAGCCTTCAGAAATAATGACCCAAAGAAATAAGGAGAACTGTATTTTTATGCTTAGGTTTGCTGAAGAGTGGATAGTCACACAGAAGTGTGAACAAAAGGGGGTATGATCTAAAGGTTACAAGCTGGGAGTGGAGGGTAGACTTAATAAATGTTCTTGGCATCTCTGTATGTTTGAGGATAAGAGGGTTCCTTTCTTCCAGATATACGGAGGGGGTCTATGGAACTAACGTCTTATGACCTGCTTCAGGGGAAGATCAGCTAGGTTTTTATGGCCTGCTTCAGGGGAGAAGAGGAAAGGGGAGGGTGAGAGTGATCTTATTGCTTTTGTTGTTTCCTCAAATCCAAGGTGCCATATTTTGGTGTACTGTGTCCTGAACTCCATCTCCTTGGCATCTTTTTATTAAACAATGAATATTTTATATGAAAAAATTACATGTGTTCAGATGATTTTGTCAGTCCCCAGAAAGAGTTCACCTTGTTCTCTGTCAGGAAACTACAGTGAGGAAACTACACTTTAGTTTAATCAACAACTGAATTTAACATAAGGTGTCTGAGTTACAATTGTTATGAATTCAAATACACATCTGGTTTAACCTCACTCTAGAGGGCATAGCCTCTGATGGTCTTAACTGGGGTATTTATCTGTTTATTAGGGCCCTTCTTTTTACTCTGTTCATATGCTCTAACTTGGTTCTTTTTCACTGTCACGCTATTGACAATGACTTTTCCTTTAAGTGGCATTCTGCTTAGATTCTTAGCTGGTTGCTTTGTGTATTTTAAAAATGTGACTGTGTGTCAGGCTTGTTTCTTCCTCAGTCCTTCCTTTCTTGGCAGCTCTGGATTTCACTTTTTGTCTTTTCTGTCCTGCAAAATTACCAGACCCTTTTTCAGCTACTCTGCTTCTCAGCAACTATGCTCTTCCTTAGATACACAGTCCTTCCCATAGCACCAAAAATTAGGAAATTCTCCAAGGGGACACTTACTGGCTCACATTTTTCTGCTTCACTTCTCTTTAGTGTGTTGGGCCTTTAAGTGCTAACTGCCTAATTAGCTCTCAATGCTCTTAAATAGAGAGTTTTAAAAATCTCTCTCTCTTTTTTTTTTCTTTGTGGGAGCTGCTGTTGTTTGAATGTGAGTCTCTCCAAAATTCACATGTTGGAACTTAACCCACAAAATGATGGTCTGAAGAGGTGAGGTACTTGACAGGTGATTGTCTTGAGGTCTCCAGCCTGGTGAATGGGATTAATGTCCTTATGAAAGTGCTGGAGGGAACTAGCTAGCCTTTTTTTTTTTTTGCCCATTGCCTTTCACTATGTGAGGATGAAGCAACAAGGTGCCATCTGGAATGTAGAGAGCAAGCCTTCTCCAGACATGGAATCTGTCTGCACCTTGATTTTGAATTTTCCAGCCTCTAAAACATAAGAAAGTAAATTCTATTATTTATAAATTACCCATTCTGTGATATTTTGTTGTAGTAGTACAGATGAACTAAGACAGAAGTATCTTGGTTTGCTATAAGCTATGCTGTTATAGCTGGAAATAGAAGCCCTTCCACTTCATTTCCAGTCATGGTTAATTCTGGTCCAAGCTACCAATATTGACAGGAGAGTCATTTTATTATTATTAATGTTTCTGTATAGTTATATCTTTTTCTGTGGCATCAATACGACTACTACTATGCTTCTATCTGTAAATTCTCAATGAAATATTGGGAATGTATTGGAAAAATTCATAAGATTTAATGACCCTTATTTTGGGCAAACTTCTGAGAGCTATAATAACAGGTAGCATTTATCAACCACCTACTATATGCCTTGTGTGTTAGATATAAGTTGCTTCTAATTATTAATCATAATTCTGCACCATATATATTATTGCCCTAACTTTACCGATAAGAAAGCCAAAACTAAGAATGGTTAGATAACTTCCTTTTGGAGAAGATCCAGGGCTGACTAACTTTTAAGTATTCGTAGCCATTTTCCGCCTATTCTTGAGAAGGTAGCAAAACTTTAGGCATACTCTGCTCTTCACATCCCCTCAAGCTTAGCTGCAGAGTCATTTGCTGTAATTCAATTCAGCCTTTCTAGGTGATATCCCAAAGGAATAAAAATAGAAATAGTGACAACAGGCCATGCTTATTGCACTGAGAGGCTCTAAAATCATTTTAATGGGCTAAATCTACTAGTATTAGTAATAGTCTAGTGACCACCAGCATGTTTTCTGCTTCAGGCAAAGTTTAGTTGGCTGGGCAAAAATACGAAAATCACAGATGAGGACTTTTTCATTTAAATAAATTAGGAGTGCCATACCATTCATTATCTAGAGCAGCTATTTTTAGCTCAGAGTACCATGCAGAGAAGATGTCAGGCAGAATCTTCTGTCTTACTTGCTGGCTTGGAAGAAGTTCCGTGACCCCAACACTGAAAGGAAAACAGGACCTGAAAACTGCTCATCTCCCTCCCTAGCTCCATGCTAAAGTGCAGATGCTGAACTACCCATCACTGCTTGTGACTTCTTACTCCCTAGTCTCCTTCTACAATGCCCTACATATGTATCCCATTCTTTGTGATGTTTTATTCTAATGTGCAATAGAATGATGAGAACCTAAATTATAATGGTGGATATTCTGCAGTGGCTAAGTCAGATCTTAGCAAAGTGATAGTTGAGGAATAGTTCTAATTAAATGAGAACCATAAGATTTGTTTGAGACTGTAACTTTATCTAGAAACATCTAGAAAATGAGAGTCCAGATATTACAAGAAGGAAATCTAATCCTACGAATGGCTTGCTTCAATATATTCATTGTTCAGAGAATGATGCAATACATATTTTTTCTGTTGCCATGGAGTCATCTTTTACTCCAAAATGAGTATAGTGCCCATCAAATGGGCACCAATAAATACTTTCTTTGTTTTTAGTCCGTTACTTTCTGTTGTTTTATTGCCTCTGTTTCTCCACATTCTATCCTCTGTTAGGTTCTGGTAAATTTTGCTACTCCAGGAAACCTATTCTAGATTTCATCTTTGGATAGCAGTGGTGAATTCCTGTTTTCTTAAATGGACCATCTATAAGGCAAACACATTTTCCTTTTCCATCATAAGGCAGCCTTAGAGCATTCACATAGTTGCATTTTTATGAGAAAAGGACTCTGCATCAGAGATGAGAATAGAAAGTGACAGAATAAAGGAGACAGAGACCCCTATGCTCCAGAATTATTAATGAAGAGAGCAAGATGGCATGACTAATGGGAGAAGATTTTAAGAAGTGTTTTCTTTTGTTACAAATGTGAGTTGTTGTAAAACTCTAGGGCTTTAACTCATCTATTTATTCATCCATTCGAAAATGTTTATTAATTATATACTCTGTATCAGGAACTACATCAGACACAAGTAGATATATATTTGGAAAATAAACAAGATGGGACTCTTGTATTGGCTAATATACAACCTAGTTTGGAAGTCAAACTGCCAACATGTTAAAAAAACAAATAGTAACAAGAGGAAAGAAGAAAAGGTAAAGGGTATGGTCACAGGGATTATGTGCAGTGTGGGTGTGTGCATGAATTAATTATATATCAAAAAAGTCATAAGCCTATAGATAGCTTTTAAAGCTGTAGAAATGTATGAGATCAACAAGGGAAAGACAAGAGAGAGATAAGAAAAGAGATTCCTAGACTAAGCCCTTAAACAGCAATTTTTTTTGGTCTAAATAAGGCTAAATCTGGTTTGATCCACTAAGATTGCTTGAAAGTTTGTTATCAGGCATTTTACTTTACAGACTCCTTCCCCTTGCTTGGGTTTTACAGGAACTCTGGGGACTTAGAAGGTCCTTAAAGGCAGACACAACAATTCATTTGAGGTTAATCTTTCCAGTCTGTGATTTGTTTCCACTGTACCAAATTTAAACAGATGGACCCTCAGTTAGACTTCAAGGAGTATAGCACTTCTTACCTAATTATAGCCTTCTACAGTCCTTGCACTACACAGGCAGTTTAGGTGGGATCAGTCCTCACACCCATGGCAAGTAGGTATACATTAAGATAATTAATAATCATCAACCTGTCAGATAACACTATAAAGCCTCCAATTCTTCTCTCCTTTCCAAATCTTTGGTTCACTAAATGGACCTAGGTCTTTGAAGCACAAAGACCTATTCAGGACTGTCTTCAGTGGTAGTGATTCTCTGCCTAGCAACTCCTCCTTCTGGCTCTAAAACACAATATTATTATTTATTTTTTTTCTGAACTTAAAAAGAGCCCATACCTTAGAAATCAGGACTCAGCTACCTCCCTGGGTGGTGAAATAATGATATCTTTTCTTTTTTCCTTATGAATATAGAGTATTCAGAAACAAGACAAAATTATTACTTCTTCCTTATGAATGTATAGAATCCAGAAACAAAATGAAATCTATTATATTGTATTCTGCCACTTTAGGTGGCAGAATATATTTTAAATGAGCTTAACTTTAAAATACATAATGGATCACTGGTGGGAATAGAGACTGTACAATATTTCTAGAAATTAAGCTAATAGTATAAGTGTTACTATACCCTGTGAACCAGCAATACAATTTCTGGGTGTGTATTACACGGGAAACTTCCCATGTGGATGTATAAGGATATTCATCACTGTCCGTATTCGAAGGCAACCTAGGTGGTCATCAGTAGGGGAAACTGATACACAAAATATGAGAGACACATGCTGTAGAAATTTATGCTGCAGAGAGTATAGCATTAGAAGCAACCGAGTAGATCTATATATAGCCACATGGATAGATCTGAAAATATAGTGATAAATGGGAAAAATACATAAATTAAAAATACAAATATAAAGCATATTTTATAGGCTGTATAATTATAATCAGTACCTCATTTAAAATGCTCAACTGTTATCTAGTTGGATGTGTAGGGAAAACCTGTTCATCTAGGATGAAGTGAGAAGATAAGTAATAAAATAAGAGAGGGAACCTGCAAAGACAGCATGATAATCTTCCATGAATTAAGTAGTATATAATACTTATTTTCTTTGTGCCTGAGGGAACAAACTAGCTTCAAACATCAAAAATGATAACCCAAATTCTTAGAAGAAAAGAAGTTACATTTTCTTTCCTTTTTTAAACTTTTATTTCAGGTTCAGGGGAACATATGCAGGTTAGTTATATAGGAACATTGCGTGCCACAGGGGTTTGGTGCACAGATTATTTCATCACCCAGATAATAAGTATAGTACCTGATACGTGGTTTTTCAATCTTCACCCTCCTCCCATTCTCCACCCTAAAGTAGGCCTGGATTATCTGTTGTTCTCTTCTTTGTGTCCATATGTACTCAATGATTAGCTTCCACTTATAAGTGAGAACACATGGTATTTGGTTTCCTGTTCCTGTGTTAGTTTGCTTAGGACAGTGTTCTCCAGCACCATCCATATTGCTGCAAAGGATATAATCTCATAATTTTTTTAAGACTGATTATTATTTCATTGTGTATATGTATCACATTTTCTTTATCTAGTCTATCATTGATGGGCATTTAGGTAGATTCCATGTCTGTGCTATTGTTAATAGTGCTGTGATGAACATACCTGTATGTGTGCCTTTATGGTAGAGTGATTTATATTCCTTTGGGTATAGACCCAATAATGGGATTCCTGGGTCAAATGGAAATTTTGTTTTAAATTCTTTGAGACATTGCCAAACTGTTTTCCACAATGGCTAAACTAACTTCCATTCTCATCAACAGTGTATAAGCGTTCCCTTTTCTCCATAACCTTGCCAGCATCTGTTAGTTTTTAACTTTTTAATAATAGACATTCTGACTAATGTTAGATAGTATCTCATTGTGGTTTTGGTTTGCACTTCTCTAATGATTAGTGATGTTGAGCATTTTTTCATATGCTTCTTGGCCACCTGTATGTCTTCTTTTGAAAAGTGCTCATGTCCTTTGCCCACTTCTTAATGGGGTTATTTGTTTTTTGGCTTGTTAATTTGTTTAAGTCCCTTACAGATTCCAGATATTAGATCTTTGTTGGATGTATAGATTGTAAATATTTTCTCCCATTCTGTAGATTATCTGTTTACCCTGCTGATAGTTTATTTTGCTGTACAGAGCTCTTTAGGTCCCACTTGTACACTTTTGCTTTTGTCACAGTTGCTTTTGGCATCTTCATCGTGAAACCTTTGCTAGGTCCTATGTCCAGAATGATAATTTCTAAGTTATCTTCCATGATTTTTATACTTTTAGGTTTTACATTTAAGTCTTTAATACACTTTGAGTTACTTTTGTATATGGTTCAAAGAAGGGGTCCAATTTAAATCTTCTGCATATGGTTAGCAAGCAATCCCAGCACCATATAATGAATAGGGAGTCCTTTTCCCATTGCTATTGCTTGTTTTGGTTGACTTTGTCAACAATCAGATGATTGTAGGTATGTGGCATTATTTTTAGGCTCTCTATTCAGACACATTGGTCTATGTGTCTATTTTTGTACCAGTTCTATACTTTTAAAATTACTGTAGCCTTATAATATAGTTTGAAGACAAGTAATGGGATATCTCCAGCTTTGTTCTTTTTGCTTAGGACTGCCTTAGCTATTTGGCCTCTTTTTTTATTTTAAATTAATTTTAAAATAATTTAAAAAAATTCTTGGAAAAATTCCATTGGTAGTTTGATAGGAATAGCATTTAATCTGTAAATTGCCTTGGGCAGTATGGCCATTTTAACATTAATTCTTCCTATCAATGAGTATGAAATGTTTTTCATTTGTTTGTGTAAACTAATTTATTTCACCAGTGTTTTGTAATTCTCCTTGTAGAGATCTTTCACCTCCCTGATTAGCTGTATTCCTAGGTATTCTTTTTTCATTTTGTGGATATTGTGAACAGAATTAAGTTTCTGATTTGCCTCACAGCTTGGATGTTGTTGGTTATAGGAATGCTACTAATTTTGTACATTGATTTTTTATCCTGAAACTTTGCTAAAGTTGTTTGTTCACTTAAGGAACTTTGGACAAAGACTGTGGGGTTTTCTAGTTATAAAATATCATCTGCAAACAGAAATAGTTTGACATCCTCTCTTACTCTTTGGGTGCCTTTTATTTCTTTCTCTTGCCTAATTGCTCTGGCTAGGACTTCCAGGACTATATTGAATAGGAGTAGTAATAGAGGGCACCCTTGTCTTGTTCCATTTCTCAAGGGGAATGCATCCACCTTTTGCCTATTCAGTATGATGCTGGCTGTGGGCTTGGCATAGATGGCTCTTATTGTTTTGAAGTATGTTCCTTCAATGCCTAGTTTGTTGAGGTTTTTGTTTGTTTATTTGTTTGTTTTTTAATATGAAGTGTTGTTGAATTTTATTAAAACCCTTTTCTGCAGCTATTTAGATAATCATTTGTTTTTTGTTTTTAGCTCTGTTTAGGTAATGAATTACATTTATTGATTTGTGTATGTTGAATCAACCTTGCATCCCAGGGATAAAGCCTGTCTGATTATGGTGGATTAGCTTTTTGATATGCTGCTGAATTCAGTTTGCTAGTATTTTGTTGAGTAGTTTTGTATCTAAATTTGGTCAAGAATCTAGGTCAAGAATAATGGCCTGGAAGTTTTCCTTTTTGGCCATGTTTCTGCCAGGTTTTGGTATCAGGATGAAGCTGGCCTCATAGAATGAGTTAGGGAGGAGTCCCTTCTTCTCAATTTTTTAAAATAGCTTCAGTAGAAATGGTACCAACTCTTCTTTATACATCTGGTAGAATTCAACTGTGAATTTTTCTGGTCCTGGGCCTTTTCTTGTTGATAGGCTTTTTATTACTGATTCAGTTTTGAAACTTGTTATTGGTCTGTTCAGGGATTCAATTTCTTCCTAGTTCAGTCTTGGGAGATTATATGTTTCCAGAAATATATTCGTTTCATCTAGATTTTCTAGTTTGGTTGCATAGTGACATTCATAGCAGTCTCTGAGGGCTGTTTTGTGTTTCTGTGGGTTTGGTGGTAACAACCCCTTTGTCACTCTGATTGTGTTTATTTGGATCGTCTTTTCTATTAGTATAGCTAGTGATCAGTCTGTCTTATTTATTCTTTCAAAAATTAGGGATTCAATGATCTTTTTATATTTTTAGAGGGAGAGTCTCAGTTTTCTTCAGTTCTGCTCTAATTTTGGTTAATTTTTTGTCTTCTGCTAGCCTTGTGGTTGGTTTGCTCTTTTTTCTCTAGTTCCTCTAAGGGTGATAGATTGTTAATT
Source organism: Ateles fusciceps (assembly GCA_036589455.1). Classification (NCBI taxonomy): domain Eukaryota; kingdom Metazoa; phylum Chordata; class Mammalia; order Primates; family Atelidae; genus Ateles; species Ateles fusciceps. Next base: position 910,558 of record JAZHEH010000681.1, on the reverse strand, counting down.
TGAGGTTTTTCTAACTTTTCAATGTGGACATTTAGTGCTGTAAACTTCCCTCCTAACATTGCCTTAGCTGTGTCCCAGAGATTCTTTGTTATCCTTAATTTCAAAGGATTTCTTGATTTCTACCTTAATTTTGTTGTTTACCCAAAGTCATTCAGGAGTAGGCTAATTTTCAGGTGACTGGTTTTGAGTGATCTTCTTAGCATTGATTTCTATTTTAATTGCTCTGTGGTCTCAGAGTGTGGTTGGTATAATTTCATATTTTTAGATTTGCTGAGGATTTTTAATGGCCAATTGGGTGGTTGATTTTAAGAGTATTGCCATGTGCAGATGAGAAGAATGTATGTTCTGTTGTTTTAGGGTGGAGAGTTCTGTAGATGTGTATTAGGCCTATTTAATCAAGTGTTGAGTTCTGGTCTTGAATATCCTAGTTAGTATTGTGCCTTGATGATCTGCCTAATACTGTCAGTGGCTATTGAAGTCTCACTCTATTAATGTGCAGTTAGTTATCTAAGCCTCTGTATAGGCCTCTAAGAACTTGTTTTATAAATCTGGATGCTCCTGTGTTGGGTGCATATATATTTAGAATAGGTAAGTCTTCTTGTTAAATTGAACTCTTTACCATTATTTAATGTCCTTCTTTGTCTTTTTTGGTCTTTGCTGATTTGCATTCTGTTTTGTCTGAAATCATAATAGTAGCTCCTGCTCTCTTTTGTTTTCTGTTTGCTTGGTAGATTTTACTCCATCCCTTTACTTTGAACCTATGGATGTCATTGCACGTGAGATGGATCTCTTGAAGACAGCATACCATCGGATCTTGTTTCTTTATTCAACTTGCCACTCTGTGCCTTTTCATTGGGACATTTATCCGATTTATATTCAAGGTTAATATGGATATGTGTAGATTTGATCCTGTCATCATGTTGTTAGCTGGTTATTATGCAGACTTGTTTGTGTGATTACTTTATAGTATCAAAGGTCTATGTACTTTAGTGTGCTTCTGTACTGGCCAGTAACAGTCTTTCCTTTTCATATTTAGTGCTTCCTTCAGGACCTCTTGTAAGACAGGTCTGGTGGTAAGAGTTCCCTTGGCCTTTGCTTGTCTGAAAATAATCTTATTTCTCTGCTTATGAAGCTTAGTTTGGCTGAATATGAAATTCTTGTTTGGATTTTTTTTCCAAGATGTAGTTTCACTCTTTGTTGCCCAGGCTTGAGTACAGTGGTGCGATCTTGGCTCACTGCAACCTCCGCCTCCTGGGTTCAAGTGATAATCGTGTCTCAGCCTTCTGAGTAGCTGGGATTACAGACCCGCCAACACACCTGGCTAATTTTTGTATTTTTAGTAGAAATGTGGTTTCACCATATTGGCCAGGCTGATCTTGAACTCCTGACCTCAGGTGATCCACCTGCCTCAGCTTCCCAATGTGTTGGGATTACAGGCATAAGGCACCACACTCAGCCTGTAATTATTTTTTTTAAGAATGCTGATGGCCAGGTGTGGTGGCTCATGCCTGTAATCCCAGCACTTTGGGAGGCCAAGGCAGGCAGATCACCTGAGGTCAGGAGTTTGAGACCAGCCTGGCCAACATGGCAAAATCCCATCTCTACTCAAAATAGAAAAATTAGCCAAGCATGTTGGTGGGTGCCTGTAATCCCAGCTACTTGGGAGTCTGAAGCAGAATAGCTTGAACCCAGGAGGCAGAGGTTCAGCGAGCTGAGATCATGCCACTGCACTCCAGCCTGGGTGACAGAGAAAGACTCTGTCTCAAAAAAAAAAAAAACAACCAAAAACGAATGTTGCGTACAGGCTCCCAATCTCTTCCAGCTTGTAGGGTTTCTGCTGAAATGTCCACTGTTGACCTGATGGGGTTGCCTATGTAGGTGACCTGCCTCTTCTTCTAGCTGGCTTTAATATTTTCTCTTTCATTTTGTCATTGGAGAAACTGATGACTCTGTGTCTTGAGGATAGTCATCTGTGTACTATCTCATAAGGGTTTTCTGCATTTCCTGAGTTTGAATGTTGGCTTCTCTAGTGAGGTTGGGGAAAGTTTCATGAATGATATCCTGAAATATGTTTTCCAAGTCACTTGCTTTCTCTCTCTGTCTTTCAGAGATGCTAATGAATAATAGATTAGGTCTCTTTACATAATCTCACATTTCTGAGATGTTCTGTTCATTCTTCTTTGTCTTTATTTTTGTCTTACTGAATTACCTCAGATGACTGATCTTCGAGCTCTAAGATTTTTTCCTCATCTTGGTCAATTCTCCTATTAATACTTGAGATTTTATTCTGAAATTCTTGAGTTTTCAGCTCTATCAGATCAATTCAGTTCTTTCTTAAAATGGCCATTTTGTCTTTCATCTCCTGTATCATTTTGTTGTATTCCTTAGAATCCTTGGATTAGGTTTTGACTTCCTTCCAAATCTCTTGATGATCTTCATTTCTAAACATATTCTGAATTATATTTTGGTAATTTCAACCATTTCAGACTGGTTAAGCCCCATTGCTGGAGAACTAGTATAGCTGTTTGGAGGTAAGATGAAACTCTGGCTTTTGGAATCACCAGAGTTCTTGTTCTCCTTCTTTTTCATCTGTGTGGACTGATGTCCCTTTAATGTTCAAAGTTGCTTTCCTATGGATGTTTTTTTTTCCTATTATCTTCCTTGATGCCCTTGGGAGTTTCATTATGATATAAGGTTTGTACAGTCTACTGGCTTCATTTCTAAAAGATATTAGAGGGTCAAGCCTCAGCTTAGCACTCCTGGGCTACATGTTCTAACCCCAGGTAGCTGGTATAGGGCCCTCGGCTTTGTTCTCTGGTCCCTTGAGGTTAGGAACTTGCTGTGCGGAGGTACTGAGGTATTCCCAGACCACTGACACAACACTCTGATGGATGATACCAACCAAAGTGCTTTGTCAGGGCAGTTACAGCAGGATCTGTGCTCATTCACATGTGCCAGGAGTCGCAGTGCAGTGGGGTGAATGCTTGTCAGCTGGGATAGGGTGCTGGTGGGCACCAGGCTGCTTGTCCCCAGGTGTGCATTCACAGTGAATGGAACAGTGAAACTGGGGCAGAGGAACAAGGCCACTAGCATCAGTGTGCATGTTTGCACTGACGGTGGTTGGTGTGGGGATGGGTGCTAGTAGATGCAGAACTGCTGGCCTCCATGGAGGGCAATTGTGCCAGTGGTGGTGGTGAGGCAATTCAGGGGAGGAGGAGGGGTGTGGGACCACTGGCTTTTTTTTGCATGTCGGTGCTGGCAATGGTGGTGTGGGGGTGGGGCAAGCTCATGCCAGCAGCAGTGGTGCAGTGGGGTGCACTGCATGCCGACTAGAAAAGGAAGGCAAGGTCTACCCACGTGTAGACAAAGAAGTGGGGGTGTGACTGTGGGTGAGTGTGTACTGGCAAAGTAGCTTAGGAGAGGCTGTGGTGATAGGAGATTGAGGGTGGGCTGGTACATGTCTATCTGTAGGGGCCGCTTTTCTGGAGCTCTCCCCCTTGGTCAGTTGTAGTCTGCCATTGGTGGATCTAGGAGGCAGCACCCTAGGAGGCACCATGGTTGGGCATCTGAGGCTGCACTGCAGATGGGTGTGGCCAGGCTGGGACCCTGGAAGAGGCCAGCAGACAGGGTGGTGCTTAGATTTGATTGGCCCCATCTCATGGGCAAGACCACCCTGCTCTGTTTTGGGTTGGACAACTCCTCCAGGCTAAAGTCTCCTAGAGGAGCGTGGCAAGCATTGGGTGACAGGCATCCTAACCATACTCCACTGCAGATGGTCTTCCATCAAACCCTCTGGGCTCTGCACATGCAAGAGTTGTGTCCCTACCACCTCTCTAAGCAGCTCTCTCTGCCAGCTCGGGTGTCTGTGAGTATCATGGGGCCTCCTGCTGTCAGAGTTCCAGAGGCCCATGACAATTATGAGTTGCTCTTTACCTGTTCAACTTTTTCCCAGTAGTCATTGGGGGGCCAGGAATGAATCCTGGGGCATGGTAGCCCTGTGTAGTGTGCCCAGCTTACTCCCCCTTCTGTAGAATTTATATTTTCTAATCTTGATACACAGTAGAAATTCTTTGGCCATGTTCCTTAGATGAGGACTATATTACTTCATTGGGTTTAATCACATTTAAGTTTATTGGCAAGTCTTGAATTCTGAGAAAATATACTAGAATGGTTTCTTCAGAGATATGTATTAGCAGGTATTTTATAAAAATCAACTTTGTTGATATATAATTTACAAGCAGTAAATTTTATCCACTTTTAAGTTCAATGGATCTCGACAAATGTATTCATCTTTGTAATAGCCTCCCCCACTGGGATATAGAACGTCTCTGTTATCCCCCAGACAATTTTCTTGAGGCTTTTGCCAGGCAATCTCCCACTCCAATTTACAGCCCAGACAACAATTACTATACATCAGTTTTACCTATCTTAGAATTTTATATAAATTGAATCATACAGTATGATTTTTGTCTGCCTTTGTTGGCTTAGTATAATGTTTTTGAGAGTCATACATGTTGACTCTCGAATTGTATGTATCAGTGGTTTATAGCTTTTTACTATTTAGTTGTATGTCGTTGTATAAAAATGCCACAATTTGTTAATTCTGATGTAACCTGTTGATTTATATTTAAGTTATTTGTAGCTTTTGGCTACTATAAATAAATCTTTAAAATTTTTTGTGCAAGCCTTTGTGCTGACATATGCTTATAAATATATTTTTCTATTTGATGTAGATAGCAGAGATTATTATGATTATTTTTATTATTATGATTATTATTTTGATTATTATATTTATTATTTTGGATCTGGATATTCAAATTTTCCAACATCATTTGTTGAAAGGCTATATTTTCCCCATTGCATTACCTTGAGATATTTGTTTGAAACAGTTATGCTTTAACAATATGTCTATGTGGGTTTATTTCTGGATTCCGTTTTTGTTCCACTCATAAGTAACATATTGTCCTTATTAATGTAGTTTTGGAATAAGTCTTCACATTAACTGTGCAAGCCCTCCAAAATTGTTCTTTATTTTTAAAATTGTTTTTGCTATTCTGGCTCTTTTGCATTTCTATATCAATTTTAGGATTCCCTTGTCAATTTCTCCAGAAATCTTCCTGGAACTTTGCTTGATATTGTTTGGACTCTATGTGTCTACAGAGAATTGATATCTTAAAAATATTAAATCCTCCAACCACAAACATGGCATATATATTTCTCTATTTATATACATTTCCTTTAATTTCTCTCAACATTGTTTTACAGTTTCAGTGCCCAATTTTTTTTTTTTTTGGAGACGGAGTTTTGCCCTTTCACCCAGGCTGGAGTGAAGTGGCTCAATCTTGGCTTACTGCAACTTCTGCCCCCCCAGGTTCAAGCAATTCTCCTACCTGAGCCTCTGAGTAGCTGGGATTATAGGCACCCACCACCACGCCCAGCTAATTTTTGTATTTTTAGTAGAGACTGGGTTTTGCCACATTGGCCCTTATTTCTATTACCTAAGTAATTTTTATTTTCTTGATATTTTCATAACGTATATATTTTATTAAATTTCTTTTTAAAATTATTTTGTTTTTAGCATATAGAACTACAATTGATTTTTAAATCTTGGCTTTGCTTCCTACACTCTTGGTAAATTCACTCATTAGTTTTATTAGTTTTCTGTACATTCTGTAGAATTTTCTATTTATGTAATAATATCTGTAACTAAGGACAGTTTACTTATTTGTTTGCAATTGTTTTCTTGCCAATTGTACTAGCTAGGACACTTATAATTATGATGTTACATAGAAGGTGACTTAGTTTCTTCCTGATCTTAGGGGCAGCGTCCTTGTTTATTCTGCATTAAGAATTATGTAGTAGTAGGGTTTGTACTAAATGTTGGCAAAGGTTATTACTATTACCATTATTTTGCATATGTATATTCAATTTTTCCAGCATTGTTTATTGAAAAGATTATCTTTTCCCATTTTATTATATTGAGATATTTGTTTAAAACAGTTGTGTTTTCTGCTTAGTTCTGTTACCTTCTCTCTGGTGGTTTGCCTCACAGATTTGAGCTGCTTAGCCTCTCAAACTCTGATCTCCACCTCAACAGTTCTGTAGATGAGTCGTCCCTGCTTGGCTTACACTTCTCCACTTTGTGATCCAGACAGTTCCTCAGGGGTAGAAACTGGGGGTAAGTAAAGGGATCACAGTCCTATACTACCTGTTGTCTAAAGTCTGAAAGTAGTTCTTTCACAAGTTTTGCTCAGTTTTCATTTGTTTATGATGAAATACCTAGTCCAGCATTAGTTACTCTGTCAGACCAGAAGAGGATGGTTTTTCTTTCCTAGAAGTGAATAGTCATCTTCTCTTAGGCCAGAATTACTTAGATTTTCATATTAATTCCTGAACCAATCACCAGCAAGTGGCATGAGATTACTATTTTTTTTTTTTTTTTTTTGCTATTTTTGGTGCAAGTCTAACAGTGATCAGAGTCTACTCAGTGCAGTTGAGGATGGCAAAGGCCACATTCTATTTTTATGTATTTATTTATTTATTATTGAGACGGAGTCTTACTCTGTCTCCAAGGCTGGAGTGCAGTGGTGCAATCTTGGCTCACTGCAACCTCCACCTCCTGGGTTCAAGTGATTCTCGTGCCTTAGCCTCCTAGAGAGCTGGGACTACAGGAGCGCATCACCACTCCCAGCTAATTTTTGCATTTTTTTGGTAGAGATAGGGTTTTGCCATGTTGACCAGGCTGGGCTCAAACTCCTGACCTCAAGTAATCCGCCAGGCTTAGTCTTTCAAAGTGCTGGATTACAGGCATGAAACACTATGCCCAGTCAAAGGCTAAACTTTTAAGAGTGCTTAGCAAAGGGATACGAGGGAACTTTTTTGGTCAAGTGAAATGTTTTGTATCTTGGTGGTAGTGCTGAATACACGACTTTGTATTTTCAAAACTCATCAAATTATAAACTTAAAATTGGTAAATTTTATTGCAGTTAAATTATACCTTAATAAAGCCATTAAAAAAATACATTGTCACCTGCTTTTGTTGTATATACAGAAAACTGTATTTTAAAAGGTACAGATATCAATAGAAAAAGAGCCTGAGCCCATCTCTCAGCCTCACTGTGAGCCTTATACAGGGTAATATTTTAACTATAGAATGCATAGCAGCCAAAAATACTCTAGTTTCCTAGGCCAGAAGCCTTGAGAGCTTTTTTCTTGCATTCTGTCTCTTATTTTATTTTTATTTTTTGTTACTGTCATCTCTCAGGTAGGCAAGTTCTTTGTCTCTCACACCCCACGTGAAGAGAAAGTGCTTTCCTCTCTCTCTAATGGAATGGTCTCTTTTTTTCTTAACAGGGGTCCACCCTCCTTAGCCTCCCTTAATAGCCTGCAGACTTAAACAACATAGTGTAGTGTCTTAGTGTATCTTCCTAGAGAAATAGTCTTTAGTTTAGTATCAGAAGTATCTTATGTTGTTTTACTCGGGATCATTGGTGAAAGAAGTCCATTATAACCTTGAAGTTCCTGCCCTGTAGTGGACTGATTGCCTGCAGTGTGTCGCCTCCTCTTTTCCTGCTTAGTAGAACTCTGAATGTTTTCCAGTATCTCCTATACTTTCGTGCAGCCTATGTGACTCAAGAGAAATTGACCTCTTTCCATGTAATATGAGCTCAATAAATCTTTGCTGAATAAATTTCATTTGTTAAACTTTATTTTAACTTTTCATTTGATCTCCTGTTTCCCCTAGTGTGATATGATTTGGATGTTTGTCTCCTCCAAATCTTACGATTGGAAATGTGATTCCCATTGTTGGAGGTGGGGGCCTGGTGGGAGGTGATTAGATCATGGTGGTGGAGCCTTCATGTATAGTTCAGCACTATCCCCTTGGTGATAATGGAGATCTCATTCAGTTCAAGCAAGATCTGGTTGTTTAGAAGTCTGGAGTCCCTCCACCCAACCTAGCTCCCTTGATCCCACTCCTGCCATGATGAGCCTGTTTTCCCCTCTGCCCTCTGCCATGATCTGAAGCCTCCTAAGGCTCTCACCAGGAGCAGATGCTGTAACCATGCTTGTACAGCCTGCAGAACTATAAGTCAGTTAAACCTTTTTTTTCTTTATAAATTACTCAGTCTCAGGTATTCTTTATAGCAATGCAAGAATAGTCTAACTCACTTACGATTGTCTTACTGTTAACATAGTCTATAAAGCCAAGAGACAGAGGCTCTGAAGATGTGAGAGACCTAAAAAAAAAAAAAAAAATCCAAAACCAGAAATGAAGCTTTGTGTTCATAGCATTGGTTAGGTTGTGCTGCAGTCACAATTATTTCCCAGGTGTTGGCAGCTTTAAAAAAGCATCAGAACTGGAGGTTAATGATAAGGGGTTGAGGGTTCTGGGCTTCACAAAGTCATTTAAGAATCCAGGCTGATAGAACCTCTGCCACGTCTTATTTGCACCATCTAGAAAACACAGCTTTCCTGATCGCCAAGGCAATTGGGGAAAGAAAAGCCTGAAGATTGGGCACAGGCTTTTCTCTGACTCACTATTTACCTTTCACTGGGCAGGACTAATCATACAGCTTTTCAGCTGAAACATGCAGCTTTCTATTTGCCCAGAGGAGAGGAGGGCTAGTGATTGGTAGATATTATTTTGTCTACCAAAACATAAAAATAAAGCTGAAAAGTCAAGTTAATACATTCAAATTAATAAAAATCCAAAATAAAATTAAATAAAATCCACATTAATAGTTAATTAAATGTTACTTCATCATTAAATGGCGGCAGCCATAAATATCTCATTGCATTTCAAAAAATTTGTTTTTTATTTCAAAAACCTCAGTATGTGTAATGCTATACAATTATAATTATAAATTATATGTTACTTATATTAAATAATGCCAAACACAAAATGGTAAAACTTTTATAACTTTTTCTGCTACATTTAAAAATGTTTAATATGATGTGTGGTATGGCCTCCAAAATTAAAACAGTCCAATAAAGTATTTTAATACTGTTAGTAGGCAGTAAATGCCATGAAGGCTTGATCTTTTTCTTTTGTTACTTATTCCAGGCATAATTTCTGACAGGGTGGAGAAGCTCATCAATATTTGTTGATACAGAAGGAGCAGGATTGAAAAAAAATTTGTCGAACTACTGAACAAAACCATAAAATAATTTAGTCTTCACTTTTGAGGAAAGTATAATCCCAGTGAAGAAACTGATGAGTTCAATACATTTCTGTAAATGTTAGGTGTCAAAGACCCAGTAGAAAAAAGCTGGCAAACACACAAACTGAACAGTTTGAGGAGAATTTAATGAAGATGTAGATAGGTCTGATGTGGGAAGGACAAAAAGCAGGTGCTGGAAAGAGGGCCACTTACAGCAAAGGTGACTTTGGGTTGAGGAACTCAGCCAGCCTGCAGACATTTTCCAATTCAGATAGAAAAGATGAGGTGGAAAAGTCTATGTCAGGCAGAGGGAATAAGATTTTACATGGCAGAGAGGGGTGAAAACACCAAATGTGCTGAATTGATGGTGAAATGCAGCATCGAAAGCAGGCAGAGGTGGCTGGGTGCGGTGGCTCACACCTGTAATTTCAGCACTTTGGGAGGCTGAGGTGGGCGGATCACTTGAGGTCAGGAGTTTGAGACCAGCCTGGCCAACCTGGTGAAACCCCATCTCTACTGAAAATACAAAAATTAGCTGGATGTGGTGGTGCATGCCTGTAATCCCAGCTACTTGAGAGGCTGAGGCAGGGGGAATTGTTTGAACCTGGGAGGCCGAGGTTGCAGTGAGCCGGCATTATGCCATTGCACTCCAGCCTGGGCAACAGAGCGAGACTCCATCTCAAATAAAACAAAACAAAGAAGTAGGCAGAGCCAGAAGGTTCTGGAGTAGGGTGGAGAAGCAGATAGGAGCTGCAATGTGAAGCGTCTTTGGAAACAGATGTCCCCCTGTAGGTATGGCCTGTTGACTGATTAGGAAACCAAATCCTTCAAAACATTCCTGAACAATGTAAACTTCTCCCTAGTAAAAACAGAAATATAACCACAAGGGCTGATACCAGAGAGATTTTTACAGGTTACCTTTTACCTTCTTTTTCAAAATGTAGTTCAAAGGTATTTTTTCCTCAGTCCAGTTTCAAAAATTCCCTCCTCATAAATTGAGAGTCTGAGCCAGGAATATGTCTGAATGTAGCCCTCGCTATGTGATGGCAAGAGAATATCTGGGTGGACAGTAGTTGATAAAGGATCTATTTGGAGAAGAAAGTAGGGGAAGAAACAAGAGTCTGACAGATGAATCTTGAGTCTCTGGACCCAATATCCTGGAACTAGAGCTACAGTTTATCATGGTCCCCTCCATTTTCCAGAGTTGCCTTGACTTGTGGTGCCCTGCCTTAGTTTAAGGCTCTGATTCAGTCTCTATGGTTTGCTAGGTAGGGAATTGACCCAGGAATTGATGCTACTTGTCTGTGGCCTCCACTCCAGCCAGGTGCAGACAATTGCCAGTCCCATCAGTTGGTAGAGAGCCGTAATAGGAAGTTTATGAGTTTGCCCTCTAGTATCCATCCAAAGGACAGGAAGCCGAATGCGAGCATCCTAGACATGAGTGGGTCACAGGAGGATAGATGTGTAGACAAGCTTACTTGCAGTTGCTCTTCTTAGTGTCTGCAGACTTCACCTCCCTACTGGACTTACATTGTTGGGCTATTCACATCAGGCCCGCCTCTCTCTTCCAGAGCCTTTCTAGTTCTCCCATGTTCCTGTTTATCTGTCACATGGCAGATTCTCAGCTTGTTTACTGTTCAGCCCTATCATGGTTACTATTTGGAAAGTCTTCTTTGGTTCAACAAAACTACCGTAGGCCAGACTTGAAATAAGCTTCACCTCGAAGGGGATAAGCTAGGAAAAATAGCATGCCAGGAGGGCAGTAAAATGTTTCTGTTTGGTGGGAGAAGTCTTCACAGCAATACAGTCTTCCAGGAGCCAGCCGTTTTTTCCCCATCCCCATCCCAAGTTTTAGCTCATTTAGGAGGAGAGGAGATCCAATTGGGTAAGTACCATATTCAACCTAGCTTCAAGACCTTGCATCACAAATATGACCTACTATCATATATTACTGTCTCAGGCACAGTTTCCAGGATTCTTGCAAGGAACATGTTTGGTTATAAAAACTATCACTTTTAGAGAAGTCTGAAGATGTGGATTCCAATAAAGTATTTATGGTTCATACACATAACTTCCACTCCAGATGTTATTGTATATGAATCAGGGTTTTTTTTTTTTTTCTTTTTACCAAAAGCACGTTGCTTGGTAACAGAGTTGTTCTTCTGCCTTTATTAGGTTTCCAGGGGAACAGTGCTAAAATGTTAACCCAAGGTCAAATTTCTAGAAAAAGAGAAAGGGTATTATTAACCATGTATCCATAGATGGATAGAATAGGATATCATTTGAGAAAAGACTTGAACGAGAAGAGGGAGTTAGCCATGTGGCTTTCTGAGAAAACTCTCTAGGCAGGAGGAACAATCAGTTTAAGTACCCGAGGTGGAGGCATGTCTGTGAAGGGTGAGGAACACCAGGGGATGTCAGTGCCTCTTGAGTAGAGTCAATGAGAAGAGTGGTAAGAGCTGGTGAGAGGTAAGTGGTGAGGATATAGGCTAAGTAGTGCTTCTTAGGACATTGTAAGAGACTGGATATTTCTTTGGGTAAAATAGAAAGATATTAGAGAGTTTTGAAAAGAAGAGTGATGAAATTTGTCTGATATTTTAAAAGGTCCATTTTAGCTATTGTCTTGAAAATAGATTGTAGCAAATGGTAGAAGCATGATGACTTGTAGAAGGTTGTTGTAATAATTTGGTGTGGGCAGTGGCTTGGATTCTTGTAACAGCAGTTGAAGTGAGGGAATACTAACTAGTCACTCTTAATATATTATAGACAAAGCATGTAGTTTAGCTATTCATTCTCTATCAAATACAACCTTTAAAGCTTATTCAATTGTCTGTATAAATGAATGTAGTGCATAAATAACATCAGCAGTGCATCCTGAGAAATTGGAAAAATGGCCAGTAAATGTTCAGGCTTTGAGAGTGAAGCAAGTAAAAATAGTAAACCCATACTGCCCAGACTGAAACATGAAAATCACAGAGAGCTTCATTGTCATATGAGAGGTCAATGCTGGTGTCTCCAAGTGTATGGAAAGTTTATTATGTTTCTTTGATGAAAATTGTGGCCAAACCCAGGTATTTACGTGTCCTCTCATCTTTGTTCAAGTGCTGCATTCCCTTTCTGTCCACCCTCTTTAAAACTGCAAACTGACCAGGCACAGTGGTAAATGCCTACAGTCCTAGCTGCTCAGGAGGCTAAGATGGGAGGATTGCTAGAGCCTAGGAGTTTGAGTCCAGACTGGGCAACATAGTGAGGCTCCGTCTTAAAAATAATTATTATTATCATAATAATATCAAACAAACTGCAAACTACCTTCTCCTAACTCCCAGTATTCTCAACCCCACTTCCCTATTTTTCTCTATAGCTCAATCACTCTCTGATATATTCTGTATTTTACTTGTTAATTTATTGTCTATAAACAGGAATGTAAATTACTTGATGGCAAGTACTTTTGTCTGTTTTGTTCACTCTTACATCACCAATGCTTGACAAGTGTTAGGCACACCCACAATTTTTGAAAGATTAAACAGTATATTTTATATAAACTGGTTGTTTTTTAACTAGCCTATTTTTTTTCCCTCTTCTTGTATATTGTTTTTATTGTCTTCTTTTGATGCTAGTCTCTGGTATTTTTTCCACATGTGTACAATTAATTATTAAAAATTTCAACCTTATAAAAGTAGATAAAATAGTATTAATTAAGTCCCATGTCACCATAATTTATTTTTAATGATTATCAACTCATTGTAAATCTTGTCTATTTCACTATCCTTATCACCACACACTCCATGAGTTATTTTTAAGCAAATCTCCAGTATGTATTTCTAAAAGTCAAGGACTTTTAAAAAATATATAGCTGGAATACTACTAACACACTGCAAAAAATGAACTGAAACTCTATAATGTCAGCACAGACGAGAATATTTCCATAACATAAGTAATTATGCAGTCACTGTTTAAAGTTTCCCAAATGACTCACATTTTATTTTATATATATATACATATATATATATATATATATTTTTTTTTTTTAATTGCACTTTAGGTTCTAGGGTACATGTGAAGAACATGCAGGATTGTTTTGTAGATACATACATGGCAATGTGGTTTGCTGCCTCCACCCCCATCACCTATATCTGGCATTACTCCCCATGTTATCCCTCCCCAACTCCCTACCCCCCCACTGTCCCTCCCCTAATCCCCCCCCCCTGCGACAGACCTCAGTGTGTGATGCTCCCCTTCCTGTGTCCATGTGTTCTCATCGTTCAACACCTACCTATGAGTGAGAACATGCAGCGTTTGATTTTTCTGTTCTTGTGTCAGTTTGCTAAGAATGATGGTTTCCAGCTTCATCCATGTCCCTACAAAGGACACGAACTCATCGCTTTTTATGGCTGCATAGTATTCCATGGTGTATATGTGCCACATTTTCCCTGTCCAGTCTATCATCGATGGGCATTTGGGTTGGTTTCAAGTCTTTGCTATTCTAAACAGTGCTGCAGTGAACATAAGTCTGTAAATGTCTTCATAATAGAACGATTTATAATCCTTTGGACATACACCCAGTAATGGGATTGCTGGGTCAAATGGAATTTCTATTTCTAGGTCCTTGAGGAATTGCCACACTGTCTTCCACAATGGTTCAATTAATTTACACTCCCACCAACAATGTAAAAGTGTTCCTATTTTTTCACATTCTCTCCAGCATCTGTTGTCTCCAGATTTTTTGATGATCGCCATTCTAACTGGGATGAGATGGTATCTCAATGTAGTTTTGATTTGCATTTCTCTAATGACCAGTGATGATGAGCATTTTTTAATATGTTTGTTGGCCTCATATATGTCTTCTTTTGAAAAGTGTCTGTTCATATCCTTTGTCCATTTTTGAATGGGCTTGTTTGTTTTTTCTTGTAAATCTGTTTTAGTTCTTTGTAGATTCTAGATATTAGCCCTTTGTCAGATGGGTAGATTGAAAAAATTTTTTCTCATTCTGTTGGTTGCCGGTTCACTCTAATGATTGTTTCTTTTGCTATGCAGAAGCTCTGGAGTTTAATTAGATCCCATTTGTCTATTTTGGCTTTTGTTGCCAATGCTTTTGGTGTTTTGGTCATGAAGTCCTTGCCTATGCCTATGTCCCGAATGGTTTTGCTTAGGTTTTCTTCTTTATGGTGTTAGGTCTTATGTTTAAGTCTTTAATCCATCTGGAGTTAATTTTAGTGTAAGGTGTCAGGAAGGGGTCCAGTTTCTGCTTTCTGCACATGGCTAGCCAGTTTTGCCAACACCATTTATTAAACAGGGAATACTTTCCCCATTGCTTGTTTTTGTTAGATTTGTCAAAGATGAGATGGTTGTAGATGTGTGGCATTGCCTCCGAGGCCTCCGTTCTGTTCCATTGGTCTATATCTCTGTTTTGGTACCAGTACCGTGCTGTTTTAATTGCTGTAGCCTTCTAGTATAGTTTGAAGTCAGGTAGCGTGATGCCTCCAGCTTTGTTCTTTTTGCTTAGAATTAACTTTGCTATGTGGGCTCTCCTTTGGTTCCATATGAAGTTTAAGGTGGTTTTTTCCATTTCTGTGAAGAAGGTCATTGGTAGCTTGATGGGGATAGCATTGAATCTATAAATTACTTTGGGCAGTATGGCCATTTTCACGACGTTGATTCTTCCCAACCATGAGCATGGAATGTTTTCCATCTGTTTGTGTCCTCTCTTATTTCATTGAGCAGTGGTTTGCAGTTCTCCTTGAAGAAGTCCTTTACATCCTTTGTTAGTTGTATTCCTAGTTATTTTATTCTCTTTATAGCAATTGTGAATGGCAGTTTGTTCTTGATTTTGCTCTCTTTAAGTCTGTTATTTGTGTATAGGAATGCTTGTGATTTTTGCACATTGATTTTGTATCCTGAGACTTTGCTGAAGTTGCTTGCCAGTTTCAGGAGATTTTGGGCTGAGACGATGGGGTCTTCTAAATATACAATCATGTCATGTGCAAATAGAGACAATTTGACTTTCTCCTTTCCTAGTTGAATATCCTTTATTTCTTTTTCTTGCCTGATTTCTCTGGCTAGAACTCCCAATACTATATTTAATAGGAGTGATTAGAAAGGGCATCCTTGCCTAGTGCCAGATTTCAAAGGGAATGCTTCCAGCTGTTGCCCATTCAGTATGATATTGACTGTGGGTTTGTCACAAATAGCTTTTATTATTTTGACATATGTTCCGTCGATACCTAGTTTATTGAGAGTTTTTAGCATAAAGGGCTGTTGAATTTTGTCGAAGTCCTTCTCTGCATCTATTGAGATAATTATGTAGTTTTTGTCTTTGGTTCTGTTTATGTGGTGAATTACGTTTATAGTCTTGCATATGTTGAACCAGCCTTGCATCCCCGGGATGAAGCCTACTTGACTGTGATAGATAAGCTTTTCGATGTGGTGTTGCAATCGGTTTGCCAGTATTTTATTGAAGATTTTTGCATCTATGTTCATCATGGATATTGGCCTGAAGTTTACTTTTCTCATTGAGTATCTGCCAGGTTTTGGTATCAGGATGATGTTGGTCTCATAAAATGATTTGGGAAGGATTCCCTCTTTTTGAATTGTTTGGAATAGTTTCATTAGGAGTGGTACCAGCTCCTCTTTGTATGTCTGGTAGAATTCAGCTGTGAACCCATCTGGACCTGGGCTTTTTTTGGTTGGTAGGTTATTAATTGCTGCCTCAACTTCAGCCCTTGTTATTGGTCTATTCAGGGTTTCAATTTCTTCCTGGTGTAGGCTTGGGAGGGTGCAAGTGTCTAGGAATTTATCCATTTCTTCCAGGCTTACTGGTTTATGTGCATAGAGTTGTTTGTAGTAATCTCTGATTGTAGTTTGTATTTCTGTGGAATCTGTGGTGATTTCCCCTTTACTGTTTTTTATTTCATCTATTTGATTATTATCTCTTTTCTTTTTTTATTAATCTGGCTAGTGGTCTGTCTATTTTGTTGATCTTTTCAAAAAACCAGCTCCTGGATTTATTGATTTTTGAAGGGTATTTTGTGTCTCTATCTCCTTCAGTTCTTCTCTGATCTTAGTTATTTCTTGTCTTCTAGCTTTTGAGTTTTTTTGATCTTGCTCCTCTAGCTCTTTCAATTTGAAGATAGGGTGTCGATTTTAGATCTTTCCTTGCTTCTCATGTGGGCGTTTATTGCTATAAATTTTCCTCTAGACACTGCTTTAAATGTGTCCAGATATTCTGGTATGTTTTGTCTTCATTCTCGTTGGTTTCGAAGAACATCTTTATTTCTGCCTTAATTTCATTGATTATCCAATCAACATTCAAGAGCCAGTTGTTCAGTTTCCATGAAGTTGTGCAGTTCTGAGTTAATTTCTGAATTCTGAGTTCTAATTTGATTGCACTGTGGTCTGAAAGAGTGTTTGTTATGATTTCCATTCTTTTGCATTTGCTGAGGAGTGATTTACTTCCAATTATGTGGTCAGTTTCAGAGTAGGTGTGATGTGGTGCTGAGAAGAATGTATATTCTGTGGATTTGGGGGTGGAGAGTTCTGTAAATGTCTATTAGGTTTGCTTGGTCCAGGTCTGAGTTAAAGTCCTGGATATTGTTGTTAATTTTCTGTCTCGTTGATCTGTCTAATATTGACAGTGGAGTGTTAAAGTCTCCCACTATTATTGTGTCGGAGCATAAGTCTCTTTGTAGGTCATTAAGAACTTGCTTTATATATCTGTGTGTTCCTGTATTGGGTGCATATATATTTATGATCATTAGCTCTTCTTGTTGCATTGATCCTTTTACCATTATGTAATGCCCTTCTTTGTCTCTTTTGATCTTTGTTGGTTTAAAGTCTATTTTATCACAGACTAGGATTGCAACTCCTGCTTTTTTTGCTCTCCATTTGCTTGGTAAATCTTCCTCCATCACTTTATTTTGAGCCTATGTGTATCCTTGCATGTGAGATGGTTTTCCTGAATACAGCACACTGATGCGTCTTGACTTTTTATCCAATTTGCCAGTCTGTGTCTTTTGACTGGGGCATTTAGCCCATTTACATTTAAGGTTAATATTGTTATGTGTGAATTTGATCCTGCCATTTTGATGCTAACTGGTTGTTTTGCCCATTAGTTGATGCAGTTTCTTCATTGTGTTGATGCTCTTTACTATTTGGTATGTTTTTGGAGTGGCTGGTACTGGTTGTTCCTTTCTATGTTTAGTGCTTCTTTCAGGAGCTCTTGTAAAGCAGGCCTGGTGGTGATGAAATCTCTGAGCAATTGCTTGTTTGTAAAGGATTTTATTTCTCCTCTACTTATGAAGCTTAGTTTGGGTGGATATGAAATTCTAGGTTGAAAGTTCTTTTCTTTAAGGATGTTGAATATTGGCCCTACTCTCTTCTGGCTTGTAGAGTTTCTGCTGAGAGATCTGCTGTGATTCTGATGGGCTTCCCTTTGCGGGTAGCCTGACCTTTTTTCTCTGGCTGCCCTTAGCATTTTTCCCTTCATTTCAACACTGGTGAATCTGATGATTATGTGGCTTGGGGTTGCTCTTCTAGAGGAATATCTTTGTGGTATTCTCTGTATTTCCTGGACTTGAATATTAACGTGCCTTGCTAGGTTGGGTAAATTCTGGATAATATCCTGAAGAGTGTTTTCCAGCTTGGATTGATTCTCTCTGTCACACTGAGGTACACCTTCAAACTTAGATTAGGTCCTTTTACATAATTCCATATTTCTTGGAGGCTTTGTTCATTTCTTTTTACTCTTTTTTCTCTATTCTTGCCTTCTCATTTTATTTCACTGAATTGATCTTCAATCTCTGATATCCTTTCTTCTGCTTGGTCGATTCAGCTATTGAAACTTATGTATGCTTCACGAAGTTCTCGTGTTGTGTTTTTCAGCTGCATCAATTCATTTATATTCCTCTCTAAGCTGTTTATTCTCATTAGCATTTTGTCAAACCTTTTTTCAAGGTCCTTAGTTTCTTTGCATTGTGTTAGAACATGTTCTTTTAGCTCAGAGAAGTTTATTATTACCCACTTTCTGAAGCCTGTTTCTGTCAATTCATCAGACTCATTATCCATCCAGCCTTGCTGGTGAGGAGTTGTGATCCCTTGTAGGAGGAGAGGCATTCTGGTTTTGGGTGTTGTCATCCTTTTTGTGCTTGTTTCTTCCCATCTTTGTGGATTTATCTACCTGTGGTCTTGGTAGTTGGTGGCTTTCAGATGGGGTCTCTGGACATCCTTTTTGTTGATGATGAAGTTATTTCTTTCTGTTTCTTAGTTTTCCTTCTAACAGTCAGGCCCCTCTGCTGTAGGACTGCTGGAGATCCACTCCAGACCTTGCTTGCCTTGGGATCAGCTGTAGCAGCTGCAGAATAGTAAGAGTTGCTGCCAGTTTCTTCTTTTGTTATCTTTGTCCCAGAAGGATACCCACCAGATGTCAGCCTGAGCTCTCCTTTATGAGGTGTCTCTGGATATATGGGGGTCAGGAAGCTACTTGAGAAGACAGTCTGTCCATTATAGGAGCTCAAATGCTGAGCTGTGAGCTCCGTTGTTCCATTCAGAGCTGCTGGGCAGGTACATTTAAGTCTGCTGCAGTGGAATGCATAACCGCCTTTTTTTTCCCAGATGCTCTGTCCCAGGAAGGTGGGGCTTTATTTATAAGTTGCTGTTGTGCTTCTGCCTTTTTTCAGAGATGTCCTGCCCAGTGAGGAGGTAGCCTAGTCACAGCCTGCCATCAGAGGTGTTGCTGAGCTGCCGTAGGCTCTGCCCAGCTGCTGTGTGAACTTCCTTGCAGTTTTGTTTATAGGGGTATAGTTAGAACTGCCTTGGTAATGACGGTCTGCCTCAGTAATGGCGGACTGTCTCTGAAATGGCAGATTGCCTTGGTAATGGCAGACTGCCTTGGTAATGGCAGACTGCTTCAGTAATGGCGACTGTCTTGGTAGTGGTGGACTGCCTCAGTAATGGAGGATGCCCTTCCCCCGACTCCTGGGTCCAGCTGTGCTTGCTGTGAAACTCTCAATCCAGAGAGTTTCAGATTGCTGGTCTTTGTAGGGGTGGGACTGACCGAGCCAGATCACTTGGCTCCCTGTTTCAGCCCCCCTTTTTTTTCAGTTGAATGGGCAACTCTGTCTCCCCAGGCATTCCAGCCGCCAATTGAAACAGCGCCTGGATTTGTGTGAGTTTTTGTGTGGAGACCCTGCGCTGGCTGAAATAGCCATGCTGGAGACGTGTAGCACTTTTTTCCCAGGAATCTCCTGGTCTGTGGGCAGTAAAAATTCATTTGGAAATGCGGTGATCACTTACCCTCTGCGTTTTTGCTGGGAACTGCAATCCAGAGCTGTTTCTATTCAGCCATTTTGGATTATCCCCCATGACTCACATTTTTAAAAACAAATTGTTCAAATCAAAATACAAGTAAGGCCTCTATACTGCAATTCAGTGGATGTATCATTTATCTATTGTTACAGTAATATAATGCTTCATCATAAAGCCCACAATACTTCTGAGGTTAAATAATTAGGCATTTATTGCTAATGTATCTGGGGTCAGTGTGCAGCTCTGTTGATTCTGTCTGGGATCATTCATTCACATTGGATTTGGCTGGCTATTAGCTACGTATGTAGGTATGACTTGGCCTTGATCTACATGTCTCTCATCATCCACAGGCCAGCTCTGGCATGTTCTCATAGTGATGGCAAAGGAACCAGAGTATGATATGTAGCTTTGAAGTGATTCCAAATGTTTATATAGTTTGCTACATGAGTGACATGTTTTGCTGTGATAAGAACATCGAGTCTAACCCCTCTCCATACAAGAATGTTACACCACACCCTGTTGGATCACATGAGTGAGTGATTGACCTCACTGGACTCCAACGCATATATAAGCCCAGGGTTTTGACAAACACACTGGCAGCTCAGTCTGCAGCAGGACTACTCTCTGTCAGTCTTCAAATGATTCTCCAAAGCCTTGCCCACCAATATTGGCACCTCTTGCTAGCATTAAGTGACCTTGTGTGTCCTTGTGAATCTCTGCTGTATAGGCCAAACCAGTTTCTTGTGAGAACCTCTTGTAGAAAGGTATGCCTCAAACTTTGATCAGACTTTACATCTACAGAGGTCTGTTTTCATCCCAGTTGAGCAACTAGACTTTAATAGCTGGACTCTAAATAAAATTGGAACTCACTCACTGTGTGGTTACAATACCTCATCTATCAAGTTTATTCCCCATGATATCTATTCTTGCTATTCTTTCACTTTTAAAACATTATAAAAAAGAAAAACATTGTATGGTAATGAACCATATGATTTGTGAAATCATGATTTGATAATCTCCTTATTTTAGCCATACAAAACAGAAAGCAAGAAATAGAAGGTAAGTCTCTTGAGGTTTGGGCTTAGAAGCGGCCACTCATCACTTCTGGTCCATTCTTTTGGACAAGAAGGTCACATTGCCAAGTCAGAGTCAGACTGAGAGGCATTAAAAAGAAACATGGCATAAAGACGGATGAGGAATCGATGACTTTCGTGATCAACCACAGTGAATACACCAGTCATGTCTTTTGATCTATTGGTTTTCCTCTGTTTCTTTCTTCCTCTCTATTTTCCTTCCTGCAATTTATTTGATAAAGATTCAGTTGTTTAGAATTGACTTGGCTATGCGGGCTCTCTTTTGGTTCCATATGAAGTTTAAGGTGGTTTTTTCCAGTTCTTCAAAGAAGGCCATTGGTAGCTTGATAGGGATAGCGTTGAATCTGTAAATTACTTTGGGCAGTATGGCCATTTTGACAATATTGATTCTTCCTAGCCATGAACATGGAATATTTCTCCATCTGTTTGTGTCCTCTCTTATTTCATTGAGCAGTGGTTTGTAGTTCTCCTTGAAGAGGTCCTTTACGTTCCTTGTTAGTTGTATTCCTAGGTATTGTATTCTCTTTGTAGCGATTGTGAATGGCAGTTGGTTCTTGATTTGGCTGTCTTTAAGTCTGTTATTGGTGTATAGGAATGCTTGTGATTTTTGCACATTGATTTTTATATCCTGAGACTTTGCTGAAGTTGCTTATCAGTTTCAGGAGATTTTGGGCTGAGACAAGAATGGCGATCATTAAAAACTCTGGAGACAACAGATGCTGGAGAGGATGTGGAGAAATAGGAACGCTTTTACACTGTTGGTGGGAGTGTAAATTAGTTCAACCATTGTGGAAGACGGTGTGGCGATTCCTCAAGGACCTAGAAATAGAAATTCCATTGGATCCAGCAATCCCATTACTGGGTATATATCCAAAAGACTATAAATTGTTCTACTATAAGGACACATGCACACGAATGTTCATTGCAGCACAGTTTACAATAGCAAAGACTTGGAACCAACCCAAATGCCCATCGATGATAGACTGGACAGGGAAAATGTGGCACATATACACCATGGAATATTATGCAGCCATCAAAAACGATGAGTTCGTGTCCTTTGTAGGGACATGGATGAACCTGGAAACCATCATTCTCAGCAAACTGACACAAGAACAGAAAATCAAACACCGCATGTTCTCACTCATAGGCGGGTGTTGAACAATGCGA
Organism: Ateles fusciceps; assembly: GCA_036589455.1. Taxonomy (NCBI): domain Eukaryota; kingdom Metazoa; phylum Chordata; class Mammalia; order Primates; family Atelidae; genus Ateles; species Ateles fusciceps. Next base: position 888,837 of record JAZHEH010000681.1, on the reverse strand, counting down.
ACACATGGACACAGGGAGGGGGAGTATCACACACTGGGGTCTGTTGGGGGGAAAAAGGGGAGGGATAGTGGGGGGGTGGGGGAGTTGGGGAGGGATAGCATGGGGAGAAATGCCAGATATAGGTGATGGGGAGGAAGGCAGCAAATCACACTGCCATGTGTGTACCTATGCAACAATCTTCCATGTTCTTCACATGTACCCCCAAACCTAAAATGCAATAAAAAAAAAAATTAAATTTAATTTTATAGAAAATCAGATAAATAAAACTGTGTAGTTTCAGAGAAGCTGAGTTTTTATTCTATCCTTTCTACCCTGTGTTCTGTTTCCTCCTATAGATAACATATATTTTTTTGTTTTTGGTTATATTGCATTTGTTTTTCCTCTTTTTCCACGTTAAACATGTTTTAGATATTAGCAAATGAACATATATTTTTGTATGCCCTCTTTCTTAGATAAATGCTAACATACTCTATATACTTTTCAATAACTTACATTTTCAATCCCCCATAGAAATATATCTAAGATATAATATTAAATTAAAAAGCAAGGTGCAGAATAATATGCAGAGTACAATAAACAGTTTTGTGAAATTAAAAAAGAGAAACATTTATATATGCAACAGTGTACATGATTTTGAGTAGAAGGCAGCACCAGAACATTAATTGTGAGTATTTGGAGGGGAGAGGAACTTGAGGTGGGGCTAGACAGAGGAGGAGACTGTCACAATTCATTTTGAACTTTTCTATACTATTTTTAGATTTATATTGTTTATGGATTCAGACTCTGCTTGGTTCAGGGGCTCACACAACATTAATAGAGTACAGTGTCACCTCTCCATCCCTTACCTCTTATGTGTGCTTGCATTCTCAGCAGCTGGAAGCCAATTCCTTAATCGCTTAGCAAATTTAGAGATGTAAAACATGCCTCTTACGAACTCCTGGATTTCCTTGATTTGTCTGAATAATGACACATCCATTCCTGAACCATTCAGTGTGAGATGTTGATAGAGAGATGGTATGCTCTCAGTTGTCACATCCTTACTCTTTGAGTCAATGGTGTAGACAGAGGGGGAGGAAATTGTGCAGTGAAATTCAGTACACCATTATCACAAGTTTAAAGAGGTACAAGGAAGGATACAATTAGCAGTTGTCCACTCTGCCAGAAGAGGGAGTTATTTGGTTCAAAATCGATTTGTCTGGCTACTCTGGCAGGGATGCCTATTAAATATATCATTGAACATAAGAATCATGTAACCAGTACATTTTTTGAAAATCCCATTTTCACCAAACAACTATATGATTATAATTTGATTTCTCATATTATCTGCTGAATTTTTAGTTATGCTTGTCTTGCAAATAAACAACTTCATTCTAGCTCATTTAGGTATATTTTGAATGTGATTAGTGACAGCCTTCTCAAGTCAAATCTACTTTAGGAGTTTTATATTATGTTGGTACAAAGGTAATTGTGGTTTTTGCCATTACTTTTAATGCCAAATTGCAATTACTTTTTCACCAACCTAATATTAGGGAAGGTAAGGACTAGAATCTGCACTATAGTAAATTACTCAAGGTAATACGATCCTTGGAGGGCTCTTTTCATGAATGGCAAGCAGATTCAGCCTTTCCATTTAGCACCTTCCACCTTCAATGGTCTTAAAATGGTGCATTTCCTAATATAAATTGATAAACTGGTTTTTAAATAACAAGTCAGACTTCATTTAAACTGGCAACATTTTAAGGGCAAGTTAGTTCTCTAGAGTCTAAACATTTCTAAGTAAACTGATAAAATATAATTCACGGGACAAGAAAACCAAGGATCTTCTTCATCTACCAATATATTATTTTTCTTTTCCAACTTTTATTTTAGAGTCAGAGGGTATATGTGCAGGTTTGTTGCATGGATATTTTGCATGATGCTGAGGTTTGGGGTGTGATTGATCCCATCATCCAGGTATAATACTAATAGCATAATACTAATAGGCAGTTTTTCATCCTTTGCCTCCTTCCCTCTTTCCACCCTTTAGTAGTCCCCAGTGTCTATTGTTCCCATCTTCATGTCTATGTGTACCCAATGGTTAGCTCCCACTTATAAGTGAACACGTGGTACTTGATTTTCTATTCCTGTGTTAGTTTGTTTAGGATAATGGCCTCCAAATGCAGCCCTGTTGCTGCAAAGGATATTACTTCATTCTTTTTTTGTGGCTGCATAGTATTCCATGGTGTACATGTTCAACACAGTCTTTATCCAATCCACTGTTGATAGGTCCCTAGGTTGATTCCATGTTCTTGCTATTGTGAGCAACACTGTGCTATACATATGAGTACATGTGTCCTTTTGGTAGGATAATATATTTTCCTTTGGGTATATGCCCAGTAATGGGATTGCTGGGCCAAATGGTGGTTCAATTCTTAGTTTTTTGAAAAAACCTCCAAACTGCTCTCAACAGTGTATAAGTGCCCCCTTTCTTCCACTACCTCACCAAAATCTGTTATTTTTTTTTTTGCATTTTTAACAAAGACCAGTCTGGCTGGTGTGAGATGATATCTCATTGGGGTATTGATTTGCATTTCTCAGATGATTAGTGATGATGAATATTTTTTTTCCATATGTTTGTTGGCCACCTGTATGTCTTCTTTTGAGAAGTGTCTGTTTATGTCCTTTGCTCACTTTTTAATGGGATTCTTGGTTTTTGCTTAAGTTCCTTATAGATTCTGAATATTATACCTTTGCTGGATGCACGGTTTGTTAACATTTATCTTTCCATTCTGCAGGTTATCTCTATACTTTGTTGATTGTTTCTATTGCTGTGCAGAAGCTCTTTAGTTTAATTAGGTCCCACTTATCATTTTTGTTGTTGTTATAATTGCTTTTGAAAACTTAGCCATAAATTCTTTGCCAAGGCTGATGTCAGCAAAGATATTTCCTAGGTTTTCTTCTAGGATTTTTATAGTTTGAGGTCTTCCGTGTAAGTTTTTAATCTATCTTGAGTTAATTTTTGCTTATGGTGGTATGTAGGGGTCCAGTTTCATTCCTCTGTATTTGGATAGCCAGTTATTCCAACACCATTTATTGAATATGGAGCTCCCCCCCATTGCTTGTTTCTGTTTTTGTGGTTGTAATGTCATCTTTGTTGTTTCTGATGGTGCCATTTGGATCTCTTTTTTCTTTGTTTAGCTGGCAGTCTATTAATCTTGTTTATTGCTTCAAAAGTGCCAACTGTTGGTTTAATTTGCTTTTATTTGTACATTTCCATCTCAGTTTCATTCAGTTATTCCTTGGTTTTAGTTATTTCTTTTCTTCTGCTAGCTTTGTTTCTTTCTTTTTTTTTTTTTCTTTTTTTCCCAGTTCCTCTAGGTGTGATGTTATATTGTCAATTTCAGATCTTTCTAACTTCCTGATATGGGTGTTTAGTACCGTTAACTTTCCTCCTAACACTGCTTTAGCCACATCCCAGGGATTTTGGCAGGTTGTATTTTTATTTTCATTAATTTCAGAGAATTTTTTGATTTCTCTTTTAATTTTATTGTTTACCTAAAAATCAATTAGGAGCAAATTGCTTAATTTTCATGAGAGATCTTCTTTGTATTGATTTCTACTTTCATTGCCCTGTGGTCCAAGAGTGTGTTTTGGTATGCCTTCAATTTTCTTGAATTTACTGAGACTTGCTTTATGGTCAAACATGTGATCTGTCTTAGAGTATGCTGCATGTGTAGATGAGAAGAATGTATATTCCGTGGTTGTTGGATAGAGTATTCTGTCAATATCTATTAGATCCAGTTGGTTGAATGCTAAGTCCAGAATTTATTTTTAGTTTTTCACTTTGATGATCTGTCAAATGCTGTCAATGGGGTGTTGAAATCTCCTCCTATTATTATAATATGGCTGCCTAAGTCTTTTCATAGGTCAGGAAGAACTTGTTTTATAAATCTGGTTGCCCTACTATTGGATGCTGCAGTGTTGGATGCATATATACATAGGATAGTTAAGTTTTCTGGTTGAACTGAAACCTTTATCATGATGTAATGTTCTAGTTTGTTCTTATTGATTGTTGTTGGTTTAAAGTCTGTTTTATCTGATATGAAAATTACTACTTCTGTTCTTTTTTGTTTTCCATTTGCATGATAGATCTTTCTTGATCTCTTTACTTTGAGCCTGTGGATGTTGTTACATGTGAGATGGGTCTCTTGAAGACAGCAGACAGTTGGATCTTACCTTTTTTTATCCAACTTGCCACTCTATGCCTTTTAAGTGGATAATTTAGCCTGTTTATATTCAAGGTTAATATTGATAGATGAGATTTTGATCCTGTCATCATGTTGTTAGCTGCTTGTTTTATAGACTTGATTGTGTAGTTGCTGTATAGTATCTGTGGGCTATGTGTTTAAGTGTGTTTTTGTGGTAGCAGATATCATTCCTCCATTTCCATGTTAACACTCCCTTAAGGACCTCTTGTGAGGCTGGTCTAGTGGTCAGAAATTCACTTAGCCTTTGCTTGTCTGAAAAGGATTTTATTTCTTTTTTGCTTATGAAGCTTAGTTTGGCAGATATAAAATTCTTAATTGGAATTTATTTTCTTTAAAGATGCTGAAAATAGGTTCCAAGTCTTATCCAGCTTATAAGGTTTCTACTGAGAAGTCTCCTGCTGGTCTAATGCAGCTCTCATTGTAAGTTATCTGACCCTTCATCTTGCTGCTTTTAAGATTTTTTATTTTCTGTTAACCTTGATGAATCCGATAACTATGTGTCTTTGGAATGGTTGTCTTGTATAGTATCTTGCAGGGGCTCTCTGTATTTTTTTTCGATTTTTACATCAACGTATCTAGTGAGATTAGGGAAATTTTCATGAACTACATCCTCAAATATGTTTTCCAAGTTGCTTAATCTCTCTTCCTCTCTCTCAGGAATGCCAATGAGTCATAGGTTTGGTTTCTTTACACAATCTTGCATTTCTATGAGGTTTTGTTCATTTATGAAAAAATCATTTTTCTTTGTTTTTCTCTGAGTTGATTTGAAGAACTGGTCTTTGAAATCTGAGATTCTTTCCTCCGCTTGGTCTATTTTGTTGTTAATGCTTCCAACTGTATCATAAAATTCTTGTAGTAAGTTTTTCAATTCCAGAAGTTCAGTTTAGTGCTTTCTATTTTGTCTTTAAATTCTTGGATCATTTTACTGGAGTACTTGGATTAGGTTTCAGATTTCCTCTGAATCTCAATGAGCTTCCTTGCCATGCAGATTCTGAATTCTATGTCTCTCATATCAGTCATTTCAATCTGGTTAAGAACCACTGCTGAAGAGCTAATGTGCTTGTTTGGAGATTAAGGGGGCACTCTGACTTTTTGAATTGCTAGAGTGCTTGCTCTGATTCTTTCTCATCTAAGAGGGCTGGTGTTCATTTGTCTTTTGGGTTTGCTGTTGTTTGGATGGGGACTTTTGTTTTTATAATCTTTATTAATATTTTCATTGAGGGTCTAACTGTGATGTAAGTTGAGCAGAGTAAATTGACTTCAATTCTGAGTGTTCTTAGAAGGCTAAGACTCATTACAAGGTCATTATTTGTGGCTAGATTCTTGCCTTGGGTTTCACAAGTGATGTATACTGGAAGAATATTTTTGGTGTTGTGATTTGGGCTGTAGTCCAGTAGATGAATCTTAACATTAATGGATGGCAGATAGGCCCTTACTCAGCTGTGTGATTCTTTTGTATTTCAGAGCAGTTGCAGCAGTGGTCTGTGATGGGGTTGGGGGGAGAGATGACCCCCATACCATGTCCTTTCCTGTGCCTTAGGGGAGCCCCCTTCAATCACTGATGCTGCGCCTGCGTTTCTTTTGTTAGGTGTTCCAGAATGCAGGGCTTCCTCAGGCAGAAGCTGTGGCTGGCAGACTTACCACATCCTTCTTGGACCAGCTTTATGGAAGAAGGCGTGTTCTGCTGCCATGCCAGTCCACAAACCCATGTCTCATTCTTAGTATTCTGAGAGTGAGGGCTCTTCCTCTGCTTAAGTGCTGGTAATAGGTCTCAGCTTGGTACTCCTGAGCTATATGCTCTAAGCCTGAGGCACTGGGATTGGATCTATGGCTTCGTCCTTTGGCTCTTGGGGTTAGGTACTGGCTGTGCTGAGGGAGTCAAAGTGCTCCCCAGGCTGCTGGGAAAGCACTCAGACAGGGCTGCTGGCAAAGCATTCATGCTGGGCAGTGGAGGCTATGCACACTCTCGCAGGAGCAGTCATGCAGGGGCCTTGGGAGGGGCAGGTAGAGATGAGCTAAAGAGGCATGAGCCAGTCCTTTAGGAGAGATGGCCCTACTCTCTCCTGGCCTGGTGATGAAATGGGGTTAGAGCTACTTGGAGGAAGATGGAGAGCCTTGGGAGATGGATGCCTATTATTGTATTTTGCTGCAGTTGCCCATCACATAAACCCTCCTAGGCTCTGCACAGGCTGGAGCTCTGTCTCTGTTCGCTCTCTGGGCAGATACCCCTGCCAATTCTAATGTCTGTGAGGGTTGTGGGATCTCTGGTAGTTAAGATCACAGAGGTCCACAGTGAGCATGGGTTTCTTTGCCATCACTTCACTCTCCCCTTGCCCTTCGGAGCTTTTCAGGGCCGAGAACGAGTCCTAGCACTCGGCAACCCCATGCAGGGTTCCTAGCATCTTCCCTCTTCAGCCTCAGTGTCTGCATCACCTCTCTGTTGACTCTCAGTGTTTCGTCTCTGAGGATCTTTTTTAAAAATATATTGGTTTACTCAACATTTTGATCTCTCTCAGTGGTCGAGGCCCTTTCTAGCTGCATCTAATCAGTCATCTTGTCCTCTCTCTTCCCAAGAAACTATTATGAGGACTTTCTGAGTGGCCAGTCAGCTCTTCTTCTTTATATATAAAAATAAAAACGGAACAAACAAAACTGTAGTTTTTTTCTGTTTATAGATTGTCTAAAGAAAGAAATAGAACCTTTATGATAAAATTTAGTGAAGCTATGATACATTTTATATGATATGCAATATTCCACAATTAAAAGTGTAAATTTTTTTGCTTCGATGCCCAAGAACTCTAGGTTACAGATGCAGTGGTCACTCCCATCAGTCTCTTAGCATTTGACACAAGTGATCTCTTTCTTGGAACATGTGACCTCTAGGATGATCCATGCTCATGGTTTTTCTTCTGCTTGAAGTATTGTTGGCTCTCGGTTGCCTTTGTGGGATCATCCTCATCTTTCTAACCTCTAACTGTTGGGGTTCCCTAAGCTGAGTCCCTTTACTTTTTTTCTTCTCTATGTTTATATCCTAGGTGACTTAATTCAGTCCTTTAGCTTTAATTACCATGTAGATGTTTTTCAAATTTTTTGTTTCCAGAGCCAATGTGTTCTCTGAACTCTAGACTTTCATATGTACCTTGGATATCTAATAGCATCTTAATTTTAACATGTCTTAAACCAAATTCTTGATTTCTACTTTATAATCACCCTCCCACTCCTCATCCAAAGGAAAGTAAACAAAAGAAGCTGTTCTTAGTACAGCAGGGGTCATACACTTTCGTTGATTAACTGTGTGACCTTGGGCAAGTAATGAAAAATTTCAGCGCCTCAGTTTCCTTATTTGAGAAGATTAAATGGAATAATATATGTAAAGCATTTGGAAAAGTGCCTGAGCCTACATAAGGTTAACTATTAGCTATTATTATTATTGTTGTTACCAAAATGATACCAATAACAGAACAATAATAACAATTTTTGTTGGTTTTACTCCCCAAGCTGTTTTCTGAATCCTGATACTTTCCACCACTTCCATGGGTACAACCCAAGTCAAAGCCATCATCCTCTCCTGCCTGGAAAATGGCAAGAACTTCCTCACTGGTCTACTCATTTTTATTCTTGCTTTGTGTGATAGTTAATTTTATGTCAACATAATTAGGCCATGGGGTACCCAGATATTTTTCAGACATTATTTTGGCTGTATCTGTGAGGGTGTTTTTAGATGAGAGTAACATCGGACTCAGTAGATTGAGTAAAGTAGACTGCCATCCATCCCTAATGTGAGTGGGCCTCATCCAATCAGTCAACAGTCTGAGTAGAAGAAAAAGGGGAATTCTCTGGTGAGTAGGAGGATACACATCTGCCTGACTGCTTTGCAATGGAACATTGGTTTTCTTCAGCCTATGGACTTGACCTGAAACATCAGCTCTTCTTGAGTCTTAAGTCTGCTGGCTTTGAGCTGGAACTATAACATGAGTTCTCTTGGGTATCCAGCTTATTGACTGTAGATGTTGGGACATCTCAGTCTCTGTAACTTTCTGAGCCAATTTCTTTTTAGTCTCCTTATGCACATATGCATACGTGCACACACATACACACACCCTGTGGATTCTGTTTCTCAGGAGAACCCTGACTAATATACTCCATACGTTTATTCTCTCTAAACAGCTTAGGGAATCCCTTAAGAGAGCAAATCTGATCACATCAGTACCTTGCTAAAGACACTCTAGTAGCTTTTCTTCATTCTTGAAGTAAAATTCTGAGTTGTTTTCTTGGAGGGGAAGAGAGACACACACATATACACACACACAGAGAGATACTAACACATAAACACATACATACACACACACACAAAGACAGAGAGAGCAGAGAGAGAGAGAGGAAGAAGGAGAGAGAGAGAGGACTTGAGATTACTATTTCTTTACTAATAGAAAATTCCACCTGTGTTCTTTCCTCACCATAATCAGCTGAAAATAGAAATTAGAACGTGTGATAAGGTAGAGCTCCAAATAACTGACTTGTCACTTTTAAATGTTAAATAACGTTGTTTATTTTTAAAGATATGAAAAAGTATATTTTGGAAATGGCCCATAATGCCTATGACATAGAAAATAAAGTATGACATGCTTATAGGAAGCACAGTCAAACAGTACAGAAAGGTTCTAAATGACTTACAGTCTCTTGAACATGTGAATCTATCATATTAGTTTCTCATGCTTCCTTCCAGAAAGGAAATTAAGTGTACATTGTCTGTATACAAAATATTTCTATTTTTTCATTCACACAAAAAGAGGAGTATACTTTACACATTATTCTGCACTTGATTTTGCAACTCATAATATGGCTTGGCCATCTTTCTATTACCAGCTAATATAGATCTTACCCCTTGCATCATGGACCACATGGTATTTCTTAGTCTGGAGATGTCATATTTTATTTAATAAGAACTATAGTCCTGAAAGCATTTGTTGTTTTCATTTTTAGCTCCAATACATACCCTCTACATATATCTTGATGAATTTTTGCAAGTGTGGATGTAGGTAAATTCCTTGCAATTAACCTACGTGAGAGGGTAAGCACTTTAAATGTTGGAAGGTACCGCAAATTGCCTCTAAAATGTTGTGTAAATTTACATATCTACCAACAGTGTCAGCATTAGTCATTGTTAAACTTTACAAACTTTTGCCAACCTGTGGGTGCAACTAACATCTTATTTTCATTTATATTTCTTTAATTATGGATTATAAATTTTCCCCCAGCTTGTTGGCCATTATTTTTATTTTACTATAAATTATCTGCTCATATTTTTTGGTTGATTCTTTATTAGTTTACTTGTCTTACCCTTGATTCTTATAACTTCTAACTGTGTTAAAGAAAATTTTTGTCTAATGTATACTATAAATGTGTTTCCAAGTCTTAACTGTAATTTTTATGAACAATTTTTTTGTTTTGTTTTGTTTTTTGAGACAGAGTCTTGTTCTGGTTCTCAGGCTGGAGTGCAGTGGTGCAATCTTGGCTCACTACAACCTCTACCTAATGGGTTCAAGCAATTCTCGTGCCTCAGCCTCCCGAGTAGGTGGGAACACAGGTGTGTGCCACCATGTCCAGAAAATCTTTGTATTTTTAGTAGAGATGAAGTTTCATTGTGCTGGCCAGGCTGGTCTCGAACTCCTGGGCTCAAGCGATCCACCTGTCTTGGCCTCTCAAAGTGCTGGAATTACAGGCTTGAGCCAACACACCTGACCTTCTATGAACAATTTCTTATGTAGCATGTGACTTCTGAATTGTGTCTTACATTTCCTGTTCTAAGATTCTTGAATGCATTCAGTTTCTTTCTTTGAGAACACTGATGATTTCATATTTTGAGAGTTTAAATCTTAGATCTCTCTGGAAATGATTTAATTGCTACAAACCAAGTAGGGATCTTAATATATTTTCTTCCTAATTGGTTACCTAATTGCTTCGACACCATTTATTGAACAATCTATTCCTTTGACTACTTATTTGAAATACTCATTTATCAAATGTATTTGCATCAATTTTTGAAACCTCTCTTCCATTCTGTTGAATGATATGCTTCTTCTTTAGTCCCTAAAACTAATTATTGTAGCTTCTTACTATATCTATTTATCAGGGTGAGCTTATCCTTTCTCATTTTCTTTTTCATAATATTCATGGCTTTTGACACATGTTACTTTTTTCTAATAGAAGTTATTTGTTGTACAGAGAGAACACTAAAGAAAACTTTGCTTGTTCTAATCTGTGTTTCTTCACACGTAAACATAACAACTACATGGGTTCATTTCAACTGGGTACTAAATCTTCTAGAATGTAACTAACTGGCTTATCTATTCAAAATGACAGGTGATAGAAATCTGGGAAATTCAGTTTCCATACATATGGCCTTAAAAGAGAAATAGCAAAATGATGCAGATGAAATTCTAGAAGCAGGGATGTTTGCATGTAGGTTGTCAAAAATCTTATTCTTGTTTCTACAAGGATAAAACCAGTCAATATACGGTAATGATGAAGGACCCCATAAAAATAATTAAGATTGACCTCTGATTTTTTGGCTAGGATTTTTTCTATCTTCTTCCCCACCTCTCAAAGTTCATTTGGGATAATAAAGCATCATTTTTAAATTTTGCATGTTTTTCATTTGGTATTTCCCCAACCTCTTTTGGACTCTTCTACTGTGTTGGCACTAAACTTAGAACAGTTTTCTTGGGAATCTGATGCCCTTTCATTTCACTTCTTAAATATTGACAATCACCAGTGAAATCCTAAAATCTTATCTTTCCACATAGATTTTCTACTAGGTTTGATTTTGTTTCTTATTTGCATTTTCCATTTTAGAGAAAGTGACAGCAAGCATGTTGCTATAAATGCTGAAGCTCCACAACCCCGTTTTATAAACTTGATATTTTAGCAGGTGGCTGTTCAGCCCAGAGAGATTTCAGAGTCAATAAATATTTTTAGACCTCTCATTAGAATTCTTAATCTCGGTAATCTTCTAAGGTATATATCACCAATCGTGTTTAACAAGAGAGTAAACAATCTAAAGAAGCTGAGGAGAGAGAAAACAAGAGGTATATTTATTGTGCACCTATTATATGCTAAGAATTGTTGAGTGCTTTACTCCATGAGGGGGGCAGTGACCATGGTCACTGGTCATGGTTTGTTTTAGTCATCGGTCTATCCTCAGTATCTGGCATGTTTCCTGGGAGATAAGGCTTGCTGAGTATTATTTGCTGAAAGCTTGAGTGAGCATCCATGCTTCCAGGCTGGGTAGCAATGGCTGGTGAATTAGTGGGACAGTTCTCCCTGTCTTGGCATGTGTATATGTGGTATAGTCGTGTCTGTATTCCTGTGAAAGAAAAGCCTTAATAAACCTGTATTACTTTAAGCTCTTGTAGGAGATCTATCTATTTTCAGTGACTTTGGGAAACCCTTGAAGAATTTTTATTTTCCAACCGTTAAGTTTTCACCTTTGCAGTTTTTAGTTCCTCTATGTTAAGGATAAGGAAGAGGCATCAGGGGCAGCCCATGGAGAAATATTTCTTATTCTAGAAGGGAGTATCTGTAATGTATTTTCCCCTTGTGAAATGTTGTTACTCTAATTTCTTTAACACTGTAAAGCATTATTCTTTCCTGCATTGTTTGGGTTCAGCTGTAGACCCACTCCCACAGATAACATAGTTCCATCAGGGGAAAACGTGTTTCATATCTTCAAATTTCAATTTATATTTTTGTGGCAAACTTAGGCTTGATCTTCGGTTGGCATTTAATGATGTGTTTTCCACAATAATTCTTTCCGTTAGCAGAATTAATAAAGGGTTGATTACACCTCCTCCACAAAGCCACTCAGTTTTTCAGTTTTTCCACCTTCACTGCTGCATATGCCTGTGACACAGCTCATGATTAATCACTCACTTTCAGAATATTTTAACAACAGTGCTACTGTCTTTCTCAACCCTAGAAAACCCGGGAAAGGTTATTATCATTTACCACACACACGAAAAGGAACATCAGAATAGCCTCAGGGGTCTTACAAATCGGAGATAATTTTTCACAGAAATGTAATTTAAAATTTGAGAGCAGTTGTGTGCCTTTCCTTCTAAACTGCAGAACTATTTAATGTCTTTTTAATGTGAGAAGCAATTTGCATTGTCCTGAAGTGTTTTAGACTTCAAACCAATCATGAGATTGCACTAGGCTCCATTTGCTCCAAGATCTCATGTGCTATAGTAACAGTGAACAAAAAACCATATTTATTTCTCAAACAATGTTGACTGTTTCTGTTGCAACTAATACAAAGGTTTGGGTTTTAATTTGTTGTTGGTTTCTGTAAAGCACAAATTATATTATTGGTTTTCAATGATGAGGTATGCTATTATTTTAGATATGTGAAGAAACAAGACTGTGGTGTGCAAATTAAATTTTAAATTGCTTGATTAATTTATTTTAGTGGCATGTAGCAGCGACTATTATTTATTATGCTGGAATAAGCCAATTTACTGTAAATCACTTTAACAAATGAAATGCCGGACGGTATCTTATAAACTGCAGTACTGTTTTTGTTGCAATGAATATAAATGAATCAAAATGCAAATTTCTAAGGCAGCTTAAAAATGTTTCTAGCAGCATTTGCATATAAATCATTGACCTGACTTTCATAGTTGATTATATTCACTAAGATTTTGTTTGTTTACATTTTTCTTCTCTCAAAGGCTGACAGAGATCTGAAGTTGCCAACCATTTCCAATGATAGACTTCCTTTCATTTGGTTGGTAAGGAAGGTTTCACCATGCTTCATTCTCACTGGCTGGAAGGTAACTTTAGTTAGAGGGTGATGAAACTTTCAGGAAAATCTGAGTTGACATATGCAGGCAATGCAACATGAATTTTTATACCAGATGTGAGAACTTCTCATATATTCCTTTAAGTGAGAAAAGCAAGACATAGATAAACATGTAAAGAGGATTATTATATATACAGAGCTATATCATATGGGGATGTACCTATATATCTCAATATTTAGAGATAAAAATATGTACAGTTATAGATGCAAACATGCTCATTGTTAACATGAGTTTCGTGGAGAGTAGGGTGGTGCAAAGAGAGCCCAAGAGAAGAATGAAAAAACAGAAAATACTGCCCTAAAAAGCAGATTTTATGTTTGTAAAAATAGGCATGTTTCATTTACCAGTTGGATTATTTTTAGAGGAGACAGAAATAAGGTAGAGTGGAAGCTCATCTCCATTTATAGAACAGAAAGTAAATGAGATTTCTTCACTTTACCACATCTTAAACACTAAATATTAAATAAGGCAACCTGCAAATTTGATTACATCATTTGAAAAAGAAATAATTTTTTGTGATGTGAATGAATAATCAACCACCTTAATTAGTGTGTATGAAGTGACAAGCAGAAACCACACAATAGATAGGAGTGATTATTCATTATAGGGCTTTATTGTTCCTTTAGTCAACAAGCAATGCTTTAGCACCTATTATGGGCAAGGGCCTGCCTTAGGTGCTGGGCAGGCTATGTAGAAATACCACAGTGCAAACTTCAAGGAATTTATAGTATAGCTGGGGAGACCAACAATCAACTAATGTATAGCATGTTTGCCAGGTGAAAAAGGGAAAAAGGAAAAGCATTCTAGGCAGACAGAATAGCATGTGCAAAACCTTAAAAGTGAGAAAGAGAATGGCATGGGTATGGACTTGTAGAACGGACTGTGATTGGGCAATATTGGGGAGGAAAGCTAGCTGGACAGAAGAAAGCTTGAGAATATTAGGAGACAAAATTAAGGTACATTTGGATGAGATTGTATAGAGGCTTGGTGGACATGCTATGAAGCGCTTGGGCTACCTACTACAAGTAAAGAGGAGCTCTAGAAAGTATTAGCACAAACCTGACATGATTACATTTACGTTTTTAGAAAGATGACTCTAACAGCAAGATAGAGGTTATATTTGAAGAGAAAATAATGTGAGGCAGTGAAATCATTTAGGAAGATTTTGCTGAAGACAAGATAAGAAAATAAAGGTATTGAGAAGAGGAAGGAGGTATTGTGGCAGCGGATATACAGGAAGATTTGAAAGAATATAGTGATTGATTGATTGTTGTGAGAGGTTGGTCAAGAATCTCAGGAGTCAAATATGCCTCCAAAGATTCTAAGAATAAAGTCAGTGCAATAACTGATTTTCCCTATTAACTATTATTAGATTTAGAACATGCTGATAAATAGGCCACTTCTAAACATAAAACTAATTTTTATTGAATGTTTATTAGATATTAGGTAAAACACATTACATGCACTGTCTCTTTACTAATATACACTTCATATACGTATAAGTGTCAATTATGTCCTGAAAATGTTTTAGATATTATTTTTTTTTTCATTTTATAAATGTAAGCAGCACCTTAAAGCAGATAAGGAACTTACCCACAGTCAATTGATGGTGGGGTTGGAACTAGAATCTAGACTTGTTCAGCTCTGTAGTTGAGGCTTTTCAGTAACTACACTGTGTTGTCTTTTTGATGTTATATAGGGTGAGTAGGCTCCATGTTTCCCAGCAAAGCTGGAGACATACAGCCTACCTAGTTCTACATTTATTTCAGTGCCTCCTGAGTGCCTCTAAATAACATATTTTTATTGATACTTTTTTGTTTTTCCAAGCTATGAATTTCTCTCTATGAAAGACAAAGATATAATTCTTCCTCTCCCTACTCTGCTATACATAAGTAACCGTTTTATTTCCCATTCTGCCAATACAGTGATGATTTAACTTTGGTTTAATATACTCATTCATGTATTATGAATATATTCCCTAATCACAACTGCAGCATGTAGAAAAAGTCTGATTACTTTTCTTTTACTACATAATTTTTACATTTGTCTTCTTTTGTTTACTTGCTTAATTTTCTATGTATTTAAAATTAATCCAACATCAGACTATTCACCAACTGTCTAGAATGCTTCTGAATGCATTAATTTATATTCAGGTTTCCTGAAGATGTTTCTCCTACATCCGTTTTACTTGTTTCTAAGGAACTGGATGGGTTCCTTTTCTGCCAGGTATACCTCTGACAACCTGGGGCTTCTTTCATGATCATCGTGAGATGCCCTTTGCCTCTTCTCTGTGTTGTATAGCCTGCTTCTAATTTTTCTTGTCTTTTCTATTTAATTCTTGTAGAAGACAAATTTTATAACAATTTTTCATGTTTAAAAATATTTTTTTTCCTTCACTTTTAAATAGTAATGTGGCTTGGTAATGAATTCTAGGTTGAAAATCCTTTTTGTTTAGAATTTTGAAAGGATTCTATTGCTGTTATTTACCTTGAAGTATTGAGATTGAGTCACTTGGAATCCCGTTTTTTCTTTTTGGCAGCTTGAGGGATCTTCTATTTGTCTTCAGTATTCTGAAATTGCATGATAGGATTTTGGGTATGTGGGGGGTGAGTGCGTGGTGGTGATGGGGTTCTTCTCTCTACATAGTCTCTCTCTCGTTCCTTCCTTGCTCTCTCTCCCTTCCACCTGCATCTTTTAGTTTAGGAGCTTTTCTTAGATATATGTAATCTGTGACATTCTGTTCAATTTATGAAGGGGAATTAAAAAGCTAATTAAAAATATAAGAACATGAATGCAGCTTGTCAACTGAGAGCTCCCTTGCAGGTTGCTCTAACTAGGCCTTTTGAATTAAGAAACTCTGATGTTTATATCCTCTAGGGCTGGGGAGATTCTGCAAAGAAAAATTTTTATTCTCCTTCCTGGAGAGTGAAGTCTAGCTGATAGCCTCTGTGAGCCCAGTGGGATAGAGATCTTTATTTTTAGTAAGGTATCTTTTGAGGTTAACTGTTCTCAGTGACTTCAGTCAAGAAGGGAGCTATCTTTATTTTGTCTTTCTTAAAGTTTAAAAAAGAAAAGAAAGGAAAAAGAAAACAAAAATGGTATTTTGCTGGTGCAGAGCATTGCTAGTTTCTTGGCTATAGAGAGTAGATTGGGATCTAGAACTTACTATAATTCCCTTTTTAAAGCCTTTACCCCTTTACGCTCATTTTCATGATAACAGATACTACTAATTTCTGAATCTTTTGGTGTTCCAGAGTGTATGGTTACCAGCTAATGATTCAGTTTTCTTATATCTGCTATATTACTTATCTATTTTTCTTCTGTTTTATATCTCCCCCAAATTTATTTTTGTTTCCTTATGTTTTTTAGTTTTTTTGTGGGTTTGATCCCTTAAAAACATATCTATACTATTTGAGTAGATTTTTGATAGATAGTGAAAGTAAATATGTGTATTCATTTTTCCATCTTTACCTATAAATCAAAAAAATGCCAAGAAACTCTTTTGTGATGCTGTTATGCTTTTGGTTCCATTTATTTAGCTACTTTCTCTTGTGATCCTTATGGAGATGAAGAATCACTAGCTAGAATATACTCATCTAGGGAAGATCACCTGGGGTCAAGGGTTTGAGGCCAGCCTGGCCAAAATGGTAAACCCTGTTTCTACCAAAAATGCAAACAATTAGGCAGGTGTGGTAGTGAGCACCTGTAATCCCAGCTACTCAGGAGACTGAAGCAGGAGGATTGCTTGAACCCGGGAGGCGGAGGTTACAGTGAGCTGAGATGGAGCTATTGCACTCTTGCCTGGTGGGTGACAAGAGTGAGACTCCATCTCAAAAAAAAAAATAAATAAATAAAAAATACACTCGTCTAATGGACTGGAGCAGCCATGTTTTCTTTTTGTCTCTGCCATCAGTTGACTTTGTGACTGGAGTGAAATCCCTTAAACTCTTTTCCTTAGTCTTTGTCTCTATAAAATAGAAATAATACATTATGCTCACAGATTATTATGAAGATAAAATCAGATAATGTGGCAGTGTTTTGTAAAAGGGCTTTAATGTGCTCCATAAATGCAAGCTAATTCAAACATGAAGACACCTTAGTGCTCTTTATAGTATAAGCAGTGCCAATTCATAAACCTTTTTCCCCCACAGATTCTTTTTTTTCAGTGTCTGATTATTTTTGTTGCTTTTCCCTGAAACATCTCTTTCTTTTCCAAGAGCAGCCTACTGCTCTGCCCTGAGCCAAGAGGAATGAAGTGATTATGCTTAGCTCTTTCATGTCAAACTTCTGCCAACACCTCTCATGGCATTCTACAACATAAACAATGAGGGAATAAATTCATCTTTAGTTCATTATGTCTTCTCTGTTTTCTCTGCCTTTGAGTATTCCATCTGGTTATCCTAGTTGAGGGATTTTTCCTTGTGCCATCATCAAAGTTGCAAACCAAATGATAGTGTGACAGTGCCTGTCAGCAGCTTGTCCCAAATGCCAAACAGTGGAATATACTTGCTTTACTAGCTGAAGAAAAAATCCTGACAAAAAAGGCCTGGATTCAGTGACCTATGCCAAAAATAATTATGAGCTGAAAAAAAAAAAATCACTTGTGATTCCCAGTGGGCAGAAGAATTCCAAAATAGCTGTTCTTCTCCTGAACTTTCTCTGAAAGATTGTCTCATGATTGTACAGCATGAGTTCCTAAAATGTATGTGCCAGAGTCATGATTCTTATGCACCTTTGCTAAGATGTTTCTCTTGAGGCATTTGATGGTTGGAGGCTATAGTTTTTGCAATATATAAAAAAAATGGGATGAATTTTGACTTCTGGATTTGGCAGAATAATTGAGACTATTCTAGCCCTCCAACTTTAAACAACTAGATGGATAAAATATATGGAATGATACATTTTTAAACTTTGGGTAATAGACATTCCAGAACTCTGATCCCTTAGAAGGGAAACAAATAGGGTGAGTTCTAAAATCACTTTGGTTTTCTGCCAGAGAAACATCATTTTCTGCCAGGATGAACAAATGATTCCACTGATTTGAGGAGACAGAGATCACAGTGTGAAGAGATGAGGCAGCTAGGATTTACAGGGCAGACTACAGGAGAGGAAAGAATTAGAGAAAGAACTCCAGAAATCTATATATGAGTTATCTTGAGTCTGATGCTGAATACAAATCTACAGATTGATACAGTGGAAATCAAGGAGGCTGGGGCAAGATAATTGGGTAATATGCTGAGAAAGTTCTCATTACTTACATAAGGCTGAAAGATGTTGAAATCTTGACCTGCCAGAGCAGAGATTCCTCGTTTAACATCAAGGACATTGCTGTAGACCCTCCAGAAAGTTCATACTTTAGAAGTATGGCTAAACTAGTTCTAATGTAAAGGCTACTCAAGACCTTCCACCACAAACTGAAAAAGAAGCTTTGAAAAGATCAACATTATTGGCAAGTAAATTAAGTCCTTGTCAGAAACATGTCCAATGCCATTTAAAGGCTGAAACAAAATCCAGCATCATTCCAAAATGTAAAATTAGCAATGGTCACCATCCAGTAAAATATACTAAAACAATAAAAACCTCTAAAACTTCTATTATTATTAATGTTCAAAGATATAATGGAAGACCTGACCTGAAAATAATAAGAAAATTATAAACTATTAAAAAAACTCACAGCAGAAAAATGCAATATCTGCAATATTGATTAGATGAAACATTAGGGGAAAATAAAAACTTTTCTAATAGATAAACAGAAAATTGGTCACCAGGCACTATAAAATATAATACTTAGGGAAAATGTTATCAGATGAAAATTTGTATGTATATAAAACAAATAAAAAGTGCTAGAAGTGGCAAATAAGGGAGTAGAGATCAAATATTTTTTCTAATTTAAATTTTGTTAAAAGATTACTGTTAAAGACAAATTATAATAATTTATTGTCAGTTTTATGATATAAATAAAAGTAAAATGTGTAAAAGCAAGGATAGCAGGCTGATATGGAAGTATACTGTTGTAAGATTCTTATAAATAAAATAGAATAATGTTATTTGAAGGTAGACTGTGATAATTTAAAGATATATATTATAAACTCTAGCACAACTTCTAAAGTAATACAAAGCAGAATAGCCAGTAAATTTAATAGGGGACATAAAATGAAAACCAAAATATAATCTATAAATTCAGAATGATAAGAGAAAGCAGGGGACCCAGAAAACAAATTACAAGGGAAATTAGGAAATAATATGAATAGATGAAAATGAAAATACAACATATTAAAATTTGCAAAATACAGCTAAAGTTGTTTAGAGGGAAATTTTTAGCTTTAGTTGCATATAATAGACAAGAAAGAAGGTTTTAATTGATAATCTAAACTTTTACCTTAAGAAGTTAGACCCAAAGTAAGTAAAGGGAAGAGAATTGTAAAAACAAGAATAGAAAACAATAAAATATAAAATGAAAAAAATAGAGAAAAATCAATGGTACCAAAAGCTAGTTTCTTTTGTAAAATAATAACAAAATTGATGGCCATCTGGCTAGACTGATCAGAAAAAAAAAGATAGACGACACTAATTATCAATTACCAGATAGTAAAATATGAAAAGAACCACAAGGTAATATTAGGAACAACTTTGAGCTTGTAAAATTGACAAATTGATGCATTTTATTTTATGCACATTATGCTTCAGTAAAGGTGTTTTAAAAAAGAAAATAAACAAGTAATTTTAATTGCTGTGTTTACTGAGATCCTATCTAGGTATTTATCATAGATTGTCTCATTAATTTTACAAATCATTGTGTACCTTAGTGGTTTGGAGTATATACTCTATACACCAAAACTAGCTGTCTTTGAATTATGGTTCTGTCACCTAGTAAGTGTATGTTCAGGAAAGTTATTTAACCACTAATGTAAACTGTACATGGACAGTGAATTTCTTTTCGTTCATTTAGAAGGGTTCCTGGCACATGGTAGTCATCCAGTAAGCATTAATTGTTAAACTCCAGTTGACAGATGGGGAAATTGTGGCAAAGAAGAGATTTAGTGACTTTCAAAGTTTGCCAGGAAGAAAGAAACTCAGGATTGAACTTAGATCTGTCAGATTCCAGAACTAGTATTGTTTATTTTCCTCTGTTGATATGGCAAACAAATGAGAAATCTTAAAAGATTGCCGAATAGGTAACTATGCATTTTGTATGTAATTTACTTATGAGAAATGAAAATTATGTATATTTCTTTTTATTATCAGATTAATTCTTAGAACGGTTACCTCTCTCACTTTAAATAGAACTGTTATTGTAGACAGAAAAGAAAGCAGGCATTTTTTTTTTCAGTACTTCTATTAGATGCTGCTGCTGAAATTGTGCAGTGAGTTCAGAATGTAAGCACTGACTGCACCAGAGTTTTTCTAAGGCAAATAAACCAAACCCAAGTTAAGAGTTTTGATTTTTTGAAAAGCATGCTGTTTTGACCCATATTACAATCATCTAATATAGGCCATCAGAGTAGCATGTGATTAAATCCTATTCAAATCCTTTTAAAATGTGAAACACATGCTCAGTAGCTGGCTGGGCATTTGAATAAGGGATGAAATTGAAGAAATAAGATTAACCTCTGTGTGTCAGACATTTTGCTGTTATTTCTAATGTTAGTCTTTACAAGTGTGAAAACTTTACACTTCACAACCACAAATCTCATTTTAACCAAATTGCATAGAGTGTAATTGTAGAGAGTTATAAGCCCAGTAAATAATACATCTGTGATTTTATTTTAAGACTATAAACCATAATAATGATGTACCTGGTGTGTTCTGGTAATTTTTTTTTCTTTTCAATAAGAGAACTCAATTGAAGCCTGACTCACCAGTAATAAATGGAAACCCATGAATATCCTCAACTATATTTCTTCAGCTCTTAGTTTCTTCACGTTACAAATGTTTTCTTAAATGTTCTTGTAGAAAATTTCAAATACATAAAAGTGAGAGGCTAGTTCAGCACACTCCTATACAGCCTTCTCACATTGCAACAAGCATCAACTTGTGGTCAGCATTGTTTTACCACAGCTACTATATGTGTGCCTACTCTCTCACACCTCCAGGAATCATTTCGTTTTTAAAACTTTTAGTATGCATTTCTAAAAGATAGAGAAACAGTTTTAAAAAGTCAAAATTATAATATCATTATCAAACCTAGATAACAATTGATAAATAAATTGATACATACTTAAATGTGTAGAATATACCTCATAACATATATGAAAATGTGCTAAAATGGATGATATAAATATTAAAGTTGAAACTATAAATTTTAGAAAAAACTATAGGAAAAAATATTTATAATCTTGGGCTAGATAATTTTTTAGAGAAGGCACAATAAACATAAACCGTGAATGACAAAGTGACAATATGGTCTTCATAAAAGTTAAAAACATATTTTTCAAAGACATTGTTAACTATGGGAAAAATGCTATAAGCAGAAGGCAATATTTTCAAAATTTATATCTGATAAAGAAATTATATCAGAATATAGAAAGAACTTTTACAACTCAGTAATAAAATAGCTCAATTACAAATGGGTTAAGATTTTGATAGATATTACACAAAAGATACACAAATGGCAAATAAGCATATGAAAAACAGGCTCAACCATCATTGGTCATCAGGGAAATGCAGTAAGATGGCATTGCACAACCAACAGACAACTATGATTAAAGAGACTGCAGTAACAAAGATTGGTGAGGATGAGGGGTAACTGAAAACTCTGAACATTGCTGTAGGGAAAGTAAAATAGTATAGCAACTTGAGAAAACAGTTTACCTGGTTTCTTATAAATTTAAACATACTCTAATACACTTCCCAGCAATTCTTCTCCTAGGTATTTACTCATCCCTATAAACTTATTTTCACAGAATCACCTCTACCTAGTACCTTAGAATGTGACAGAATCACGATCACATTCTAAGGTACTAGGAGATACAGTTTCAACATAGGCATTTGCAGGGAGGGCATAATTCAGCCCATCCATACAGTTGCATGTTTTTCTAGGGTCCTCTGCCTTGCAGTGCTGCAAAGCATTCAAAATACTACTTCTTGTATTTTGTAAACTAATTTAATTTTTATTCTTAAGCTCCAGGGTACATGTGCAGGATGTGCAGGTTTGTTACATAGGTAAATGTGTGCCATGGTGGTTTTATGCATCTATCAACCCATCACCTAGGTGATAAGCCCAGTGTACATTAGCTATTTTTCCTAATATTCCCCCTGCCCCAACCTTACCCCTTGACAGGCCCCAGTATGCATTGTTCCCCTCGCTGTGTTAATGTGTTCTCATTGTTCAACTCCTACTTATAAGTGAGAACATGCAGTATTTGGTTTTCTGTTCCTATGTCAGTTTGCTGAGGATAATGGCTTCCAGCTCCATCCATGTTACTGCAAAGGAAAAGATCTCATTCCTTTTTATGACTGCATAATATTCCATGGTGTATATGTACCACATTTTCCTTGTGCAGTCTTCCAGTCTATCATCTATGGCAATTTTTGTTTCTTAAAAGAAAGCAAAGAAAGAAAGAAAAGACACACAGACTTGTACCCAAATGTTAATAGAAAGATTATTTATAATGGCCCAGAATTAGAAATAACTCAAATGTTCATCAATTGGTGAAATGATTAAAAAATTGTGATATATCCCTAAGGCAAAATATTACTCAACAATAAAAAGGAAATGCAGTACTGATTCACACAGCAGCATGAATAAATATCAAATGCTTAATGAAAAGAAGTCAAGACACAAAAGACTGTACTTTGTATGATCCCATTTATAGGAAATTATAGAAAAGGAATATTATAGTGATAGCAGATCAGTGATTACCAAGGACTGGGACTTAGGAAGGGGATTGATGGCAGAGAGGTATGAGGGGAACTTTTTGGTGTGACAGAAATGTTCATGATTATGATGGCTTTACATGACTATGTTTTTCAAAATTCATCAAATTGTACACTTACACCAGGGATACAGCAATCAATAAAATAGGTTAAGGGCTTTGTCTTCGTCCAGTTTATATTCTCTTCTCTGCACTTGACCACATATGGTGCCAAACTAGTGTAGAATTCTACTAATAATTTATGCTAATAATTCACCAAAACCTACTTGTAAGGAGTCATCTAGGCTGCAAGACCCATGAACACAGCTGCTCCAAATCCCATGCAAATGCCTCTGGTTGCTGCCATATTGTTAGTGTGCTAGGGCTCCCGTAACAAAATACTATAGACTGGGTTCCTTAACCCATAGATATTTATTTTCTCACGGTTCTGGAAGCTAGCAGTCCAAGGTCAAGGTGTGAGTAAGGTTGGTTTCTTCTGAGGCTTTTCCCCTTAGCTGGCAGGTAGATGCCTTCTTGCTGTCCTCTCATGGTCTTTTTTCTGGATGTCTAACTGTGGGACATCTATGTGTGTTCAATTTTTCTTCTCTTGTAAAGTCACCAGTCATATTGAAGTAGGGCTCACTCATATAAGTTCATTTTAACTTAATCACCTCGTTAAAGGTTCTGTCTCCAATTATAGTTACATTCCAAGGTACTGGAGGATGGGCCTTCAACATATGAATTTACAGGGTGTGAATGCAGTATAATTCAGCCCATACATATAGTTTCATGCTTTTTCAGGACCCTCTGCCATTAAGTCACTGAGTATCAAAAGTACTACTTCGTAGGTCCCTGAGAAATAAATCACAGAAGTGATTTTGGAAAAATTTCATACATCTTACATTATTTTGAATATTGCAAGGAAAAGGAATAAGAATGACAAAGAAGCACTAGTCTTTGTTCTCAAAACTCAAATTGAAGAGTCCCCTTTTACAGGTTTTGTGGTCTCTGTACTGTGGGAAAATACACAGTATTTTCCTTTCTGCTTCTTCAAGCAGAACTTAGGCACAGCAGGGAATCTCTGAGAGTTTATCTTGATTTTCACCTGTTATTCCTTCTCCTTTAAGTAACATTCAGTAACTCAAAAGCATGAGTACTGGGTAGCACTAAAAGAAATGTGGGACCCCTACATCTGGGGTGTCTAGCCCAACCCCAAATTGGTTTTGAGATTCTTGAGAGAAGTTATCAGGCCTGTTATATTTCTTGGTACCCTTCATAGTACCTATTGCAGGTGAACCCCCAAATTGAGGTTCATCCCTGGAGGCCACATGGGTTCTTGGCTTCATGCAGGAAAGAATTCAAGAACGAGCTGACAGAGTAAAGTGAAGGCAAGTTTATTGCAAAGCGAAGGAATGAAAGGATGGCTGCTCCACAGGCAGAGCAGCGGTACCCCATAGGTAGAATAGCAGTACGTAGGGGGCTGCTAGCTGGCTATTTTACAGTCATTTGTTGATTATATTATAAACAAAGGGTGGATTAGTCACAAGTTTTCTAGGAATCGGGCAGCAAGCTCCCAGAACCAAGGATTTCTCCCCAGTCTTGACCATACAGTGTAACTTCTGGACATTGTGATGGCATTTGCAAACTATCATGGTGCTTGTGGGAGTGTTTTTATTAGCATATGTTGTAATTAGCATAGCGGAGATCCCTTTAGTTGCCATTTTGGTTTTAGCTGACTTAGGCTGTTTGTTTACTTACCCTCTCTTATCAGTGAGTCTCCTGACTTGTTGCTTATGGTCTTCTATTTTAGCAATAGGATCATGTGACCCCTTGTCTTGGAAACTAGTTCTGTGGAATTCCTATTTCAGTACTGAGCTTAGTACTATGTCCACAGTAGAAACTAAACTATCTGCTTAATAAATATTTTCCAGAGGAAGTTAGAAGACTTCGAAAGGTGTGAACTACATTTCCCAGAATTCCCCTTGCCATATGTTCCTCAGTGGGCATCTGTGGAGGTGGAAAAGAGAAGCTACAGGCAGGTATGTGAGCAGACTGGAGGTCCGAGCTGCTTCTAGGTGTTCTTGAGAATTATCACATTGATACTGCAGACAGAGCTGGTTGGTGGAGCTGTCCATGAAGTTCTTGAGATTCATGACATCTTTAAGTGAATGCTTGTGATCACCACTTGTGTGAAGAATGAAGAGTTTGAATGAGGAGCTTTTCAGAGGTTTTACAGATTGGCAGCAGTGTTTGCCTCATCTCTGGAGAACCATCTATGTTGGTACTTCAGGCTGGCATAGTTGGTAGTGGCTTTCCTGACTTTTGCATCCCAACTCTTCCAATCTTGGAAAAGCTTGAATTCCCATACTAAAAACCTTCCTATCTTGCATACAGGAGTGTCTCTGGTTCCCCCCATGAAGCCTGATTAATACCTAATGTCCCACAACTGAGCACAGTCAGAAACTGCTCCAGAGTTGCAGTCAGAGAAGGTTAGAGTTAGAAAAAAACTCAGAGATCTCTATCTAAATTTCTTATTTTACAAATCAGGAAATGGGCTCCATGTAATATACTGACAGATGAGAAAGGTAGAATTACATTTAGAATCTGATTTCAATCCAATGCTTTTTTATTTTTATCATACTATGTTTACCTTTAAAAATACACAGAAATATGAGCTTCAAATCACTGAAATGTTTAAAATATATACAGAAATGAAGAGGGATTGTTTTGTTTAGGTAATCACTTGTATATTTACTTTGTGAATGTGAACTATTCATGTGCGCCCTCTCTCTCGCTCTCGCTCTCTTCCAGTGAGAGCACCAGAAAGTATTTGATGGATTCTAAAGTTGAAATGTACCTGTGGAGAGAAGCTTGTTCAGGGTTTTAGGGGCAATCTAGAGAAAAATCAGCTATAGGAAAGGAGTGTGTTAGCATGGAAGTGAAAGGACCATATTAAATACGTTTTAGAACCCAGGATAAATCGGAACAATAATGAAAAAAATATGGAATAAAGTCGAATAAACTCAGATATGTTATGATGATAGAAGACATTAACAAGATATTCTATGTTACCAAGATATTCTGTGTTGGAAGACTGCATAAATAAATAAATGATAGTCTATCATAACAATTGAATTTTGGGTGCCTATTAAAAAGATTTTAACAATGAGTTTTTAATATGAGAGAACATTTTTGACATCATGGTGACTGGAACACAAGAAAGATTCAGAATTATAAATGAGCTATAATCTCAGCTATATTTTAAAACTACACTGAGAAAAAAGGACAAAGGAAATTTGCCAAAATTATGCTGGTATTCACTTGGAGTGGTGGGACCGTGACAAAACTCTCTCTCTCTCCTCTTTTTTTTTTTGCTTTCATTTTTCTCTTGTTTAAGCCTTCCAGATTTTCTCCAGTGAATGTATTACATTTATTATCAGCATTAAAACCGAAGAGGAAAAACTTGTAGTTTCAAGAAGTAATAAATAGGATAGTTAATCAAGGACAAGGTGAAGTTTTTCCCTAAGAAAATCTTAGCTACATCTTTTTCATTTCATGAACTGCTTACTGTTTCCAACAGAATATTTACAATAAAACCTGAATGCCTGACTGACTGAGTGACTGGCAGGTTTTAAAAGATTCTGTCACGTAGTCAGAGAAGTGCATGAATTCTTTCTTCCTGTGTGACATGTAGCAAATGAGGATGGAGGGCTATTTTCTTATAATTTTAGAATAGGTGTAGCTTGTAAGTGTAAGTGTTGTTTTTTTCTTTAAATTAGATTTGGAATTTTAACATATACTGTGGGAAGTCTTTCAGGTCCTTAGCATGTTCATGAAAAAGCATGCTGGGTAAACAATCCCTTTCTCAGAAAAAGAAAACATGCTGCTTATTTTCGCAAGCTCCCTTTTAACTTCACAAATATTAATGACCATTATTAAGGTATCTCTTTACAGAAATCCTCAAACATCTTTTTGTAGATTAATAAGCCTCTAGGGTTGGTATTTGATTTTGATTCATTTTGTAGAAATGCTCAAAAGGATGGAGCCAGTGACTCTCATTTCTCATATTATATGGCTTGTTGACATTTGAATTTTCAAAATATCAAGGATCTCTCCAGTGTGACTCATGTGAATCATGTGCCTTTTGTTTTTCTTTGAATGATGGGCTGCTGATTCAGAACTATATTGTAAAATTAGAAATGCCAATATTCCATTCAGCCTACTTTAAAAAATCTGTTCTTTCAACTTTTGTCTTATTAATCTGCAAACTCATTTGATAATTAAATTTGATACAGAACTTTTATTTGTATTTTAGTTTTATTCTTATGAACAAAATAGCCTGAAGCACACTAATGAAATGTGTATGGGAAAATGCCAGCAGTCTGGGATTTTTGCTAGGCAGGTCATAGTAATGTCTCCATCATTAACATCGTAGGTAGCATGAGCTATAACCCTTGGCTTTAGCGGCTGTAATATGAGAGTTTTCTCCTCTTGGTTTTAGTGGCTGTAATATGAGAGTTTGTTGCCCTATATATTAGACAGGATTGGTTAAATTATGCTGCAGTAATAAAGAGCCTCCATAATTTCAAATTTTGAAATGATCAACATTTATAACTTGCTTATACTGTATGACCATCATGGGTCAACTGGGGTCTCTGTTCCCAAGTCATTATCATCCTTACTCTGGGACTCAGGCTGACAGAGCAGCCACTTCCTGAAACATTGATGGTTTCCATAGCAAAGGTAATTGAGAAGATGCCAAGGCATGCATTGACTCTTAAAGCTTCTGCCCAGAAGTGACACATGCTACTTCCTTACATATTCTATTCATCAAAGCCAGTTTTATGGCCAAGCTTAACTTCAAGAAAGGGAAACTTGATTTTGGTAAAACTTAATATGATCTATAGATAATCTATAAAGGTCCTTTAATGTCTAGGAGTCTAGTTTCCCAAGTGCACTGAGAGTGGTTATGATAGACATTTGCCTTAAGAACAAATATGTACCTTGTAGCAAAGACTGATGGTATTTTGGGGACATTTTTATGGAGAGCATTATGGATTCACATGCAGGTGTAAGAAATAATGCAGAGATATATTTTGTACACTTTACCTTGTTTCCCTAATAATATTTTGCAAAGCTGTAGTATAATATCACAACCAGGATATGGACAGTGATACAATCTACCTTTCTTATTAAAATTTCCCCAGTTTCACTTCCATTCATTTATGTTTGTGTATGTGTGTTTAGTTCTTTGCAATTTTTATCAAATGTGTAGGTTTCCCGTGTTTTCCACCACTGTGAAGGTACTGATCAGTGCTAACACAACAAGCATCCTTCTCTCCTACCTCTAATGTGCTCTCCATTTCAAAAAATTTATCATTTGTAAAATGCTATTTAAATGTAATCATACAGTGTACAATTTCAGGGGACTGGCCTTTTTCATTCAGGTTAATTCCTTGGAGATTTATCTAAGTTGTTGAATATATCAATAATCTGTTATTTTTATTGCTATATGTTATTCATGGTATGTATACCCTCAGTTTGTTTAACAATTGCCTGTTGAAAGACATCTGGGCTGTTTACAGTGTTTGGCTAATATGAATAATGCTACTCTGAATATTTGTGTGCAAGTTTCTGTGTAAAAAATAAGTTTTCATTTCTCTGAGAGAAATGCCCATGAATATAATTGCTGGATAATATGACAATTACATGTTTAGTTTTATAAGAAATTGCC
The DNA here is from genome assembly GCA_036589455.1 of Ateles fusciceps. NCBI lineage: Eukaryota > Metazoa > Chordata > Mammalia > Primates > Atelidae > Ateles > Ateles fusciceps. The sequence continues at coordinate 860,141 of JAZHEH010000681.1, read as the reverse complement.
AATTGTTTTTCAGCATGGCTTTACCACTTAACATTCCCACTGCCAATGTATGAATCATCCACCAAATGCTCATAAGCATTTGGCATTTTCATTATTTTTTATTTTAGCTATTCTTATACATGTGTAGTGATATCTCATTGCAGTTTTAATTTGCCTTTCCTTGATACCTAATGATATTAAAAATCTTTGCAAGTGCTTATTTGCCATCCGTATCTTTATCTAAAGTGCCTGTTCATATCTTTTGCCCATTCTTTATTGAGTTGTTTTTATTCTTATCATTGAGTTTTGAGTATTCTTCCTGTATTTGATAAACAAATTATTTGTCAGAGTGATGATTTGCAAATATTTTCTTTTGATCTGCAGCTTGTCTTTTTATTCTCTGAACAGTGTCTTTTGCAGAACAAACATTTTTAATTTGAATGACATATGAGTTATCTATTTTTTCTTTTATGGCTTTTGCTCTTGGTATCATTTAAAAAAATACTTGCCTGCCTCTAGATTCCAAAGATTGTCTCCTGGATTTTGAGGAATCCAGATACAGTTGTGATTGTTCAGATGCAACTATAGGCAATTACAAAGCTTAACCTGGCAGACCTCATGGGGAGAAGCTGATCTCCCCACACCAGATTTTGTATATAGCCAGTGCATTGCAATTTCCTGGAGCAAGTTGAAATCAAGGCCCTCCTGGGCCCAACCATGTTTATAGGCCTATCTGCATTTCTAGTCCAGGCACCTTCAGTGGGAGGTCTCCTCAGTGGGGACTTAGGCGGAGGCACTTCCCAGGCATCTCTGCTGAGACCTCCATATTGGGAGCCTTGGCTGAAATGCTTCTCTCCACTTAGTTTCAGTATCTTTCTGCTCCTAGCCTTTTCCCTTTCCAGCTTCTCAGCCCATGAATCCATAGAGAGGCAAGAATCTTTTGTTTAAGGTTTTTCAGCAGTGAGACAATTCCCTTTGTAAGTGTTATATCCTCCTGACCCTCAGGTAGTGAAATAACATAGGGAAAAAAAATGGAACACCAGGGAGCTAGTGCCTCTTGCTTGCACTGTCACTGTAAGTAAACAGAGGTTGGATTGTTAGTTTCAGTTTGGCTAGCTGTCCTACTTGAGCACCTTCACAACTGATTGCTTGAATTATTTTTAAGTTTCATGCTATTACTATTTATATTTAATTCCATGATTCATTTAGAGTTAATTGTTGTATAAATGGAAGGTTTAGGTGGAGATTGATTTTACTTTTGTCTATGATTCTTTAATCGCCCCAATACCATTGGTTGAAAAGGTTCTTCCTCCACGAACTTACTTTTGTATTTTTGTGGAAAAATGGTTGAACATATTTGTGTGGGTCTATTTCCATGTTTTCTATTTTGTTCCATTGGTATATATTTGTATCTCTCTACCAATATCACATTTTCTTGATTACAGTAGCTACCTAGTAAGCTTTTGTATCTGGTAGAGTAATTCTTTTCACTTTATTCTTCTTTTTCAAGATTGTTTAAACTAGTTGAGAGACTACCTTTTCCAAAATTTTAGAATAAGCTTGGCTCTGTCTACAAAAAATCTTGCTGAGAGTTTTGTAGAAATTGCACTAAATATATAGGTTACTGTGGTGGAGAACTGATTGCCTTACTATGTTGAGTCTTCCAATCCATAAATTTGGTATGTCTCTCCTTATTTAGGTCTTCTTTGATTTCTTTCATAAGCATGCTGTAATTTTCTGCCCACAGTTCTGTGCTTCTTTTTTATTTAGGATTTTTGAGACAGAGTCCCCAGGCTGGAGTGCAGTGGCACAATCTCGGCTCACTGCAACCTCTGCCTCCAAGATTAAAGTGATTCTCATGCCTTAGCCTCCCAAGTAGCTGGAATCACAGGTGCATGCCACCACACACAGCTAGTTTTTGTAATTTTAGTAGAGATGCAGTTTCACCATGTTGACCAGGTTGGTCTTGAACTTTTGACCTCAAGTGATCTGCCTGCCTCAGCCCCCCAAAGTGCTGGGATTACAGCCCTGAGCTACCATGCCCAGCCTGTCCTGTGCATGTTAACTGTTTACTAAATATATCAATTTTTGGAGCAATTGAAAAGTGTATTGTTTTTAAATTGTGTATTTTATATATTCATTGTTAGTATTTAGAAGTGCAATTAATTTTTGTGTATTGACCTCATATCATCTGTCATTGATTGTTCTAAAAGGTGTTTTTTGTTGATTTCTTGAGATTTTCTTTTTTTTTTCTCCTCAAGCAGAAATTTATCATTTTGGGTGTGGTAGCCTTCACAGCTTTTTCTATAACCACAATGGCATATTGAATGGTGTAATACTTCCAGACACTCATGATGTTCTCTCTGTTGGGCTTGTCTTCCATAGCATTGGCAATCCTTTCTGTAGAGTACTATGTGTAATAAGCTTTAAAGGGTTTTATGACCCTCTGATATAGAGGCTGATTTCAAGACATTGTGTCTGGGGGGAAAGTAGATGCCTTCAATGTTGAACTCAGGGTTTTTTTTTTTTTTATTATTATACTTTAAATTCTGGGGTACATGTGCAGAACTTGCAGGATTGTTGCATAGGTACACACATACCATGGTGGTTTGCTACTTCCAATCACCTACATCAGGCATTTCTCCCAATGTTATCCCCTCCTCAACCTCCCTATCACCCCACTATCCTCCTCCAGCCCCCCCAAACCCCAACAGACCCCAGTTGTGTTGTTTCCCTCCCTGTGTCCATGTGTTTTCATTATTCAACACCCACTTATGAGTGAGAACATGCGGTGCTTGGTTTTCTGTTCTTATGTCAGTTTGTTGAGATTGATGGTTTCCAGCTTCATCCACATCCCTGCAAAAGACATGAACTCATCCTTTTTTATGGCTGCATAGTATTCCATGGTATATATGTGCCACATTTTCTTTATCTAGTCTATCATTGATGGGCATTTGGGTTGATTCCAAGTCTATTGTAAACAGTGCCACACTGAACATATGTGTGCATGTGTCTTTATAGTAGAGTGATTTATAATCCTTTGGGTGTATACCCCGTAATGGGATTGCTGGGTCAAATGGTATTTCTATTTCTAGATCCTTGAGGAATTGCCACACTGTCTTCTACAATGTTTGAACTAATTTACACTTCCACCAACAGTGTAAAAGCATTCTTATTTCTCCACATCCTCTCTAGCATCTGCTGTCTGCAGATTTTTTAATGATCACCATTCTAAGTGGCATGAGATAGTACCTCAATGTGGTTTTGATTTGCATTTCTCTAATGACCAGTGATGATGAGCATTTTTTCATATGTTTGTTGGCCACATAAATGTCTTGTTTTTAAAAGCATCTGCTCATATCTTTCACCCACTTTCTGATGGAGTTGTTTGTTTTTTTCTTGTAAATCTGCTTTGGTTCTTTGTAGATTCTGGATATTAGCACTTTGTCAGATAGGTAGCTAGTGAATATTTTTTCCCATTATCTTAGTTGCCAGTTCACGCTAATGATGGTTTCTTTTGCTGTGCAGAAGCTCTTAAGTTTAAGTAGATTCCATTTGTCTATTTTGGCTTTTGTTGCCATTGCTTTTGGTGTTTTAGTCATGAAGTCCTTGCCTATGCCTATGTCCTGAATGGTGTTGCCTAGGTTTTCTTCTAGGGTTTTTATGGTGTTAGGTCTAATGTTTAAATCTTTAATACATCTGGAGTTAATTTTTGTGTAACGTGTAAGAAAGGGGTCCAGTTTCAACTTTCTGCATATGGCTAGCCAGTTTTCCCAACATCATTTATTAAATAGGGAATCCTTTCCTCATTGCTTGTTTTTGTCAGATTTGTCAAAGATTAGATGGTTATAGATGTGTGGCATTACTACCAAGGCCTCTCTTCTGTTCCATTGGTCTATATCTCTGTTTTGGTACCAGTACCATGCTGTTTTGATTATTGTAGCCTTGTAGTATAGTTTGAAGTCAGGTAGCATGATGCCTCCAGCTTTGTTTCTTTTGCTTAGGATTGTCTTGGCTATGTGGGCTTTTTTTGGGGTTCCATATGAAGTTTAAGGTGATATTTTCCGGTTCTGTGAGGAAGGTCAATGGTAGCTTGATGGGGATAGTGTTGATCTATAAATTACTTTGGGCAGCATGTCCAAAGACTCAATATCATTTTCACAATATTGATTCTTCCTAACCATGAGCATGAAATGTTTTTCCATCTGTTTGTGTCCTCTCTTATTTCCTTGAACAGTGGTTTGTAGTTCTCCTTGAAGAGGTCCTTCACATCCTTTGCTAGTTATATTTCTAGATATTTTATTCTCTTTGTAGCAATTGTGAATGGGAGTTTGCTCATGATTTGGCTCTCTGTCTATTATTGGTGTATAGGAATGCTTGTGATTTTTGCACATTGATTTTGTATTCTGAGACTTTGCTGAAGGTACTTATCATCTTGAGATTTTGGGCTGAGGCAATGGGGTCTCCTAAATATACAATCATGTCATCTGCAAATAGAGACAATTTGACTTCCTCTTTTCCTAATTGAATACACTTTCTCTTTCTTGCCTGATTGCTCTGGCTAGAACTTCCAATACTATGTTGAATAGGAATGGTGAGAGAAGGCACTCATGTCTGGTGCCTGTTTTCAAAGGGAATGCTTCCAGTTTTTGCCCATTCAGTATGATATTGGCTGTGGGTTTGTAATAAGTAGCTTTTATTATTTTGAGATATGTTCCTCCGATAGCTACTTTATTGAGAGTTTTTAACATAAGGGGTGTTGAATTTTGTCAAAGGTCTTCTCTACATCTGTTGAGATAATCATGTGGTTTTTGTTTTTCATTCTGTTTATGTGATGGATTATGTTTATAGATTTGCGTATGTTGAACCAGCCTTGTATTCTCAGGATAAAGCCTACTTGATCATGATAGATAAGCTTTTTGATGTGCTGTTGCATTTGGTTTGCCAGTATTTTATCGAAGATTGTTGCATCATTGTTCATCATGGATATTGGCCTGAAGTTTTCTTTTTTAGTTGTATCTCTGCCAGGTTTTGGTATCAGGATGTTGTTGGTCTCATAAAATGAGTTAGGGAGGATTACCTCTTTTTGTATTGTTTGGAATACTTTCAGAAGGAATGGTACCAGTTCCTCTTTCTATGTTTGGTACAATTCAGCTGTGAACCCATCTGGACCTGGACTTTTTGTGGTTGGTAGGCTATTAATTGCTACCTCTACTTCAGACCTTGTTATTGGTCTATTCAGGGATTCAGCATCTTCCTGGTTTAGTATTGGGAGGGTTTAAGTATCCAGGAATTTATCCATTTCTTTTAGATTTACTAGTTTGTGTGCATAGAATTGTTTGTACCATCTCTGATGGTAGTTTGTATTTCTGTGGAATTGGTGCTGATATTCCCTTTTTTTTAATTGCATCTATTTGATTTCTCTCTCTTTCTTTTTTATCAATCTGGCTAGCAGTCTGTCTATTTTGTTGATCTTTTCAAAAAACCAACTCCTGGATTTATTGATTATTTTGAAGTGTTTTTGTATCTCTATCTCCTTCAGTTCTGCTCTAATCTTAGTTATTTCTTTTCTTCTGCTAGCTTTTAAATTTGTTTGACCTTGCTCCTCTAGCTCTTTCAATTTTGACGATAGGGTGTTGATTTTAGATCTTTCCTCACTTCTCATATGGGCATTTAGTGCTATAAATTACCCTCTAGACATTGCTTTACATGTGTCCCAGAGATTCTGGTAAGTTATGTCTTCATTCTCATTGGTGTTGAAGAACAGCGTTATTTCTGCCTTCATTTCATTGTTTATCCAGTTGTCATTCAGGAGTAGGTTGTTCAGTTTCCATGTAGTTATGCAGTTTTGAGTGAGTTTGTTAATCCTGAGTTCTAAGTTGATTGCATTGTGGTCTGAGAGACTGTTATGATTTCTGTTCTTTTGCATTTGCTGAGGAATGATTTACTTCCAATTATGTGGTCAGTTTTAGAGTAATGTGTGTGGTGCTAAGAAGAATGTATATTCTGTGGATTTGGGGTGGAGAGTTCTGTAGATGTCTATTAGGTCCACTTGGTCCAGATCTGCATTCAAGTCCTGGATATCCTTTTTAATTTTCTGTCTTGTTGATCTGTCTAATATTGACAGTGGAGTGTTAAAGTCTCCCACTATTATTGTGTGGGAGTCTAAGTCTCTTTGTAGGTCATTAAGAAATTTATTTATGTTTCTGGGTGCTCCTGCATTGAGTGTATATATATTTAGGATAGTTAGCTCTTCTTGTTGCATTGATCTTTTTACCATTAAGTAATGCCCTTCTTTGTCTTTTTTTAATCTTTGTTGGTTTAAAGTCCATTCTGTCAGAGAATAGGATTGCAACCCCTGCTTTTTTTTTGCTCTCCATTTGCTTGGTAAATCTTCTTCCATACCTTTATTTTGAGTCTATGTGTGTCTTTGCATGTGAGATGGGTCTCCTGAATACAGCACACCAATGGATCTTGATGTTTTATCCAACTTGCCAGTCTGTGTCTTTTTATTGGGGCATTTAGCTCATTTACATTTAAGGTTAACATTGTTGTGTGTGGATTTGATCCTGCCATTCTGATACTAGCTGGTTGTTTTGCCTGTTAATTGATGCTGTTTCTTCATTGTAACAATGGTCTTTACCATTTGTTATGTTTTTGCAGTGGCTGGTACTGGTTATTCCTTTCCATGTTTAGTTCTTCCTTCTGGAGCTCTTGCAAGGCAGGCCTGTTGGTGATGAAATCTCTCAGCAATTGCTTGTCCATAAAGGATTTTATTTCTCCTTCACTTATGAAGCTTAGTTTGGCTGGAAATGAAATTCTGGATTGAAAGTTCTTTTCTTTAAGGATGTTGAATTTTGGCCCCCACTCTCTTCTGGCTTGTAGGGTTTCTGCTGAGAGATCTGCTGTGAGTCTGATGGACTTCCCTTTGTGGGTAACCTGACCTTTCTCTCTGGCTGCCTTTAGCAACTTTTCCTTCATTTCAACCCTGGTGAATCTGACAATTATGTGCCTTGGGGTTGCTCTTCTTGAGGAATATCTTTGTGGAGTTCTCTGTATTTCCTGGATTTGAATGTTGGCCTGCCTTGCTAGGGTGGGGAAATTCTCCTGGATAATATCCTGAAGAGTGTTTTCCAGCTTGGATTCATTCTCCCCATCATATTCAGGTACACCAATCAAACATAGATTAGGTCTTTTCACATAATCCCTTATTTCTTGGAGGCTTTGTTCATTTCTTTTCACTCTTTTTCTCTGATCTTGCCCTCTCGTTTTATTTCACTGAGTTGATCTTCAATCTCCAATATCCTTTTTTCTACTTAATCAGTTTGGCTATTGAAACTTGTGTATGCTTCAGGAAGTTCCTGTGCTGTGTTTTTCAGCTCCATCAAGTCGTTTATGTTATATTCTAAGCTGGTTATTCTATTAGCATTTTGTCTAATGTTTTTTCAAGGTTTTTAGTTTCTTTGCATTAGGTTAGAACATGTTCCTTTAGCTCAGAGAAGTTTGTTATTAACCACCTTCTGAAGCATGCTTCCATCAGTTCATCAAACTCATTCTCCATCCTGTTTTGTTCCCTTGCTGGTAAGGAGTTGTGATCCGTCGGAGGAGGGGAGGCATTCTGGTTTTTGGTGATTTCAGCCTTTCTGTGCTAGTTTCTTCCCATCTTTGTGGATTTATCTACATTTGGTCTTTGAAGTTGGTGATTTCAGATAGGGTCTTTGAGTGGACATCCTTTCTGTTGATGTTGAAGCTATTTCTTTTTATTTTTTAGTTTTCCTTCTAACAGTCAGGCCCCTCTGCTGTAGGACTGCTGGAGGTCCACTAAAGACCTTGCTTGCCTGGGGGAATCACCCGTTGGGGCTGTAGAACAGCAAGGATTGCTGCCTGTTCTTTCTACTGGTAGCTTCATCCCAGAAGGGTACCCAGTAGATGTCAGCCAGAGCTCTCCTGTATGAGGTGTCTTTTTGGTTATACAGAGATCAGGGAGCTGCTTGAGGAGGCAGTCTGTCCCTTATTGGAGCTCAAGTGCTGTGCTGTGAGCTCTGTTTTTCCCTTTAGAGCTGCTGGGCAGGTACGTTTAAGTCTGCTGCAGCAGAACTCCCAATCACCCCTTTTCCCAGGTGCTCTGTCCAGGGAAGGTTGTGTTTTATTTATAAGTCACTGACGTGCTGCTTTCTTTTTTTCAGAGTTGTCCCACCCATCATGGAGGGAGTCTAGTCACAGTCTGCCTGCATAGGTGCTGCTGAGCTGCCACGGACTCAGTCCAGCTGCTGTGTAAACTTCCTCTGGCTTTTGTTTACACAGGTAAGGTTAGAACCACCTTGGCAATGGTAGATGCCTCAATCATCCCTGGTTGAGCTTCAACTGATGTGCTGGCTGCAAAACTGTCAAACTAGAGGGTTTCACTTTGCTGGTCTTTGTGGGGGGGTGGGACCTGCCAAGCTGTATCACTTGGCTCCCTGCCTTCAGCTCCCCCTCTTTCTGGGGAGCAGGAAGCTCTGTCTCGCAGGCACTCCAGGTGCCAGCCAAAATGGCTACCCAGATTTGTGCTGACAAACCGCGGTGCTGGCCGGAATGGCCACTCAGATCTGTGGTGGTAACTTGCAGTGCTTGTTGGCCCAGCAGGGGTCTCCTGGTCTGAGGGTTGTAAAGACCATGGAAGAAGTGCATATCTCAACTGGAGTGCCAGAGAGGAAAAGTCCCCGATGGCCTCTGTTGGGTAGGAGGGGGAGTCCTTTGGCCAGTTGCACTTCCCCTGGTGAGGCAGTGCCTGCCCCCCGCACCTTGGTTTGCCCTCCTTGGGCTCCACCCAGTGTCCAACCAATTGCATTGAGATGAACCTGGTACCTTGGTTTGAAATGTGGAGATCACTTGCCTTCTGCATCACTCACACTGGGAACTGCACACCAGAGCTGTTCCTATTTGACCATCTTGGCAGAAGTCCGAAATTTCTTGAGATTTTCTATGCAGACAGTCATACATCTGCAGCAGAAAATGTTTTATTCCTTTCTTTATAATCTGTAGGCCTTTTCTTTCTTTTCCTTTATTGAACTGGTTGAAACTTCTCATGCTATGTCGATAAAGGGTGGTGAGACTGAACATCCTTCTCTTATTTCTGATTTTAGGAGAAAAGGTTCAAATTTTTTTATTAAGCAAGACATTACTGTAGGTTTTGTAGATGTTCTTTATTGATTTAAGGTAATTGCCCTGTATTCCTAAATTGCTGATTTTTTTTTAAGCATAAATAGTTACTGGATTTTATCAAATGCTTTTCTGCATTAATTGATAGGGCCATATAATTTTTGTTTTTTAAACCGTTGATGTAATAGATTACATTGGTTTTAAATTGCAGGTCAGATTTGAGTACCTGAAATAAATATCACTTGGTCATAGTGTATAAATCTATTTATACATTGCTTGGAATTGATTTGTTAACATTTATTAAAGATTTTTGCTTCTAAGATGGTGAAAATTATTGATCTGTAGTTTTTTTCTTTATTTTCCTATTTTTGTTTGATTTGATATACTTGCTTAATAAAATGAGTTAATATGTGTTATCTATTATTCTATTTTTTTGATAGAGTGTGTAAAATTAATGTTCATTTTTCTCTAAATATTTGATAGAATTCTCCAGTGAAAGTATCTGGGCCTAGAGAATTTTGGGGGAGAGTTTTTAAATTGTAGATTCAGTTTCTTTAATGCTTATAAGGATCTTTATATTACATATTTCATCTTGATTGAGTTTTGATTGATTGTGGCTTTCAGGGAATTGGTCAAGTTTTCTTACTTTTCTGAGTATCTTTGTATACAGCTGTTTGTTGTATTTCCTTATCTTTTTAATGTTTTCTGGGTCTGTAATCACACCTCAATTTAATTCCTTTTTTTTTTTGTTTCTGTCTACTCTATTTATTTTTAAAATCTTATTAGAGATAACCAATTTATAGATTTTTTGAAGAACCATATTTTTGTTTCATTGATTTTTTCTATTATTTTTCTATTTTCAGTTTTGTTCATTTTTGTTCTGATTTTTGTTATCTTCTTTTTATTTGGGGCTTGTTTTGCTCTTCTTTTTCTAGTGATTTTGAGGTAAGAACTTAGGTTACTGATTTGAGACCTTTCCTCATTTCTAATTAAGTATTTTGTGATATACGTATCCCTTTTAGCACTGCTTCACTTGTAGCACATACATTTTTGTATGTTATTTATGTATGTATGTATTTATTTATTTGAGGCAAGGTCTCTGTTGCTCATGCTGGAGTGCAGTGACATGATTATAGCTCACTGTAGCCTCAACCTCCCAGGCTCAAGTGATCCTCCCACCTCAGCTTCCCAAGTAGCTGGAACTGCAGGCCTGCACCATCATGCTTGGCTAATTTTTAAATTTTTGTCTAGAGCTAGGATCTTCCTATGTTGACCAGGCTAATTGCGGAATGTCGTAGTTTTCATTTTCATTCAGTTCAATGTAGTTTAAAAAAATTTCCTTGAGAATAGCTCTTTGACCCATAGATTATTTAGACATTCTCTGTTTAGTTTCCATATGTTAAGATATTTTCCTATAGTCTTGTTTTTAAAAATCGATTTTTTGTTTTACTCCATTATAGTCAGATAACACGTTCTGTGTGATTTCAGTTCTTTTAAATTTCCTGAGGCCTGTTTCATGGCCCAGGATATATTCTATCTTGAGGAATATTCCATAGGCACTTGAAAAATGTATGTATTTTGTTGTTGATGGTAGTGCAGTGTCCTACATACATAAATTAGAAGTTCTTAGTTGATTGTGTTGTTCACATCTTTTAAATTCTTGCTGCTTTTATTTCTGGTAGTCCTTTCAGACGCTGAGTAGGGGGTGCCTGAAGTACTCCGCTTAAATGTGATTTTGTCATTATGTCATCCTCATCTTTGTTGCTACTAATTTTCTTTGTTCCAAAGTCTATTTTATTGCATATTTATGTAGCCATGGCTGCTTTGTTTTTTAGTAGTGGTTCCATGGAATACCATTTGGTATCCTTTTAGTTTCAGCTTCCCTATGTTGTTGGATTGAAAGTGATTTATTGTGAACATATGTAGTTGGGTCATTTTAAAATAAACTCTTGTGTGAAATGGAAAGGGGTGGTGTTAGTGGAGAAGAATCCTTCCCCTGACCACTTTTTGTCAATCAGAAAACAGCAAAAGGGGCTCCTGATCAACTCGGTGGTGTTAGTCCTGCCTGATGTTGTCAGAAGGACCACAGTTTGATCATGGAGAGAAGTGAGCCTACCTACATTGAGAATTGACAAATACGGGTCTGGGTTGCCTTCTTCTGTTAGGTAGAGGGCTGGATGTATGATGCCCTGCTGCTGTATTACTTCAATACTAAGATCATCAAGTAAGTTCACTTTCTTTTTAGAACCATACAGAATTCTCCTTTGGTTGTCTCTTATGTTATTTTCCAGCTTTATAGTTGTGCTTAGCAGGGAGGAGTAAAGAGAAATGGATTTATGCCATCTTATTCAGCCTGGAAGAGATAGTTTATATGCTAAATTACTGAATTACAAATTTACCGCAGGTAAGATCTACCATATGCTCCTCAGCATCTTTCACAGTCCATAGTGTAGTTTTTAGTATATTGTAGCTTTTCAATGGTTGCGATTTTAAGTGAAATGTTTATAATTGTGAACTTTGGCTATTTCTAGACCCAACAACTGTGAGTTCAAATGTCTCTTTGTAATTGTCTTTACATTGAATAACAATCCGTCTTACTGATTATTAAGTGTATGCTTCTGTGTCATTTTGGCAAACTTTAGAATTGTTGTCACCATCATTGCAACAATGCTTTAGCCTACATTTCTTTCAAGGTGTCTATATGTTGGTTATAGTACTTTGAACTTGAAGACTTTTTTAGCTTACTTATAGATTCTAAGAAAATATAATAAAGTAAATTTTTAATGTGACAAGTGATCCTGTTAGAACTAAATTTGACATCCTAAAATAGAAGAAACATTTATTTAAAACTCAGCTACAAAAGACAGAGAAAAAAATCTAGAGATTTAGAAAGTAGAGCATAAGAGATTGGTTCTAAAAACACCTGTTTTCAGCTAAAAGTAGATTGGCCATGTGGCTTGGTTTAACATCACTGAGTTCACCTGACTTGATTCTTGCTGAAGTTGAAATAGACTGGTTTACTTTCCTGACTTCACCTCACACACTCTATCTTGTCACATGCAATTACATTTCCCACAAAAATTTCAATTGTTCATTTGCCTGTCATGTTTCAGAGGACTCTAAACCTTTTTTAGTGTAATTTTTAAGTGGATCCAAAATGCTCATCCCCACCCGACCCCAGCAGCTATTATTTAATAAAATACTGGATTATTATGATCAGTGGCTACGTATTTCAGTTACCATATTTCTTCGCAAATACGTTTCGCTTAAAAGATTTAACTTTTGGATCTACTAAAGTCATTTTTAAGATGGTTCTTTTACAAATGAGTAGAATGAAGAGTCTATTATCATAGCTTGTCATCTGGAAAAGGGAGGAAAAGGGTCAGGTTATTATTGTTTAACAAGGAGCCCAGCTACTGAGTTGGCCAGAATGCTCAGATGAATGGTTGTGAAAAGAAAAAAAACAAACAAAAAATGAGGAACTTAAATAAAAGTTAACATCAAATATTTGAAGTGAATGGGCATTTCTCCTTTGTTTTGTAGCTTTCATCATTTATACTATAAATCTAACATTTGATTGTACTTTGTTTTCTACTGTTTATTTCCTCTGGTTAAGTATTATTTTACTCACCCTTCTTTATAAGCTTCTTCATGTGTCAGAAGGAAGCCTCACACTTCATCTGCTTTCTCTTTCATTCCTTCAGCTCTTCCTCTTGATAACAATGACCTTATGTTAAAGGCTTTCTGGCCAGTTCTAATTTTAAGTGTTCTACCTCATTGTTCCACAAACCATCAGCCTGTCTCAGAATTTCAACACTGTAGTATATAAGATAGATTGAGCAAACTGGATTTTATAATTGAAGTAATACTGAAATTCTTTAGTAAGATGAACTGTCTTAATAGTTGCAAAGAGAGGTAATTTCTGTTTTAAATTTAAAGCAAAGAATAGCCAATTAGGCTGACATTGGAGGCAATGGCTGAAGTAGTGATATGGTTTGGCTGTGTCACCACCAAAATCTCATCTTGAATTCTAGCTTCAATAATTCCCACATGTCATGGAAGGGATTCGGTGGGAGGTAATTGAATCATAGAGGCTGATCTTTCTCATGCTGTTCTCATGATACTGAATATATATATATATTTTATATATATAATATATATATATATATATATATATATATATATATATATATAACTCAGTCTTGGCTATGTCTTTATTAGTAGCATGAGAACTAATACAAATGATATATTTTCTGAACTTCTGATTCGGAAAATACATTTTTATACCCACAGTGACTAGTAAATTACCTTGATAAATTATAGGATGTTAGAGGATAGAACATCTGTATAATATTTGGCATAGTTTCCATTGTTGCTAAAGTCTAGGGGAGAGGAAAGAAGGCAGATGCTTTCACTCATGGAATATTCAGTTCAATACCGTAATGATCAATCTTACAAAATAATTTTCTATGTCTGCTGACTTTAAGTGTGGGAAATGAATATCTGTAAGTGTGGATATGACAAATTCTATTTTGTTGGTGTATCTTTGAAGATATCTTTCGGATATGTAGGTGGAAACACATTTTAATGTTGTTTTCACCTGGTGAGCAAGTGACATTCTCGTAAGAAACAGTAAACCAGCTTCTGCACAGCAAAAGAAACAGTCATTAAGAGTGAATCGGCAACCAACAGAATGGGAAAAAAATTTTTGCAGTCTACCCATCTGACAAAGGGCTGATAACCAGAATCTACAAAGAACTGAAACACATTTACAAGAAAAAAAAAAACAAAGCCCATTCAAAAGTGGGCGAAGGATATGAACAGACACTTTACAAAAGAAGACATACATGAAGCCAACAAACATATGAAAAAATGCTCATCATCACTGGTCATTAGAGAAATGCAAATCAAAACTACATTGAGATACCATCCTCACGCCAGTTAGAATGGCGATCATTAAAAAAATCTGGAGACAACAGATGCTGGAGAGGATGTGGAGAAATAGGAACGCTTTTACACTGTTGGTGGGAGTGTAAATTAGTTTAACCATTGTGGAAGACGGTGTGGCGATTCCTCAAGGACCTAGAAATAGAAATTACCCATTTGATCCAGCAATCCCATTACTGGGTATATATCCAAAAGACTATAAATCGTTCTACTATAAGGGACACATGCACACGAATGTTCATTGCAGCACAAGTTTACAATAGCAAAGACCTGGAAACCAACCCAAATGCCCATCGATGATAGACTGGACAGGGGAAAATGTGGCACATATACACCATGGAATATTATGCAGCCATCAAAAACGATGAGTTCGTGTCCTTTGTAGGGACATGGATGAACCTGGAAACCATCATTCTCAGCAAACTGACACAGGAACAGAAAATCAAACACCGCATGTTCTCACTCATAGGCGGGTGTTGAACAATGGGAACACATGGACACAGGGGGGGGGAGTATCACACACTGGGGTCTGTCGGGGGAAAAAAAGGGGGAGGGATAGTGGGGGGGTGTGGGGAGTTGGGGAGGGATAGCATGGGAGAAATGCCAGATTTAGGTGATGGGGAGGAAGGCAGCAAATCACACTGCCATGTGTGTACCTATGCAACAATCTTCCATGTTCTTCACATGTACCCCCAAACCTAAAATGCAATTAAAAAAAAAAAAAAAACAGTAAACCATTAGAATGAAATAAAATAATCAAGATTGCCCAGTTTATTAATATGTTTTAAATTTTAGTAATGAAGCATTATTCAAACAAGAGAAAAGATCCCGAAGACCTAGAACAAGAACTGTTTTCAACTTAGGAATACTTAAAGCTGGCACCATACTGGCCCTTATTAATTGTGTCCTACAAATTTCTTCACTTACTTGGGTTTCTAGTTCTTGTAAACTGAAAATTTTTTGACAAATGCAGTAGCATTATTTATAGTAAAATAAAGTCAAGAGTGAAAAATCATGAAGTACCTTAAGGCATGAGTACCCTGTCAAATACCAGTTAGAGTCAATGATAGTTATTTTGATCTTCAACTAGTGTTTCTTGAGCAACCTACCGTATGTTACACCTTAAACTCCTAGGTTCTGAAGATGAAATTGCAAACAAGAAGCAGCCCCTATTCTCAAGAAGTGCTTATAGTCTAGAGGACTTGGCATCAGGAACAAACATTAAATTATCTACTGAAAGCATCCTGAGCCTTTAAAACAAGTAAGTTTGCACTTTTCCCAGTCTGTTTTGTAAGCTATGATGGAATTGTGTAGACAGCTCATAAACTGCTCTGATTCAGGTTCCATGTATCATGAGTTTAGTTAGTGCTGCCAGTTTGTAGCTGGAGGTACATCCCATGTAAAGCAGAGATCTGGGCTTGATTGGAAGAGTTAGAACTTTTTGAGGAGGAGGAGGGTGAGAGCTTTTGACACGTGTTTCAGTTTTCTACCATTGCCATCATAAATTATTACAAACTTTCTAGCTTATAAGAAACTCAAATTTATCGTCTTGCCATTCTGTAGATTAGAAGTCTAATGCAGGCCCCACTGGGCTAAAATGAAGGTGCCAATCATGTTGTGTTTCTTTCTCAATGCTTTAGAGGAGAACCAATTTCTTTTTCTAACTTAGGGGCTACCCATATTCTTTGATTTGTGGCTTTCTTCCTCCAACTTCAAAGCCAGCAATGGCGGGTCAATTTCTTCTTACATTGCATCTCTCACCTTTCTTAGTCACATTTCTCTTTGATGCAACTCTTCTGCCTCTCTCCTTCACTTTTAAGGATACTTGTAAAATATTGGAGCCACTTGGGTAATTCAGGGTAATCTCTCCATCTCAAGGTCCTTAACATCTCAAGGTCCTTACATCTACAAAGTCCCTTTGCCAAATAGGGTAATGTATTAACAGATTCCGGCGTTCAGAGCATGGATATCGTTGTGGGTCATTATCCTGCCTACTGCCACAGGTTACATAACCTTAAAGTTAAAGAACCCTAATATTGCCTGAGAGTCACTAGAAGAAATGCAGCACGATGGAGCCTTTGCATTTAGCCATTCCTACCATAGAGGCTGCTAGTCCTATCACAACATTGAGCAAAATAATGCTAAAATAGCTGGTGATACAATCATTCCTGCTGTGAACTGAATGTTTGTGCTTCTCAAAATTCCTGTTTTGAAGCCACAGCCTCCAATGTGACTGTATTTGGAGATAGGGACTTTATGAAGGTAATTAAGGTTAAATGAGGTCATAAGGATGGGAGTTTGATCTGATAGTATTAGTATCCTGATAAGAATTGATGAGAGAGCACAAGCTCTCTCTCTCTCTGTCTTTGTATCTCCTTGCCATGTGAAGACACAGAGAGAAGGTGGCAAGTTAGAAAGAGATCTTTTACCAGGAAGCAAATTGCACCCTGATTTGGGACTTCTAGCCTCCACAACAGTGATAAAATAAATTTCTGTTACTTAAACTGTCCAGTCTATGGTATTTTGTTATGAAAGCCTGAGTCAAGTAAGACAATTCCCAAAATGGCTTTGTCTCTCTCTCCCTTTTTCATTCCTTGGCCCACGTGCCATCTTTCAGCTCCTGCCCATTTGTCTTTGTCCCAACGTGTATTTAAGAAAATAAGAAAGGGCATAAAACATGCTCAAGGCTAAATGAGAATGTAACATTTTGCCCAGAGGAAAATTAAATTCTGAGAGAGCATTCTGAAGGTGCATATTAAGTGAATTGGTGGGGGGAAATGTAATTTAGGAGATGGTAAAATTGCATTTGAGTGGAGATGCAGTTATCTTGCGGCTCTGTGTCTATCTGGAGATCATTTCCATTTCAGTTTCCCACATGTGTCATGTCCTAGTACTCCCCCACTACGTTTCTTTTGAGACCATCAAGAATAGATAACTCAAGAATGATCTGCAGGTCAGTGTACAGGTAGAAGAAGTTTCTAACATTGGAATAAAGATAAGGCAAACATAAAAAGCATGAGCATAATGTTTGTTTTCATTTTTGATCAATTGATTTCTTATAATGTATTAGGCAAGGGCCGAGCGTAGTGGCTCACGCCTGTAATCCAAGCACTTCGGAGGCCAAGGCGGGCGGATCACCTGAGGTCGGGAGTTCAGGATAATGTATTAGGCAGTATAATAGAATGTTAAAAGTGAAAGTTTCAAGACATCAAGATGAGTAAATTTCAGATATCAAAATGAGTCAGACCATCCTTTAGGAATTTCAAAGTAGATGGCCAAAAAATTCTCGGAGAGCCTCACTATCAGTAAGAGATTTTAACAATGTAGGTGTCTGAAAATGAGAATATTTTATGAAGAGGAATGCTTTGGAGGAGCTTGTGTAAAGTTTCCACCCTATACCCTGTTGCTAAGGAGGCAAGGTGGAGAGGTATATGCTCCTTATTTCAAATTCAAGGGAGGGAGGATGAAGTGGGATCATTCAGGGAGCTTCATAAACAGTTCCTAGGATTGTTGGATACAGTGACTAATATCTGACTCATGCCCGAGAAAGCTAAAAGTGAAGAAGTTAGCTAAAGCTTCCTGTGGCTTAAAGTAGAAGAATGGAACTAGAAATCAACTACTCTCCCCTCCACCCTCTTTTTCTGTCAATATTGGGCCAATGTGACAAAAATTCTGGGACCTGAATGGGAAACCCACCTTAGGAATGTCTATTTAATAAAGGCTCCTGCTCATTACAATTCTTGATGGAGATTTGAGGTATATAGTGTTAAATGAAGAAGGCCTGCCTCCAGAGGTGAACTCCCCCACAACAATGGAATTATGGTTGGAGGGTCCCAGCAGAGATGACTCTGAAAGAGCACAGACACATGCATAGAAAAGAGTCACTGTCAAACAGCTATTATTTCTTAAGAGGATGCAACCATTTCATTTGGTTCTTCCACTTTTCCCACTCTGTATTCTAATCCAGAGGGACCAGTGACCTAGGAACAGGGAATAGAAATCCCAGATCGGGGGAGAGAGAGAGAGTTAAAAAATTACTCCTCCACTCCTCCAAGGATGGGAAGTATTTAATATTGCCTCAAGTTTGATTGAAACTGTTGTTATTAGTAGGGACTGGCAGTTTTTGGTTACTGTTGTGTTTATGAAGCAGAGAAATGACGGGTTTTTGGTTACTATTGTGCTTGTGAAGTGATAATTAAAATTTTGTTATCAAAAAGTGACCATCAATACACCAGGCCCTGTAGCCTGATAGATTTCCATCCAGTGGCAGGAGAAGGACAGCTTCCTTTGAGCATATTCAAAGGGACAATGGGAGAGCAAAATAAAGTTGCTTTTAGGATTGCACTCTGTGAGTCCTGTTTGTTCAGCACACTGATGACAGCAGCAAGCAGTAGGTATATGTTGGGGCCAATGCCCACAAAACTGACTGCATTTAGATCAATATGCCTATCTTCAAAAGGATGAGTCACTTTTTTTTCTTCAAATACAGAAAAACTACTTAAAGCTTTTCAAGGCCATTAAAATTCTTGGTTCTGACTTCAGAGAAATATTTGTTTTAGATATGGAAATCAATCTGCCTGTCATAGTCAACTTCTCTTTTTAGATTAAACTGTCTTTCCATCTCTCTTTTGCTGAAAAAGAATAGCATCAGGCTGTTCTTTGCTCCTGGGAAGTCACTGAAGAGACAATGGTTGTTTCCTTTCAAAGGCAGCCTATCATTAGGGTACCCAGAAGTGTACTGTTGGGGTATTAGGGTTCTATAGGGGAACAGAACTAATAGGACAGATGTGTGTATGAAGAGGAGTTTATTAAGGAGTATTGACTCACACGATCACAAGGTAAGGTCCCGCACTAGGCCATCTGCAAGCTGGGGAGCAAGGAAACCACCCCAAGTCCCCAAACCTCAAAAGTGGAGAAGCTGACAGTGCAGTCTTCAGTCTGTGGACTCACTGGTGTTAAGTTCAAGAGTCATTTAGACTCACCGGTGTAAGACCAAGAGTCCAAAAGCTGAAGAACTTGGAGTCAAATGTTCAAGGGCAGGAAGCATCCAGCACGGGAGAAAGATGAAGGCCCGATGACTCAGCAAGTCAGCTCCTTCCACCTTCTTCTGCCTGCTTTATTCTAGCCATGCTGGCAGCTGCTTAGATTATACCCACCCATATTGAGGGTGGGTCTGCCTTCCCCAGTCCCCTGACTCAAATACTAAGCTCCGTTGGCAACACTCTCACAGACACACTCAGGAACAATACTTTGCGTCCTTCATTCCAGTCAAGTTGACACTCAATATTAACCATCACAGGTACCTAATGGCCTTCATCATGGTCTTGTGTAAAAGATTTTACCCAAAGAGAGATGATGACATTTGAATGAATCAAATCCTTT
Source organism: Ateles fusciceps (assembly GCA_036589455.1). Lineage (NCBI taxonomy): Eukaryota > Metazoa > Chordata > Mammalia > Primates > Atelidae > Ateles > Ateles fusciceps. The sequence continues at coordinate 840,692 of JAZHEH010000681.1, read as the reverse complement.
CTTCTGGGAATTTAGGCTAAAAGACTCAAAGAGAAATTCTGATTGATTTAGGAGGCTGATGTTGAAAGACTCCTGTAATTAACAGCCACATCCATACTGAGGAGATTGGAACTGCTGAGCAGGGAGAAGAGAACTGTTAGGAAAGAGACTTGGGAACCATTAAAGCAAGAGTGACTATTTTGGTCCTTTAGCTGTTTTAGTTTTAGTTCCGATTCCATGGACATCATTGCCATAGAACCTTTCTTTCATGTAAAGAACCTTGCTTTCCTTTGCCACTAAAAGCCTGTGATTAGAGGATTGCCATAAACTTGACCCAGTGGCACTGATTTCATTGTATATTCCCAACAATTATACCTTCAAAATTCACTTAGATCTTAGCTGCTGTGATGGACTTTTTGTTTTCTACTTATTTTAAGGGCGGCTGATGTTCTAAATGGAGCATCGATTATTATTTCAGTTGGTTCTCAATCGTTATGACTTTCATCATTTAATCTGGGCTGATTGTCTAAATACCTGCATCTTCACATGGACAAGCAGACCACCTTCTATATATATACTTTTAGTATGATTATTATATACATTGCTTAAAAGTGGCTGAGATTGTTTTATTATTGTAGATTTTATTGGCTGATCTTTTTAGCTGATCTTTTTTTTATTGGAAATTGAGAAAGAAATGCTAACATAGTAAAAATATCTTTTGCTTTAGATTTTGGAAAATTATATTTAAGATGGAAATAAATATACTCCATGTAAGGGAGTCTTTGAAGAATTATTGTTTAATAACTTTGTTTCCTGTCTTCTCTGTACCTTCACTACTTTCTCCCTGCTCCTCATCTCTGGCATTTGGTCTAACCAAATATTACGTATCCCCCCAGGGTTACCCTCTGTTTCCCCAGATGCATTAAGGCTTTGAAGTAATCTCATTTGGAAATGTAGCATTTTATCCTGGTGTGATATGAGTTTCTAGGAAGTCACTGAAGGTATGATGGTTGTATCCTGCTTTCCAAGGATCAAATTTTAAATCCCGGCCCAACATTGTCAAGTAATCTATCTCTGCATGGACCACTGAAATACCCTCATGATAATGCTTGTAAAGAATATTGGAGTGTGATAGATGGTACACAGGCTCTAAAGTCATGAGAACTCCCCAAATCCTGGATTCCCCCACTTAATAGCTCTGTGATACACTATCTCAAGGATATGTACTTTACCAGTGGAACAGGGAGGTGGCACTCGTTTGCCTTTTTGTGTGGAGTATTTCATATGAAATACCAGTCAGTGATTCCCTGAGTCACTTTGAGACAGAAAGAAGGAAGAAGTTTTATTTAGGGAAATCTCTCTCTCGTCTCTCTCTCTCTCTCTCTCTCTCTCTCTCTCATTCTCACACACACACACACACACACACACACACACACACACACACACACCCTCCCTCCAGGCTCAAACTTAAAGTACTAATTAACAAAGCTGTTTTTCTTATTTGAACAGAAGCTGGTGATCTGGGGTATATATGTGAACATTATTAGATAACTAATTTTATACTTGGTTCATGTGAGTTGATCTGAAACATTTTATTTAAGCTCATTGAATATTGTGGATCCCTACATTAGTTAAGGTAATATTACCTACTGTAACAGATAAACCCCCCAAGTCTCAGTGACTTAACACAAGAGAAATTTGTTTCTTGTTTATATAAAGTCCTTTCAGAGGGAACAGGTGTTTGGGCATGTGTGAGTTCTCTGGTTATTCTGAGATTTAGGCTGATGGAACCTCTGCTACTCTCTGTGCATGGCTTCCAAGTTTGCTTTAATCGTCAGTACTCAGTCACCTGAGATGAGAAGAGAGTATGATTCACCTGTCGGAAGGTTTATGAGCCAGGCCTAGAAGTAGCACACATCATTCTGATAACCTTGGTTATTAGTAGAACCCGATGACATAAATATACCTTTCTACAAGTGGGGCTGCAAACTCTGACCCCAAGAAAAATAGAGAAGCTTTCTGTGAACACATAACAATCTCTGTCACAGTCCAACTGTCTGAGAACAAATATCAGTTTCATCTTTCTCTCTCATCTACAACCACCTCTTCCCCTTCCTTAGTCCAATTCCAGGCCCTTAATACCCTTAATACAGTTTTTTGTATAATGTCCAAATTAATACCCTTAATACAGTTTTCTCTATAATATCCAAATGTGACTTCCTATGAGCTGGCAACTCAACCTGTGGGCAAAGGACACGTTATCTTTCTTGTCCCTCTCCACCCAGTATTAAGGGATGAAGTAGGGACACTTTGCACAATAACTCTGTTCACAAAAACGCTTCTGTTCATAGGAAGAGAGAATGGGAGACACAGCTCACTGGATTAAGCAATGTTGAAACCCTACTGGGCAAACTTTATGAAATCTTTTTGCCAGGCCAGTGAAGAGAGTTCCCTGATTAGATGCTGCTTCTTCTCCCTAGGGGGAACAGTCTTCCCTTGTCCATTGTTCTCCATGGCTCCTGACTCTATCGTCTGGAAAGTTCTTCCTTATCCATTATCTTCCATAGCCACACTCAAAGTGGATGTTGGAGAGTCATCCTCCTAGGTGTTGTACAGGTTTAGTAGTCTGTTTTCTGCTCATCAAGTTTGGGGGCCCAAAGGCGTTTTTAGTCTGGTTTCCTAGTTTCTTTGACAATCAGCTCCTTCAAATATTTCCATCATTTCTCAGTGCCTATAAACATATTCAAAGTCTTTTCTTATTCATTATGTTTAATGCTGTTTTTTTTTTTTTTTTGCTTTTTTTGCTTTCTTACAACTTAGTGATTCTACTGTGATACTACCTGAGATAGAAGACCTGGATGGGAAGACCATACCCTAAATCTGTCTTTGCCTCAGAATCTAGTTTTAATGAACCTTTGTTTTTCAAATCCATCTTATCTCTTACTATTTGGGATGAGGAAGCAATAGATCTTTACATACAATTGAAGCAAAAATTTCTGGACTTTCTCCATTCCCTTTTTGCAAAAACCCCATCTCTTTAACATGTACAAAGAGAAAGCCAATCCTCTTAACATTCTGGTCCTGTGTAAGCCTTTCCCTTAGAGCAGGGGCTGGTAAAATTTTTCTGTAAAGTTTCAAATTATAAAGATTTTATTTGCATTGTGGGCCATATGGTCTTTGAATTCTGTTTTTATAGTACAAAAGCAATCATAGACAATATATTTAAAAATTAGTGTGCCTGTATTCCAGTAAGTTTTGTTAAAAATATATAATAAAAAGGTAATGGGCCGGATTTGGCCTTCAAGGCATAATTTGCTGACCCTGCTGTAAAGCTAAGCTATGTGGCCAGTTTTCACGTTTTCCCAGGTGAAAGTTGTACTTTTTTTTTTTTTTTTCCTTAGACGAAGTCTCACTCTGTCCCCTGGGCTGGAGTGCAGTTGTGTGATCTGGGCTCACTGCAACCTCTGGGTTCAAGCGATTCTCATCCCTCAGCCTCCCTAGTAGCTGGATTACAGGTGTGCAACACTATGCCTGGCTAATTTTTTTGTGTTTTTAGTAGAGACAGGGTTTTGCCATAGTGGCCAGGCTTGTCTCGAAACCCTGGCTTCAGGTGATCTGCCCCCTTCAGCCTCCTAAAGCACTGGGATTATAGGAATGAGCCACCACGTCCGGCCGAAAGTTGTACTCTTGAGAAATAACAAAATTCTAAACCTCTAACTGACTAAATAGACTCTTCTCTTGGCCAAGGGGGACCCCATAGAAAACTTGGAAGCTGAGTTCATGGCATGATGGGATGGGAGGTCAGAAAGGCCTCATGATATTTCCTCCTATCTGTTAGGCTTTCTTCCCTAAGGGCTAACTAGATCCCAGCTTTTTCAAAAGATTCCATACTGATAACGTCTACTAGTTTATCTTCCCAGGTACAGAACAAAGAGAAGATGAGAGTAATTATTCCTTCACGTTACCCTGAGATGTCTGCTTCCTCCATTTCTGTTTTCTTTGTTCACCTTATTTTACATAAAATGTAGAATTACCAAGTAAAGTCTCACAAGTATGTAATCATTTGTCTAATTCCCATGCCGACCACTCTATATTTGTAGAGAAAAATACATAAATATTAAACCTCTTGAGAATCTCTTTGGAAAAAACAGCCATAAATGTGTCTTACCTGAGATTTTCCTGGACTCATTCTCAAACTGGCACAATAAACCTTGATGACTGAGATTTGTCTCTCAGTCACTTATATTGGTTGCCACTCTGAAGATTACTTTTCTTTCCCCTGTTGTACAACCACTAAGCCAATGCCATATGTGCTAAGGTGTTCATTAATGTGACATTCCACTTCCAGTACCAATATATATGTAAGTTAAAATAATGCATTTTTAAAAATGAATAAACTCACAAATGTCAGTGACTTAGAAGTTTACTGTGTTGATGCACGGAGTCCATACAACTACTATAAGGGGTTGTTGATGTTGGACACACTGCTCCATGGAGACATTCAGGGATACAGGTTGACAATGGTTCTGTGATCATCAACACAAAACTTCCAAGGTCACCCTGAGTATTGACATCCAGCAAGTAGAGGAAGAGAATAGATGATCACTTATGAGAGGATTTTATGGGCCAGGTGTGAAAATATGTGCAGAAAACATTCTATTAGCTGGAACATAGATACAACTTGACTGCAAGGAAGGTGGGAAAATGTTGTCCAGCTTTGTAGTCAGGAAGACATAGGCACATATCTTGGTAAGTAGATTTGAATTCTCCACCTTTGTCACTAAATGCATACTCATGACTTGAAGCTTCACACGCTAGCCATGTGACTTTAGCCTAGGCTCAGGGTCCATTTCAATTTTCTTATGTTAGGCATAAAATCTAGATTAAATGTACAATGCATAAAGAGATGCCTTGTTAGTTGTCAACTAGTAAGCACTGAACATGCCTATAGGAATATAGTAAACACCTGGACTGCCTTCTCCCAGTTTTATATATATTAACATCTTACCATGTTTGTAAGAAATAAAACATTATAAAGACAGTTTGAGGCTCTCTGGTTACTTTTCCACAGTTCCTTTTCTCCTTCATCTTCCTCACTATCATGAATTCTGTGTTTATTATTCTTATGTACTGGCCTCACATTTTTGTGATTCAAGTGCTGCTGACTAACTGACAGTTTCCAATTACAATCTGCCATATCTCTCATGGGATGAATGGCATGGTATTCTGGTTAAAGCATTTCAGGAATGGAAGGCTCCCAGTCCTTCAATCCTCAAAACTGATCTTTAGGTTCAGCAACCCTTGGCAAGGGGAAGAGGTATGAAGTTAAATAATCAGAGGTCAGACCATGATAGGCCTCATGTTTCAGCTAAGAATTAAGATTCTTTTTTTCCTGAAAACAATTGGAAAGCTCACTAATTTATTGGCATGGTCAAAGTTGTGATTTAAACATACAATTCTTAAAGTCATGTGGGGGACTTCCCAGAGCCAGGAGACATCCACCATAGTGCCGGAGAGGGATTATCAGACTTCAACTAAAATGGCAGCACATGGAGATGGAACTTTTCTTGGCCTAGACCTAGAGGGTTCACAAGTTTTCATTCTTGTTGCTTCAGAAAGGAGTGTATTCCCATTTGGCATGGGAGTGCCATCAGAAGAAACTTCTGCTTTTGGCTAGTGGCCTTTTGAGCTAAGTGGTAAAGGGGCCTCTCTCCACAAGGATTATAGCTCTGTTGGACTCCTAAGTGCTTTACATGCATTATATTTTTTAATCTGCACAGCAACTGTGTGAGACAGTTACCATTTTTACTCTATTTTAAAAGTGAGAAAGTGAGAACCCAAGGGGTTAACTAGCTTGCTCAGACCAGAAAGAGTATGAGCTGGGTTGTCCTTAACTTAATTCTGACTTTACCAATTCACTGCATTCTCTCTCTCAAGGGATAACCGTCACCTAATCTTTATTGAGGAGTTACTATGTGCTAAGTACTGTTCTAAACCCCTTATATCTGTTATTCCATTAATCATGAACACAACCCTCTGAAGCAAGAAATATTATTATCCCCCATTTTACAGTTGAGGAAACTGAGGTCCAGAGATTTTAAGTAACTTGTTCAAGATGACACATCTGGTTAAGATGACTGAAACAACATGAATCTGAAGCCATTGCCCTCTACTCTCTCTAATGTGAAGGTTTATTATTTTGATCTGCAAAACTACAGGAAGAAGGAAAAGGCTATAATTAAACATTGTTATCATATAATGATATTAAACATTGTTATTATATTAAACATTGTTAATAATATTAAGCATTGTTAAACATTGTTATTATAGCCCTAATTTCAATGTGTTGCTATAAGCCACATCCAATACCAGATTAGAATGGACAGAGCTGATTATTATAACAATATCTATAGTTTTTCTTCAATCCTTACCAAAATACTTCTTATTATGATACAGTAGTCAAAGGAGAGCTGGGTTAAGAGCAAGGAGGCTAGAGTTCTAATCCTGGCTCTGCCATAAACAGTGTTTGTGATTTCCTTGGTCTGAATGTTTATGTTCCTACAAGATTCATGTTCAACCCTGATCTTTACTGTGGTGGTATTAAGAAATGGGGCCTTAGGAGGTGATTGGGTCATAAAAATGAAGCTCTTATGTATGTGATTAGTACTCTTATAAAAGATGCTTGAGGGGAGCTTTCTGCTGTTTCTACCATGTGAGGATGCAGCAAGAAAGCACCATCGTTGAAGTGGGGAGCAGGCCCTCCCTTACCAGCCAACAAATCTGCTGGCACCTTGATTTTGGACTTTCCAGTCAACAGACTGTGAGCAATAAATTTCTGTTGTTTATGAATTACCCAGTCTAAGGTATTCTGTCATAGCAGCCCAAAAGAACTAAGACAGTGATCTTGGGTAGGTTACTTAATATTAATGGGCTCTAATTTTTTCATCTCAAAAATTCAAGAAGTAAACTAGAGAACCTCTAGTGTCCCCACCCACTCTGTGATTCTCTCTATGCTTTTTTTCTCTCCCATTACATCAAAAAATGACTTCAAAAAATGACAGGAAATTTAAGTGACAAAACACTTTTGGAAATCCAACAAGATTATTTTTAGTATCTCCAAAGATGAGGAAAGGTAATTTTTATAGAAGCACTGGGAATTATATTTTAAGATTTCATTCTACTAATGTTATAAAATACACAATATCTAGGTCATCTGTTTGTACATAAAACAATCCAAATCTATGACTCTGGTGGCTAGCATCTTTATTAAAAAAATAAGATTTAAATAAATTAGTTAATATGAGTGTGAAACTAATTAATAACTGAGACAGTTAACATCTTTAAAAGAAATCAACTTACGAAATTGTTAATATATAACCTGTTGAAAGAAATCACAGATTTGGGAGAACATGGATAGATAAAAGAGAAGACTGATATAGACAGGATCCTAGAAAACAGCAGTTTGCTAATTCTTTCTAAAGGAGCTATTTCTTTATACAAATATATTTGTAGCCAAGTTAAATATATTTATTCAAACCTACTTTCAAATCCTTTGTCATTCCAAAGAAATGGATCCTAGGCAGGGGAAGAGTGAGATTGTTGTTTGTTTGTTTTTTTCCCTTTATCTCAAAAAGGAGTTTTGAAGGAGCCTAGTAACATGTGATCAATTTGTTTAAGTAATGAATAGAAGCAGGCTGATTTCCGCAGCCCCATATTAAAATTTCTTGCCTTAACTAACAGGCTTGGTAGTGACAGCTGGGAAATCCTGAGCTGTGTTACTCCCCATCTGTACTGAGCAATTCAGAGACGTACATCATGCTCAATACTCCATTTGTCAGAGGGGGAGGCCGGGTGGAACTCATGCCACTACTTTCGTGGGACTGGTGTGGCTGGAGGCAGCCTCATCAGCTTACCTCAAACATCCTCTTCCAGCATTTTCCTACGTTTGACCTTTCTGATCTAAAGAAGCCATTGTTGTGTTTCTCACTAAGTTCCAGGCAGAGTGCTAGGCATTGAGGCTACAATGCTGAAGAAGATGCTGACTTGCTCTAGAGGGCCCAAGAGTCTACCAGAAGACTGCTGCAGTTAGTTCTTTCAACCATTCCCATGACCGCTTCCTCCTTCTATACTTATGTTTCCCCCTTTCTAAGAGAAAGGCATTGTCTGAGAAGACTTCTAAGATTTTTAAGGAAGAAACCATGCACAAGTCTTTGAGTTATGACTAAATAAACTTTATGAAACCAGACCTAGGAATACAGAGCTAAATGGTGATAGAATCCTGGCCCCAGCACTCTCAATTCCCAGAGTTCCCTCTGCCTGTAGACCAGGGATCCCTAGAGTCTGACAATCCCCTGGTCCTGTGGTTTGCACCCTGGGCACATTGCATACACACAGACTTTTTGAATATCTGGGTCCTTCAGGACAAGGGTAGGTGGCTGAAAATGTCCTCTGTCCTTTATTCTTTCATTTCACTGAAGGAGCAGTAGTCGGGTCCCAGGCCTCGTGTTGTGCAGTCAGTGCTGTCGCTGTCACACTTGCCACAGTGACACTGGGTGGCCACTGGGTACGTATACAAGTAGTCTGCATGGTGAGCACAGCCAGGCACTCTCACTGTCTCGTACACCAGTTCCTTGAATGTACATGTTGTTTGGATATTGGGCGTGACTGGGTCCTTATACACCAAATCCTGAGGAGTTTAAGAAGAGAGTTAGGTTACAGTACTGTGGAAGTTCCTGTTTAGCTTAGTCAAAATGAGACAGAAATTGAATACTCCTTGCTTTAACCTTTACCCATTAAACCATGACATCATAAATGACCTATGTGCTTTACTACATTTCCAAATTGTTCTTGAAATCTTGCAGAAAATATAAGTAATTCCTTTTCTTCCTATGACTATACCAAAATATTAGTTATTTTTCAAAATATAAACGAACTTTGAATTTTAACATAGAAAAATACTGAAAAAACATGACAGAATTTTAAGTTGACTTTTCATATTTAATTGAAAGCTGTATTAATGACAACTTAAACCATAAACAAAGATGTCCAATGTTGCAGAAAAAATATTTTAAAACACATTGTCTGATGTACTTATAAAAGGTCAAAAATGTATAATTTTAAATGTTAATGCTTCATTTAGCATGTTTGCTAAGGCTCACATAAGATTTTAAATATTCCAATTCTTTGTAGACATTTTTTTCGGTTAAAAGCTGTATACTTTGGAGGGTTCTTAGTTTCAAAGGATATGCAGTTTGCATATAAGAACTTTTAATCCAGGTAGAAATTATTTGTTGTAGCACTTACCAGTGGAAAAGTTATTTGCACTGCAGAAATAAATTTGGGCTGCTGTTTTATTTTAATATCATTCTACCAAGTGTATATCCCAAGAAGGTGCAACAAATTGTGCAATAACAAACTCATTTACCATCAAATAAAGTCTTTCATTTAAAAAGTTGCCATTTTCAATTTTAGTTAAAGAATGAAATTCTTCTGCATAGATAACTAGGTGCTGTAGGGAAAAAAGAAAGCACCATGGAAACTATTTCTTTACTTGAATTAGTGCAAGGAAACTGTGCAAACACAGACTAGCAACTGATGCCTCTATGTCTTAGTTTTCTCAATGCTATAACGAAGGGAGTGGGTTTGCTGATTCATTTTTGTTCTAACAGTCTGCAAGAAATTGATGGTGTTCTCAGGCTGTTTGTTGGCATTTGTATTTAGGAGGGCCAGGGAGACAGTTTTTATAATGTGGCTGTCTGTGTTTTTATGTGACTTGGAAACATATTTTGGTACTATTTTTGTGTCAAAGATGTAGCATCAGTTAAAGAAATTGCTTTTTTGAGAATATTGTAGGTCCTTTATGATTAAATATATGTATGTTTCCATGTTTATCTCTCTATATGTAAAAACATAACATAGAAATACTGTTTTTCCGGTAAATGCAAAGTTGGGCTATTACCAGATTGATCAGATTAAATCTGAGGCTTTTCTAAATATACCCAAATCAAATCCAAGCCCAAACATCTAACTGCCATCATGGTCATTAACCCCAATCACAACACAGACAATATTGGCTAAAGGACTCATGGCTGTTACTTAGAATACATAAAATATTGATAAAGTAGAAACTAATGAAACCTGCCTCATACAGAGCTTCAGCATCCTCACTTTCAGCAAAGCATGATACCTACCCTGGTGTAACAGTAGCCAGCACACCAAGTGGCGTTGATGCTTACGCAGAAACGACATTCTTCGTTTTCTATTGCAATAGTGATGTTAGTCAGCTTACAGCTATTGCAACAGATTGCCTTCCAGCAACAGAAAAGGAAGAAAAACTGGACTGTCTTCATCCTGATCTGGGAAGCAAACAATTAAGCCCATTAGAAACTGAGAAACCAAAGAATGATAATCATGTAAGCTGACCAAACCAGAAATCATTGGTCTGCTCATCCTCCTCAATCACATTTTGCGTCAGCAAGTTTTTTTTTCCTTCCTTATGCCTTTCTACTTACATCTTTGTTTCTTGGAACAACATTTTTCCTTGTTCATTTTTTTTTTTGGCTCAGGGTGGGAATAGATTATAGATCAAAACTCTAATATAATATTTAAGCGGAGGAGTAAAGATTAGAATCTTATTGCTGTCATAAAGTGATTACTCTGAAGCAAGTATTTGTGATCATCATATTTCTTCCTCCATTATTGGAAAGACTATTTTTGTCTGAAAAGAAAAATAGAATTCTTTTCTTTCTTGAGTCAGGGTCTTGCTCTGTTGCCCAGGCTGGAGTGCAGTGGTATGATCATGACTCACTGCAGTCTCAACCTCCCAGACTCAGGCAGTCCTGCGACGTTGGCCTCCCAAAGTATTGGGATTACAGGCATGAGCCACCACGCCTGGCCAAGAAAATTCTATACTACAAAATTATGTCTTCATTTTAAGAATCTCATAAATATTTGCTTTTGCTCACGTTTGTTTAAAATAAGACTGTTTCAGAAGTGAGGCATATTGGTTTATAAAGTCAGTTGCTTGCTAACAGAGATTACAGTATATTAACCATATTTTACAAGCCAGGTTGACAAACACAAATTTCCTACACAACAGTAGTGAAAAGCTCTAGTTTCGTCCTCAAGGTCCTGAGAAATCTGTAATTTTAAAAGTAGCTGTCACCACTTGCAAACTGTAGATGCAAAGACTCACCTGTGGTCGGCTGCCTTGCCTGGGAAGAGCTGTAGTCTGAGTGAAATCTCAGTTCACCTTTTATACAAAATTCTGTGCAACTAACACCTTGTGGATTTGTTGGGTATTAATATGGTCAATGCTAGCCTGAAGCTTGCTGTAAGTGAATCACTGTTTAGATAGACAGGGAGATCAAGCTTTGCTAAAGTAGTCTAAACGCAGTAGATTAGAAATAATAATGTTACCAGAGATGATGATTTTGTACAAATTAAATTTGATACAGTAACACACCCACTCCTTTACCTTGTCAAATTAAATGTGACTCCAGATATTTCTTTTGTATCTTTAACTCAGGAAATTCAGAGTCCTTTCCAAGTATTGCTTTGACCCTGTTGAGGAGATACATTAAAAAATGTGTTTAATAAATTGTTCCAAGGGCCTATCAAAACCTATAAAGGAAGAAACAAACAAAAAGAAAGCATTTCATGATCTGGCTCCTGTCTAGTGTGAACTGTATCTCTCTTTCCCTCCCACGTTCTGGTCCTCTAATCTCAATTCTTTATTTTTTGATGTTTTAGCAAGAACTTTCTACTTTACTTGTAATTCCATAAATATGTTGCTGATTCATTTCTTTAGATCTTTGCACGTAATGTTCTTTCTTTCTGAAATATCCTTGTCTCCTTGCTGCCTCCTCCAACACCACCCTGAACCCTGGCAAATTCCCCCAACCTTCAACATCCAGGGGAGTTTCATCTGTCAAAGTTTAGGATGGGAGATGAGGGGAGAACTATAGTCACTACCTTCTGTATATAACTATTTATATGCTCTTGTTTCTTCCAATAAACTATGATTTTCTTGGAGACTAGGATTGCTTTGTTTAATCAATATTTATTAATCAAACAGTGTGACTGGAGCAAAAGGACAACAGCAGTAATATTATTATATAATGTCAGAGAGATAACAGGAGTTAAATAATATAGGACCTTGTAGGCCAATGTAAGGACTCTGGTTTGTACTCTATGTGTAATAGGACCCACTGAAGGATTTTAAGCAGAGGAGTGACATGATCTGATTTAGGTCTAAAAGGATTCCTCTGACTGCTATGTTGCTAATGTAGGGGAACAAAGAAACAGGAAGACCTGTTAGGATGCTATCAATAACCCAGGCGAGAAAAGATGTTTGTTCAGATTAGTGTGGTAGGAATGGAGGTAATGAGACCTCTTGATGACTGTTGATGTGTTTTGGAAGTAGAACCTACAACGTTTTCTGATGGATAGATGTTGAGTGTGAGAGGAGGAAAAGAGTCACGGATGGCTCTAAAGATTCTGATTTGAGTAGCTGGAAGGATAAACTTGCTATCAGCTGAAAGGGGATGGCTGTAGATGTAGAAGTTTGGGGAAAGGAAATGGAGTTCAGTATGCATGTGTTGAGCTTCAGGTATTTGTACTACATCAAGGGGATAATGAAGTTTCTTTTTCCTCTTTCCAAAACTGAGGAGGGCCATTGAGGAAGGTAGGAAATGGGGAGAATATGGTGTCCTAGAAGCCATATGGTGTCCCAGAAGCCAGGAAGAATATGGTGTCCCAGAAGCCAAGAGAGCATCTCAGAGAGGAAACAGTGACACCTATGTCAGATACTGCTGACAAGTAAGATGAGGGTCAAGAATTGTACAATGTATATGTGATGTAAAGATCACTACTGTCCTTGGCTATGTAAATTACTTTGGAATGATGAAAACAAAAACCTTGTTAATGTGTGTCAAAGTGATTTGGAAGAGATAAGTCATAGTGAATATAGACAACTTTTTCCAAGAGCTATTTCTCTTTACAAAGATTAACAAAGAAATGGGTGTTTGGGTGACGTGGGATGTTGGGTAAAGATAATTTTCTTTTTTTTATTTTTTATTTTTTGAGACAGTCTCATTCTGACACCCAGGCTGGAGTGCAATGGTTCGAACTTGGCTCACTGCAACCTCTGCCTCCTGGGTTCAAGCCGTTCTTCAGCCTCAGCTTCCCAAGTAGCTGGTACTACCATGTGCCCCCATGCCTGGCTAATTTTTGTATTTTTAGTAAAGATGGGGTTTCACCATGTTGTCCAGGCTGGTCTCAAACTCCTGACCTTAGGTGATCCACTTCCCTTGGCCTCCCAAAGTACTGGGATTACAGGCGTGAGCCACTCCCACCTGGCTGCAGATAATTTTCTTTTGATTTTTCACTTTAAGGTGAGAGAAATAAATGCGTTTGTATGGTGATGGGAATGATTGAGTAAAGCGAAAGAAGGTGGTATTAGAAGTAGAGAGGAGGACTTGACATGATGGCTTGTGCCTGTAATCTCAGCACTTTGGGAGGCCGAAGTGGACGGATCATAAGATCAAGAGATCGAGACCATCCTGGCCAACATGGTGAAATCCCATCTCTACTAAAAATACAAAAATTAGCTGAGCATGGTGGTACGTGCCAGTAGTACCAGCTACTCAGCAGACTGAGGCAGGAGAATCGCTTGAACCCAGGAGGCAGAGGTTGCAGTGAGCTGAGATTGCTCCACTGCACTCCAACCTGGCGAGACTGTCTGGAAAAAAAAAAAAAAAAAAAGGAGAGAGGATAATTTCTGGAGTGTTCTTAAAGATGTAAAAGGAGATAGGTTATAGAACAGAAGAGGAGTGGAGGCATTATCTTATCTTTAGGCAGAAGCATAGAGAGCTCATCCTATATTAGGCAGGAAGGCAGAGCTTGATGGTGCAGATGCTGGTTAGTAGGCAGGTGTGATGGGTGCAGACACTGGGGAGTGGGGAAGGGTGGTAGGTGCAGATGCTTGTGCATGGAGAGGTGGTGAGGGAAGATGCTGGTAGGTGGGGAAATGTGGTGAGTGCAGATGCTGGTGGATGGGGAGGAGTGATGGGTGCAGATGGTGGTGGCTGGAAGGTGTAGTGAGTGTACGTGGTGGTGAGGGGGGAGGTGTGGTGGGTGCAGATGCTTGTAGGTTGAGAGGGGGTGGTTGCTATAGATAATGCTGGGTAGGGTGGGTTGGTGGGTGCAGATGCTGGTGGGTAGAGGAAGGTGGTGGGTACAGATCTGTACCTACCACACTTTACCTGTTAACAGCAGGGGTTCAGCAGGGGTGACCAAAAGTTGGATTCAGCTAGGATTCTGATTTTATAAAATACGTTTGACAAAGATAAAACTTAGCATAGCAGTAGACATTGTAAGCACTAAATCAATATTTATGTAAATGAATATTGTGAATGTAGAAATATTTTGAAATCTGTCAGTAAATGGTAAGCAAGCATATTTCCGAGTTATAGAATGAATAATTTTATATTTTTAATATATATATAAAATAAAAATACTAATGATTCTTAGAAAATTATAAGTCCTTTCAATTTTTCCAAAGGAATGCCAACATTATTGTATCTATTGGTAATACCTTGTATTATGAAACAAAGTTTTTCATATCACCTGTATATAATCACAAGATTTATTCCTGTGAATGTAAATGAACTACTTTGTTTTAATGACAAATGTGTATCTAGTATTAGTTCCTTAAGTTCACTTTTAAAATATTAATAGGTTCTTTTTAATTGAGTACCTCCTACGTCCCAGGTGAAATTGCTTTTGCATAGGCTATGACAGTGAGATAAATCTAGCATGGCTAACTCTACCTTGCCTCTGGCCTCACAGGCTGGCTGTCCTCACCCATTCCTGGGCATAGGCCAAGCTAACCATTGGAGGAATTTAGTTTATAGTTTAAGTGAAGCAAGGATAATAGTCCTACCCTAAAACTAACCCCCCTCCTTGTTCAGCGACTGAAAATGGCCTTTCCAAACAACTGAAATACTATGAGATTAGGATTATGGGAGGGACTTGAATTCTGATAATGTATAGGTATAGTTTTTATAATCTCTTACTAGTTCAGGAGACAGGAGGCCAGAGGACACAAGATTTGTGACTTCCTCAATTGCTCCTGTTGTAAAGCCTACAGTAATCTTTTGAGATTTTTTGAGGCTTTTGCATTCTGGCAACAAACTGACTCTATTTGGACCATGCTTCATGACTCAAGTGGTCCTGTGGCCTGCACCTAAGAGCAGACTCAATGAAGGAGGACAGTTTTCCACAACCTTACAATTTCATTCCCCAACCAATCAGCAGCATTCATTCCCTAGTCCCTTGCCCACTGAATTATTGATAAAACCCTACCCTCTGAGTTTTCAGGGAGACTGATTTGAATAATAACTCCAGTCCTTCCACTTGGCCTGCATTAATTAGATTTGTTCTTTACTGCAATACCATAATTTCAGTGAAGCAGTTTTGTCTGTGCAGTGGGCTGGAAGAACGCATTGGACAATTATGCAGGCATTTAACTAAACTCAGTAAATATAAGTTCATATACAATATTTACAATAACAAAATAACCTTTGTTTTTTTAGACAGTCTCTTTCTGTCACCCAGGCTTGAATGCAGTGATGTGATCTTGGCTCACTGCAACCTCTGCCTCTCAGACTCAAGTGATGCTCATGCCTCAGCCTCCCGAGTAGCTGGAATTACAGGCATGTGCCTCCACACCCAGTAAAATTTTGTAATTTCTTTTTGTAGAGACAGATTTTCACCATGTTGGCCGGGCAAGTCTCGAACTCCTGGACTTAGGTGATCTACTAGCCTTGGCCTCCCAAAGTGCTGAGATTACAGGTGTGAGCCACCGTATCCAGCCTGCAATAACCTTTTTAAGAAGTTACTATTCTTCTTCTTTGAAAGGTGAGAAACTGAGGACAAATGCAACTTGTAAGTAGAAAAGATGGGGTTCATATTAAGGTGGTTTGACTCCAAAGCCAGGGGCTATGCATTGAACCATGGTGACCTCAGTGGTCTACAATTCTCATCAATTCCATTAATTGGAGAGAGGCCAAGACAGACATCATCCAAAATTTGGGCCAATATTCTAAATGCCCACATTTATATTTCCACCTGCAGTGAGGTCAGGGATTCCCAAAAATGGCCCTTTTCTTGGCCTGCCAAGAGGCCCCCAAATCTTTCTCTTAATTGTAAGCCTCTTATGGCTAGCTCATCTCATTAATGTATTTGCTAATTAATGCCATTACTCTCATTAAGGTTTTTGAAATATTTCATTGATAAAAATTTAGAGTTCTGGCCAGGCAGTGGCTTATGCCTGTAATCCCAGCACTTTGGGAGGCTGAAGTGGGCAGATCACCTAAAGTTGGGAGTTCAAAACCAGCCTGACCAACATGGAGAAACCCCATCTCTACTAAAAATACAAAATTAGCCAGGCATGGTGGTGCATGCCTGTAATTCCAGGTACTCAGGAGACCGAGGCAGGAGAATTGCTTGAACCCAGGAGGCAGAGGTTGTGGTGAGCCAAGATTGTGCCAATGTACTCCAGCCTGGGCAACAAGAGGGAAACTCCGTCTCAAAAAAAAAAAAAATTAGAGTTCTTTTTATTCACCTTTGAATCCCTCAAAGAAATAGAATTTCCACTACATAGTAGGTACTAAAATACTTTTGTTGAACCAAAGGAAAAAAAAGATTACTCATTGTTTCTTTTTTTTTTAAATTGCATTTTAGGTTTTGGGGTACATGTGAAGAACATGGAAGATTGTTGCATAGGTACACGCATGGCAGTGTGATTTGCTGCCTTCCTCCCCATCACCTGTATCTGGCATTTCTCCCCTTGCTATCTCTGCCCAACTCCCCACCCTGCACTGTCCCTCCCCTGTTTCCCTCCAACAGACCCCAGTGTGTGATGCTCCCCTCCCTGTGTCCATGTGTTCTCATTGTTCAACACCCACCTATGGGTGAGAACATGTAGTGTTTGATTTTCTGTTCTTGTGTCAGTTTGCTGAGAATGATGGTTTCCAGGTTCATCCATGTCCCTACAAAGGACACGAACTCATTGTTTTTGATGGCTGCATAATATTCCATGGTGTATATGTGCCACAATTTCCTTGTCCAGTCTATCATTGATGGGCATTTGGGTTGGTTCCAGGTTTTTGCTATTGTAAACTGTGCTGCAATGAACATTTGTGTGCATGTGTCCTTATAGTAGAACAATTTATAATCCTTTGGATATATACCCAGTAATGGGATTGCTGGGTCAAATGGAATTTCTATTTCTAGGTCCTTGAGGAATTGCCACACTGTCTTCCACAATGGTTGAACTAATTTACACTCCCACCAGCAGTGTAAAAGTGTTTGTATTTCTCCACATCCTCTCCAGCATCTGTTGTCTCCAGATTTTTTAATGATCACCATTGTAACTGGCGTGAGATGGTATCTCAATGTAGTTTTGATTTGCATTTCTCTAATGACCAGTGATGATGAGCATTTTTTCATGTTTGTTGGTCTCATGTATGTCTTCTTTTGTAAAGTGTCTATTCATATCCTTCACCCACTTTTGAATGGGCTTGTTTTTTTCTTGTAAATCTGTTTTAGTTCTTTGTAGATTCTGGTTATCAGCCCTTTGTCAGATGGGTAGACTGCAAAAATTTTTTCCCATTCTGTTGGTTGCCGATTCACTCTAATGACTGTTTCTTTTGCCATGCAGCAGCTGTGGAGTTTGATTAGGTCCTGTTTGTCTATTTTGGCTTTTGTTGCCAATGCTTTTGGTGTTTTGGTCATGAAGTCCTTGCCTATGCCTATGTCCTGAATGGTTTTGCCTAGATTTTCTTCTACAGTTTTTATGGTGTTAGGTCTTATGTTTAAGTCTTTAATCCATCCGGAGTTAATTTTAGTGTAAGGTGTCAGGAAGGGGTCCAGTTTCTGCTTTCTGCACATGGCTAGCCAGTTTTCCCAACACCATTTATTAAACAAGGAATCCTTTCCCCATTGCTTGTTTTCATCAGGTTTGTCAAAGATCGGATGGTTGTAGATGTGTTGTGTTGCCTCCGAGGCCTCTGTTCTGTTCCATTGCTGTGTATCTCTGTTTTGATACCAGTACCATGCTGTTTTGATTACTGTAGCCTTGAAGTATAGTTTGAAGTCTGGGAGTGTGATGCCTCCCACTTTGTTCTTTTTGCTTAGAATTGACTTGGTTATGCAGGCTCTCTTTTGGTTCCATATGAAGTTTAAGGTGGTTTTTTCCAATTCTGTGAAGAAGGTCATTCATTGTTTCTTTCTATGGTGTGCTGGTCCATAGCCTGTTTGCTACCAAATGCATTCCTTGTTTTTGCTCGGATATATGCTCTGTTTTGTTGGGGAAGGGAACCTCAGCAGGCTGCTTTTCCCATTCGCATTAGCAGGCTTTTGCCTTTGTGAAGGTAGATTGGAAAGTGAATGCTAGGAAGAAGTTAGGGTATTTCTCTCTACCTTTTACATTCTGTTTCCCTTCCTAGCAGTTACTACATGATTTTCCTGGCTCCAGGTCTCATTGGACAGGACAGCTCCTCTGTTGGTGGTCCCAGTTTTTGTGAGGAAACCCCAGCTGTGGTTTGAGCTTCTGCTGGGTAATCTCACCTTCTGGCTTCTGGGAACCCCACCTGTGTCTTCCAATCCTGCGGATAAATGGAGCTTCTCACTATTATTTATCTCTGATTGCCTCATGTCCCCTGTCTGGCTTTCAGCAATCTAATACTCGAGCAGCCAAATCTCTGGATTAATGAAGTCCCTGAATTTCTTCTGTTTTGCATATCAGGTGTGATTTCTGCTTTCCTGACTAGAAACTGGCTGATATACCTTCCTTTATTTCTATCCCTCTAGAAATAAAACTCTCTTGGGCTTTTTATTTCTTTCTATATAAAAGCAACTCTTGGGCTTTAATACAGTAATGTATAACTCAATATTTAACAAATGATTGAACATTATTTAGGGAAGTCCTATGTCAAATTGACCTTTATTAACTTAAAACAACTCCCACCACCCCATCATCAGAGATTATTACAAACAACTCTATGCACATAAACTAGTAAACCTGGAAGAAATGGATAAATTCCTGGACACATGCATCCTCCCAAGCCTAAACCAGGAAGAAGTCGAAACCCTGAATAGACCAATAACAAGGTCTGAAGTTGAGGCAGCAATTAAGAGCCTACCACCCAAAAAAGCCCAGGTCCAGATGGGTTCACAGCCGAATTCTACCAGACATACAAAGAGGAGCTGGTACCATTCCTTCTGAAACTATTCCAAACAATCCAAAAAGAGGGGAATCCTTCCTAAATCATTTTATGAGACCAACATCATCCTGATACCAAATCCTGGCAGAGACTCAGCAAGAAAAGAAAACTTCAGGCCAATATCCATGATGAACATAGATGCAAAAATCTTCAATAAAATACTGGCAAACCGATTGCAACAGCACATCACAAAGCTTATCCACCATGATCAAGTAGGCTTCATCCCGGGGATGCAAGGCTGGTTCAACATATGCAAATCTATAAACATAATCCACCACATAAACAGAACCAAAGACAAAAACCACATGATAATCTCAACTGATGCAGAGAAGGCCTTTGACAAAATTCAACAGCCCTTTATGCTAAAAACTCTCAATAAACTAGGTATTGATGGAACATATCTCAAAATGATAAAAGCTATTTATGACAAACCAACAGCCAATATCATACTGAATGGGCAAAAACTAGAAGCATTCCCTTTGAAATCTGGCACTAGACAAGGATGTCCTCTCTCACCACTCCTATTCAATATAGTACTGGAAGTTCTAGCCAGAGCAATCAGGCAAGAAAAAGAAATAAAGGGTATTCAAATAGGAAAGGAGGAAGTCAAATTGTCTCTATTTGCAGACGAATATGATTGTATATCTAGAAGACCCCATCGTCTCAGCCCAAAATCTCCTGAAACTGATAAGCAACTTCAGCAAAGTCTCAGGATATAAAATCAATGTGCAAAAATCACAAGCATTCCTATACACCAATAACAGACTTAAAGACAGCCAAATCAAGAACCAACTGCCATTCACAATCGCTACAAAGAGAATAAAATACCTAGGAATACAACTAACAAGGAACGTAAAGGACCTCTTCAAGGAGAACTACAAACCACTGCTCAATGAAATAAGAGAGGACACAAACAGATGGAGAAATATTCCATGTTCATGGCTAGGAAGAATCAATATTGTCAAAATGGCCATACTGCCCAAAGTAATTTACAGATTCAACGCTATCCCTATCGAGCTACCAATGACCTTCTTTGAAGAACTGGAAAAAACCACCTTAAACTTCATATGGAACCGAAAGAGAGCCCGCATAGCCAAGTCAATTCTAAGCAAAAAGAACAAAGCTGGAGGCATCACACTCCCGGACTTCAAACTATACTACAAAGCTACAGTAATCAAAACAGCATGGTACTGGTACCAAAACAGAGATATAGACCAATGGAACAGAACAGAGGCCTCCAACGCAACACAACACATCTACAACCACCCGATCTTTGACAAACCTACAAAAACAAGCAATGGGGAAGTGAGTCCCTGTTCAATAAATGGTGTTGGGAAAACTGGCTAGTCATGTGCAGAAAGCAGAAGCTGGACCCCTTCCTGACACCTTACACTAAAATTAACTCCAGATGGATTAAAGACTTAAACATAAGACCTAACACCATAAAAACCCTAGAAGAAAATCTAGGCAAAACCATTCAGGACATAGGCGTAGGCAAGGACTTCATGACCAAAACACCAAAAGCAGTGGCAACAAAAGCCAAAATAGACAAATGGGACCTAATCAAACTCCACAGCTTCTGCACAGCAAAAGAAAGAGTCATTAGAGTGAATCGGCAACCAACAGAATGGGAAAAAATTTTTGCAGTCTACCCATCTGACAAAGGGCTGATAACCAGAATCTACAAAGAACTGAAACAGATTTACAAGAAAAAAACAAACAAGCCCATTCAAAAGTGGGCGAAGGATATGAACAGACACTTAAACAAAAGAAGACATACATGAAGCCAACAAACATATGAAAAAATGCTCATCATCACTGGTCTTTAGAGAAATGCAAATCAAAACTACATTGAGATACCATCTCATGCCAGTTAGAATGGCGATCATTAAAAAATCTGGAGACAACAGATGCTGGAGAGGATGTGGAGAAATAGGAACGCTTTTACACTGTTGGTAGGAGTGTAAATTAGTTCAACCATTGTGGAAGATGGTGTGGCGATTCCTCAAGGACCTAGAAATAGAAATTCCATTTGACCCAGCAATCCCATTACTGGGTATATATCCAAAAGACTATAAATCGTTCTACTATAAGGACACATGCACACGAATGTTCATTGCAGCACAGTTTACAATAGCAAAGACCTAGAACCAACCCAAATGCCCATCGATGATAGACTGGACAGGGAAAATGTGGCACATATACACCATGGAATATTATGCAGCCATCAAAAACTATGAGTTCGTGTCCTTTGTAGGGACATGGATGAACCTGGAAACCATCATTCTCAGCAAACTGACACAAGAACAGAAAATCAAACACCGCATGTTCTCACTCATAGACGGGTGTTGAACAATGCGAACACATGGACACAGGGAGGGGAGTATCACACACTAGGGTCTGTCGGGGGGGAAAGGGGAGGGATAGTGGGGCGTGGGGGAGTTGGGGGAGGGATAGCAAGGGGAGAAATGCCAGATATAGGTGATGGGGAGGAAGGCAGCAAATCACACTGCCATGTGTACCTATGCAACAATCTTCCATGTTCTTCACATGTACCCCCAAACCTAAAATGCAATTAAAAAAAAAAAAAAAGAATATACAAAAAAAAACAAAAAAAAACAACTCCCACCACCTCAAAATCACATGTATTCTTTTTGCTTCTTCTTTGAAGGAAATAAGGTTCTAGTCCTTCTGCCTGATACATATTTCTCCTCTCCTTTTCACCTAAGCTACTCCTACAAGTACTTCAAACCTCCATCTAGAAGTAACTTCTAGGAGACATTCACCTACCCTGTCTTACACAGCCTCCAATGCCCCACTTTCAGCTCAGCACTTTCTGTTTTATGCTTCCTTGGTTCCCAGTACCTACCTCAGTGGTAACACTCATCACATTCTACTTTAAATGCACAGCTGACTCCTTTTGTGAATTCTGGTAAACCAATATCTTCAGTTGCTGGAAGATCTCTGGAATTTCTGTGTATATACTCAAGAGCCTATGTTGTTCTTTCATTTATAAAGATTTTCCCCCAAAATTATTCCTTTATGTTTAGGTTTAAGATACATAGCTATATATATATTTTAAGACAGAGTCTTGCTCTGTCACTCAGGCTGGAGTGAAGTGGCAAAATCTCAGCTCACTGCAACCTTTACCTCCCAGGTTTAAGTGATTCTTATGCCGCAGCCACTGGAGTAGCTGGGATTAAAGACACATCACCACCATGACTGGCTAATTTTAGTATTTTTAGTAGACACAGGATTTCACCATGTTGGCCAGGCTGGTCTTGAACTCCAAGACTCAAGAAATCCACCCACCTTGGCTTCCCAACATGTTGGGATCACAAGTGTAAGTCACTGCACCTGGTCTCAAAATAGGAAATTAAGCAACTGTGTTCATGTCTTGATAAATTAACTGCTCCTTCTATGTTCTCATATCCTTTCCTCCTTTCCTTTGCCCATGTGATGTATGTTTTACAGTGTAAAGTTTTAAAAGTTTAATATGTTTTATTTTCTAATTATTTTATTCTTTTATGTCATTTAAAATTATTTAGACATATCTACTTTATTTAAATTATAAAGTAATAAACATATGTGATATATATTTCCATAGAAAGTGCCAACATTTAATTAAGTTTTTACCCTATCTAATAACCCAACAATGGTAGTTCAGCACTTCACTGTCCAGTGTGGTAACCACCAATCACAGCTGGCTATTAGAACTTGAAATTCAACTAGTCCAAATTAAGATATACTATAAGGGTAAAATACACACTGGGTTTGAAAGACAAAATAAAGCATGTAAAATATCCCATTAATAATTTTTATCTTGATTATATTTGAAATGAAAATATTTTTAATATATTATGCTAGTAAAATTTGTTATTAAGATCTCACCTCTTCCTTTGTACTTTGGCCTTTAAAATGTGGTTACTAGAAGAGTTTAAATCACGTAAGTGTTTCACATTATGTTTCTATTGGACAGCACAGATGTAGAACTTGCTGGCTGACGAGTAAATTTGCAGCAGTCACAATATGTGCTTACTGGTCTAATGTCTGGTGCATGTGTATTACACATTTCCAGACTAGGTGAACTCATATAACCATAAAAAATAATAAAATAAGAAGCCCACTGGTTGCCAGTGTTTATTAATATGAAGACACAATAATGTACTATATATTTTTCAGTGAGATTCAATCTTCATGTTAGCAGGAAAACTTATTCTCATCCATTGAAGCAGTCAGATGGAACTCTATTTCATCACATGAGATACTAGAAAAACAAAACAAAATCAGTCGCCCATCTGTAGTGTATTTTCTTTCCATAGAGCAAGATGGAGCAAATGGCATAGAGTGCTCCTGATAGGAGCTCTTTTAAAAGCAGGTGATGGCACTCAGAATATTCCATGATGATGTTCCAGTAAGAAGTCAGTACATTTGCTATCAGTCAACTGATAATGCATGAAGCTAAAAATATTTCCTAGGCTTGATAGCAATTGGAAACTGCACAGAGTGAGCATTCAATAAATACGAATTTGATTTTGTTTTGATGCTGGTTGGCAGGTTTCTAGCATAAAGCACGCACTGAGAATAATGTGTACATCCAAGTGATTAACAATATATTGATGCTTCACATAAGCTATGTTCAAAGGATAGTAATCTACTGATGGACCAGCAGTTATCACCAGTACAAAATGCAGATGTCAGTTGATTTTATATCTTTGTGTTTTAGGAAAGAGCATAATATATAATGCACACACACACACACACACACAAAAGTACTGAAGTAACAGTTTATGGTGCGTTCACATCTTAAGTTCGTGCATATCCTTTGAGGAAAGGGTTATTGTCCTCATGCTACATAGTATAAACGTTGATTGAGCACTTACTCTGTACCAGTCACTGTGCTAAATGTTTATATGCATTGTACCACTGAATGCTCTCATGAGCCATATGATGTGCATATTGTCATTATCTGTGCATTACAAATAAAGAAATGAGGGTCAGTGAAGTGCATTAAAGTGACCAATGTCATAGTAAGTAGCAAAGCATCCATTCCAGACTATGCAAGAAGACTCCAGCATCCTTCATATTATTTTACTCACGTAACTATTTGCTAGACAGACTGACTCAGTGGATGAGAAGCATCCAGGGACTGAAGGGCACAATTACTATTTAACATCAACATGGTGTGTGTTTTAAAATTTTGGATAAATTCTATTTGATTCCTTCACCAGGAAAAGGAGGACCAACTGGGGAGACTGGAGAAACAGAATCTTAGGAAGAAAATTGAAGGAAAAGATTAAGGAAACTGTACAATGAATCATTAATCCAAGTAGGTGCATCGAAAAGTTAGAGACTAAAGAATGAGTTGTCTTTTATTGAAGATATAATGCTTAATGTTAAGCTTAATGCTAAGCACTTTTGATGTGGCATTTCAATTTATTTAATCCTCACAACCCTAAAAACATACTATAATTATGTCTAGTTTAGAGACAAGGAAACTGTGACACAGACAATTGAAGTATCTTTACCAAGGCCACATGTCTGGTAAATGGGGTAACTGAAATTCAAACCCAAGCTGTCTGGTTCTAGTGCCTGCACTTTTACCACTATGCCATTCTACCATCCACTCTTACCAGAATAAAATCCACCCCATTTTAGAATAAATATATGTGCCCCTCCATGCCCTTGAGAGTGAATTTTTACTCCTCTGTGTGCATATGTGCATACACATCTGTGTGTAGAAGGAATTGTGCTAAAAGATCAAGGTCTGGTTTTCCTCCTACAAAAGAAAGCTCCTCATAATAAAACCTGTCATTGTCAGAATGCATGAGGAAAAAAATGGAGTGCAAGTATTTCTTAGATAATTTAACCATCTCTATGGCATAGACAAGTCACCCCAAATATTCCATATACTGGCCAGCATCATCTGGCTTCCTTGTATTTAGATTGGCATCATGTGACAAGTTCCAGCCAATGTGCTATGCGGAGAAGTGAATTGTATTATACATAGGCTGAGGTAGTAAAAATCTCTTCTGTGAGTACTGTAGGGACTTTTATTTTCCAGATATTACAGCTAAACGTTGATAGAGATTCTGGCAGCATGTTTCCTTGAGTGATTGTGTGAAGCAAATCTCCTCTGACTCCTATTAGATATTTAGTATAGAAAAGAAATTAACCTTTATTGCATTAAGACCTTGAGAATTTCATGGTCTTTTGTTCCTGCACTATAACCCAGCATATTCTAATGAACAGGTCTCTACCAGGTTACTTGGAGGGCATCTCAGCAGTGCACCTGACTTTGTATGATGCCAGACCACAGGGATGGAAGATATACACAGTGTATATATGTATAGCCTGGGATCTTCTGTAACATAATTTTCCGAATTGTCCTCTTTGCTTTTCCAAGGCTTTCAATCCCCATCACAACTCTGTCCACTCTATGCCCCCACCTGATCCTCCAGCAGAGCAGGAATAAAACTGTAGCATCTACCTAAGTTACCTCCAGCAAGACTCCCTTTGCCTGGATTTGTTCCCTCCTTTGAAGCAGTTTAGAATTACTAGGTGCTTTCCATCTTTCCATCGCCTTTAAACAGTGACAGAAGCAACAATGACAGCAAAATTAAATACTCCAGAAAATTACAAAAAAAACACCAGCTGATTTTATAGCTGCTCTGCTTGTCCTAAATGGCCAAGGGCATTGTTCTTTGTAAAACAAGATTGCTAGAATCTGAAATTTTGCCCAAGGAAAATAATTTATGTTATAAAAATCTAATCCTGTATACAATAATAACAATAAAATGTAGGAAGCAGGTTGGGACATCAGGTTGATGCTATGAGTCTTCATAAATATTGGTGATTTCTATGAAGTTATTTTCTCTCTCTGATAGACCACTGGCCCCCTCTGAATTACCTAATATTAGACCAGTTCCGTTATTTCTGGTCCTTTGCTCTCTTGACACTTACCTGCCACATTCATTAAGAAACCCCAAAAAAGAATGGAGATAATTTTGAATGACAGAATAGATTTCTAAAGGAGACAAATAATTTATTGCTTTAATTCTACTTTGTTTCTAGAATTATTTGTATCACATTTCAAAAATTGCTTTCAACTTTTTAATCTCAGTTTGTTCCCAAATATTCCTCAGAGCAATCTTTTAAGGTGGCAGGGTAAACATTACTATCTCAATAAGGCAGAAAGTTAAGGCTCTGAGTGACTTACCTATGGTTACATTGAATGGCAGACTTTTTATACAACCATGTAATTTAAAGCATTCTATTTTAGGTGGCTCCAGAGTCTGTTTTTGGCACAGAAAAAGGTAGCAGCGTTAGGAGCACAGTGTGGCAGAGACTGCCAGTTGTCCCTTGATAGTCAATTTCCCTCCATTCTGCTGCAGGAATAGAATTTTTAGGCAGGCATATGGCTGCCCAGAAAAAGAGCAAATGTTCCACCTTCCACCTTCCTTGCAGCCAGGAACGGCCTTGAGTTGAGCAACAAGATATAAGTAGAATGCTGTGTGGCAGCTTTCACCAACTGTAGGAGATAGGTGGTAAGCTACTTTTATTCCTTCTTTTTCATCCTTTCTCCATACTGCTCCTTGTAATGTGGCTATGTCATCTGGAGCTAAGATATTGGGTGGGCGGGGTAGTGACCTAAAAGGCACCTGAGTTGTCAAGAACTTTTCAGAACTACCAGTCCAGCCTTAAACTGCATAACTTTAGAATTTTACATAAGGCAGAAAACAATCTTTATTCTATTTAGGTCACTAATATTTTGGGTATCTGTTACTTCTAGCTGAGTGAATCTAACTCAAAAATGTAGTCAAACTCATCATCTCAGGGAAGAGATACCATTCTTAGGTCAAATATGTATGATGACCATGCTTAACAGAATCTATGGAGGGTGGAGGATGCTTGTGGTCCCTTGAGATTAGCCTGAGAGTGAATCTTGGCCCCATGATCTTAGAAATATTAAAACTGAATGGGAAGGAAATTGTCATTTTTAGACTGCAGCTTTTTGTCTTCCAAAATCTGGATATTTTCATGCATCTTTGGTGCAGAAATTTTTAGATGAACATACATATGCCATGAGGGATTTTCTGTCTCTATTTCCTTCCTTCTTCTTCCTTCCAGTGCTGGTTAGAAAACAGTCTTTTAGCATAGTATATTGATGTATGCTGCTAGAGATAAGAAAGGAATATTTGGATTGTAGATGCCCAGCTATGAAGAATTTGCAAAGTCCAATCTGCAGCTGTGAAGGAACTAGGAAGAAATGTATCTGTGACTTTGATTTGGGAGAAGGGAAATAGGCCAGGAGCAGAAGGGTAAAAGAGAAGCTGGGGGAGATAAGAGAGAGAGGATTCTGTATCAAGTGCTGACTCAGTATGTATCTAAAGTGAACAGGAAAAATGAAGGAAGAATCTAAATGACTTTGTATGTGTATTGCTGAGGGATAAACAAGATGCTTGCTTTCAGAACTGTGTTGTATTCATCTGCACTTATGTCTGCTTAGTGTCAGGATCTAGGAAAGGGGTTACATAAAGTAGAGCCTTTCTCATAAAATGGACATGTCTGTGGCAGTTTGACTGGATGACCACTTAGAAGGAAAATAGCCTGTTGGTAAAATGAGAACTTAAAGTAATATATTTTTTAATGACTAGACTTAGGCTATCCTGATGAGGAAGAACTGTTGCTTATTGTTGGAGAAAGATGTGTGTGCTCTTATTTGGGGTCTTGCTCAAAGCAGATGAAAGAACTGTTTTCTTTGGAGCTCAGTGACAAAGTAGGGCACAGGGTTAGAGGGAGAGGAACATTCTTCTATTTCATCAGGGAAGCCAGCATCCCTCTTTTTCCTGTCCATGCAGTTCAACACCAGCATTCTTGGCAAGAACTTTGGCATTCATGCAACTGGGATCATCTGCAGTGCAGACTGCTCTCAAGTAGTTCCCAGGTCCTAGGGAATGAGAGATAGAGCAAGGGTAGGAAAGATGGCAGACATTAGGGGGAGAATGAAACTAGATAACTGGCTGATGGGCATGTGAGTCACCTTTTTGTAGACCTCCTGAAGAGTTGAAGACACTTTGGAGAAGGGAACATTGGGATTCTCACTGAGACGGTGGGGAAAGGAGAGGAGTAAGGGCCATCAAAGTCTGGGCATAGGGTAAGTCATAGGGTAATAGAAAGAGGACTCATCAAAATAGCAGACTGAAGGTTTTGTAGACAAAAGGAAGAGTCTGCAAAGGCCTAAAGATAAGTGAGAACGCAGCACTTTCTCAGAGCTCATAGTGTAAGGAATTCTAAAAGGGCATGTGGTTGACAACTGTGCAGGAGAGACCATGACTTGACATAGAGACTAATAAGGCTGCCTGCTAACCTACTTAATGGCTTAGCTCTAGCTCCTTTTTGGAATGAATTCTGGGGAGACTAAGAGGGTTTTCATTGTTAAAAGCATGAAGAACCAGGCTCCAGTCAATACAGAATCTTACTCAGATTTAAAAATATGAAGTGAATGGAATACTATGAAGTCATATAAAAGAACAAAATTACATCCTTTGCAGCAACATGGATGCAGCTGGAGACCATTATCCTAATCAAATTCACATAGGAACAGAAAACCAAATTCCTCCTGTTTTCACTTACAAATGGGAGCTAAGCATTGATATACATGAACACAAAGATGGGAACAACAGACACTGGGGATTACTAGAGACAGGAGAGAGGGATGGGGATCAAGGGCAAAAAGACTTCCTATTGGGTCTTATACTTACTACCTGGATGATGGGATCCGTCGTATCCCAAACCTCAGCATCACACAATGTACCCACGTAATGAACCTACACACATAACCCCTGAACTTAAAATAAAAGTTGAAGTTTCTTTAAAAATCAAGGCAAGGCTGGGTGCGGTGGCTTATGCCTGTAATCTCAGCACTTTGGGAGGCCAACGTGGGTGGATCATGAGGACAAGAGATCAAGACCATCCTGGCCAACATGGTGAAACCCAGTCTCTACTAAAAATACAAAAATTAGCTGGGCATGGTGGCTCGTATCTATAGTCACAGCTACTTGGGAGGCTGAGGCAGAAGAATCGCTTGAACCCGGGAGGTGGAGGTTGCAGTTTGTTGAGATCGCACCACTGCACTCTAGCCTGGTGACACAGTAAGACTCTGCCTCAAAAAAAAAAAAAAAAAAAAAAAAAAAAAAAACGGGGGGGGGGCAAAATAAAGGTGTTTTCAAACAAACAAAAAAAATGAGGTGAAATTTTTATAACATAAATAAATAAATAAAGTAAATAAATCTCTCTTTTGGCACCATGATATTTTTATTCAGTATCAGTCCTTTTCCATCCTCAGACCAGTAAATTTCCTCTCATATAATAATAAAAAGCTAAGTACTTCTATCTCCAAGCAATTTCTTTTGATATGACATTTCTACAGACACTACTATTTTTAAAGGGACAATCCTAAAGAATAATTTTTTTTTAAAAGAGTGCTTTTCTGTGAGTTAGCACATTTAAGAATTTAAAAAATATAGGTCATAGGGCTTTTGAAGTAGGTGGAAAGAACATATATTATAGTCTTGTGTACCATTCTGGAAGATGACAGGCAGCTTAATTTTAGGAAACTAAGTTGACCCTACAATGATAAACGACCATAAAAAGCCCATTGTGAATTGTAACTTGAGCAGGTAGGTTGTGAGGTAATTAGAGTGTTTGGAGCATCGAAAACTGCCCCATTTTCATTCCTGTAACCCCCCACTCCTGCCTCAGGATTCTTCCAGATGTTCAAAACAACACCAACTTTTGCACAGGTAGATCTCTGAAAATTCTTACTGATTCCTGAGGATCTTTTCAGTTCTTTAGGTTACATTACTAGAGGGAGAATTGCAGGAATATATATACATATATATATACGTACACACACACATATATAGTTTATATACACATATATACATATGTATTCTTTGTTTCTCCCCCATCTTGTGCTTATAATAAAATATATATTCTTTTAAGATATTCACTGTAAATTGCCAGCAGTGTATAGGAGGGTGCTTGTCATCTTAATTTCATCAATTTGAGTGCATGTATACACACGTTTATATTTGCCAGTTTTTGATTTAAAAAATTGTAGTTTTTATTTTTTTAATAACTAGTGAACATTTTCTCATTTGTTTATTTACATTTCTTTGGAGAATTGTTGGTTCATCTAATTTTCTCACTTTTAAATGTGTGAAAGGATTACATTTATTTTTAATTAAGAATCTTTAAATATATGTATATGGTGTAAGGAAGGGATCCAGTTTCAGCTTCCTGCATATGGCTAGCCAGTTTTCCCAAAACCACTTATTAAATGGGAAATTATTTCCCCCATTGCTTGTTTTTCTCAGGTTTGTCAAAGGTCAGATGGTTGTAGATGTGTGGTGGTATTTCTGAGGCCTCTGTTCTGTTCTGTTGGTCTATATATCTGTATTGGTACCAGTACCATGCCATTTTTGTTACTGTAGCCTTGTATTGTAGGTTGGATGATAGGTAGCATGATGCTTCCAGCTTTGTTCCTTTTGCTTAGGAATGTCTTGGCTATGCGGGCTCTTTTTTGGTTCTATATAAAATTTAAAGTAGTTTTTTCCCAATTCTGTTAAGAAAATCAATGGTAGTTTGATGATGATTGCATTGAATCTATAAATTACTTTGGACAGTATGGCCATTTTCACAATATTGATTCATTAAAAGAAAATTATGAAGAAAATGTTATATTTGGCTATATTAATATTTAAAGATTTCTTTAAATTAAATTTAAAAAAAAATTAACTCAAGATGGATTAAAGAATTAAACATAAGACCCAAAACCATAAAAACCCTAGAAGAAAACCTAGGCAATACCATTCAGGACATAGGCATGGGCAAGACTTCATGATTAAAACACCAAAAGCAATGGCAACAAAAGCCAAAATTGACAAATGGGATCTAATTAAACTTAAGAGCTTCTGCACAGCAAAATAAAATATCATCAGAGTGAACAGGCAATCTGCAGAATGGGGGGGAAAATTTTTGCAATCTATCCATCTGATAAAGGGCTAATATTCAGAATCTACAAAGAACTTAAACAAATTTACGAGAATAAAACAAACAACCCCATCAAAAAGTAGGTGAAGGATATGAGAAGACACTTCTCGAAAGAAGACATTTATGCAGCCAACAGATATGAAAAAGTGCTCTTCATCACTGGTCATTAGAGAAATACAATGAGATACCATCTCACACCAGTTAAAATGGTGATGATTAAAAAGTCAGGAAACAACAGATGCTGGAGAGAATGTGGAGAAATAGGAATGCTTTTACACTGTTGGTGGGGGTGTAAATTAGTTCAACCATTGTGGAAGACAGTGTGGCAATTCCTTAAGGTTCTAGAACTAGAAATACCATTTGACCTAGCAATCCCATTACTAGATATATACCCAAAGGATTATAAATCACTCTACTATAAAGACACATGCACACACATGTTTACTGTGGCTCTGTTCACAATAACAAAGTCTTGGAACCAACCCAAATGCCCATCAATGATAGAGTGGATAAAGAAAATGTGGCACATGTACACCATGGAATATTATACAGCTATAAAAAAGGATGAGTTCGTGTCCTTTGCAGGGACATGGGTGAAGCTGGAAACCATCATTCTCAGCAAACTAACACAAGAATGAAAAACCAAACACTGCATGTTCTCACTCATAGGTGGGAGTTGAACAATGAGAACTCATGGACACAGGGAGGGTAACATCACACACCAGGGCCTGTCAAAGGCTGTGGATAGCATTAGAAGAAATACATAATGTAGATGACAGGCTGATGGGTGCAGCAAACCACCATGGCACATGCATACCTGTGTAACAAACCTGCACGTTCTGCACATGTACCCCAGAACTTAAAGTATATAAACAAAAAGAGCTAATGTCTGTAGTTTTCATTTCTTCTAACACTTGGCTATGCAAAGATCTCCATAAAGTAAGTTACAGAAGACAGACCCCACCTGTTCAGCCTGCAGTGCTCAAGTGCCCTCGAATCAGCTGCAGAGGATGAGTCACTGAGCAGTCCCTGGCGCTTTGTTGCCTGGAAATTGGAAAGATGACCATGGCTGTGGCATTTTGGAGGAATACAATTAATGATTTAGTTGGAACTGTCTCAAAGCTCACCTCCAGGTCATTTATATTCTTGACATTTAAAGTGAGTTGCAGTCTAAATTTCCAAGGTGAGATGATGGGTGGGAAGCCTAATCTGAAGTCTCTGGCACCTCTATTTTGACTGTGCTATGTTGTTATGAAAAACTTTAGAGAACAGAAATCAAGGGCAGGTGTCCTAATGGGCTTGCAGAGGTATTGAGATGATGATTAGATAGGTGAGGGTGGTGAGTAAGGGGGAAAGAGCAAGGTATACCTATGTTTCAAACTCATTAAGAGGACATTAGGACCAACATATAATATATGACGGGTATTGGTCTTAAACTTGACAAAACTGTTTCATGAACTTCAAGGATGGAGAACAGTTTTGCCTTGTTATTTCTTAAACAGTCAGCAAGCATTTACTGAACTGAGCAACCAGATCCATTCTAGGCACTGCTTATGATCACGAGAGTTAGGCTTCACAAAGAAATATTCTTTAAACTGTAAACTGGCATTTGAAATCAGAAATGCAGGTAGCAACATCAGAGGCTGTCTTATTTCCTTTGTGCACTTGAAGTTCTGAGGTTTAAGACTTTAGAACTGCAATTAAGACTTTTAGTTTTTCCTAGGAGATTTACCCCACTGCAGGTGGCTGCCTCCAGGTGAGAGCTAGAACTAGATATTGCCATCAGCTGCTCAGCCTTCCTGCTCTCTGGCAGGTGCAGCTGAACATGCAGACACCACAACCTGAAGCCTCACTGTGCCTACCCATAAATGAAATGTGATGGACAGCAAAAATGATCCCTATTACTAAATCACAGATTCCTACTGCTGAGAGCACAGTTGCAAAACAACAAGAAAACACCTAAGTGCTTAAATCATCTATTACCTATTTGAGATAACTCCGACTTTGTTCCCCCGATAGCATTTTATTTTTACCCAAAGCCCCTTTTCTGTAGAAACTTTCCCGACATTTGCACTGTCTATACTTTCTTTGTTTCTCCTCACTTGTCCACTATTAATTTAGATAAAAGTCCTTATTAGAAGAATTAGCCTAGGTATACTGTTTTTGAAGATTCTGTAAATCCATTTTGGAATAAAGTGGGGTGTTAATAATTAGTGATGATCTCTCTTGTCAACCTCTGGCTCTTCCAGGCATGGACTGACACTGAATGCATCTGAGAATATCTGGCCCTTAGAAGAGGTACTGAGAAGAACATACATAGCCAAGCCTGAGGGTGGAGCTTGCGTGATACTCTAGGATTCTGTAAATCCTCCCTCAGAAGAGCATGGTACATGTACTACAGTGTTTAGGAAGCTGGAAGGGTCCTAGTGCCAGGGCCCTCCTGCCATCCTGGGGTCTTAGAGACACTGCTGAAGAAGGAATCAAGAACAGGGCTTGTCAGAGGTGGGGGAGCTTTTGAGACAATGTATTCTAGCAGGACAAATTCCTGCAAGTAGGCTTCTCCTTGTTGCTCAAGGAATATGGTCGATGTTTCAGTCAATCATGATGTCTCCACGTGTCTTTGTCCATTGAATCTCAACACTTTCTCAGAACCTTTCCAGGCCAACACGCCAGACAATAAGCCCTGTAGCCAAGACAGAGGGAGACACCAGCTCAGATCTCCCTTTGGGAAAAGACTTGCTGCCTACCTGCCAAGAATAGAGTTACTAGCAGCCTTCAGCTGTTAAGTCCTTTAGGATCTGTTTCAGCTTTTGAGTTGAGGTAGCTGTGTTCTTCTGTGGGTAGCTCCTTTCCAATGCTTGAGTAGAGCTGTGGTACAAAGACCCAGCCATTTCTCCCCAATGTGGGACACCTCTAAAGGACAATCTGTCCTCCAGAGCTCCCAGATAGGTTAGTAGAGATCCATCCCCCCTGCCCATTCCTTCCTCCTCTTCATTTCCCTTTACAGGTATCACTGTCTAATAAATCTTTTGCATTCCTAACTCTCTATCCTGTCTGTATGCCCAAAGCCCCAACCAGGATAGGTACTGATCAGCTTAGCAAGAAAGACACACCAACATTTATGGAACATTTATGTGCTAGAAATTATTCTAAGTAATCAATGTGTGTTCTCTTTTTAAATCCTGGAACAATGGTATGTGCTAGGTACTATTATTATTTATATTTTAATGAAGAAGAGACAAGCACAGTGGACTTTAGTGACTTGTTCAAGGTCGAACAACTAGGTGGAATCAAGATTTGAGTGCCAACAATCTGACTCCAGAGCTTCTCATTGCTTTGCTGAGTTACCTTATTTGTCATTCCTAGGCTAGCTTTATTCATCTCTTGCTACTACACATTTAAGCGAGGAGATTTGCCCCAGTGGTAAATGGTTAGTATATATCTGGGAGAAGATGGGTTCTTTCATTCTTTTCCAGTATTTCTAGCTTATAGTATGTTGCCTAGCACATAGCAGGAGCCCAGTGAAGTTTTGCTGATGGATGAACAAAGAAGAATTGAAAATCCTAGCATCCTGACTGAGATAAAAGAACATCGTAGGAAAAACAATGGTTTACTGTGTAAGGGGTATGGTGACTGCATATGGGGTAGGTGTGATAGAAAAAGAGATACTTTATAGACTATAAAAACTCTTTGTGACTTACAATTTTGGATTCACTCTAATTTCAACACAGCATTAGCCTTCATTATTCTGGGTGGTGTGACATTGTGGGAGAAATTATAAAGCAGTTGATTCTAATTTGTCTGATCCTTAAGATCCAGTTGTGTGTATCTATGCTCTTCTTTAACCAAAACAGAGCAGTATCCTTTAAAATTTAACTGAGGTATTGAAAGTTAATAGCTATTTCTGAGAAGAAATTTGACTTTGTGTTTTAAAACATAGTTGGTAGTCATTTAATTACCTTCTCATCCTTATTCTGTAATCCATAATGGGTTGGAAAACCTGTAGGTACTGGTTTTGTAATTAACATTATGTACTTTTTATTGTATTTTTAAAAAATTAACATTGCTAACTAACGCAGAAAACTATAATACCCATAAGCATAGGGAATAATAGAGTCTGATACCTTAAAGATTACTAAAGGCAAAATGATTTTGTTTTAAAAAGTAAATAGATACAATTCAGAAATGCCCTAAAGATCAACCCTAGGTGGCCACTTAGGTATGGAATTGCTGGGGTTCTAACGAAATTAAATCATGATGCTCTCTCAGTTTGCATGCTTATAAATATACATGTGCCATAGGCGTGTCTTTGAAAGTGCAAACTCTTTTGAGACCTGTAATGACAGAGCAGCTATGAGTTTCAACTGCTTTTCTGTGCTTCCTTTTATTAGTCTTCTCATGGCTGTCTTAGCACCTTTATTGGTCTCTCTTCCTGGGCTATAAACACCCAGAGAGTAGAAACTATGTATTACCATTGTACCATTATTTCTCCAGCTGTTTCCTAATTGACTTAAAATGGTGTACTTCTGTAAACTTTTGTTGAGCAGTTGAAAAAGGACAGCCTGAGGTAGCTGAAGGGACTCAGGTTTTAGGACTTGAATTCACATTTGTGTTTCACTAGCTATGTGACCACAGGCTATTCACTTCTCTGAGTCTCTGAAGCATTTTAGATTGATAAGAAATAACATTCTTTTGTTATAAGGTTATGTCAAGATAGATTGATAAGATATATGTATTATTTGCCTCATAATAGAGACTAAATATTCATCCCTTGTATCTGTGGTAGAAATATTGTCTTAAAGCTTTACTTTAATTGTATTCTTAATAATCAAAAAAGTGGTCTTCCTCTTTTAAGAATGCACAGGAGAACCACTTCCTCTTTGTCTTGTTTTTCTTTCACTGATTTGTCAATTTCCATCACTGATATTGAAGCTTATATGCTAAGGCTCTTCTCTTTATAGTACAAGTAATAGAAAATGCTGCAACCAAATCCCAAGGGTCTGGAACCAGAAAGGAGACTTTCTAATTTGAGATTTGACACCCATTTCAGCTGAGAGTAATGTTTGGTAAATATTTAAAATGGATTACATTTCTTGAAAGAACTTCTACTGAATTTTATAAAGGAAAGATCAAAGCCTTCAGATTTAAGTTTGATTCTACATATTCTACTTATAGTGAAATTCTCTGAGCCGTTTTCTCCTATAGAAAAGTTTTAATAAATCCTTGGTGAACCATTTCCACTAGAGAACTTGTCTTTTACAGTGAGGAGGCTGGATATTTTAATTCTCACAGCTGGTTGAATTCCAGTTCCAGAGCATCTAAATACTCTATCTTCTAGAACATGATCAATTAGCTAATTATATGTCATGATTCTAGTTTATATAAAATTCATACAGGAAAGACATTTGACCAGTTTATCCTTAATATCCTTATGACATTGTTCTAAAAGTACAAATATAGCCTAGAATGTAGTAATGATGATAATAATAACAGCAACATCGGCCAGGTGCAGTGACTCATGCCTGTAATCCCAGCACTTTGGGAGGTTGAGGTGGGAGGATTGCTTGAGCCCAGGAGTTTGAGACCAGGCTAGATAATGTAGTCA
Source organism: Ateles fusciceps (assembly GCA_036589455.1). Lineage (NCBI taxonomy): Eukaryota > Metazoa > Chordata > Mammalia > Primates > Atelidae > Ateles > Ateles fusciceps. The sequence goes on along the minus strand of JAZHEH010000681.1, from coordinate 803,762 downwards.
GACCTCTTCTCTACAAAAAATGTAAAAATTAGCCAGGCATGGTGGCATGCACCTCTGGTCTCAGCTACTTGGGGAGCTAAGGTTGGAGGATCACTTGAGCCCAGGAGCTTGAGGCTGCAGTGAGCTATGATCATGCCACTGCACTCTAGCCTGGGTGACAGAGGGAGACCCTGTCTCTGAAAAATAAATATACAAGTAAATAAATAAATAAATAAATAAACTTTCTTTGTATCTAAGGTTTTTTGTAAGTAAAATGGTGACAATAACATTAGCCAAATTATTTCAAAGCATTGTCATCTGTGTCAATGGGCACAGAAAGGTTTTGAACAAAATCATACAGAATGTATTATAGTAATGAATGCCTTAACACACTTACTTCACAATAGAATTCCAATTTGACTTCGAGAAAGGCCTTGAAGGAAGCAGTACCCTACATTATTTCTACACATAATTACCATACGTAGAAAAAAATCGTATACAAGCCAACAACCTAATACATACATCATCCTCAATATTCAGAGATTAACAACATGTTAAGAAGAATGTTAACATTTTAAGAGGATTAAAGTATTAATAATTTAATTATTGCCTCTGAATGTATTTGAGAAATACAGCATCAAAATCAAACAAATCATTCTTAAATCTTCAAAACCCAGTCTGTGGCAGGTCTAATCCTCCTGCTAAATGGTTAGATTGAACACAAACAGGGAGTGAGGATGGTTACATTTCTATTGACCCTGAAATAAATATCAAAGAACAGAGTGCTATTAAATTCCAGACATAATAATCCACTGTACAAAACTACCTGAATCCTGAGTAACTGTTTCTCCTTGCAATAAGCAACCCCCATTAAAGGAGATACGACATTATCTGACAGATGTGAAAGCCACTAAGTCATCAAAGAAAAACTTATCCTTCTCCCAAACAGGTGAGTCAATAGCATCGACATTTTCAAATGTCAGCTACTGGATTCTTATTTAATTCTGTTTAGCGTAAAACAGCATTAGTTCATTCATTCAAAAAGCCATTTTTTGAGCACCTGCCAGGTACCAGGAACCATGGCAGGCTTCAAGGGGTACCAAAGATAAATAACAGACAAGATTTTCCCCTAAAGAGTCCACAGCCCAGTGCAGCAGATAGACACATGCAGAAATCAACTTAGTATAGAAAAATTGCTAAGGGTTGTGGTGTCCTTGAAGGGTGTGCAGGATGAATGGGAAGGGCATTCCTGTGTGAGAGGGTAACATGCACAAAAAGAAGAGACCACAGAGCTTGGGGTCAGAGTTTGGGAACAATACTGTGTCACTAATGCTGAGAGATGCTGAAGGGAACTAAAAGTACATAAAGTTTAAAAAGGGATTTGAATCATACTGTGGAGGGCCTTGGATGATAGACTGAGCTTATGGTTGGTTTTATTGCCGGTGGAATCCATGGTGGGGATTGGAGCTGAGGGTGGAAGTTTCAGCCAAAAGTGGCCTTAGAAGGATTGTTTGTAGGGTACGTTTTCAGGATCTACAGTTTGACACTGTTGACCACCCTTCTTGAAACTTGCATGTCCACATTCTCTTCTAGTCTTCCTCCTACTGCTTGGTCCATACCTTCTCTATCTCTTTCTCAGGCTTTTCTTCCTGCTTCCCTCTATCATTGACATTTCTCATGCTATAAGCTCTCCTAGGGTGAGCTCATTCATATTTCCAGATGAAAGATTCTAAAGTATTCACCTCCCAGCAATTGTGCTAGACTGAACTGCAGAGTCATGTTTCTGATAACCTCTAAAAATCTTCCGCACCTGCCCAGCATAGGTAGATTTTGCTATTGGCTGAATTGTGTCCACTGCCTCCCACGTATTTGTATGTTGAAGTCCTAATCTCTATTACCTCTGAATGTGACTATATTTGGAGATAGATTCTTTACAGAGGTAAGTGAGTTAAGCTAAGGTCATTAGGTGGCCCTAATCAAATATGACTGGTGCTCTTAGAAGAAGAAGAGATTAGAACACAGACACACAGATAGGAAAGACCATGTAAAGACACAGGGAGAAGATGGCTATCTACAAGCCAGGGAGAGAGGCCTCAGAAGATTCCGTTGGACTTCTAAACTTTAGAATTGTGAGAAAAATAATTTCTATCATTTAAGCCACTCAATATGTGATGCTTTGTTATGGCAGCCCTAGCAAACCAATGTGGACATCTCACACTTAACGTATCTAAAATGAAGCCCTACCATCACCTTCCTCCCCAGGCAGTGAAAGTCAAGCACTCACAGGGATGAAGTCCAAAGTTCAAGTCTGAGGGCCAGTAGAACTCTAAGGCCTTTGTCAAGACAGCCAGATATAAAAGGGTAGTAGGATTTCCTGAAAATTACACTGATTTGGAAATCAGAAATAATGTCTGGTCAATTTTTAAAAAGTAAGGATATGTAAATAATCATTTAGAAAAGATAATAAAGTCACCTGATATCTTACCACATTCATATAAATATTTCCCAACTTTCTGCCATGTAAACAATATGTATTTTTTTTCCTGGAAAACATGATAAGTTACTATCATACTATTCTTTAACCTGCTCATATGTCAGACTTGTAAGTCTGTACAAGAAATCTAAGATTTGTTTCCAAGCCAACATCATCTCTTGCTTGAATTACTGCAATAGCCTATTATCATGTACCTATTTTTTTCTTGCTTTTCCTGAATTGCCCATTTAGCAGAGTGCTATTCAAAATGATGATAATATATTAATGTAAAAGATTATCCTGTTCCCTTCCTTACTACCCCTTCCCTCAGCCCTCCATATTGGTAGCCCATTGCATTTCAATTAAAACCTACACTTCTTGGCATGACTACAAAGCCCTTTCCAATCACATCTCTCATCTCCTTGCTTGCTATGTCTTGGGCTAGTTTTTGGTTCTTGCAGTATTAAAAGGTCTCAGGGCCTTTGCATTTTCCAATTTTTTTTCTTTTTTTGTGGAGTACTATTCTTATTTTTTGAATGACTTCATTTTATTATACATATCTCAGATCAAATGCTACTTCCTAAGTGATTTTCATCTTTCTGTCCACCTCAAAACGTCTTCTGGGTCACTTTTATCATATTCTTTTATTATGTTCCTTCAGACTATTCAACATTTATGAAGTGACCTTGTTTGATTTCTGATTGCCTTGCCTAGAATGTAATCTCCATGAGGGTAGTGACTTTGCAGGTCTTTAGCTTCTAGAAGTGTGTCTAGCTGGTAGCCAGCACCAACATACTCATACTTAATGAGTAAATACAGCCTACTTTTCAGTGTGGAGTTTAGATTATCTTCTTGTTTTTAATATTTGCCAATAAGGAGATATTTTTAATATGTAGGAAAGAGTATACTATAAAAATCCCTTTATAGCTATCAACTAGTTTTATATTTCTTAATATTGTGTAAGTTGTATTTTTATACAGGTGTTTTACTTTTCTGCAAGATTAAATATTATAGTTTTAGTTGACAGTCTCTATGAAGCTCTTTTGATCCCATTCTCTTTCCTTCCCTCTTGGAAGTGATCATAATCATGAAATAACTTTTTGATATCAGGTATATAGTCAGGGTTCTTCAGAGCAACAGAACTGGAGGATAGATAAAGATCTAGATATATAGAAGAGGATTTGTCATGAGAATGGGCTCCCAGGATTATGGAAGGTGAGACATCTCACAATATGCCATCTACAAGTTGGAGAACCTGGAAGATCAGTGGTGTTCAGCCTGAGCTCAAAAGGCTTGAGAACCAGGGAACTCGTGGTGTAAGTTCTGGAGTCTGAAGCCTAAGAACCAGGAGTTCTGATGTCCAAAGGCAGAATATGGATGTCCCAGCTCAAGAGAAGAGAATACATTTACCCTTTCTTGACTTTTGTTTCATTCAAGCCCTCAGAGAATTGGATGATGCCTGCCTACATCAGTGAGGGAAGATCTTTACTTGCTTTATGGATTCAAATGCTAATCTTTTCTGAAAAGACCTTAACAGACATGCCTGAAATAATGTTTTACCAGCTATCTGAGCATCCCTTAACGTAGTCAAGTGGACACATAAAATTAGCTATCACACCAGGGAAAGGGAATGATTATATTTTATAACTAAGAATATAAATTGCCTTCAATTTATGAAGAGTTTGCCATTAGGCGAAGCTTAACTTCTTTTGGCAGAAGAGGAATCATACCCTGATTCAAGAGTTCCAGAGGTAAGTGGGCAAAAAGCATACACCACTTTCCATGCTTCCCTTTGTCGTCCTTAGAGCTGGCCTCATTCAATGGCCACAGTCACAGCAGCTTGGCTGCCCTCCTTCAGATGCTCTCTGAGAGAGATTTGGGAAGTTCTAAACTACTAGCATCCAGCTAGTTCTGATTATTCACTTACTCTTGCAGCCAGAAGAAATAAGAATGAGACTCTGAGCTTATACTTTTGCCCACTATGTGGGTTTAGGCACATCACTTAACTTCTCTCAGCCTAGGAGATAGTCTCCTTATCCCATAAATGGTAATGGTAACTCTCATCCTTTATATCTATTTAAAGTAATAATTCTTATGCATGATTTATTCATGTACCCTAGCCTCTTCCCTTTACATGTTGTGTGCCTCTATTTAGATGCAACTGGTTTTATGTGCCCTATTTGGATTCATAGAGCTTGCAGAAATGAATAATTGTCCCAACACCCTTGTGACTGGTAGGTTGCTCAGAGTTAGGTAGGTGTTATACCGTGTCTTTACCAAAGATTATTTGCCTCCTTATCTCCTTGCATCCTTGCTAGTTTGTTTCAGGGAAGCAATACACCTAGCTCCAAGCAATGAATATGATTGGGCTGATCTAGTCTTGATAATGCTATTAGTCTTTACTAGATACTAGAATTTCCACCTTCCCTTGCAGCTAGGTATAGCTATACAACTCAGTTTCCAGTAAGACATAAAGTCAGATTGGCAATGGGGGAATGGGGAACCTGAGGTATCTGAGTCCTTCATAACTCCATTGAGTAGCTGAACTACCCTGCCACTAACTCTAAGCTTCTCATTATTGAAAACCGTAAGTTCATATTTATTGAGGCCACTAGTTTTTTTTTTTTAACCCTTGCAGCTAAAAGCATTTCTACCTAAAATAAAGGTTAGAGATTGTTCTCCAGAGTGCTTGTATTAGTTTTCTATTGGTCCTGTAACAAAATATCACAAACTTAGTGGCTTAAACAACTCAAGCTTCTTATCTTACAGTTCCAGAAGTTGAAAATGGGTGTCAGTGGGTTAAATTCAATGTGTTGGCAGGGCCATGTTACTTTCTGGAGGCTCTAGAAGGATATTTTCATGCTGTTTCCTGCTTGCAGAGGTCACCCACGTTCCTTGACTTGCAGCCCCCGTCCTCCATCTTCAAAGCCAGCAACATTGCATCTGTCTGTGCCTCTCTTCCGTGGTCGCATCTTCCTTTGACTGCTTCTCTTTGTCCTTGTTCATCCACTTTTAAGAATTACTGTAATTACATTTGACCTGCCTAGATAATCCAGGATAATCTCCCCCATTTCAAGGCCATCTGATAAACATTAATTCTGAAGGCAACTTTAATTCCCCTTTACCTTGTAACCTAACATAATCACAGTTCCAAAGGTCAAGATGTGGACGTCTTAGGGGTGGAGGAGAGGGCATTATTCTACCTAGCACATTGCCCAATGTTGTGTTCTACTATAAAACAACAGTAATAGCAACAACAATGGAACTGCCTTGTATAGTACTGCAGTGTTGTGGAAGAAGAGATGATCTGGTGTCCTGAGGCTTGGGTCTTGTTCTTGGCTCTGCCATTAAACTGGGCTGTCTACTTTCTAGCCCTGGATTTCATTTTCTTCATCTCTTAAAGAAAAAAAATCTCTTGACCATGAATTTTCAATTTTTAAAGTAGCAACTCCACTTTAAATAAAATAGAAAAACACAAAGCCTCTATAGCTAATGGGATAGTGTGATTTATGTAAGAAGGACTCAATTCCTCATTCTTTTCTGTATCCATACCCTTTGCCATTGTACTGGGTTGAATAATGTCCCCCCAAGAGTTTATGTCTATCTGGAACCTCAATATGCAACTTTATTTGGAAATAGGGCCCTTTTCAGAGGTCATCCTAACTAGCTCCATCCACAAAAGGCCCTACTTCCAAATAAAGTTACATTTGGAGGTCTCTAATTCAGTGACTGATGTTCTTATACCATGAGAAAACAGAGATGCAGATACACAGGCAGAACATCATGTGATGATGGAGGCAGGCATTGAAGTGATGTGTCTACAAGTCAAGAAACACCAAGGGTTGCAGGAAACCACTGTAAGTTAGGAGAGAAGTAGATTCTACTCACAGCCCCCAGAAGGAACCAACCCTGCTGACACATTGATTTTTAACTTCTAGCCTCCAGAACTGGGAGAGAAGAAGTCTCTATTGTTTCAAGTCATCCAGTTTGTTACCATAGATTGTTATGGCAGCCCCAGGAGACTAATACCACCATAGACTTTGTAGTGCCCTCCCACTCTGACTCTGGACTCAGGCATGTGTCTTTCTTCAGTTAGCGGATGTTGCAGAAGGTTGAAAAAGGTATTTGTGTGACTGGACTTGACTTTGCTTTTGTGCCTCTTCTCTTGCTTAGAAACATGCCCAGAGGATAAGAGAAATAGGGGCCTTCCTAGATAAGCCAGCAACTAAGCCTCCTTCAAATATGTGAATGAGCCCAGACAGATACTGAAACTACCCGGCCAAAAAACAGTTGATTTCAGACCTGTGATCAACAAATGCTTTTTGGCCTTTGCACCATTAGGGCTTTATGATCCTTTGATACTCAGGATCATTGTGACAGTAAATCGTTGATACAGAGAATGATGACAGGAGTGAGGTGATAGGACAACTGAGGCATCTCTATGGAACCCAGATTGCAAACCCTGCACTAACTGGGTTTTGAGCTCTCATCGGTTTTGACCGTTTTTCACTAACTAGGATACTTTAGTTTGTATAATATGCTTTCTAAAAGGTCAAATTTTTAGGAGTTCAGTTTTTGGAGCCAGACTAATTAGACTAGAATCATGATACCACCATTTATTACTGACTATAAACTATGCACAAGTGGTTCAGCCTCATTAAGCCTCAATTTACACATCCCTTAAATGGGGGAAAATTATACCAAAGTCACAGATCTATTGTGGAAAACAAAGAAGATGAAGCATCAGGAGTTAGCCTCGTTCTTTTCTACCTGCACCCCATGCCAAAGACTGAAGATCACATAGTTCTTTTAGTAGAGTGATACATTGACAGTGGCTTTTGTTCCCCTTCTATTCTTGAAACATCATATACATGCTGTAAATATCTATTTGCTGACTGTGAATGTTAAATGTTTTCTTCCATATACAAGTATATTCTAAATACACATATATAAAATATATATGCACACACGTATGTGTATGTATATCTACTTGTGTATACACACATATATTTAACAATGTTTACATTACTTCTTAATACATAATATTTCCCTGGTTTTAAATGAAGAAATAGAACCTCTGAGATATACAGTGATTTGCTCAGAACCACCCATTTTTTTTTTTTTTTTTTTTTGAGACAAATTCTCTATCTGTAGCCCAGGCTGGAGTGCAGTGGCACGATCTCGGCTCACTGCAACCTCTGTCTCCTGGGTCTTGGGAACCACCCATCTTTAAGCTCCAAATCCAGCTCTATTTAGACAAAGTCCAGGAGCTTTCTACTATATGGTTTGCCTCTTGATTTTTAAATTAAATGTAATTTTGAGGTGCTAGAAGGTGCCTGGGAATCAGATGCTGGATAACCTTGTATATCACCCTGCCTCCTATCAGCATCAAATCGCACTGAAAGAGCAAGGCTCTGGTGTTTTGATTCAGAACACTAATAACATAAGTGAATGAGAAACCTGAGAACTGAAAATGCCACTTTAGCGTCAAGCCCCAAACATGAGACCAGCTCACTGATTCCGAGGCTACCATTGCTTATAAGCAACCAAGATTAACTGTTCTGGGCCATCTGGGGATCACTTTCTAGCTCTGGCTTTTGCATTGTTTTAATTTTAAAATAAAAATGAGCCATGCAGAAAAACAAGAGCTTCCACAGTTTGGAAGTGCATTCATTCTCCCTTTGAGCAAGTTTCTCCCTGTTTTTCCTTCTTTCCTTTTCCTTGACCACATTTAGACATACCATTCCTTGCCATGCTCCTGTCAGTACAGCTAAAACTGGGGTGTACACACTTTGTGCAAATATATGCATACGGGGTCTTTTTTTTTTTTGCCTTCCCCTCCGTCCTCTTCTTACCTCAATCATGTGGCTTTCCTGTAGTAACCACTGAAGGGAGGCACAGTGTAGTGGCTGAGCCATTTCAACCACAACCTGACTGCTTTATGCTTCTCAGTTAAGGGTGTCCCTCCTGATTAGGGTCTTAGCAACAACATAATTGACCAACATTTGGAACAGTTTGGTTTGGTGAGTTTAAGTTAATGTATCCCAGTGTTTCAGACTGTAATACGAATGCTAGAACAGTTGTTTCTTTGTGGAAGTTTTGTGTGTTATGACAAAAGGAGTCCATTATCAAATCCATTTGAGGAATTCCATAAGTGCTGCTTTGTGTTGCAGCTTCTGGACTTCTCAAAACTATTAATTTACTCTTATGCAATGGCAATCTTTAACCCATTTATTCCTGAGGTTGCAGTTTTTGAATTTTTGCAACCAGACCTTGCAATGACCTTGAGCAGTAGGATATAAATAACTCCCCACATGCCTAGCACTCCAGTAATGGAACACTAGGCATATACGGGATTAAGAAGCAGATGTAGTAGGAGTGACCACAGAACTAACACCTCACCCCTGCCTTTATGTTTTTTTCCTTAGGAAACTTAGTATCCTCTGGGACACCAGGGTTTCTCTAAGAGTGGTGTAGGAAATGTTGGCCTAACTTATTGCTTGTTGTGTCATTTTCTATTGCTGCAAATAAACCACCCCTCACATAGTGGCATAAAAGAACAACCATTATATGACACTCAAGATGCTGTGGGTCAGGAATTGTAAAAAGGGCATATCAGGGAAAATTTCTCTCTGTTCCATGACATCTGGATGCTCAGCTGGAAAGACTCTGACTCTCTGGGTGACTTGCTTGCTGGCATCATCTGGAGCCTCTTCCCTCCATGTCTGGAGGAGCTAGGAGCTCAGCTGGGCTGTTGGTGGGACACTTACACATGGCTGCTCCTTGTGGCTGTTGGGCTTCTGCACAGCATGGTGGCTGGGATCCAAGAGTGAGTATCTTGGGAGACCCAGACAGAAGTTGTATCACCTTTTTTGATCTCGCCTTGGAATTCACATAGTATACTCCATCTGTAGTCACAAGGTCACCCAGATTCAAGGGGAAGGAACATAAATCACACCTCTAAATGGGGAAATTGTCAATGTCACCTTGTAAGAAGCGCATGCGGGATGGGAGATCTTGTGGCAATTTTTGGAAAATGCAGTCTGGTACACTTATCCACACTTTATCTTCAGAAAGCCATGGATGAACAACTGGAGGGATAGCTGGGATTCATATCTCTGTAATATCAAGTATTCCCTATATATAGTTATATCTTGAAGGATGTATTATTATAGAACATTAGAACTAGAAGAAAGTTTATATAGTCCTACTGTCTATAAAGTATAACTTTAATTTTTGAAAGGAGGCTGCACGGCCAGGCCCTGAGGATATCAAAACATATAAAGTTTTTTAACCTGTTTGTAAGGAGCTCACAGTCTACCAGGGGAGGCTGATTTGTAAAGAAAGTAAATACAAATGAAGAGCTGGCACTTTGGAGTTAGCCAAAGAAAGTTTCAAAGACATGGTGAAGTATGAACTGGGATTTGAAGAATGAAAGGATCGCTGGAGTTTTCTGAGATTTTTTTTTAAGACAGAATGGAGCAGGAAAAGGCATACCACTCTATTGAGACTTATGTGAGAAGGCAGGGGTTGGGGACTGAGTCCACACCTGTGTTTTAGGAAATCCAGCTGATTTATAAATAAAGTGCAGGTGGTGAGTAAAAATAATGCAAACTGAAGAAGGCTTGTTCATCATCACACTAAGGAATTTGAATTTTACTGTACAGCCCACAGAAAACCACATAAGGATTTTGAGCAGAGAAGTGACAAGGTTACGGTTTGGTTTTAGAAAGTGCCTCTGCCACAATGTGGTGGAGACATTATTGATTGGGATGACCAGAGCAAGAGACCTGATTAAGAAACTATTGTCATGATTCAATGGACAAATGATGAGACCTTGAACTAGAAAGCTGGCAGTAGGAGTGGAGTGGATGGAAAGTGGATTTGGATGATATTTAAGACAATGCATGAATTAATGCGTGCAAAGCACTTGGAATGAAGCCTGGTTCATAGACGCACTCAGAAAGTATAAGTTACTGTTGTTATTGCTATTCAATGTTTTTGTAGCACCCGGACTTTCTTAGTGACTGGTGGTGGGGATGAGGAAAAGACAGTGTCTAAGATGGTACCATATTTCTGACTTGGTCATGAGGAACAGTCAGTACCATTTCCCAACATAGATAATAAAGGAGAAGCTAGTTTGATAAGTCATATGATAAGTTGTTACTGACATGCGGATTTTGGTGTCTCTGTAATCCCACAGAGATAAATTTTAGTAGTTTGCTGGAAATACAGGTCTGGAGCACAGGGGACATATTTGGGCTTGACCTAAGGATTTGGTAATAATTACTGATTGCCAGTGACAGTTGAAACAAAGCACATTTCATTAATCAAATATTTTAAGACATTTGTCTTATCTTGCTCATTTTTATTCCAAAATTACTTATTTGGTGCAAGGACACTGTATTTTTTCAATATGCCTTTAAAACAAACTTTCAATATACCTCTTAAAATATGATAATATTATTAGAAGGGAGCCTGGCATAATTTTAACCTTAATACACTTGAAGGTGAAATACTATAAGCTCTATTTTAATAGAATTCCATTGCTCTTTGCAAATAGAAAAAACAACAACCTAGGTTTCTATTTTTGGTTTTCATGAACTATTATGACTCCACATTCTGATAACTTTGGTTACATTGCTTTGGGTTTAAGACAATTTTATTAAACCATAATTTTTGCTTTGTAAATATAAATTGTGCTTTGCTAAAGAAATTTTATCCAGCTAATCAATGAAACATTGCTGGGACTAATGCAAGGTATGGATAGATTAGGTGAAAGCAAGCTAAGAGTTTCCAAAATCCTATTTGACCCAAAATATCTGCATGGCCTGCAATTGGGCTGAGTAGAAAACAGAATCTTTGCTTTGGGATAAGGTTCTTAGGCAGAATTGGCATATATACGACAAATACACTGTGGCATACTCCAACTCCTCTCTTTCATATCTAGACAGGAACTATAGATCCTAGAGGTAGCTTCCAAACCTGTCATAAAGCATGCCCCTTGTAGCCACCAACTGATTAGAAGGTACTTGTAATAACACCAATATTTATTTCCATCCAAGCTAAAGTCTTCATAAGGTTCTTATCAAAATACTTGAAAGAATATTTTACTTTAATATCTGTCCCTACCAATATGTTAGTGAGAATTATTTTCACAGTTGTTAGATATCACTGACACAGACAATTAGAAAATGATTCAGAACAGCACTTGTCCTGTCCTTGAGGCTGTTCTCCCTGATGTATTTGCCAAATTCTTGGAGAAGACAAAATAAAATTAAGCTAATACGTTTTTCAGGAGATGAACCTAGGATGAACACTTAATCATAAGATCTTCCCAAATTGCATAAGCTAGAATAAAAGACAGGAAGATAAAAGCTAAAAAGATAGGAGCCAGTAGAAAAAACGGTAAAGTTCTGCCAAAACGTTCAACAAACCAATAATACAAGCACAGGATGGAAGTGGGGAGGGAGGTTTAACAGACGTTTCCAAGGAAAAGTGCAACTCATGGCTTGATTTCATGAACTGGTGTCTTTAAAAACATTATGTTAATAGAAGATAGTATTGCCCAAAGTCTGTTGTAAATGAAGTCCCCATAGCAAAAAGTTTTGGAAAATGCTTAGTTCAATAAAATTCAACAAGTTTCTTTATTGCAGGACTTCTCAGAACCCTAATATATTAATATACATTGCAACTCTAGAAGAGGAACAACATTTTTCAAGAGAAACAACATTTAATTGTGAGCCTTTATCCCTACAGGGAGAATGTACTGCTCACATGGCAAACTCCTGCAAACACTGATTTAGTTAGTTGACTCAAGTTCGGTTTCAGCTAATGGTATGGTACACTGGTAATGTGGAGTGCACTTGACGTTCTCTCATTCCATCAAAAGTATAATGTATAAAGGTAGAAGATAATGCTACTATATCTTAACTGACTAGGCTATATATTTATCAGACACATACATAATGTTTACTCTGTGTCATGTATACTACTATAATAATGCTATTAATTATCCCATTTTGTGGATGAGGAAACTGAAACAAGAATGACTTTTTAACACGGCAAAAGTCACACACCTAGCAAGTGGCAAAACCAGGATCCCTACCTGAACAATTGGTTTTGATATGGTTTGGCTGTATCCCCACCCAAATCTCATCTTGAATTGTAGCTCCCATAATTCCCACATGTTGTGGGAAGGACCTAGTGGGAAATAATTAAATCATGGGGGCAGTTTCCCCCATACTGTTCTCATAGTAGTGAATAAGTCTCACGAAGCCTGATGGTTTCTAAAGGGGTTTCCCCTTTCACTTGGCTCTAATTCTCTCTTGCCTGCCGCCATGTAAGACGTCTCTTGATCTTCTGCCAGGATTGAGTAGCCTCCCCAGCAATGTGAACTGTGAGTCAATTAAAGCTCTTTCTTTTATAAATTACCCAGTCTTTATTAGCAGTGTTAAGAACAGGCTGATACAGGTCCCCAGGGTCTGTATGCTCACCTACCGCAGCTGGAAAAATGCTTCCCACCTTGAGAGCCACACTTAGCCACCCTAGTGAAACCAAAGTGGCAACAGTAACACATATGATGTAGCAGGAGATGCTAAAAGGAGAATGAGGACATGCCAGTGGCAGAACATATCTGTGCTTAGCCTTAAGTTTAATATCAAGTTGCCAGTGAGAACAATGTCAAACATCACTAAGAGATCAACTGATTTTCACTGTGTTTAAAGGAACCCTAGAAATATTACTGGAGTGTGAACAGGAAAGAACAGTAGCTTCTGAGAGGTGTGCTCATGTGATTACCATTTACAAACTCCCAGGACTCCTTAGCACATTAACTTAACAGCTAACATTTTGGCCTTACTGTTTTTCAAAGAGCTTTCTGTAGAAAAGCAAACATCCATTTTGTTCAGGCGAGAAGGGCAGGATGTGTGTTCCAAGCCCCTTGTAGAAGTTTAAAAGTGTGAGTGCCCTTTGACTCTGTAAATTACTTTAAAAATTTAAGACGGTTATGAATATATTCAAGAATATTCACTGTAGTTTTGGCTGTAACAAATGGGGCAGGGGGAAAGGCCATGCTTAACATTTGGTTACAGAAATTACAGAAAAATACTTTGTAGTCACCAAAAATAATATTATAGAAGGATAAATGTATGAGATGTTCATGACAAATTAGGAGAGATATGAGGTTACAAACAGTATGTACAATTAATCCTATTTTTGTTAGGATTCTATCCTATATCTACATATGTATCTATATATCTATATATATATATTATCCTATATCTATATACATATATATTATATTATCAGGATCCCAACCTGAGCAATTGGTTCTGATATGGTTTGGCTGTGTACTTATATATGTATATAGCTAATATAAGTATAAACATACATACTTATATATGTATATAAATAATAGAATTTAATATTGAAGGTCATATTAAATACCAAATTTTCTCTAGAGCAGGACTGTCCACTGGAATTTCCTGTGCTGATAGAAATGGTCTATCTTTGTTGCCTGATACAGTAGCCATGAGCCATATGTAGCTATTGAGTACTTGAAATGTGGCTAGTGTGACTGAGGCACTGAATTTTTAATTTTTAACAATTAATTTAAATTTAAATAGCTATAGAGAACAAGTGATTATCTTATTGTATTGCACAGTTCTAAAAATTAATAGTCTTTCTTTTATGCATTTGTACTTTCTAAATAGTCTAAAATTTTGTAATAATTTTTTAAAGACAAAAATTCCACTGTCTGTCAAAATGAATTTTCAATCTGGTGAAGGTAGGAAGGGACAAAGAGGATTTCCAAGGTCGAAGGGATAGAGTTAAGAAACCCACTGGATGGAAGGTTGGGGGATATTTCAGAGTATTCCAATAAATAACAGCTTTCTTCCCAATCTGAGTTCTGACCCAAATGAGAAACCAGAGAAAAGATTAAGTATGGATTACTACACAGCTATAAAAAATGAGATCATGGTCTTTGCAACAATATGGATGGAGCTGAAAGCGAATTAACACAGGAACAGAAAACCAAGTACTGCATATTTTCACTTATAAGTGGGAGCTAAACATTGACTACACATGGGCATGAAAAGGGATAAATAGACACTGGGGCCTACTGAGGGTAGAGAGTAGGAGGAGGGTACGGACTGAACAACTACCTATCGAGTATTATGCTGAGTACCAGGATGACAAAATGATCTGTATATACCCAATCTCAGTGACATGCAATTTACTCCTGTAACAAACTTGCACATGTACTCATTGAAACTGAAATGAAAGAAAGAAAAGATAATGGATTAAGCAAATGGAGGCAAAATGCGACTTTATTACAGTTAAATTTGATATCGAATCTGTATCTATAAAGCTATGTGCAAATGGGCGTATGTCCCTGTGTAGAGAGACTTACCACCTGATCACAGGCAGTGCTGGTCTCCGAAGCCTCTGAAGCCACACACATGGTCAATGGGACCATGAAGGCCATGTTTCCTGCATGGCTGAGGACAGTGGAGAACACATATTCTCTGCATATGGGCCGCCTCCCAAGAAGAGGGGAGACAAGGGGCAGTGCTAGAAATGTACAAACAGGGATCTTGCTCTTCTTCCTTGATAGACAAGCAAAGGGGCCAAAGAAGTTCAGAAGCGTTATGCCAGCAGATCTCCCACCACAGAAAGGAATATCAGAGGTAGAAAGAACATTCTCTACTCCCTTTCCTGACCCTCCCCCAGTGTCAGGAAGATTTAGGGTGGAGGGCATTAGTTGTTTTCCAGATGTTCATCATAGAGCAAATGAGGCCATAACCAGGGAACAATACACTCTTGACCAAGATAGAATGATTGAAAAATAAATGGATCTCTCCTTTTCTAAAAATGACTCTTTATTTCTTTGAGATAGAGTAAAATAGGTTAAAATATTTGTAGGTTAAAGGTAGAATAAATTCTATCCCCCAAATTTAGGCTCCTTAAAATAAGCAGGGTTACCCCCAAAATGTGATCTCACAGCACATAAAGTGCTGCCAAAGAAATGGATAACAGATCCAAATGTAAGAGCTAAAACTATAAAATTTCTATAACAAAATATAGAGAAAAAATTTTTGTGAACTTGGGTTAGAGAGTTTTTACATAGGACACAAAAGCAAACTATAATTAAAAAAAATAGAAATTTAGGTTTCATCAAAATTTAAAATGTTTTCTCTTTAAAGGTTCAATTAAGAACTAAAAACTCAAGCCATAGACTGGGAGAAAATATTTGTAAATCACATATTTGTTGAAGAAAATATATTAACGATAATTATAGCAATAAAAAGACTGTGTGTGGTGGCTCATTCCTATAATCCCAGCACTTTAGGAGGCTGAGGCAGGTGGATCACCTGAGGTCAGGAGTTCGAGATCAGCCTGGTCGACATGATGAAACCCTGTCTCTACTAAAAACACAAAATATTAGTCAGGTGTGGTGGCAGAAGTCTGTAATTCCATTTACTCAGGAGGCTGAGGCAGGCTAATTGCTTAAACACGGGAGATGGAGGTTACAGTGAGCTGAGGTCATGCCACTACACTCTGGCCTGGGCAACAAGAACGAAACCCCATCTCAAAACAAAACAAACAAAAAACAATAAAAAATGGGCAACAGATTTAAATAGAATTTTTTTTCGAAGAAGCACACTAAAGCAAATAAAGAATCTTCATCATTCATCAATAGGAAAATGCAATTTAAAACCATAATGAAATACCATAGCACACCTACTTGGAATGGATACAATTGAAAAGAAAGAAAATACTCAGTGTTGATGAGAATGTAGAGAAACTGGAACTCTTATTCATTGCTGATGGGAATGTAAAATGATACAGCCAC
Source organism: Ateles fusciceps (assembly GCA_036589455.1). NCBI lineage: Eukaryota > Metazoa > Chordata > Mammalia > Primates > Atelidae > Ateles > Ateles fusciceps. Next base: position 787,452 of record JAZHEH010000681.1, on the reverse strand, counting down.
TTTAGAAAACAGTTTGATAGTCTCTTTAAAAAGTTAAATATGCCTTTACATAAGCATCCACTTACCTAGATATTTACCCAGGAGAAACATAAACATATGCCCACGAAATGGCTTTTATGTAAATATTCATAGCAGAATTATTCATAATAGTCCCAAACTGGAAACATCCAAAATGATCATCTACTGGTAAATGGATAAACAAAATGTGGCACATATACATAATTATATATATTTATAAAATGTGGCATATATAATTCTTTATGTATGTATAAAATGTGATAAACGAAATGTGGCATACACACTCCCCCACATATATGCACAGTGGAATATTACCCCAGCATAAAAGGAATTAACTAGTGACACACACAACATAGATGAATCTCAAAAAATCATACTAAGTGAAGGAAGCCAGACAGAAAAGACATTTTGTATAATTTTGTTTATAAGAAATTTCCAGGAAAAGCAAAGTTAATAGAAAGTAAATGGTTACTCTTATGGAAAGTAATATTATAGTGTTTGCTTTGGCCAAGGATAGGAGTGTTGTTTGACTGAAAAGGAACATTGTAGAACTTTTTAGGGTGATGCAAGTATGCTAAAATTCTATTGTGGTGATAATTGCATGACTATATACATTTACAAAAACTCACTGAATAGCTCGTTTGCAATGGATGGATTTCATGGTGACTTCAATAATTCTGTTTATTTTTGTAACTTTTTAAGCTACCATGAGCTTTGGTGTTCCCTTTTCAGGAAGCTAGGATTGGCTTCTACAAATGTACTCTTGCACTACTCCAATCAATTCTTGACACAGAAACCAAAGAGGTGTTTTTAAAACAGGAATCAGTTTGTATCTTTCTTTGCTTAAAAACTTCCAATAGTTTTTTACTCAAAAAATTCCAAACCCTTTGCTATGGCTTACAAGGTCCTCTGTGATCTTCTTCCTCTGTCTCTGACTCAACTTCTCTCATATTGCAGTGATATCAGGCTTTTAATTGTTTCCCAAACACACCCAGTTTATTTCTGCCATAGGGCCTTCATGCTTGCTATTTCTTCTGCCTGGATTGCTCTGACACCAGAGTTTCAGGGCTATTTTCTTCTTTTCACTTAGTTCAAATACTATCTTTTCGTAAGACCTTTTCTTGACCAACAGTCTAAGTAATCTTCCCCACAAAATCAGTCTGTTTTAGGTATCCATTTTGGTGTAACCAACCACCCCCACAATAAAGTGCCTTATGACAACACTTTATTATTGTGGGTTTACAGGGTGTGGCTGGGTGATTCTTCTGTTCCTTATAGTATAGGCAGCTGAATTCAACTATGAGCTTGTTGGAGCATCAGTTTCCTAGACATGGCATCTTGAGAGTTAGGCTTGAGCATCTTCACAGCGTGACAACTGATTTTCAAGAGAGAAACTTCTCTTAACACCTGGTTGGAAAATTCTAGAATGTCACTTCTGCTATGTTTTATTGGTCAAAGTAAGTCTCAAGAACCACCCAGATTCAATGGGAAAGAAAATAACTTTGCTTATTTAGAGGAAGGAGATACATGTACAGGGATGTGAGGAATTATTTTGCTGACATATTTTCAAGCAACCCAGGAAGGTCTCTACTGCCAAGTTATTTTTTTCTCCCCCCAGGATTTATAACTATCAGATACTTTATTGTATGTTTCTGTGTTTGATGTTTTATTGTCACTTTATCTTACTAGACTATAAATTCCATGAGAACTTAGCCTTTGTCTAGCTTGTCCACCATTACATCCCCCAGTACTGAAAACAGTTGGTGCTAATGGGTGACTACTCACTTCCCTTGAGTTTTGAGTGTCGTCCCCTTGAATAACTTCCTTGCTTCTCTCTACTTCTCCGCATGAGAAATGAAATGACTTTTCTGACTGGTGTTCTGCTAAAATGAACTGATAATTTTCATCTCAGACTCTTTTCTCTCCTCAGAGCTAGTCAGTCATCTGCATTCCAGTCCTCCTTCTGCCGTGTGGTAACAGGCCTGGACCTCTGGGTATGATCTGCAGTTCATCAGCTAGACCATTGACCAGATCATTGTCTATTTACTTCACCCAAGTATTAAGACTTTGACAAAGATATAAAGTCACATTTTCTAATCAGTTTTATCAATAATGAAAGTGATGTTTGGATTTCCTTACTCCTATAATTTTCTTTATATTGATTCTAGTCTTATAAGTGGAAGAGGGAGATATTATCTCTGAAACCCCAAACATGGGTATTTTATACATTTTTGCAGATTGTACAGATGAATTTAGCCCAACTCCTGATTAGTTCCCTAACCATTCCTTTGTTTCTAGATTTTCTTAGTTCCTCATGGTTCTCATTCATACCCGAGCTCCTTTGTCAGGACCTGAGAATGATGACCTATTTAGAACATTATTTCCCAGCTCTAATCTTCATAACTCTCTGAAGAAAAGACTCTAGTATTTATACTCTGGTGATACACACAGTGCTCATTGGATAGTAGCACCTGCTGTTTATACCTTGTCTTAAAATTTATGGAACCAACCACTGGACCATGTCTTGCCAACCTTTTTCTTTCATCACAGTAGATGAATTGGGTTAGGAGTCCTTCTGTAGTTGGTGAAACTTTATAAATTATTTCAAAAGTATTTAGTGATCACCTATGTGAGCATCATACTCTGTGGTATTGTAACTAGCAATATTGTTTGACAAAGAGAGAACTAACCAAGATTCATTTTACTTATTTGTATTTCTTGACTTAACTCTTATAATATTGCATAAAACCCTACAGTTGTAAGATAATCTCTCTTTGTTCAGGATTTGGACAGCTTGGTTCATTAACCATGGTTAATTTAATATTGCCATCTAAATCTCATGAAGGTTACCAAATCTTTCTTACATGACCCTCAAGACTTAGGTGTTGTAATTAGGACAATCAGTTATTTTGAGTAGGTATGCTGAAAACTGATTCTCTTATCAAGTTCATGTACCAGAATTTGTATGTGATCTCTCCACAAAAAGGAAAATAAAATAAAGTTATGGTTCTCTGGTTGGTTGATTTCTGAGTGAACAGGAGTTTACAGTAGGTTTAAATTCTTTTGTTACTCATTTTATATTGTATTTTTCTTTTACCCTTCAATGAATTTTAATCACCTTAGACACAAGTTATTAAAGTGCTTAATTCATATTAGAGCTAATTCTTCTCTAAATTCTAATCTATGAATAACCCAATAGGGAATACACATTTGCCTCATTTATCTTAGAATGCTTAGTGATGGCAGTACGTGCTTTAATCTGGTCACCAAAGCAGAAATGTAGGCAACTTTATTGTATGGAAAAGAAAATATAGAGTTAGATTTATCTCTCTGGAGCTCCTTTGAACTTTAATTTGGTTTAGGAGTGAGGTTAGCCAGATTTTTTCTATAAAGGCCGGATGGTAAATATTTTAGTCTTTGTATGCAACCTCAACTCTTTTTGCAACTATGCAGCTCTGTTATTGTTACACAAATGCATCTATGAGCAATACATAAACAAATGAACATGATTGTATTCAAATAAACCTTTATTTAAAAACCTTTATTAAAAAGCCCCAGTTTGGTCTTTGGGCTATAATTTGTTTACTCATGGTTTAGGATAGTAGTGACAGGAGTGGAGACACTCAGTATATTGAAATGGAAAAAGTCGGGTGACCTGGTGTTCAGTCCTGAGTCTGCCAGTTTGGTCATTTATTGAGCATTTACTCTAAGGATGGAAATACTAAGGCCTGTGCTGCTACTTTCCCCCTCTTTTATCTGTCATCAGGCACCTCAACTCAGTCACTGAACCTCTTCCCACAGAGTCCAGATATACTCTTGATATCTTTTTTAATACAGTATTACAGACAGCCACTATCCATGAATTAGAGTTGCTGTGTGAGATAAAATTACTTTGTCAGTTACTGTGCAGGGTGATTAACATATCGATATAGTTTAGCTGTTTCCCCACCCAAATCTCATCTTGAATTGTAGTTCTCATAATCCCACTTGGTGCTCTGTGTCCCAGACATTCCAGCCAAGGTTAAAAGGGGCCAAGGTACAGCTCAGGCTGTTGTTTCAGAGGGTGGAAACCCCAAGCCTTGGTGGCTTACATGTGGTGTCGGGCCTCCAGGTGCACAGAAGTCAAATATTGAGATTGGGGAACCTCTGCCTAGATTTCAGAGGATGTGTGAAAATGCCTGAATGTCCAGGCAGAAGTTTGCTGCAGGGGCAGAGCCTTCATGGAGAACCTCTGCTAGGGCAGGGCAGAGGGGGAAATGTGGGTTGGAGCCCCAGTACAGAGTCCTTACTGGGGCTCTGCCTAGTGGAGCTGTGAGAAGAGGGCCACTGTCCTTCAGACCCCAGAATGGTAGGTACACTGACAGCTTGCATCATGCGCCTAGAAAAGAAGCAGACATTCAACACCAGCCCATGAAAGCAGTACTATGCGGAGCTACAGGGGTGGAGCATCCCAAGACCTTGGGAGCCCACCTCTTGTATCAGTGTAATCTGGATGTGAGACATTGGAGTCAAGGAGATCATCTTGGAAATTTAAGGTTTAATATAATTGTCCTGTTAGATTTTGGACTTGCATGGGGCCTATAGTCCCTTTGTTCAAGCCAATTTATCACATTTGGAATGGGAGTATTTACCCTATGCCTGTACTCCTATTGTATCTAGGAAGGAACTAACTTGTGTTTGATTTCACTGGCTTATAGGTGGAACAGACTTATCTTGTCACAAATGAGACTTTGGACTTGGACTTTTAAGTTAATGCTAACATGAGTTAGGACTTTGGCAGACTGTTGGGGAAGGCATGATTATATTTTGAAACGTGAGGACATAAGATTTGGGAGGGGCCAGGTGACAGAATATGGTTTGGCTGTGTCCCCACCCAAATCTCATTTTGAATTGTAGTTCCCATAATCCCCACATGTCACTGGAGGGACCTGGTGGGAAGTAATTGAATCATAGGGGTGGTTTCCCCCATGCTGTTCTCCTGATAGTGAGTGAGTTCTTGTGAGATCTGATGGTTTTATAAGCATCTGGCATTTCCCTTGCTGGAACTCATTCTCTCTTTTGCTGCTCTGTGAAGACGGACCTTCTGCCATGATTGTAAGCTTCCTGAGGCCTCCCAGGCATGTGGAAACAAGAGTCAATTTAACCTCTTTTCTTTGTGTAATGCACAGTCTTGGCTATGTCTTCACAGCAGCATGAGAATGGACTAATACACATATTAAGCTTAGCTCAACTTGATACTTATTCTTTAGGGGCTCAGTGCCATATTATTCAGTGCCATTTTCATAGGTCAAATTATGTAACTCCTCTGAAATCTGTAAAATGGGAATACAGGATCTTGCCCTAGCTTTCTCACCAGACAATTGTGTGGATCAATGAGGCATTGTGGGCAAACATATTCTGTAAGTGGAATACATTGAGTATATCTGTCTTTACATACTTTCAATAGTTGTTTAATAAGTGAAAGCACTAAATATATGTATATCAAGCTCCAATTTGTTCTTTAGAATTTGGACACTGTCCAGACTGTAGATAAATTCCCTGCAACTTTCAAGGTTTAAACAAAAGGATTCAGCTACTGGAACTTGAGAAAATTAACCACTCATAAAAATGACTTTATTTTGAGAAATTAGGCCAAACATTTCACTGCTACTACTCTGATGTGAGAGTTTTGTTGGCTAAGTGTCCTCTGTTCTCCAGCCTTACAGATGCCAGGTGTCAAATCCTTTTGAAATAGTTCCTAAAGGACAAAGATCTGAATGCAGTAATAGTGGAAGACATTTTTAGTGGAGACAGCAGTGGGTGGGAGCCTTCAGGGGAAGCTTTTTGAAAGATCTCAGGAGACTACAATGACTTGGTTTCAACTAATAGAAGCCAACTTGTTCTCATCTAAGGAAAGACAGGAAATTTATTTTAAAGAAACAGGGCTGGCTCTTGGAACTCAGGCAGTATTGCAGCTGAGCCTCAGGAAGTGATGGGAAGCAGAAACGTAAAAGCCGTAAGCCTCTCTGGGTATCACTTTATTCTCTGTGTGTGATGATTTTGTGTCTTGTTTGCTCTCTCAAGTGATTATCTCCTTATATCCCCAGTCAAGAATGGGAAAAGGTGATCATGCTTCTACTTCCAAAGTTTTATGTTAGAGGCCTCAACTAACCTGACTCCTGATTTTGATTCTAAATGTGCAGGGATGGAACTGTATGCATCAGTTACCTACTTTGGTTTAATCAAGTATAGTCAGCAATACAAAGAGATGCCAAGAATGCATTTCAGTGAGTTAGAAGGAGCTGTATTTTCCTGAGAAAATGGGTAGGTAATTGATTTATATATGATAGAGATACTCCAAAAAATGCCCAATTGATTTACATATGGTAGAGTTACTCCAAAAGATGCCCACTTTAGGGTTCCAATGAAAAGATGCTCTTCCTGCTTGATAATTTATGGCTGTAGTATTTAGGTGTAAGGCTTAGGTTAGAGGAGTAAAGTGGTCCTGACTGGGTCACCCTCAAAAGTTTCTTATAACCCTCAACCTGGGCCTGTGTTTTTATAGTCTGTCTCTTCTCTAGTATGGATTATTGAAGTCCTATTATGTGGGAATGCTGACTCATGAGTGTTCAGTCAAGTGTCAGCAAATGGATGATATGAAACAATATTCTGCAAAAATAAATGTGTACCTTCCAACTTTTTCCCTCTAGATCTAATGAAAATCTTTCAAGTAAAGTGAGTTCTTAGAGCATTGCTCCTTCTGTAATTCTTGTCCTTTCACAAGTACAGCAGAAACTTTTGGAACAGAAAAGAATATCTGTTCTTTTATAATCACTCCTTGCTTGTGTTCTTAGCACACTACTGGGCACATGACATCTGCCCTACAAATACTTGCCAGAGTGGCTTCTCTGATAGGAGGCCAAGAAGATGGAATCGTAAGAATGACTTATGTGGTTAGGAGTGAGATGGGAGAGAATCTTTTCTTATAAAAGCTGGAAAGGAAATTTGCTTCTAAACTAATGTAGTAGGCTAAATGATGACCCCCTGACAAATGTGCACATACCCTAATTTTCTGGAACCTGTGAATGTTACCTATATGCCAAAAAAGAATTTCAGATGTGATTAAGGATCTTAAGATGGGAGATTATTCTGAATTATCCAGATGGGTCCAGTGTAATCATAACACTTCTTATAAGAGGAATGCACAAGGCATCAAGTCAGAAGAAAAGGCGATGTAATTAATAACAGAAGCAGAGATTGAAGTGGTGCCCTTTGAAGATGGAGCAAGAAGCAAGGAGGCCAAAGAATACAAGTGGCCACTAGAAGCTGAAAAAGTCGAGGGAATAGATTCTTCCCTGAGAGCCTCCAGAAGGAACCAGTTCTGCTGACACCTTGACCTTAGCCCATAGAAACTAATGTAACTGGAGATCATAAACGGAAAGTCACAGGCCAAGTTCCATGAACATGTCTGTTTTGTTTGGCCAGAATAGTGTTTTGAGAAAGAAAAGAAAAATGAGCCAACCTTTAAAAATTGGTACATTTCACACACACACACATAAAATCTAGATTTCTAGATTCCCTGAAAAAAAAAAAAACACAGACACAAAAACTAATAATTTCCTCCCCCCTCCTCAGAGACCTGGAAATACAGAATCTGCATTTTGGTGTGGCAGCCAGCAGCTGACCTTGAGTTCTTACCATAGCTGGGATTTGTGCCTGTTAACTGCAGTCTCCTCCACTCCCTATTGTCTCTCTAACTGGGTTTAGTAGAGAAGTACTCCTGTGTATCCACCTCTGTAGATAGGCTGAGAGGGTGGCATATTTTAAGATAAAGGAATTTTGATAAATGTGCAATACGAATGTAGGATGTTAACAAGAGGGAAAATTGGCCATGGGGCATATGGGGACTCTAATATTTTTGCAACCTTTCTGTAAATCTTAAGCTATTCTAAAACAAAACATTTATTAAGAAATGAAATTAAGCATATTTCTTTATTAAAGTGGAGAATATTATTATGTATTAAATTTGCAAAGTGTTTTTCTGTTGAAAGAAGACTCCTTAGTTGGTTTCACTCATTGTATTATTCTCTGGGCTTCTCTAAGCATGAATTCCATACTTAGAGAACCTCCAGATGTTATCATTTTAGAAGTGAAGATTCTGAGGCCTACAGAGGTAAAGTAACTTGCCCAGGGTCAGAGAACTACTCAGGAAGGAGCTGTGAATGGAACCTAGGCTTTCTAACTGACTTTTGGCCAGTGTTCTCTTTTTCATTCTTGCTTTTATGGGGACTAATGGCAATAGTGAGGACATAATGCAGTTAATATTCTGGAATGTAGTGGGAATCCCATTCACCTTTCTGAGGTCTTCTATTTGAGGAGAGAGACAGTGCCAGATAGGAGGCTCAGTGTTGCACTGAGCAGCCTGCTTGTTTTTCACTTTTTTTTTCCACTTAACTCATTTATATTTCATATCTGGTGCACAGGGGAAAACATTTGACATTTGTCCAAATACCAAATGTACTTTGGATTTCATCACTTACATATTAGCAAACTCCAGCAACACACGAGGACATTTCCTCTGAAAACAGGAAGTGTAGGGTTTGAGAAGTTTGGAGCAGAGTCCTCATGAGTGCGGCAGAGAAGCTGAGACTGGGCTCAGGTCCTTGATGATGCTATCTGGTGAAAGCTGAGGCAGGCATCCTGTGTGGGCTCCTGCCTTGCTGGGAGGTGGGGATTAAGGGATTAAGTGGATTTGGGAAGTTATGACTGCTTCCAGAACACTGTGCTTTTATAGCCTTGGGTCTAAAGAATCTTCTGTGTGGTTGGCTCAGAGCTGGCCAAAAAGTCAAGGTCAAGCTACTGGAAGACTAAACAGGCTCAGAAATGGGCTGGTGGCTGGCCTTCCTCTGGTCTTTCTCTTCAAGACTGTTTCTATGCCAACAGCTTTCTCTGGGATTGTGCAGTGGTGAGGGTAGCAGAGATACAGCATTTCTAACTTTTTCTGTAATTGAAAACTCTAGAGGTGTAAGGGCTGGAATAGAGAGGGAAAAGTGATGATGAGAGCTACTATTTTATTGAGTGCTTTAATGTCTTCATGTAATTTAGGTACTAAATATGGAGGTAAAGTGTTTTTCTCTTGCAAGAGTTTACCTTTGTTCCATTCATTGCCTTACTCTTTGGGTATCTCTAAGCATGAATTCATGACTTCTGGACATGCTTTTTTAATCTTACAGATGAGGATTCTGAGGCCCAGAGAGATAAAATAACTTGTCCACAGTCCCAGAACTAGACAGGAAGGAGTTGTAAATGCCTTGCTTTTACTAGCACTCTCTTTTCTTTCCCGTTGCCGAGGGGAGTGTGGCAATAAAGAAGGAATAATAAAGTTGATATCCTGGAATTTGTGCTCCTGCTAGTATAGGCAGTATGGTGCACTGCCTGTAGGCAAAGACTCTAGAGCTGATTGCCTGGGTTTAAATATCAACTCCACCACTTAATAGCTGTGTGTCTTGTGCAAGTTAGTTAACCTCTCTGAACCTGTTTCTTCTATAAAATGAAGACAATAATAATACCCAATTTAGGAGCTATATGAGAATTTAATACCCAATTCAAAGTCTACATGAAGATTGAGTTAATAAATCAATAGTACCTTGTTCGTAGTAGCTACTATATAAATGTTAGCTCTTAGTGTGAGATAGTTGTATAGATATTACCTCTATTTTAAAAATGAGGACACACACTCAGAGAGGTTACATAGTTTGCCCAATAACATACAGAAAAGGGTCAAGTTGGGATATGGATTCACATTTTTGCTCTAAATCAGCTACTATATTACCTATTTGTCACTCAGGGTTTTCCAGGCCGGTATTCCTTGGCTACCTTTCTGGATGGGCCCTCGTACATAAACAAAGTTTCTGTGTTTATGTTAGCAAAATACTGACATTTCCGTAGGTCTTAGATCTTTCACTTCCTTCTTTCACTTGCCTTGAATATTTTTTTCCTGTTTTTCTAGGTGAAAGGAAATTGGAAGGAATAAATTATATAAAATCTGAATTCAGGAAATAGACTGAATTACACTGGCAGGTAGTAACAGTGAGTGCAAGAAAAGAATGCTTATCTTTGAGATGGGTGAAATGCTTTGCCTTAGTGGCTTCAAGCTTTGCTATGTAAAATTAATTGAAGTTTATGTGAAAGGGAGTGGTATTTGACCACAGGCTCAATATGAAAAACATTAGTACCAAGAGAGCAGTAAGACAGTGCTGGGATCCAGTCATTTACACATAGTCATCAGAGCCTAGTATGTGTCAGGAACAGGACCAGTTGCTCAGCACATATTGTTAAGACATTCTATGTTTTCAAAGACCTTTCATTCAAAACTATTGTCTGCAGGTATTCGATGTCTTGAGTCTGGGTCAATTCTGCTCTTCATAAATCTCCATACTTTACATAAGCCCTTAACACAAAAGAATATTGATCAGGGTTGTGGAAGAGCTAGACTGAAAACTGGATTATTCAAAGAATAGTTTAATGAACTGTTAATCTTCAGGCTACAAGCAAGAACATGGTTTTCTCCTTACTGGAATAGTGTTCAAGCCAAAAGGATATTAATTTTGGTTTGGATGGTTCTTGGAGATAAAACTGGATGCGAATTTCAGGAGAAAGAGCTTCTCAGTTTAGTTTACATCAGTCTAATTTAACTATCCCATTAATGGTATCTATTAAGTGCAAAGGGTTTACCCAGAAGTGAGTGAAGTTGATGAAATTCCTGCTTCCATAGAGCCACTATGTTGTTATTATTTTGATCATCTGAGCTGCAGCCTAGTTTGGCATAAAAATGTTGTAGGGAAGACAAATGTATGTGTTGATCTTTTGCTTCACAGATAGCCATATTTAAATCAACTAATTTGGTTGAGAAAGTGTTTTTGTTTTTTAAATTAAGTTCTGGGGTACATGTGCAGATCATGCAGGTTTGTTACATAGATATACACATGCCATGGTGGCTTGCTTCATCCATCTCCCCATCATCTACATTAGGTATTTCTCCTAATGTTATCCCTCCCCAATGCCCCCACCCCCTGCTATTCCTCCCCTAGCCCCTCTCATCCCCGACAGGCCCCAGTGTGTGATGTTCCCTTCCCTGTGTCCATGTGTTCTCATAACATGGTGGGTAGAGTCCAAAGAGAAGCTAAACCTAAGGAATGTGGGGTTCTACTTCTGATCATATCACAAATAGCCCATGTGATCTCAGGTTTCAGTGATAACATCTAGTAAATGACAGATTGAACTGGATGGCTTTCAGTCCTCTCTCCACTTCATGATTTGATTCAACTTTTATTTTTGTCCTTATATTTTTGGACAACCAAAAAGTATAGTTATATCTGTTCTTGAAAGACAAGGCAGATCAGATGATTCTTAGGAGAGGCCAACTGATATAATACGTACTCAATTTGAGCGTTTCAAATTGGATGGAAAAAAAAAAGTCATTTGGAAAGAATAATCCTTCATATCCATGTGCTGGAAAATATATTAGCTCTAGTGCTTAACTAGATTTCAAAGGTTATAAGGAAGACTTCCCGTTGATTCTAAGCTGCAGGCAGAGAAGATATGCTAAGGGCTTTGTGAGACTAAATCAAATTTAATGTACACTGGGGGGATGAGAGAAATAGGCAAAAAATAAGGAAGTGGTGACTTAAATAAATGACAGAAATGTTCACTGAAGCAATTTTTGGTAGTTTCATTTAAGGAGGAAAGGGGGACCACTAAAATCCAGCAGATTTCTTATTGATAGTTCCAAGTGATATTTATAGAATCATTTAAAAATAGATTTCTAATAATGTCCCCACTAGTACTATAAAAATACACATGCAATTGTCATGTGAAAGTAGTTACAGAAAGGGGGAAAAATCTGAAGTTGGGCCTTGGGTGAATAACATCTTTGATCTGTATGTTTCAAAGCAGAGGTAAAAAGGAGTTAAGATCTTTAAAAGGAATTTGAGTCATGAGGCATTTTTCAGTGTGTACTCTTTGGAAAGAAATCATAGATTTGGGAGACCATGTAGTCAAGTGATAAAGCAGATGTAGAGAAAGCCAAGAAAATACAATTATTCTCTCGAGATTTCCAACACTTTTTAAGAGAACTATCCCTCTGAAAAGTTAATTGCAAGTAAGTTAAATGCAGCCTGTTAAGTTGCCTGAAGTGCTGTCACATGGATTTCAAGTTTCCCATCCCACCGATGGAGGGAGATTATGGTCCAGATGGCAGGGCGGCAGGTGATATATCTTATTGCCTGAGAGGGAGTTTTTTAGGAGGCTGTAAGTTCTTAACCAACTTTTTTAAAGTGGTGATATATGTAAGGACTAACAATTCAGGAAAATGAATTTCTGCAAACCCAAAATAAACATCTCTCATTGCTAAAATGTGATATTCTAGCCTGTAGATCCTAAATGTTTGCACTGCCTCCTGGCTTACCACAGTTTCACCCCAGCTCCTACCCTCATGGATCAATAACAACTTCTCTGCTAGAAAAATACAGGCAGGTGGAAGTGATACCACCACCTCTGAGGATAAGCAGTAAAGAGAATGCCTTTGCCTCAGTTGCCTTCTTTCCTGAATATCCCCTCAATAATTTAAAAATGAGACATAGAACTCCGTAACACTAAAGAACTGTGTGTGCGAGGGGAACATCACACACCGGAGCCTGTTGCAGGGAGGAGTCTGAGGGAAGGATAGCATTAGGAGAAATACCTAATGTAGATGACAGGGTGATGGATGCAGCAAACCACCATGGCATGTGTATACCTATGTAACAAACCTGAACATTCTGCACATGTACCTCAGAACTTAACATATGATAAAGAATAAAATAATAATAATAATAAAGAAATACAGGCCCTGTATTCCATTTAATTCTCTCGCCCAGTGAGGCCTCCTTCCTCTAAGTCTAGGTTTTCTCATCTGTATAATCAAGAGGTTGCTCTAGAGGACCTCCAAGTCCTCTAGAGACAACTTATAGCCCATAAATTGGGGTTGAATGAAACTTGCAGAACCCAAATCTAGGGATGCAGGGCTGAGCGGAGATGGGGTCCTGGCCACAGTACTCCCAGTTTTTGGAGTTCCCTCTGCCAGTAGACCAGGGATCCCTAGGCCCAGAGGGATCTGATAATCCCCCTGGCCCAGAGGTTTGCACCCTGGGCACATTGCACACACACAGACTATCTTGAATATCTTTGTCCTGAAGACAAGGGTTGGTAGCCAAAACTGTTCACTGTCCTTTATTCTTTCATTTCACTAAAGGAGTAGTAGCTGGGTCCTAGGCCTGAAATTTCTGTTTTACTTAGTCAAAATGAAACAGAAATTTAATACTTCTTACTCTATATTTGCTTCCTGAAGAACAGCTTTTAGGGTTCTTAAGCACAGGAAACTCGACCTCATAAAGGAACTGTATGTTTTGCCACTTTTCTGAACTGTAGTGGGAATGTTATAGATGATGAAACTGCCTTCTACCCAACCCTGATAGTACCTCCATATTTAATATTTCTAAAACCCTGTAAAAACTTTGAATGTGTGTGGTATAAAAGGATGTAAAGATAAAGGTATAAAGAAAATATGACCTTTTGAACCGTAAGGTTTTTTTGTACTTACTAACCTGAAGCTATATTATGACAGGTAAAATTGTATAATACTTAGGTTTAATTGTTCGTAAAGATATTTCTGAATACTCTTTTCCATGTCTATTTAAAAGAGAAATAAGAGTCATAAACTTACATATTGATACTTTGCTTAAAATATTGGGAAATCTCATATTAGATTCCGAGGATTCTATTGCCTTTTAGGTTCTTCCTTGCCCTCTGTCTTAAATTCTGTATTTGAAGAGTTCCTAACACAAAAGTATATGACACAGTTTCAACATCAGAAAGTTTAATTGAGGCTGATTTACTTTCCACTGCTTTACTTGCCCAATGAGAAAAATAAATGGCTTTAAGGAAGAAAAGGGGCTGCTGGTTAATTCCTTTTCCTAACTGGCCACCGGATCTGTTTCCCACCAAAAGTGTAGTAAACTATGTTATAAGCTGAATTTTATTGGTCAAGTTCATTTAATATCAAATAAAGTATATTCATTAAAATGCAGCCACTTTCAAGTTCATTTTATAGAGCTCCAGACAGTCAGCCAGATGATATAAAAAATGGCAAAGAGGAACATTCCCCTATTTAACTGATCTATTATGAAGAAGCTGTTGAGGATGCAGACAAATGATTTAATGCCTCTACGCTCAGTGTTCTCATAAAGAAGCAAACATAAACAGAGGAGTGCGTTTGCTTATTCATTTTGGTTTGAACAGATTACAAGGACTGATTGTACTCAGGCTGCTTGTTAGCATTTGTATTCAGGCAGGCCAATAGAATGAATTTTATAATTGGGTGCTTCCATTTTAATTTGGCTTTGAAATGCATTTTGGTACCATCCCTATTGCAGAGGTATGCCTTTTATTATTGCAACTGGCTTTTTAAGACTATTGACAATATTCCATGATTAAATATGGATAGGTACCCATGCCCATGTTTATCTCTCAATTGGTAAAGCTAGCACAGGAATGCTCTTTTGAAATCAGAGTTGGCATGTTAGTGAATCATTCACTCACCTCAATCTGAACTGCCCCAAATTTGTTTTACCCAAATCAAATCCAAACCCAAACATCGAAATGATAAAATGGTAATTAACCTCAATCCCAAGGCAGACAGTATTGGCTAAGGGACGCATGGCCATTATTTGGAGAGAGGAAATATTGGTAAAGTGGGATTTATGAATGTTTCCTTGTATAGACTCTTAGCACTGTCACTTCCAGCAAAGCAAAGTTCCCACCTGAGTGTAACAATAGCCATATACCCAGTGGTGCTGATGCTTATATAGAAGCAACTGTCTTTCTTCTGTACTGCAATGGTAATGTTGATCAGTTCAAAGCTATTGCTTCAGATTGCTTTTCAGCAACAGGAAAGGAAAAAAAAACTTTATCCTGGGTTGGGAAGCAAAAAATTAGAAACCAAAAGCATTGCAACTATTACAGACACTGGCCTAGCCAAACTGAACTGAAATTAGTGCTCCCCAAATTCCACAGTCACATTTAGCTTCAGCAAGTGCTTTTTGGCAAAAGAGAAACACATCACAGGTCAGAATTTCCCATATAATTCTTTAAGTGGAGTGTTTTTTAAGGATTAAAATGCCATAGAAGATTATTTTAAAATGAAAATGATTAGCATGGAGCAAGGCAAATGTTGTTATAAGTGGCCTCTTCATTCTCATTTTAATGACCATTTGATTTTACTAAAATAAATTTTGTGCATGATAATTCATTTTTTGTTTTTTAGTTTAACCTAAATATAGGCATACACTTTTGTTCACATTTGATTACTGAAAGCACATTTTAAAGGCCACATTAACTGGTCTATGAAATCAGTTGCTTGCTATTCCTGCTTGTAACATATATGTAAATTTTATTTAAGAAATAAAATTGACATGCCTGGACTCCCTTCAAAATAATAGTGAAAAGCTCTTCACTTTGAGTCTCAATTTGTTTTTCTTTTGTTTTGATTTTTAGATCCTGTAAATAAGTAATTTCAAAAATAAGCACCCCCACTTGATACCTATAGAAGCAGAGACCTGGAGTCTACTGGCTTGCTAGGAATGATGTAGACAGACGCAAGTCTCAAGTTTACCATATAAAAAATCACATGTACCTAATATCTGATGGATTTATTTGGTATTAGAATGTTCTGCGGCTTAACTGTTGCTTAAATGAACAAGTATTTAAATAGATAAAGTGATCAGACCTTGTTAGAACTGCCTAAACACAATATGTTAAGAAAAATTATGCTAAAATAGATAATCTTTTAGAATTCTATTCAATATAATAGCACATCCCCTCCTTTCCTTGCCAGTTTAAACATGACTGCAACTTTTTCTTTGGTGTCTTTAATTTGGTGAACTCATAATCCCTTCTATGCATTGCTTTTGGCCATGTTGAGGATGGTAGGTCATAAACATGAATAATAAATTCCCCAAAGAGCAGATTGAAATTTTATAACCTGCCTCCATCTGCATTACTGGCTTTATCACATTCCTTACCTGGGCTCCTGTCCCAATTGGTCTGCCTAATCCCAATCCCACTTACCAATTTAGCCACAGAGCACTACTCTATCTTTAATCTCCTAAATGTGCTGTTGACTCATTCCTCCTCATACGGCACCATGGAGCCAAAACCTTCAAAAGAGAAGGAACAGCATGTAAAGACTATGCTTCATGACCCCATGTCAGATGTGACCTTATCCCTAACTGTATCTGAAGCAGGGGAGCCATGTGAAGGAGAGCCTTCATCATTCCCTCCTCCTCAGACTGCCTTGGCACCTAGTCATACACCTGCTGTGTTGTAGTAACTTGTTTCCTTGTCTGTTTCTGTGGTGATTATAATATATTGTATTTGAAGGCAGGAGTGACACTTATACATGCATGATTTTTGCATCTAGCAAAGGTTGCACATAATAGGCACATCATTAATGTTGATTAGTAAACAAAACTAAAGCTACAACTCTTCAGTAAACCATTAGAAATGGACATATATGGACAAATAAATATTTACAGCTTGAGAATGAACATATAATTAAATTGTACATAGTGTTTATTAATAAATTGTACACATAATTTCTGAAAAAATAGATAGCTCTTTCCAGTTTTTCTAGGTAGTATCAAATATGGTTATAAAATTAGAGCGACTTTTATTATGAAATACACTTTTTAAATGGCATATGTGTATGTATTATTTAATTATATTGGGTTTAATATACTCTTTCTAATTTCCTAAGGTCAAAGCTCATATAATTTATTTTACACCTATTTTATCATGTAAGCATTTAAGGCCAATCACATCTAATTTCACATCTATTATCATTCCATTAAAATATTTTCTGTTTTTCTTATGGTTTCTTCTTTGACCTATGGGTCATTTGATTTGGAAGCATATAGCTTAATTTCCAAATTTTGAAAGATTTTAAAGATTTTTTTTATTGATGATTTGATTGGTTAATTTCATTTTATTTTAAAAACATGCTTCATATAATTTCTATCAACTTAAAAATTTTGAGGCATATTTCATAGCTAAACCTATAGAATATCAACTCATTAAACATTTGAATGCCCTTATGAAGAATGTGCATTTCACTCTTTGAGGGTGAAAGGTTTTATGGATGTCAATTAAGTTAACTGGACTAGACTCCCTTCTTGTTGCACAGGGCACCTCTGAAAAAGGCAACAGCCCATCAAGGACTTATAAATAAAGCCCCCACCCTTCCAGGACAGAGCACCTAGGAAAAGGGCCGGTTGTGAGTTCCACTTCAGCAGACTTAAATGTCCCTTCCCAGCAGCTCTGAAGGGAGCAACAGAGCTAGCAACACAGCACTTGGGCTATGATAAGGGACAGACTGCCTCCTTAAGTGGCTCCCTGAACCCCCGTGTACCCCAAGAGATACCTCATACAGGAGACCTCTGGCTCACATTTAATGGGTACCTTTCTGGGACAAAGCTACCAGAGGAAAGAACAGGCAGTAATCCTTGCTATTCTGCAGCCCCCGTGGGTGATTCCCAGGCAAGCAGGGTCTGGAGTGGACCTCCAGCAGTCCTGCAGCAGAGGAGCCTGACTGTCAGAAGGAAAACTAAAAACCAGAAAGAAATAGCTTCAACATCAACAGAAAGGACGTCCACTCAGAGACCCTATCTGACAGTCACCAACTTCAAAGACCAAAGGTAGATAAACCCATGAAGATGGGAAGAAATCAGTGCAAAAAAGCTGAAATCACCAAAAACCAGAATGCCTCTTCTCCTTTAAGGGATCACAACTCCTCACCAGCAAGGGAGCAAAACAGGATGGATAATGAGTTTGATGAATTGAAAGAAACAGGCTTCAGAAGGTGGGTAATAACAAACTTCTCCGAGCTAAAGCAGCATGTTCTAAACCAATGCAGAGAAACGAAGAACATTGAAAAAAGATTAGACGAAATGCTAACTAGAATAACCAGCTTAGAGAAGAGCATAAACGACTTGATGGAGCTGAAAAACACAGCAGGAGAACTTCAAGAAGCATATACAAGTTTCAATAGTCCAATTGATCAAGCGGAAGAAAGGATATCAAAGATTGAAGATCAACTCAATGAAATAAAATAAGAAGGCAAGATTAGAGTAAAAAGAGTGAAAAGAAATGAACAAAGCCTCCAAGAAATATGGGATTATATGAAAAGACCAAATCTACGTTTGATTAGTGTACCTGAATGTGATGGAGATAATGAATCCAAGCTGGAAAACACTCTTCAGGATATTATCCAGGAGAACTTTCCCAACCTGGCAAGGCAGGCCAATGTTCAAATTAGGAAATACAGAGAACACCACAGAGATATTCCTCAAGAAGAGCAACTCCAAGGCACATAATTGTCAGATTCACCAGGGTTGAAATGAAGGAAAAAATGCTAAGGGCAGCCGGAGAGAAAGGTTGGGTTACCCAGAAAGGGAAGCCCATCAGACTCACAGCGGATCTCTTGGCAGAAACCCTACTAGCCAGAAGAGAATGGGGGCCAATAGTGTTCTTTGACTCTTCTATATACTTTCTCATTTTCAGCCTCCTTGATCCATTAATTACTGGAAGAGTAATGCAGAAATTTTCAACAACAATTGAAATTTTTTAAAACTTGAAAGAAAAATTTTTTTAAAGTCTATTGGTTTTTATTTTATTTATTTATTTTTTTGAGACAGAATCTCATCCCGTTGCCCAGGCTGGAGTGCAGTGGGGCGATCTCCGCTCACTGCAACCTCCGCCTCTGCTGACTGTGACCTCTGCCTCCCAGGTTCAAGCAATTCTCCTGCCTCAGCCTCCCTAGTAGCTGGGATTATAGGCACCCACCACCATGCCTGGCTAATTTTTATTTATTTATTTTTTTTATTTTTAGTAGAGACAAGGTTTTGCCATGTTGGCCAGGCTAGTCTCAAACTCCTGACCTCAGGGGATCCATGCACCTCGGCCTCCCAAAGTGCTGGGATTACAGGCATGAGTCACCGTGCCCACCCTCAAGTCTATTGGCTTTTGTTTCATATATTTTTAAGCTCTGTTATTAGGTGCATACATAGTTTTGATTTTTGCATATTTTTGATGAATTGACCCTTTTGTCACTACAAAATGTTCATCTTTATGCCTGGTAAGTTTTCCTTTTCCTAAGCTCTATTTTATCTAATGTTAATATAGCCACTCTAACTTTAAGATTAATACTTGCAAGATACTCTTTTCCATCCTGGCATCTTTATAGTTAATGCACTCTTCATCTAGACAACATATAGTTGAGTCTTGCCTTTCAAAAAATCTGGTTTGATGATTTTTGCCTTTTAATTCAAATGCTCAAAACTTTTACATTTAATATATTTTTTATATTCTTGGGTTTATGTCTACTGTATTGCTATTTGTTCCATCTATTTTTTGTTCATTTTCCCCCTTTTCTTTTTTTTCTTGATTCATTTTTTTTTAGCATTTGTTTTATCTTCATTTTTGGCTTATCAATATCTATCTATCTATCGATCATCTATTTATCCTTAGTTTTAAAATACATATATTAACCACTAATAATATTATTTCACTTCATACATAATGAAAATATAACACAGGGGTCCTCAACCCTTGGGCCATGGACCAGTATGGGTCCCTGGCCCATCAAGAACTAGGCCACATAGCAGGAGGTGAATGATGGGCAAGCGAGCATTACAGCCTGAGCTTCACCCCCTGTCAGATCAGTGGTGGCATTAGATTCTTATAAGAGCTCAAACCCTATTGCAAACTGTGCATGTGAGGGATGTAGGTTGCTTGCTTCTTATGAGAATCTAATGCCTGATGATCTGTCACTGTCTCCCATCACCCCCAGATAGGACCACCTAGTTGTATGAAAACAAGTGCTGGGATCTCACTGATTCTATATTATGATTCATTATTTCATTATACATTATGATGTAATAATAATAGAAATAAAGTGCACAATAAATGTAATGTACTTGAATCATCCCAAAATCATCCTGCCCCTCACCCCCCACTCCACTACCTGGTCTGTGGAAAAATTGTCTTCCATGAAACCGGTCCCTGGTACCAAAACAGTTGGGGACCACTGTTATAACAGTATACTTCCATTTTTCTCTATTTCCATCTTTGTGTTATTGTCATTTATTTTACTTCTACATTGTCCTAATCCCCATTACATTATTATCTTTGTTCTAAATAGTAAAGGATATATTTTTAAAACAAAAAAAAAATGAAGAAAATCCTTTTCTATTTTCCCATATATTTACCTTTTTTAAAACACATTATATCATTTCCCTACTGATGTAATATAATGATAATATTGTGTTCCTAATAAACATCCTTTCAAATTCTTAGACATGCACATTTTCTAGCAATGCATTCTCTCAACCTTTATTTTATTTTATTTTTGAGATGGAGTCTCGCTCTGTTACCAGGCTGGAGTGCAGTGGCATGGTCTTGGCTCACTGCAACCTCCACTTCCTGGGTTCAAGCTATTCTCATGCCTCACCATCCAGGTATGTGGGATTACAGCCATACACCACCATACCCAGCTAATTTTTGTATTTTTAGTAGAGATGGGGTTTCACCATGTTGGCCAGGTTGGTGTTGATCTCCTGACCTTGTGATCT
This sequence comes from Ateles fusciceps, assembly GCA_036589455.1. Taxonomy (NCBI): domain Eukaryota; kingdom Metazoa; phylum Chordata; class Mammalia; order Primates; family Atelidae; genus Ateles; species Ateles fusciceps. The sequence continues at coordinate 766,732 of JAZHEH010000681.1, read as the reverse complement.
GCCCACCTCAGCCTCCCAAAGTGTTGGGATTACAGGCATGAGCCATGGCACCTGGCCAACCTTACCTTTATTAAAAATAACCTCGCTCCATAAAGTTGGGAATAGTAGACACTGGGGGACAAACAGATGGAGGAGAAAGGAAGGTAGGAAAGGGTTGAAAACTGCCTGTGTACTCTGCTTACTCCCTGGATGAGGGGGATCAAGTGTACCCCGTGTAGAGAAAACTCTCTACCTGTGCTCTTCCTGTACTCTTACACCATAACCATCATCAACACAGAAGGCTTCTGTAACAAACTGTGAGGTTTTGTCCCCACACACCAAGCAGCAGACACCAGCTGGGTGTCCTGTAATTCAGTTCTGACATTATCTACTCAGAAATGGTGTCAGATCCCACAGGTTGAGGGCTCAGTTCCCAGGACTATCCCCCTGCCCCACCACCCCATTCACAAGTCTCTAGAACTTCTGCCTGACTGGCTTCAAGTCGGGATACTCCCTCTTTTGGGTTCAATTAATTTGCTGGAGCAGCTGAAGGAACTCAGGGAAACACTGACGTTTACCTGTTTATCTAAAAGGATATTGCACAGGGTACAAATAAAGAGATGCATAGGGTGAGGTATGGAAGAAGGAGCATGGAGCTTCCATGTCCTCCATAGGTGTGCCACCCTCCAGGAACCTCCATGTGTGCAGCTATCCAGAATCTCACTGAACCCTGTCCTCCTGGGATTTTATGGAAGCATTCCTTTCCCCAGGGTGTAGGGTGGGACCTTCTCATAGGTGGAATAAATAGCAATATGGTAGACATAAACCCAAGGATATAAAAAATTACGTTAAATGTGAAGGTTCTGAGCACTTGAATTAAAAGGCAAAAATCATCAAACCAGATTTTAAGATCCACAATCAGAAAGGCAGAGGAACATTAGAGTCCTGTTTGGGGCAGGTGAAGGGAAGGTAGGTCAGAAGGCTGCCGCCGAGGCCTAACACATCCAACCTTATAACAAAAGACTGTAACAAGGGCTATGAGAGTTCTGAGGTGGGACCCACAGATGGGACCCAATGTATAATCATAACACCACGTACCCCCAAACTCAGCATCATGCAATATAGCCACTTAACAAACCTGTATTCTGAATCTAAAACAAAAGTAGAATTTTTGGAAAAATAAAGTCCTAACTCAATTTTTGAAGGATTTTTTTTTGCTGGTTATAGAATTTAGGTTAGCAAGTTTATTATGTGTTCGTTGGTTATTTCAGTACTTTGTGTTCTTTGTTTGCATTGTTCTGATGAGAATACTATAGTCTTATATATATTCTGCTCAATGTAATGTGTCTTTTATCCTCTGACTGCTTTTAAGATTTTGTCTTTATCACTAATTTGCAGTAGGCTTTGCTAAACTTACGCTAATTTATGACATATCTTGGTGTAGTTTTTTGAGGTATGTGTTTAATGGGGTTCAGTGAGTTTCTTTAGAATATAAGTTTATAGTTTTTATCAAATTTGAGAAAACTTCAGGTATTATTACCCCAAATGTTTTTTTCCTGCTTATTTTTTCACACCCCTTCCTCCTTCTCTCTTCAGAGACTCAACTTAAGTGGCTTAGACAGCTTGCTATTGTTCCCTAGGTCACTGAGTCTATGGTTTTTTTTTTTTTTTAATTCTTTTTCCTCTTTGTCTTATAGTTTGGCTTTTTGCTATTGCTATGTTTCAAATTTACTGATCCCTTTTTCTGCAATATCTAATATGATCGTAAGCCCATCCAATGAAATTGTCATTTCAGACAGTGTATTCTGCAGTTCTAAAAGTTCTATGTGTTTCTTTTTTATAGGGTGCATTTATTTCCTTATTATGTTTATTTTTTCGCTTAATTTATTGATATTTATAACTTTTAAAGTCCTCAACTGCTACCTTCATCCTCTCTTCATTTCTTCTATTTATAGATCATATTTTATGCTTCTTGGTATGTTTAATAATTTTTGTTTGGATGGTATACATTGTGAGTTTCACAGTGTTGAGGGACTAGATATTGCTGTCTCCTTCTAAAGAATATTGGGCTCCTTTGGAAGGCTATTAAGTTATTTGTGTAAGCTCAATTCTGAAGTTCATTTTTAAGCTACAAAGCTAGTCTAGAGTAGCCTTTAGTGTGTTTTTTTCTACTGTTAAGATGTGACCCTTCTGGATTCTCTTTTGCATGCTTGAAGTCAACAAGTCAACATGTCTCTCCATTTTGGCTAGCTGGAAGTGAGCTATCTCATAGCCTTGTATAAGCAATTAGAATTTTTCAGTTTACAGCTCCCAGTAGTCCTTTGCCTGGCCTTGTACAATCTCACCCTATACTTGCATATTGCTTTTTCAGCTTAAGAATCCAGGGAACCTCTGTGCAGTTTTCTGGAGCTTGTTTTCTGTGTAGTTTCCTTCTCTCTGATACACTGGTCCACAAATTTCAGCTGCCTCAGCTTTCCTAGGCTAATTTATGTCTCCTTAATCCAGGGAGGCTGCCTAGCCCTGCTTGGCTTCCCCTTCCCTAGTCTGGAAAATGCTTCAGTTAAAAAACAGGGGTAATTATGAGTTTCACTTTGCTTCTTCCCCTTCTCCGGCCATACTTATGCATTGCCTACTATTCAATATCTAAAAATAGTTTCTTTTTAATTTAAAAACATTGTCTTATTTTCTAGTTGTTTATGGTAAAAGTACAAGAATAGTTCAGAGTTAAAAGTTTCTTGGATATTTGAAAAGAGACAAAATCTCAACAGCAGAGTTCTGGAAAAGCAGTACAGATAATTGTCAAATACTGCTTATCATTCCCTCTCAAACAAAGTAAAGAAAACAATTCAATAATCCTTTGGTCTCCATCTCTTGGTAATCTGAAATATCTATCTTATTGTTTATTTTAAAAAGAAACACAGTAAGGCTTAGAACAGCAAAGATCAATCTTGATTTTGAAAAGATCCTAAAACAAGCCTATAAAATATGCTTGTCATGATTCTAGTTATAACAATTTTCTTGACATCATTTTCCTCTGTGAGGCTGTGAGTTCCATGAGAGACTAGTAGAAATAGGGAAGGTTCTTATTAAGTATATTTTTTAAGTGAATGAATTGATAACACATGGCTTGCTAATTCAAAGGCTGAAAACAATATGAATTTCTCAGAAACATTAGACGGGTGAGGAAGGGGTCAAGCCAGGGGAAGGTGCGATTTCAGGGAAGCCATAGCCTCTAGACATACTGTTCAAAGCATCTTCATAATGTCAGTCCAAATCCAATAAAGGTCTGTACGAAGGTGTCCAACTAAGTGCATGGACTCAGTAGTGCCCAGTTGACCACACAACCAACTGGAAAGGGATAGATTTTGGAATCTAACTCTATATATTTGTTAGGTCTATGATAACAAAGTACCACAAACTGGGTGGCTTAAACAACAGACATTTAGTGTTTCACAATTCTAGAACCTAGAAACTCAAAATCAAGGTGTCAGCAGAGCTGGTTTGTCCTGAGGACTGTGAGGAAAAGCCTATTCCATGCCTCTCTCCTAGCTTCTGGTGGTTTGCTGGCATTTTCGACATTTCTTGGTTTGTAGAAGCATTACTTTGATCTCTGCCTTTGGCTTCACATAGCATTCTCTCTGTGTGCATGTCTGGGTCCAAATGTTTCCCTTTTACAAGAATACCAGTCATATTGGATTAGAAACCCACCCTATTCCATATGACCTCATCTTAACTTTATTAATTTCATCTACAACAACCCTATTACTAAATAAGGTGACATTCTGAGGTACTGTAGGTTAGGACTTCAACACAAGAACTTGGGGGTGGTGGTGGCAAAATTCAATCCATTATATCAATAGACCTAAATTTGAATCTTGTCTCTTTCTTTTGCTTGCTTGACTTATTTTCACATTTAAAAATGGAGATTAAGTCACCATACTATTTGCACACAAAAAATTAAAAATGAAGATAACAATGCTTACCTTGCAAGGAAGTTGTAAAGATTAAATGAGATAATGTTCACAAAGCACTTAGCTGGAATTTGACACATGATAAGCACTCAATACTTGGTGGCTTTCACTGCTCTAAGCCAAATGCTCTTTGATTGATTAACTATATTGTGCTACTCCTGAATATAATTGAGAAATAAGTCCATTTTTCATTTGTTTCATTTGCCCATTGGAAATAGGTCTACTTCTGTGAAATGTTTCTCAGATTGGTTTCTGGAGGAGGCAGGAAGAAAACTGCTGAATCACAAGTGCTTAAATAATTAAGCCTAAGAGAGAGAAAGTTGATAATAAACACTTTTCCTTGCGTTATAATTGCAGAGCAATATCTTATAGATAGTTAACTCTAGAGGCTTTATTGATTTAACCAAAACCTAATCAACTAACAACTCAGATATCCTGTTGGAAGCATTTCTCCAGAGAGTTATTGTGATTAGGAGCTGGCCTCCTTCTGGGCTGTGGAGCTGCCACCCTGCTTGCATTTGGTCAAGTAATTTTTCAGCTGAGTGATCATCCCAAAGGACATTGTTTCCCTTACTACGACTCCCCTCCATTTCGCTAGCCACAGCAAATTAGTCCCAGCTCTGCTTCTCAGAATGGCCAAGGCTTTCATTTGAGACTCCCTTTCCTTTGGATATGAAGGGCATACCTTTACAAATTCAAAGAGTTTAAAAGGAAGGTCTTATAATCGTCATTGCTTCCATAGGATCATGGTATGGTTTCTATTGCCTGAACCCCTTTTTCCTAGTGTAACTGCAAAACTGGTTTTTAATTTGTTTGTTCATTTTTTTCTTTCATGACTTTCTAGAGGGAACATCTTTCAGAAATTAGGGGAATGCATTTTTACTGCTCTTGGGATCCATATTGAGGGATTTTTTTTTTTCCTGGCACATGATATGGTTTGGATTTGTGTCCCCACCCAAATCTCATGTCAAATTGTAATCCCTGATGTTGGAGGCAGGGCATGGCAGGAGGTGACTGGATCATGGGGGTGGATTTCTTCTTGCTCTTCTCATGATTGTGAGTGAGTTCCCATGAGACCTGGTTGTTTAAAAGTGTTTAGCACTTCTCTCTCTCTCTCTCTTCCTTTTCCAGACTTGTAAGACATATCTGCTTCCCTTTCATTTTCCACCATGATTGTAAGTCTTCTGAGGCCTTCCCAGCCATGCTTCCTGTACAGCCTGTGGAACTGTGAGTTAATTAAACCTCTTTTCTTTATAAATTACCCAGCCTCGGGTAGCTCTTTATAGCCATGTGAGAGTGGACTAATAGAGGGCAGTACTAGCCTCTCAAACTTTCTCCTTGGGGTGATGGAGTGTTTTAACTGACTGTAAACTTGGAAAGCATCCCTGGGTCTGCTTGGCCTTCCTCTGCCCTCTTTCTTTCACTACAGAGAAAATTCCTCCACTGTTCTTCTTCCTTTGTAGGTAAAGACCAACTTCCCTCTTAGTAGGTATTCACCTAAGTTTTGCAAGAAGCTTGCAGGCCAAGGTGGCTTATCATACCATAGTCTGTGTCCTTTAACTTAGTCTTTATTAGTAATAATGGGGATATGTGGGGTTACTACTGATTTGCTCTTGGTTCTACTTCTCAAAATTTTTGGAACTCAGAAAGAGATGTGGAGTGAAATTTTGGAGGGTCTTGTAGGAGGCCAATGTTGGCCAACCTAAGAGTCATTGGCAAAGTAGATCTCTTTAGCTGAGTGAAGATGTCTGGGAAGGAACAAATTCCCTATATATGCCATTATAATTTTAACCAGAGACTAAAGAATCTGTACTTAGAATGGGCAAGTCCAACAATGAAGTGAATATTAGATGCCCAACACCCCTAGAGAAGCAGAAAGAAGTAATATTTATTGAGCAGCCTCTAAGAGCCAAGTTCTGTGGTGAAATTATTTACATAATTTCTTTTAGTATTGAAGGATGTGGAATCGGGCAGAAAGTCATAGAAGATGCCATTTGCCTTGATTAACCTTTTCTAGTTTGTGAGAAAAGGGTAAAAAAATCAATTTTTTGTCATGAAACATAGACTGTTAAAGGGAACGATTACTTTGAATGGACTACCTCAGGCAGCGAACCAAGGATTTTCCTAGTTTCTTTCTTAGGGAAATGATTCTTCAAACACTAATCCTGAATTTTGCCTCTTGAACAGCTTATAGTTTAGAGATAGAAAGAATATTACAGATAATGAAGTCTTGGTACTGGATTCTTTTTAGAGAGGAGGAGCAGATCGAGAAGCATAAGGCAATTGCCCAAGATCACAGTGACATCTAGTAGGAGATCTGGAATCAGAAGTTCAGTCTTTCAGACTTTGCCTGGTGCTCATACCACTCTGCTCTGCTGTCCCCCTCACCAGGCAGTTACTGACAACAGTTGACCACTTCCACCATCTATTTTTAGGGCTATCTTTTTCTGGTGGATGGGTAAGCACTCAGAACCCCAAAGCAGCCTTCTAAGGTGAGTCCTTCACTTAGTAACTATTTCTCAGAAGCTTATGTCATTCTTACCATTCCTACAAATTAGCATCTACTGTCTTTCCTTTAAGATGCCAGGCATCACACAGCTACCCGATGGCAGCTACAACTTGTCTTTTTGACAAGACAGATAGTATTTCAGCAGAATTATGTTCTGTAGCATCAATCACCCTGACAGGATATATGATAATAATTACGAGACTCACCATGTACCCCATTACACTTTTAAGTTGTTCATTGAGATTTACATTTTTCCTATTACCCTGTCTTGTTGGCAATTTGTTGAAATTCTCCAGTGGTGTAATAATTTCTTAAGTGCTTTGCCTCTGGTATACCTAAAGAAATTAGTCAGTATGTATAGTTGCTGACATTTATTTTGGAATGATTTGAGAATCATCTGGGATTAAGGACCAGATCAGATGTCACCTTCTTTGGGAGTGTATTGAGAAGCTGTTCTTGACACCCCCAGACTGGACCACATGCTCACTTTTTGGCTCCTGTGTACCCTGCATTTCCCTCCATCGCAACCCTCATCTCTCAACACTATTACTATTTCTTTATGAGTTTTTCTCCTTTGTTATGAGTTCTTTTAAGACAGAATTTTTGTAGTCAGATGCACCTGGGTTCAAGTCCTGACTCTGCCACTTACCAGCAGTGCATTTTGTCATAGTTATTTAAACTATCTGAATTTCAATTAACTCTTCTGTAAAATGAGCATAGTAATAACCCCTTGAAGAGAAGTTTTAAAGATTAATTGAGGACCTGTGTATAAAGTACACTGCATAGAATTGTACAAATCAAGCATTCACTAAGTGAGAGCTAGCATTATATTTTTAAAATTATTATTCCATGGCAAAGCACAATGCCTGTCATAGAGTGGATGTTAAAAACAAATGCATGTTGAATAAACAGATGACCACCAATATTACTTAAACTCTTCTAGTGTGATTCTATTTTCCATGTTATACCTGATATTATAGTTATGTTTACTTGCCTCAGTATCCTTCTTCGAGTTTTTAGTCCAAGAGAGAAGACATTGATTTTATCCTTGCCAAAGGGAAAGGTAGATGTGAGATAAGTGAGAGAGGTTTAATGTTAATATTTTCTGGCTTCTATCCCAGCCTCTCCCCTAGCTGCAAAAGATACCAGATGCCTGTGAGAAAGTCAACTCAAGCACCCTCCACACATGTTTAACAGTTAGAAGCTCCAGGCTACAATCAGCAGGGCTCAGAAGTGCTAGAGCCTGTTTCTGAGCCTTGAGCATTGTCCCTTCTGAGAACCGACTGGGGCAGGTCTGATATTTTTTGGTGCACAATAAAATTCCTATGCTCATTGTCAAAATACTGAAATAATTATTTTCCAGGGGAAAACATTATATTTCTGCCTTAGCTCCTTAAATGACCCCATGTATGTGCACCCTGGCCACCATAGACCCTCTCCTGGATCTCCTGAACCTTTTCAAGGTCCAGCAACCTAAGAGTTAATCCCTGGCATGGCAAAGGGCCTCCAGGACTGCATCCATTCTAGCTGCTTGGTGCCTGCTTACCAGCTGCTAAGTAGTTTGAATAGCACCTTTTTGCACAGGTAGCTGAGCTGTTCCCCTGACCCGCTTCTTGCTCTTGCGGGTTTTTTCCTCTCTTTGCATCTGGCTGATAATCTGCTTTGGTCCTGCCAGCTCCTGGGACCACCCTTCCCTACCATTCAGCTCTCCCCAGTTCTCCTCTGTCTAGTCTATCCTTGGCACCCTCTGCATATGGTATGTCTGGCAGTGGTTGAAGTCTCCTTGATCAAAGGCTCTTCTCAAACCTCATGTTAAGGGTGCAACTTAGCCTTTGATTATGGGCCCCACCGCTTGGGGTAGGTTAACCAGATATTCTGTGTGTACAGGACATGTCCTGTATGTAATGATTTCAACTTGTATCTTACAATGATTTTGTCAGGATATTTAAATGTTCTTATTTCAGCTTTTAAAGAAAAATACAGCAATTAAAGCTATTTTTCAAATTTAGCTGAGTTTCTTGCTTTTTTGCCTCCTTAAAATCTGGTAACCTTACTTTCCTACCGTGAGGAACACAATTTTACCCTCATTTTCCTGCAGGTTTTTTAAAAATCTCTAGGCTGATGTTTTGCTTCTGTTTTGTGTAAGATACTGTGTGTTATACAAACTAGGGGGTCTACACTAATTGCCTGATAATTAGGACACAAGCAATAATTACTGAATCCATGAACAGATGAATGAAAGAAAATAGTTTGCCCCATACGATCTCTTTCCCTTTAGGATTCCATTTAGAATACAGCAGAGCCTTTGAGTCTGAATAAAGAGTAGCTATACTGGAAGCTAAACTCTATCAGGAGGAAGCCATACTGCTTTTTTACTGCCACTGCTCTCTATATTTAATTGCCTTTTGTTTTTCTCTTAGCAATTAGTAAAGTGCCAGTCTGTGTCAGATGTGGTTCCAAGAGAAGATGTTTTTGTCCACACTTGAGCCAAAGTGTTAAAGGAACAGCAGCACACTTTAGGTGGGAGGTGGGGGAGAGTGGAGATAGAAAGTAATTAATATTTATTGAGCAACCATCATGTACTTTTTTAGACATGATCTCATTTTATCCTCACAGCAACCCTGCAAAGTATATTCTAAATAAAGGATCAGGTTTAGCCAGGCTAGGTAACTTGCTCAAATCCTAGAGTTACTAAATGGAAGAACTTGCATTTAAACCATGGTCTTTCCACACAAAACCATCCTGCCTCCCATTGCTAGGAGTATCATGGTGACTGGTGATAGCAGGAGTGATCAAAGCCAGAGAACTCAAGGAGAAGGTAACATCTTAAGACTGTGTCAGACCCACTCATTCTCTATCCCTTCCCCTCTCTATTTCTTGTTTCTACCTTCCATTTATTCATTTATATTATATTTATTAAGGACCCCTTGGTGGCAGCCATGGTTCTAGATTCTCTGGATCATGATGAGCTGATAAATAAGATATACATAGTCCCTGATCTTGTATAGTAATATTCTAGGATAGATTACAGAAATTGAAAAACTGATTTCAAGCATGATGTAATTGTTAAAGTTATTTTGGAAACATGTAAGAAGATAATAGAGTATGGCAGTTGTTGGAGAGGTGGGGATCAGCAAAGGCCTTGTGGAGATAGAAATATGTGGGTTGCAGTGTGAGAGATAAGAATTTAGCTATGCCAACAGTTGGAGATGTGTTGTTTCAGGGAGAGGAAAACTGCAAGAGGACAAAGATATGATGCATTCATGAAAATGTAATATGATTGGCTTATCTTTCAAGTGAGAAAGCTAGAAAATCCCAGATTTGTTTCATTAAGGAAGACAGCCCATTACAATAGGAGAGATCATGAGACCTGAGTGCTCAGGAAAGGATATTACATAGAGAAATATTTGGGTAGAGAACAGGACAGCCATACAGGCTAGTTTGATTACAAGCACCTGAAGAAAGCAGAGGCAGTAATTAAGAATAATTAAATGAGCAAATGAAGAAATGAGGGACTGAGGGGACACTTAAGGTTGGCTCATTTGATAAATAAAATCTCCAACTACAGTGGCAGCTCTGACTTTGCTGGTTTTGAAACTTCATTTGGAATGAGAAGACAGCAAAATTGTAACAAGCCACTTTGCACTGGCAAAGACTATACTGAGCGGCAGCTGGAATTGTGATCAAATTCAGTCTCCCCAATTCTGTAATTACAGACTGTTTTTCAAAAGTGTAGGTAGGTAGGCTGATTAAACTACATGCTCTAAAATAGCCAAATGCTTCCTCCAAATGTTTAACATACAAGCGAGGCCCTTCATCACAAAATACTTTCTGTATTAAATATTAATTGAAATAATTTCATTTTTGTAGATTCAATACTTAAAATACCAATTTAGATGATGGATCATGAACTTTAAAGCTGGAAGAAACAGTAAATGTATCTTTCTCCCTACTCCCTGCATTGACAGCTGGGGGAGCTGGAACCCAGGGAGATAAGTGAGTGTCCAGGATCAAAGCCAGATTATGAAGTTAAACTAGGATATTGTGTGTGTGTTTTTTTCTTCAGATTAAAATGAAAAAGAAAATCAGGTTGATACAGAGCCTCAGTTCTAGCTGAACTGTCAACTAATGGTATATGAAACTTTCCTGATATTTTCTTGCTTTGACAAATATTTATTTTTCTGGCTTTTATCTCTAACAAAGTCTTCGGACTACAGTGATTGTTGCTATTAGAAATCTGGATGACATCCTATTAAAAGTGTGTGTGTATGGGGGACGACTTTTGTAAATATGGCACGGTGAGCTAATTATGAATGGTGGAATATTCCAGAATCTTCTGCTTCCCCTGTGTGCCATGAGAAAATGCTTTGCAAGCTTTAGAATCATAAGAAACTAGTGTGCTTCTCCTTTTTATTCAATCTATACTAAGCACCTACTTTAATCTCAGTTGTATCTTGGGTACAAAATGTTGTAGTTGGGGTGGGGTGTAGAGACATACTCCAGTCTCAGAAAATTTACCATTTAGATGACGATTTTGGTAATGAGTAGACAAAAATGGATGTCTGTAATGGAGGATTAAAGGGGCAAATACAATTGCTAGTAGAGCTGGAATGGATATTTTTGCAATGCAGGCTTAGAAGTGAAAAACAGTGAGCGATCAACAACTGGTTAGAACTATTTCTCCCTTTGTCAGGGAGAAGGGAGTTGAAAGGTGCATAAATAAAGCCAGCTAAGACAGTTCTGTTGCGCTCTGATTTGAAATTAGGTGGGGGTTGGAGGAGTAATTCAGAACTTTTCCTAACTTCAGGATTTAAGTGATTCCATGTCTCTGTACTAAGAAAAGACTGGGCTATGGGAATAATGTAATATATTGGCCACATGCACAAGAGATTATATGGACTGATGCCCAGAAACCCATTAGTAATAGCTAAGTAAGTCTCTCTCTGTCCCCCATCGGCCTACTGGCAGACATTGCTAATCAATCATGACATTTCTTTCCCCTCTGAGACTTAGAATCTTTCTCCACACCACGTTCCAAAACAAACACTAACAAATGTTATAAAACTGACTTCTAATCCTTGTGCTAAGTCATATGGTACAAAGTAAAGGGACATCAGCAGTGCTTGGAGTAGCCCAAAAGAAGAGATGGCATGAGCTGGGCTTTGAAGGATGGGTACAATTTGAGCAAATGGAAAAGAATCTTGGGGAAACAGCACCATAGACACTTAAGTGTAGAGAAGGTAATGAGTGTGGCAGTTTGGAGGAGACTAAAGATGCTGACCTACATAGATGAAATAGAGTTGGACAAGAACCGTAAGTCAGGTTGTGCCAAACATTCTAAAAATTTGTTGTATTTGGAAATAAGGTGTTATTATAGGCTGATGCAGAATTGCAGAATTGTGATGTGGTAAAAGTTGTGATCAAGCTCCTTTGGAGAACAAGGCACTGGAGTTAGGGAAGCCAGCTAAGGAAGATATTAAGGGAATGCAAGAGTGAGGTGAGGATGCCCTATTCTGAGGATGATGGGCAAAGGCTGGAGGAAATGCAACTTCTTTTATTCACCAAATATGTATTGAGTATAATTTCTGTGTTGAGCACTAATCTAGGTGCTGGGATACAGCTGAAAGCAAGATAAATAAGATCACTACTTACTGGCATTTACGCTGTAGTTAGGAGAGACAGACATGGAACATGTTGGCTTGGTTTATTTCAGGTACTTCTTATCATTATATCTCTTATTTTTATAAATAAAACTGAATAATATGGCAGAGAGCTATGGAAGGAAAGGGTGCACTTTAGATTTAGCGGTCGGCAGTACCTAAGCAGATGACACTGGAGTTGATACCTCAGTGATGAGAAGGAGCTTGATATGATTTGGCTCTGTGTTCCCACCCAAATCTCATCTCGAATTGTAATCCCCATGTGTTGAGGGAGGGACTTGTAATTCCCACGTGTTGAGGGAGGGAGGTGATTGGATCATGGAGAGGTTTTCCCCATGCTGTTCTTGTAATAGTGAGTGAGTCTGCATGAGTTCTGTCGTATTAATTAGTGTTTGGAAGTTCATCCTTTGTGCTTCTCTTTCCTAACTAGTGAAGAAGGTGCTTGCTTCCCCTTCGCCTTCAGCCATGATTGTAAGTTTCCTGAAGCCTCCCTAGCCATGTGGAACTGCGAGTCAATTAAACTTCTTTCCTTTATAAATTGCCCAGTCTTGGATACTTCTTTATAGCAGTGTGAAAATGGACTAACACAGAGCTACCATGCAAAGATTGGGGTATGAGCTCTGAAGGTAAAGGACCCAGTAAGTGGGAAGGTTCTGAGACAGATAAACTAGGGTACATGGTCACCCTTCTTCTGAGGTCCTATCTGCATTGGTCTTATCATCTCTTGATCTCATTTTTACCATTCTTTCTCTCTACCCATCCTTCTGAGCCACACAGACCTCCTAACTGATTCTCAGACACACTAAACATGATGCTCTTTCTCCAGATAGCTTCACAGCTCATTCTCTTTTTTTTTTTTCCTTTGAGACAGGGTCTTGCTCTGTCACTCGGGCTGGAGTGCAATGGTACAATCACAGCTCAGTGTAGCCTCCACTTCCTAGGCTGAAATGATCTGCTCACTTCAGCTTACCAAGTAGCTGGGAGTACAGGCATGTACCACCATGCTTGACTGTTTTTAATTTTTTTCTGTAGAGATGAGGTCTTGCTATGTTGCCCAGGCTGGTTTAGAACTCCTGGGCTTAAGCAATCTTGCCTTGGGTGTTCTGAAGTTTTGGGATTATAGGAATAAGCCACCATGCCTGACCTCATTCTTTTACTTCCTGTAGGTATCCATGCAAACACCAACTTATCGGAGAAGCCTTTCCCTGAACATTTTATGTAAATTGTATTTCACTCACTCCCACACTTCCTAGTCCCCTTCCATGTCTTATTCTTCTTCATGGTGCTTATTTTTCTTCATTGCACTCCATTATTTCTTTTTGATTTTGCTCCATGGTTCTTATATTCTTGCTTATCTCTGTATTGTTTTGTTTCTTCCCACTAGAGTGAGTGTTCCATGAGGCAGGGAAATTTCTCTGATCACTATTGTACTCCCAGAATCTAAAACAAGGCCTGGCACATGGCTTGATAAATACTTGTAAAATTAATGAAAGAACGTTAAGATAAACAGTGCTCAGCTGTTTGGATGTAGCTGTAGCCAGTAACAGCAAAGTCAAAGCTCAGCTTCCTTCCCTGACCCTGTAGAGTCAGTGTATCCCAAAGCTGTGGCATCTTCAACTCTTGCGATTCTTCATGTTCTCCTGCCTAAATATGCACATAATCATGTGTTCCAAGAACTGCTGAACTTGCCTTTCTTCTAAGTACATCTAATTGAACGATCTGTGTTTCTACCTGAGCTTTTTCAACATATGTCCTCTCTTGAAAGTTTGCTATAGTAACCAACACACCTTTTTTTAAGTTCTTCAGTGGATTTTTTCCAAATCAGGTTAAGAAGTATTTCCTAGGAGCTTTATGGTAGACAGCTCAACCTAACCTAAGCCTCTGCCTCATTTCCCACTATTGTATGTCAGGCCGCTTATATTTATTCAACAGGAAAGGAGCCACTTCGACTTCTCTAGGAATGCCCTGATTTTCTAACTTCAGGATGCAGGTTACCCCATGCCTCTGTACTAAGAAAGGACTGGGTGATGGGAATAATGTAATATATTGGTCACACACACAAGTATTTCCTAGGATCTCCATGGTAGACAGCTTGGGATACACTTACACAATATAAGAGTCCTGGTGACTTTGCAATATTATTTCTTCTGTTTTGAATATTCTTGGAAAATTCTGATAGCCCTTTAATTATTTAAAACTCAACTCATGGAACTCCACCAAAAGCTTCCTTTGGCTCATTTAAAGAGAGATGATTCCTTTTTCCTTAATTTTAATCACTGTATTTTATTACATATTTGACATACTCATCATACTCCATTGCAAATATTTCCTAAAACGTCTTCCCCATTACCCAATGTCCTTGCTAAGGGCAAAGACTACATACCATCTCTTTTGCTGAATGGTACCTGGCATATGTAATAGACAATAAAAGATCATAAAAAATAAGAAATAACATGTCAAGATGGCTTTGAGTTCTAGAAATAATAGAAATGTTTTAGCCATCCCTAATTTTGATTGAAACCACTAAGTTTGAAGTGTTTGAAATATGTCACATCTATTCAACACCTTTTGATACTGAGGAGGTAGCACAGAGCAAAGAAGTGCCTATCATTCATATAGTCTCTAATTTTATTACCATATAGAACCTTTGTTCTTATTGATCAGACTGTTATGTTAGATGGCTTTATTTTCCACAAGGTCTTTTGCTGCTATTTCTCCTTCAGGGCTCAGAAGATGATACTTCACTTTTTTGCTTGACAAAGTATTTTCATACTCTAACCCATGCAGAAATGGGGTAGTATATTTAACTCATAAGAAACACAAAGCATTAGCACACACAACATAGTTTGTAACTTCCAATACAAAAGGCAGTGTAGCACTGTGGTAGAGCAAGGGTTTTGCAACCAGAGAGAACTAGTTTTAAGTCCTGGCTCTGTGATTTTCTGCCTTTGTGAAGTAGGGACCCACAGAACTTCAGATTCAACATATATAAAATAGAATAATTCATTCACAAAGGCAGTTATGAGAACTTGGTACAGTTCTTGGCACATAAACATTTAAGTACATGGTTTCACCTATTGTTTTCAAGGAGGTTAGGTTTTAATGATAAGATAAAGGTCATACCTAAGATATCTGGAAAATAATCACAACATTGGGTAACAAAGTGGTACCCTAGAAAGTTTGTTTGTGGGCTTGTAATAATCAGAAAACATTTCCAAAATAGAAAGAGTAATTTGAAGAGGACTGTAAAGGATGAGTAGGAATGGACTAGACAGAAATAGACAGGGCATCTCAAGAAGCCAGTGAATAGTTTATGAAGGTTGGGTGAACCTTAATCATAAATTCAAAGCATGTCCAGTGTATAGAAAACAGGGTCTGTTGCTGCTGTTGTTGTCACTTCCCTTCAAGAGGACATGTAAGGCCAGCAGGGAGCCAGGCTCAAAGACAAAGAACAGATGCAGAGAGAACAGGGTTTACAGTCTTACCTGGTTCCCTCAGGACGGCTCTTGAAGCTCCCTGATCCTAGAGCGTGAGAGCTGTATGCTCTTCCAGCTGTCAGTCCAGACAGAGAATACCTGCAGCTAAGGAACTATGGGACTTCCCTTCAGCCTGGCCTGGTTAACACGTGGAACTGGCCTGAATAAATGCCCCTTGTGGTCAGCTACAGGAAATTCCTACATCTTAGGAAAAAGTTGCTCAAGCTGAGGCATTTTGAAAACATCCTTCAATTCCTGCTCAAAGGCAGCAGAAAGAAAGATATGTGTGTGTGGAAGAATAGAGCATTTAACTGCTCTCTGTAAGGTTGAAAAGAAGGAAGTTATGCAAGCATATTTAACACATTGCAATATTGTAGTTCATGAGGTTTTTCTAAACTAAGTGATTTCTGACCCGATGACAATGAATTTAAAACTTGGGTTGGAGCCAGGCTCAGTGACTCATTCCAAATGCAGTAGCTCATCCCAGGCCCAGTGGCTCCCAGCACTTTGGGAGGCTGAAGCGGGCAGAACACTTGAGCTCAGGAGTTTGAGGTCAGTTTGAGCAACATGGCAAAACTTCGTCTCTACAAAATATACAAAAAAAAAAAAAAAAAAAAAAAAAATTAGCCAGGCATGGTGATATGTGCCTGTGGTTCCAGCTACTGGGAGGTTGAAGTCGGGGATCACTTGAGCCTGGCTACAGTGAGCCGTGATCATGCCACTGCTCTCCAGCCAGGGTGACAGAGTAAGACCCTGTCTCAAAATAAATAAAAAAACGAACTTGGGTTTGAGTGGGGGTGCATGTTCTTAGGTGTATATAGTTATGTATTAGCCCTTTGTGGTACACTTCCATGGCAAACATTTTACTATAGCTGCTCTCTCCAAGGTCACTAGTCATCTCCAGATATGAAACTCATGATTTTTTCCTCTCAGTTCTCAGCCTTCTTGCTCAAGCTGCCTCATTTTCTCTTTCCTTTGACTATTTCCTTTGGAAGATTAAGATAATGTACCTTGTCTTAAAGCTGTTGACTACTTTTCTTACCCAGTTACTTGAAGTTAGGGAATGTATCTTATTCATATTCCTAATCTGTCCACCACAGTAATTTTCAAGTACAAATGTTTAAATCAAGGAATAGCATTGCTTTTTAAATATGAGTCAAGGACTTCTACAATGAGTTATGTTGCTTTGCCTTTCTAATTTGTACTCATCACAAATTTCTGATGGGCCTCTTTTCTTAGCATGAGATGGTGCCTTTGATTCCTGTTATTATCTATACACATAGACCTTTCTTATGACTACGTGTGCATCCACAAGTTTGGAAGAGAAATACTGGATGTAACAACTCTGAGCCATATGATACTGTAGAGCTGAGTGAGAGTTTTGAAGCATCTATCTGTGTGCCAGGAGCCAGCAGAATTGCAATCTCACCTTTATTCACTGAGTAACATTAGGCAAGTCATTTATTTCCCCAGTTTTTTTGAAACAGGGAAACAAAGCACAAGGAGATACTCGCCTGAGAGGTTGGTTGCAACGGTCAAATTAGGAAATATTTGTGAAAATGCTCTGTGACACATGAAAGGCTGTGTAACTTGGTTTAATGATGGTATTACATAGTTCCACATTGAACTGTATCTTAAACTGGAGAAGATTTAATAGGGGAAATGAAGAAACATCAGCCTGTTCAAAATATATTTTAACATAAATCAAAATATATGTTATTTTCTTTTTTATTTTAAGTTCTGTGGAACATGTACAGATTGTGCAGGATTGTTACATAGGTACACACATGCCATGGGGGTTTGCTGCATCTATCCTCCCATTATGTACATTAGATTTTTCTCCTAATGTTATCCCTCCCCAGTTCCCCCACTCCCTGCTACCCCTCCTCTAGTCCCCCAACCCCTCAACTGGCCCCCGGTGTGTGATGTTCCCCTCTCTGTGTCCATATGTCCTCATTGTTCAACACCCACTTATGAGTGAGAACATGCAGTGTTTAGTTTTCTGTTCTTGTGTCAGTTTGCTGAGACAGATGGTTTCCAGCTTCATCCAAGTCCCTGCAAAAGACATGAACTCATTCTTTTTTATGACTGCATAGTATTCCATTGTGTATATGTGCCACATTTTCTTTATCCAGTCTATCATTGATGGGCACTTGGGTTGGTTCCAAGTCTTTGCTATTGTAAACAGTGTCACAATGAACATACGTGTGCATGTGTCTTTATAGCAGAATGATTTATAATCCTTTGGGTATATACCCAGTAATGGGATTACTGGGTCAAATGGAATTTCTATTTCGAGGCCCTTGAGGAATCACTACACTGTCTTCCATAATGGTCAAACTAAGTTACACTCCCACCAACAGTGTGAAAGTGTTCCTATTTTTCCACATCCTCTCCAGCATCTGTTGTCTCCAGATTTTTTAATGATCACCATTCTAAGTGGCGTGATATGGTATCTCAATGTGGTTTCAATATGCATTTCTTTAATCACAAGTGATGATGATCATTTTTTCATATGTTTCTTGGCTGCATATATGTCTTCTTTTGAAAAGTGTCTGTTCACATTCTTTGCCACTTTTTGATAGGGTTGTTGTTTTTTTTTTCTTGTAAATTTGTTTAAGTTCTTCATAGATTCTGGATATTGGCCCTTTGTCAGATGGGTAGATTGCAAAAATTTTTTCCCATTCTGTTGGTTGCCAGTCTACTCTAATGATAGTTTCTTTTGCTGTGCAGAAGCTCTTAAGTTTAATTAGATTCCATTTGTCAATTTTGGCTTTTGTTGCCATTGCTTTTGGTGTTTTAGTCATGAAGTCCTTGCCTTTGTCTATGTCCTGAATGGTATTGCCTAGGTTTTCTTCTAGGGTTTTTATGGTGTTAGGTCTTACACTTAAATCTTTAATCCATCTGGAGTTAATTTTTGTATAAGGTGTAAGGAAGGAATCCAGTTTCAGCTTTCTGCATATGGCTAGCCAGTTTTCCCAACACCATTTATTAAACATGGAATCCCTTCCCCATTGCTTGTTTTTGTCATGTTTGTCAAAGATCACATGGTTGTAGATGTGTGGCATTGCCTCCGAGGCCTCTGTTCTGTTGCATTGGCCTATATCTCTGTTTTGGTACCAGTACCATGCTGTTATGATTACTCTAACCTTGTAGTATAGTGTGAAGTCAGGTAGTGTGATGCCCCCAGCTTTGTTTTTTTTTTGTTTTGTTTTCACTTAGTATTGTCTTGGCTATCGGGCACTTTTTTGGTTCCATATGAAGTTTAAGGTGTTTTTTTCCAGTTCTGTGAAGAATGCCAGTGTTAGCTTGATGGGGATAGCACTGATTCTATAAATTACTTTGGGGCAGCATGGCCATTTTCGCGATATTGATTCTTCCTAACCATGAGCATAGAATGTTTTTCCAACTGTTTGTGTCCTCTCTTATTTCCTTGAGCAGTGTTTTATAGTTCTCCATAGCCTGACATGTATGGGGAAATGATATTGTTGGTTCCAATCAACAATTTCAAAAGCATTTTCTGCAGACATATGAATGAGTCTTTTTGTTTATATAAATTTGGAAAATACTGAATTAAAGTTCATCAAAATTCTGTATTATAACTCCTTATACTTTTTAATTCAGTTTCACTGAGAAATTTCTAAAATGTCAGTGTGGAAGGTGTATGTGTTTGTGTGTGTACATGTATGTGTGTATGTGTATAGAGTATATCTTGCCATATTTCCTAAAAGTAGATGAATACAGAATGTCCTTCCATTTTTTTTACAGAGCATCATGGGTCTAGAATTCCATATAACATTTTAAAAAATGCTACTCTTGGGGCCCAAACTATTCTGTGACCCAATTATTTAGCTGGAAGGTAGGCCTACAGGAATGGTAGGTAACCTGTCAAAAGTACGATATATTCTTGGGATGTGACCAAAATGTATTATCTAGCTTTAATTTGGTTTATCAGAGAAAGTAATTGCCATGGTATTCATTACCCTCAAGCAGATGGGCATCCTGAAAAAGAGACCCAGGTGGCTGAGAAAAGCTGTGGATGAGATTGGTTAGAAAGGCTTACCAGGCTTTTCAATGATAACACCCACGCAACCACAGAAATCATCCCTGATAACTACCCACTGAGTCATTTCTCCATAGTTGACCTTCTCCAATTAGACCTATGAAGAGATCTTAAAAGAAAAACATAAGTTTATAGAATTCTATTTGAACACAGCTTTTTTGTCATTCATTTTTTTCTGAAAGAATTTGAACCAATGGAAATAATAAGTCTTGGGTTCTAAAAGGCCAAGAATAAAACTTGGATTGGGGTGGCTTTTCCCATGCATTTGATGACAAGGCCCCTCTGCCAAGGCAAGCTGAGAGTACTAAAATTAGTAGAAAAAGGTTCACACATAGGCAGTTCACTGGTTGCCTTTAGCACTCAGATATTATCTGTTTGGGCCACAGAGTGTTTTGAAAACTAAGTAATTATGTCACAATTGAGATCTTGAAAAATTCAGAGACTCAGAAATATAGGGCTACATTTACATGTGAAAACCAATAGTGATAGCTGAGTAGTATAGTTTAGATGGGGCATATGCTTCCAATTTGCCCTGTGCCTTAATTCTTTTGGTTTTCGGATGTGAGCTATTTCACTTAATTATTTTCATCTACTTGGACCTATAGCACTTTATAGTTGGTGTCCTCTGTATTAGTAGTATTGTTATTCAGAGTCTTCTAGCATGAATACTTCTTCCAGCCATTCTACTTAGGAACACACACACTGTTGGTAGGAATGTAAATTAGTACAGCTACTATGGAAAACAATACAGAAGTTCCCAAAAAACAACAAGTAGAACTACCATATGATCCAGCAATTCCACCCCTGAGTATATATCCAATACAATGGAAATCAATATATCAAAGAGCTACCTGCACTCTTCTGTTTATGTCACCACTATTCACCATAGTAAAGATATGGAATCAACCTAAGAGTCCATCAGAAGATGAATGGATAAATAAAATGTGGCATCTTTACACAATAGAATATTATTCAATCATAAAAGTCATAAAATGCTGTCGTTTGCAGCAACATGGATGAAGTTGAAGGTTATTATGTTGATTGAAATAAGCCAAACACAGAAAGACAAAATATTGTATGTTCTCACTCATGTGGGAGTGTAAAAGTGGATCTCACAAAGATAGAAGTAGATTGGTGGTTATCAGAGGCCAGGAAGGGTAGTGGGGGAGGAGGGGATGAAAGGGTGATTAATGCAGGGGTCCCTAACCCCCAAGTCCTGGACAGGTACCCATCTGTTAGGAACCCAGTGGCACAGCAGGAGACGAGTGGACGAGCGAGCATTACCCGCTGAGCTCTACCTCCTGTCAGATCAGTTGCTGCAGTAAATTCCATAGGAGCACAAGTCCTGTTATGAACTGTGCATGCGAGGGATCTGGGGTGTGTGATCCTTATAAGAATCTAACTAATGCCTGGCAATCTGAGGTGGAACAGTTTCATCTTGAAACCATCCACACCCTTTCCCCCCACCCCCACCTGTGAAAAAATGGAAAATTGTCTTCCATCAAACAGGTCCCTGGTGCCAGAAGGATTGGGGACCACTGGACTAATGGGTACAAATATACGGTTGGGTAGGGCGCAGTGGTTCATACCTGTAATCCCAGTACTCTGGGAGGTTGAGGTGGGTGGATCACTTGAGGTTAGAAATTTGAGACCAGCCTGGCCAACATGGCGAAACTCAGTCTGTACTAAAAATACAAAAATTAGCTGAGCATGGTGGTATGCACCTGTAATCCCAGCTATGCAGGAGGCTGAGGCAAGAGAACAGCTTGAACCCAGGAGGTGGAGGTTGCAAGTGAACCGAAAGTATGCCACTGCACTCCAGTCCGGGAGACAGAGACTCCGTCTCAATAAAAAAACAAAAAACAAACAAATAAAAAAACAAAGACACAATTAGAAAAAATGTGACAGTGTTCAGTTGATCTGTAAAATGATTATATTAACAATAATCTGTGCATTTTAAAATAGATGAGAATGATTTGAATGTTTCTAGCATAAAAGAAAGACAAATACTTAAGGTGATGAATATCCCAGTTACCTTTATTTGATGTTTACACATTATATGAATGTATTAAAATATCACATGTACTTCCAAAAATGTACATCTGTGTCAGTAAAAGAAAAAAAATAGTATTTTTACATTTGCCAAAATATTTACCATTTCTGGTGCTTTTCAATCCTCCTTTAAAATTCTAAGGTTCCATCTGGTATCATTATCTTTCTGCCTGATGAAGTACCTTTACCATTTCTTGTAGGGCATATCTGCTGGTGAAAAATTCTATTAGTTATCAATTATTTGGAGATGGCCTTTTCTTTCCTCCTTTCCTTTTCCTTTTCTTTCCTCTGCCCTTTAAAGGTATTATTTCACTGTCTTCAGGACTTAATTTTTTTTAACATTTTATTTGTTTAGTTGACAAATAATATATATTTATTTATTTATTATGTACTTAAAAATATGTGTACATTGTGGAATGACTAAATTGAGCTAATTACATCACTTCACATACTTGTGATAATTCTTAAAATCTAATCTTTTGGCAATTTTGAAGAATACGATACATTGTTTTTAACTACAGTCACCACGTTGTACAATAGATCTCTTGTACTTATTCCTAGCTAACTGAAAGTTTGCATCCATTGAGCAACGTCTCCCTAACTTTGACTACTGCTGCCCCTTCCTCCCAGGCCCTGGTAACACCACCATACTACTCTTTACTTCTATGAGTTCAACTTTATTTTAGATTCCAAATATAAGTGAGATTATGTGCTATTTGTATTTCTGTGCCTGATTTATTTCACTTAACATAATGTCCTCCAAGTTCAACCATGTTGTCACAAACGACAATATTTTCTTCTTTTTTAAGGCTGAGTAGTATTTCATTGTGTACATACTACCACCTTTTCTTTATCCATTCATCTGTTGGTGGAGACTTAGCTGATTCTGTTGCTTTTTGAACAGGCAATTAACTTGGACTCAAGTTGCAAACTGTCTCCCTAGCAAAAGATATCATGCAGCTAAGGAGAGAGTTTGCAACTTGAGTCCAAGTTAATTGACTACTCAAGAAGACACCATGTAGTGGCTTTTATTTCTATTGGTCCCCTTGAAAGATTGGGCTGGATATATTAGGGGCTTAACATCTACTTGTCAATTTAACTTGCAGACCTCTCAGTTGAAGTGCTTTGCACTCTCTTCCCTATCCTCCTCATTATGTTGACCTAACAATTTCAATCTTCAAATATATCATGCAAATTTTCCAATTCAAAAATACAAAGACATATTTTAAAGGATGTTCTTTGAAGCTTAATTGCTAATTGCTATTTGCTAAAAATTCTGAAAAAATGTCAGCCTTGGTCTGGGTAAATAAATCATGATATGTTTGTAAAAAATCATGATATGCAACTAGCTAAAAATAGATTTATAAGTTTTGTGATAAAAAGATCTCCATAATATATATTATAGAAAAAGCAAGAGAATAGGTTTGACTTCTGTATATACTTACATACATAAAGCTGTATATACAGAGTGTGTCTGGAGATAACAGTGAAGGGATTTTGTTGTTTCTTTTTTAACCAGGGTATGCATTGATTTTTATAGTGAAAAAGTAAAATTCATGCCTCAAGGCTCTACCTCAATATACCAGTGGGGAGAAAAATAAATATGAACATTGAATCTTTAATATAGCTTTTTTTTTTGCAATGTCTCCCTCTCATCTTTGCTAAATTTTACCTATAAAGTCATTTTTGTAGAGCTAATGGGGAAAACCAGTCTAAACAGTAAAAAAAGGAAAAATAAAACAACTCAGCATTTTACTTCTTCCTTAACATGGATGTCAGTGTTTCGTTTCATACCTAGAATTTTCTCTTTTAAAGCCTGGGTTGAATGGTACTTTCAGCAAAGAAGAAATTATTTATTTATTTATTTTTAAGTATGATGGCCTACAATCTTCTCTGTTACAAAAACCCACACCAAAGAGATGACAAAATGATTTGCTGAAGGACATCATCCTGAGAATCCTGAGAAGATAAATAGACTTTAAAATGGTTTTGGCCTGAAAAATCAATTCAGTTGTCTATAGGCCTCATGGGAAGAAAATCACCTCTCCTGAGGAAAATATTATTTTTACCTCTGAAAGGACCAAACCAGTATCAGGGAGGAAGGAAGCCTTTTTTTTTTTTTTTTTTTTAATGATGACACTTTTTCCAACAAAGAATGAGTGTTTACAGAAAAATAGGGAATATATACTTATTTTTCTCAGCATTGAAGTAAAACCTTGTCCTTCTTTATTGTTCACCCAGCTACAGGGCATTACTGACTTAGACAGAGGCAAAAAGCAATGTCATGCTGTGAGGGCAATGGACTGATGTCTTGGTGAAGAAAAACAAAACAAAAAAACTTTGAAGGTGAGAGAAGAATAGGAGGGAGATGTAGGTAAAGAACGACCAGCTGAGCAAACTGTCTTCCTGGCTGAGAGTCAGCAGCTGGCTGCACCTTTCTTCTCTGTGTTGCATGACCCATGGGAAGAAGAAGCACTACAGATTTTCTGTAAAGAGCAGGCAGAAGCACGAATTACCTTCCAGCAACTTCTGGAAAATGACTAGCCAGAGAACTGTGACTTGTCACTAATAGTCAGATTGGAACCCGTTGATTTCTTGTGGTGAGGAGTGTCAGAATAAGAAGTTGGGGAAAAGGGATTAGGAAGATTTGAATGAGTCAAGACCTAGTTCAAGTGGTCTAGTAGAAAAGAATGGATTTTTTGAGCTCTAAAAGCAGCTGAGGGTTTAATGGAGATGTTAGGAAGGGAATTACCATCCATAAGCATATTCTAATGGCAATAGCCACACGTGGAAGGTGTAACCATCACCTTCTTTTTAATCGATGAAGGAACGAAGATTCAGACAGGGTAAACCTTTTTTTATATTGTCAAGCACTATCAATTAGTGGAGCCGGTTTTGACCACCTTTATTCCAAAGCCCGTATCCTCTTCACTTCACCAGGACATCTCTCTGTCACATTGGGGCAGCCTAAGGAAGCTTATGACCAGCTCATATTTACCACTTACCATCTTTACTCTTTTCCATTTTAAGAATCTCTCTCCTCCTTTTTTGCCTCTATTCTCCATTAACCAAATGTGCCCACTCTAGCATTTAAAAGTTATCTTAATCTGCATAACAATCCTTAGCAGTAGCTCTTGCTATTCTCCATTTTATAGTTAAATGAGATTTACAGGCCAATGTGATGACAGAAAAAAAAGATGTTTGATTTTGCTCACTGAACAAAGGCATGCTGAAATTTTGGAGCTGGAATCAGCATTTGGACTGAGCTGTTGGTATCAGGGCAAGGACTAGAACCCAGGCAGTGGGACAATTGTGCAGTAATTTTAATCTCCACTAGATGGCACTGTAAAAGTGCTTTGAAAAGTGGCTTCCTTTGGGAGTGCTTTATTTCCTATTTAGCAAATATGTTACCCTCCTGGGGTACTTTACAGTCCTGAGGCTCAGTTTTCCTGAGTAGCTGGCATCCTGGCTTTTGCACAGAACTCTCTGTTCTGATGCAGCCCTTCATCCATCGTTGTCGGGAAAGGGATCATGAATAATTTATCACTAATGACTCATCATTAATGAAAATTACGAATGATTAATCTTTAAAACCTCTCCTTCTTGGGAAGTTTGCTTATGCCCCCACGCTCCTTGGAGTTTCTGTTCACCACAAACAGTACTAAGTTGTCCTGGATACTATCACTTCTCAACTCACAAGGCATACCCCTGCCTTGGATTCATTTTGGAAATTTGGGAAACTGTCTCAAAGTCAATAACAGGATATCCACCCTGCTTTAAGTAAGAAAGAGAGGGGGATCTATGAGCTCTGCTCTCCAGAGAGATATCCTTTGTCAAGGGTTAAATTATATTGTTATTAACTAATACATTGCATCTTTGTCTTTTGGGTTCTGGATTACAGGGATAATTAACTTTAGCCCAAGCTGCCAAGTTTGACATACCCAGGGATCCATTAAAACTATTGCAGCAACAACATATAATTAATGATGACTATGGAGCTAGTTCCCAGTCATATGTAAATATGGTTTGTAATTTTTATCTGTATTTTCTATGATCTGATCTATAATCTGATCTTACAAAATCAAATCAAAATCAACTTCCTCACTTTGGAGACTTTGCCTGGAATGCTCTTGTTTTCCAGATTTGCTAAGAAGAAACTGAATATGCAAATTTCTATGCCCTGTACAGTTTCAGCTTAATTATCACATCTTTCTATCTCTCCATATGAGGTTAAAACCCACAGTTATATTCTCCCACAACACTCTATTCTAACTTCTACCTTCAAAGCCACTTTACACACTAATTAATTATCTGCAATGTTAAAATATGTCTGTTTTCCCTAGTACATCTGAAGGACCATTGCAACAATAATCCTTTCTGGCTTGTTCAGCAAACCAGATTCCTTAGAGCCAGGCATATACGTTATATACAGTCAGTGCTAAATAAATATGTACTGAAACAGAAATAAGTGTGTGATTTAGCTTTTTCTATTTACCCATCTGGGAAATAAATATTACTTGAGAAGGTCTATAATATATTTTTACAAGGTACATTTAGTTTTGGAAATATACAGAGAGCCTCACAGGGTCAAGAAGAAATGTACATTCTCCTGGTAAAGGGATAGGAAAATTGCCTCCTAGACTGTATGTTGATATCCAAAAGAAAAATGCTTATCTTTGTGTTATTTGAACAGAGCACCAAATAAATGATTGTTTGCTATTGTATTGCCTTTTTGTCTCTTGGGTTCTTGATTACAATGATGATTAAGCAAATGCTTTATTTTTTTTTAACCTGGAGTTTGGATGTGATAAGCTTATTTGCTCTTATTCGATCAGAACATGTTTTGTTCTTCTGTTTTCAATTGATATATTGTTTGTGATGTCTGCAATAGAGATCAAATGGAGAGAATTTTCCAATGTTGTAATAGAAAGAGCATTAGAATTCTAGTCAGGGAAGTAGACTGGCTATGTGATCTTATTTAAGCCACCTGCTATCTCTAAGCTTCAATTTTCTCATATGTGAAATGAGGAGTTGAGTTTACATGGGTAGTGTGGGCATGCAGTGTCTGATGTACACCTCATTCATTTCCACTCTTGGTATTTATATCATTGGGTAATCTTCTTGCCTTGAATGTGGGCTGAATCCAGTGACTGGCTTTGAACCAATACACTATGGCAAAGGTAATAAAGCTTTGAACCAATACACTATGGCAACAGTAATAAGATGCGACCTTCATAGACAGGCTACAAAAGATTGTGATTTCCGTCTTGCAAATGCATTCTCGCTGCCTTGATCTCCCTGATTATGATGAAGCAAGCTATCGAATTGGGAAGCGCACATGTCAAGGAACTGAGGAAAGCCTCTGGCCAATAACTAGTGACAAACCGAGGCCCTCACTGCAAGAGCCCTGAGTAACTGAATCCTGCCAAAAACCATGTAAGTGAACTTTGAAGCAGATCTTTCTCAGTCAGGTCTTCAGATGGGACCTCAGCCCTCCTCAACATCTTGATTGCAGCCTTGCGAGAACTCCCGAAGCAGAGTATTCAGTTAAGCCATGCCTGGACTTTTGCTGCACAGAAACTGAGATGTATGCTATACTGAGCTTCTAGGTTCAGGGGGAATTGCTTATACAGCAATAGGTAAATAATGCAAGTGATTTCAAACTAATTGATGGTCTTATGCATGGGTCACCAGCTTTAAATCCTCCCTGTCCAGATACATCTCCTTTCCCCTAATCTATCCATGTACAAAAATATATAACACTTATGTGCCTATCATTATGCTTTCTTTAAGGTTAATAAAATGAACATATCTGATATGATATTCAGCTATCACAGAGGGGCAGCAGAGTAATAATGATAGGTGGGGTCAAAAGAGTGAATTATTGATAACTTTGTAGTCATGTTAGTTTAGCTTCTTGAGCCTCAGTTTCTTATTTGTAAAATGAGGAGACTGGAATATAACAGGGTTCTCAGAATGTGATCTCAGACTGGCATCATCATCATCATCTGGGAACTTAGAAATGCAAATTCTCAAGCCTCAGCACAGAGTTACTGAATCAGAAGGCATCTGGCATTTTAACAATCCCTCCAGGTGATTCTGACGCACACAAGTTTGAGAACCACTGGGCTAGAAGTCCTCTGAAAACTCTCACAGCTCTACCAAGTAATGATGATAGTAATAACAGGAAATGGTTATTGATCATATTCCTTATAAAAGGACTTCATATTTATTATCTCATTTAATCATCACAATATCCTGTGAAACAGACACTTGTTATCTACATTTCTTGTAAGAGTTCTAATGTCTATGCTTCTAGAAGACAGGGACAATGCTTTATTCATCTCTAAACTCTATAAGCATTGCACAGGCCTCATAGTTTTTATACATGTATGTGTGTGTCAGATGATAATTGTTTGAAAAATGAATGAATGAATTCAATTTGTGAACAAAATTAATTTGTGAATAAAAATAAGAGGAAGACAGGATTAAAGTGTCAGAGGCTCTCTAGAAGTTGGGTAGATGGAAGTCTGGAGCAAGCTGGATATTCTAATTACCACTTAAATCTATATTAGGAAGGTACCCCCAAGTCTGCTTACCTATGAGACTGGCCTTGATTTCAGGGTGGCCAACCTCTTGATTCCCAGTGACTTCAATTTGCAGGCTTCAGCTATTGAAAAATCTAATATGACGTGTTTTTTTTTTCAGGAGAGTGACCCTGGAAGAAAAATTACTTTACAGAAATAATTAAAATGACAAGGGCATAAGCAAAAGTTTAAAAGAATATTTCAACATGTTAATCAGAATATTTCTTGTGCCTTCCAGAAACTAGAGAGGAGTACCCCCAAACAATTAATAGCTACTGCTTCTCATTCCTCGGGCCTTTTAAATGAATTAGCAGGGCCATTCGGACTTGTCTCTATGTCCTTTTCAGACTTAGTTTCTTTGCCAACTACAGTTAAAAACATGATTTTTGGTGCTGTGAAACGTTTCAGTAAATAAGTATACAGTTAGAATTTACTCTGAGCTCAGCAACATCTTATACATTATTCAGAATTACTGTAATGTCACTCCTGGTGTGTGTGTCCTGGTGTGTGTGTGTGTGTGTGTGTGTGTGTGTCTATGGGTGGGGGTGTGTAAATATATTCCTTTCTTTCCTCTCCTCTCTTCTGTAACAGTGTCAAACACTGTTCCAATCACTGTGCACATCTTTTCTCACAATTACTGTGTAAGAAAGGTCCAGTCACTATTGTGATTTTGCAGATGGGAAAACTGTGACACAGTGAAGTTAAAAGCGTCTTACTCTAGATCTCAGTGGTGAGTTGGGATTCAAACTCAGGCAGTCTGATTCCACATCCAAAGCTTCTTAACTATTATGTTGAATACTATCCTGACTAGATCAGAATATAAGCTAGAAGTCCATGAATTTGTAAGCGTGGCTCTCTCATTTTTCTTGTTTTCATGCAGGAGAAGTTACAAGTTTTTTTCCCAAAATACAATGGTGTAACAGGGATAGCATACCAGTTACAGTCACATTAGAAAGAAAGACAGAGATAGAGAGAGAGAGACAAAGAGAGAGAGAGAGAGAGTGGAAGGAAGGGAGGGAGGGAGGGAAGGAAAAAGCAGTTACCACTTTCAAGCAAATTAGAAATCCAAAAGGGTAAACCCCAGTAGGTTTCAAGACCTGGAATAATCTATGACTTGAGGCTTCGCTTTCTGAGCCATTCTTTTATAAGGATAGCATGTGTTTGTAGCAGAGTGGTCTTATTAATCTGTGTCCTGCCAGTAGAATTTTAGGAGTCCAACAATCTTCTTTCATCTCATCGTCTCTCTATCTCTTTCTGTCTTTCTGCTGGTGTAAAATTCTTAAGAGCTTTGTGGGTCTTCTGTGAATATTTTGGGGATTCACTCCATTAGATAAGAGTCTGTTCCATATATCTTTCTTGGATAATCCCATCTCTATTCCTGGCTTCTACTTAGATGGCTAAAATCTGTGAGTTACATGATTAACCTCTCCAGGATACCTCTGTGTGATTGAAATTCTCATCTCTTGATACTTCTGAGCCACCAGCAAAAGGTGGTCCAGCCATACCCTTGACTTTCTCTCCAGAGCAGTCTTTTCTGACAATGATCTCCTAATTTTAGCCTCTTTTCCAACTGGGATAGAATGAGAATTTCCCAATCACCAAGTTCCAGTTTCTTTTTCTTTCAAAATTATTTTGTCAACCTTTCTCTTTCCTCTTGCATTTTACTATAAGCAGTGTGACAAAACCATTCTGCACCTTCAATAATTTGCTTAAAATGCTTCTCAGCTAAATACCCAACCCCATTGCTTATAATTTCTGCTTTCCACATAACTAAGATGGATATCCAGTAAGCTTTCTGCCACTATAAAACAAGGATCTTTTTCTACAGTTTCTACTTGTTCCCTATTCCCTTCTAAACCCTCATCAGGAGTACCTCTAATATCCATATTTCTACCAACAGTCTTTTATGAAGATTTAGGTAATCTGTAAAGTCATATAGATTCTTACTATGTATTTTCTCTACCATGCTCTTCATTTCCTTCTGCATCCTCACTGGTAGAGTCATTATCCATATTCCTATTCACAGTCTATCCCAGACAATCTAGACATTTTCTGCTATGTTCTTCAAAATCCTTTCAGCTTCTGCCCATTGCCTATTCCAGAGCCACTTCCACATTTAGTTATTTGTTACTGTACTTCTAGGCACCCCCAATCTATATCAGTCAGTGTTAAACCAGAGAAACAGAAACTAGTAGGAGATATACTTTTTAAGCTTTCTGGCAAGAAATTAGTTTTTGTGATTTTGGGGGCTGTACAGGCAATTCCAAAATCCGTAGGGTAGACTGTCAGGAACTTCAGGCTGGAATTCTTGGGCACAGGCTAAAGCTAAAGCTGGGGTCCACATTTGGAATTTCTACTCGTAGGAAAACTCAGTTCTACTCTTAAGGCCTTTCAATTGATGAAATCAATCAGACTGTCTAGGATAGTTGCCCTCTTGAAAAACCAACTGACTGGCTGGGCACAGTGACTCATGCCTGTAATCTCAGCACTTTGGGAGGTAGAAGCAGGCAGATCACTTGAGGCTAGGAGTTTAAGACCAGCCTGGCCAACATGGCAAAACCATGTTTCTAATAAAAAATAAAAAATAAAAAAAATTAGCTCGGTTTGGTGGTGCACACCTGTAGTCCCAGCTCTACTTGGGAGGCTGAGACAGGAGAATCACTTGAACCCAGAAGGTGGAAGCTGCAGTGAGCCAAGATAGTGCCACTACACTCCAGCCTGTGTGACAGAGTGAGACTCTGTCAAACAAAAACAAAAACAAACAAAAACCAAAAATACCCTGGTTATTGACTTTAATTACATCTATAAGAAATTTTCACCTAGACTAGTGTTTGACTGAATAACTGCAGAATGTAGCTTATTCAAAATAACACAAAAAACTAACCATTACAAGGTGGTACCGGAATTCCCATTTGTCTTTGTTCCTTGTTTAAAATGTTTCTCTTAGGGTCTTGATGACAAGAAAAAATGACTAGACCATTGGGTGCCTTATTCATGATATCATCGAAAATCTCATCACTGGACTCACACCTATAATCCCAGCACTTTGGGAGGTCGAGGCAGGAGGACCTCTTGAGTCCAGGAATTTGAGACCAGCTGAGGCAACAAAGCAGGACCCTGTCTCTACAAAAAAATAAAAATGAAACATTAGTCAGGTATGGTGGCATGCAGCTATAGTCCCAGCTACTTGGGAGGCTGAGGTGGGTCCTTGAGCCCAGAAGGTTGAAGGTGCAGTGAGCCATGATTTTGCTAATGCACTCTAGCCTGGATGACAGAGTGTGAGACTATTTTAAAAAAAGATCATTATCACACCTATAATTCCAG
This sequence comes from Ateles fusciceps, assembly GCA_036589455.1. Taxonomy (NCBI): domain Eukaryota; kingdom Metazoa; phylum Chordata; class Mammalia; order Primates; family Atelidae; genus Ateles; species Ateles fusciceps. The sequence goes on along the minus strand of JAZHEH010000681.1, from coordinate 735,111 downwards.
CACTTTGGGAGGCCGAGGCGGGTGGATCATGAGATCAAGAGATTGAGACCATCCTGGTCAACATGGTGAAACCCTGTCTCTACTGAAAATACAAAAATTAGCTGGGCATGGTGGTGCACGCCTGTAGTCCCAGCTACTCGGGAGGCTGAGGCAGGAGAATTGCTTGAACCCAGGAGGCGGAGGTTGCGGTGAGCCGAGATCGCACCATTGCACTCCAGCCTGGGTAACAAGAGTGAAATCCATCTCAAAAAAAAAAAACAAAAAACTATTAACACTGAACAATATCCTTTAGGTAAAGATACTTAAATTGATTAGAAAACAACATAAAATAATGTGTATTCTGGAGGCTGAGGCAGGAGAATTGCTTGAATCCGGGAGGCAGAGGTTGCGGTGAGCCAAGATGGTGCCATTGCACTCCAGCCTGGGCAATAAGAGAGAAACTCTGTCTCAAAATAATAATAATAATAATAATAATCGCATTCAATGGTTAAATTGTATGGAAGATACTAAAAGTACCATTTAAGTTTATAGGAAGAGTTAAGTATGGGTTAATTTAAGAAGCAAAATGTTGAGAAGGCAGAATATGAGCTGAACAGGGCTCAGTTATAGACAGAGGGAAGAAGATATGACATATCAAGCCAGGGAACAGCTTGGAGGTAGAAACAAAAATGACATGTGGATGAAGCACTGAAAAGACTGCTCTCTCCCATGCATGATCTCTAGGACAATTGAAATTGGGTGTGTGTATTATGGAGATCATTAAAACCTGTGCTACTGAATTTGTATTTGAAGTAATAGGTTATAAAGAGTCATATGATGGAAGCATTCTATAAGACAGTTGAATCTGGCAGAGTTGGGGAGGATGAATTGGAAGGGGTAGAAGTTGTCATCATTGGCATGATAGGTCAGGAACTGAGATGAATAGAGTAGGGATAAGAACATAGAGCAGGAGAGAGATACAAGTGGCATTCTGAAGCAACAAACTAAGGGCGTGTGATAGAGTGAACACTGGAGATGAAGAATTGGCATGCGTCAAAATTTATGCCAAGAATTTGATTATTTATGTTGAATTGGGATTTTACATTAGTATAAACAGGAGTCCACAAATTCTGCTTTTTTCCATACTAATCTCCTGATTCTGAGGCAGGTTAGAAACAAGGGTACATGACAAAGGAGGCAAGAGAAAGCACAGTAACACTATTATTAGCAGCGACTTCTGCTTGAAGCTCCAGTGCAAAACTAGGAAGCTAAGGTGAACCATGTGGAAGAATTTTAAGACATCAGAAGCAGCCTATATATAGCTTAGATCTGAAGCAAGTCAAACAGCTATCTATGTTTATCAGGTTCAGCCTGGAGAGCAGATCTTCCATGGAAAGTGTCGAAAAAAACAATTAAAGGTGTACCCAGTGCCAGGGCAGGGAACAGTACTGGTGGCTCCATGCATGAATGAAGAGAGAATATTCACAGAGGATAGAATGAAGGCTTGCACAGAGCAGCCCAGAGCACTTATCCTTCTAGTCTAGTAGAAAAGAGGGAAGAGAAACTCCAGCCACAAAATCAGTTGCACTTGAAATTCCACTCCTAGAAAATGTAGCCAACTCAGTATTCTTGAACTTAACCAATCCTTCTACTCTTTGGCAGGCCAAGTTTCTCTCTTTTCCTGTCTGCTCATTTTTAGGGATGAGTGAGGGAGAAGGATCCTATGGGAACCTCCTTTTCTACTAGAGAACCATCACTTTATGCCTGCTTAATAGGATAACGGCGCCATTGGTTTAGAAAGGAAACAGGATGGGGCTCTACATGGGGTGAGGAGCTAGTGTGTTAGACAATGATCACACATTTTCTTATGTTCCCTCATTTGTTCTTCACTGTAACTATGTAAAAAAACTATTAGCATTCTGAAAGATTTCCTAGATCAGGGGTCTCAAGATGATAGGGCATACTCAAATTGAATAATTTATAAGTGAATGAACAGAATTTAAAAGAACACGAGAGATATTAACTGCCTCTTGACCTGAAGGGTCAACAGGAAAAAGTGGTTAATGGAACCCAAAGAGAAGATTGGCTGCTATGGACCGAATGGTTTATGTCTCCCCAAATTCATATACTGAAGCTCTAATCCCCAGTGTGATGGCAATTGGAGGTCGGGTCTTTGGTAGGTAATTAGGTTATGAGGGTGGGGCCTTCATATATGGGATTAGTGTGATCATAAGAAGAGACAAGAGAAAGATGATCAGTCTCTCTACCGTGTGAGGATACAACAGGGAGGCACATCCATCTGCAAACCAGAAAAAGAGCCCTTAGCAGGAAGAAAATTGGCAGGTACCTTGACTCTGGGCTTTTCAGTCTTCAACTGCAAGGAATAAATTTTTATTGTTTAAGTCACTGAGTGTGTGGTTCTCTTTATTATAGGAGCCTGAAGTGACCATGGCTTTATGGAGCCAACAGCCTGAAGACAGCTATGGCTTTAGGCCACAGTCAAGCCTTGTGACTTAGCATGTGGGTCACTGGGAATATAAATACTCCAACTTCACTCTTCATTCACCCTCCAGTCTTTTGTTGATGTCCATGCTGGCTAAACACAACAGGAAGTCATAGGATAAAAAAGCCTGTCCGTAAAGTTCGCATAAGTCAACCTACCTAGGCACGGACTGAGCTGCAGAAAGGTGGAGAAAGCATCTGGCAAGGGGAGTAACCAAAGATTCCAACACAGGACAGATTGTCAACTCAATGGGAAGAAATGACTCTTGGCTTGCAAGAAATTTAGGGCTAGTGGTAGAGATTTGGGATACAAGTTAGAGAATGTTTAATCTGGAAAAAGAGAATTTATTAAATCAGGCACAGTGCAAGCATTTTCTTATGCTCCCCCATTTGTTATTCCCAGTAACAATGTTTTAAAAAAGCTATTAGCGTTCTGAGAGATCTGCTAGATCAGGGGTCTCAAACTGGCAGTTGAAAGGCTGAGTTTCTATGTTTTGTTTGGCCTACATGGTGCTTTAAAAATCAGATTTCCCATAACAAATCTAGGTTTCTGGTTTCTTTGGAAAAATCAGACCATGTGGCAGTGGCAAGCTAGTCTGGGTGGTAACTTCCTTCTTTAGACTGGATGTGAACATTGGCACAATACCCACCACTTCCCGTTGTAGAATTGTATCATACCTTCCAGATTAATTCTGTTACATTACCTGCCAGAGACTTTAATTTTCAACCCTGATCGACTCACTCTTAATTTTCAGGTTAATAAATTAAGTAATAGAGAAACTGGATGATTTGTTCAAAATTTCACAGGTAGGTAATACCAAAACTGGTCTTAGAATTTAGGTCTTGGGCCTCTGCATCAAGTAATCTGTTAAACCTAAGAGTGGATAACTATAAATTTTACAGTAATCAAAGCAGTGTGGTGCTGGCATAAAAACAGACACATACATCATCAGAACAAAATAGAGTCTGGAAACAAAATGACATATATAGAGTCGACTGATTTTCAATAAATATGCCAAGGTAATTCAATGAGTAAAGTAAAATCTTCTCCACAAATGGTGCTTGAACAACTGGGCTAAAGAAACATTTACCCCTATGTCTCATTATGTACGTAAATTAATTCAAGATGGATTGTGAGCCTAAATGTAAAAGCTAAAACTATACAACTTCTGGAAGAAAACATAGGAGCATATCTTTGTGACCTCAGACAAAGCAAAGATCTCCAGGAAAGGACACGAAAGACACCATCTGTAAAATAAAACAAGTATTTAGAAGAATGGATGTACTTTTTAATGTGGAGAAGGTCCAGAGTGCTTAGTACTGAGTACTGGGGTTGTAAGCAAACAGGCATTAAAGAAGGAGCAAGATAGGAATAAAATGTGTTGACAGAAGTATTCTAAGTGGTTAGGATATTCTAAATCTTTCCCAAGACTCTAATATCCAACTATTTAACTAGGGTCTATAAAGTTTATTTGGAAACTTACTAAAAGCATCTTCTCTTGCTAGGCTTCAGTAAACTAATGACTCAAATTGTTGAAGCTGTTTCTTTTTCAAAATTTGAGCCCTCTCCTAGGCTTTGTTTAATTCTCTGTCTATGATATGCTCTGAAGCCTGTTGTTTTTGTTCCTAGTCTGAGCCAGACTGGGTTTCTGGCCTTGATCATCAGACTCTGTTAAGGCAATAGCTCCACACAGTGTCGGTTTCAAACAACCCTGTGTTTATGATGGCGTGAACTCTGGGCTCATTCACTCCATCATAAAACACCCATAGTCCTTTCTGCTGACTGGATCTATCTGTGAGGTGCAAAAAAGGCGAGTACTTAATTAAATGAGGTTATTCTTCATTTTCCCTCACCATTTGGACGCTAGGTCTCTTCCGCTGCAGAAGGAGATATTTGGTTTCCTAATGGTTAGAGTTTCCTCTCTTTATCCCTAAAATATTCATTTTAGCAAATTATTATATTCTTGATTCCTTTGCAGCAGTCATTTATTGTTCTGTGTCATATACAAAGTTAAGAGTAGAGTTCTTTTTGGATTGTGCTGCTTTGCTTCTGAAAACATTTAGTAATGAATCTTCTTTATTCTTTCTTCTCCTGTTATTTCCAGAATATACTAGCATTTTTCAATAGAACAAATCTATTTCCTCTTATCAATCATCTTCTGTTTTCTTAAAATAGTCTCTTGTTCTGATCCTACGTTTGCTTTTGCTCTCTTCTGTTCTTTAGATTTTTATCATTTCTGTGTTTATTATATCCTGAAGATATTTTATGTATCTTTTATGCCCTGAAGATTAATAGACATTTGAATTTGGATATCAAGATGATGACCACCATCTAATCTTTTCAAATTCATTTCCTTTTAGAATTGCTTTTTTTTTTTTTTTAAGATGGAAACTTAGCTTCATCCCTTGAAGAAACTAGAACAGCCAAATAGGAATTTAGCTTCTAGGATACAAAGCATGCAGAAACACATAATGCAGAATATCATGCTTGGCAAAGCTCTCCACACTGCTTCATGCACAGCTCACATGATATCTTCACGATGTGGCTCTAAGCTATGTTCATGTGAAATATGGCTTCTGATGAAGAACTTCAAAGGTGTAAAACTAGCTGTATGCTGTCAACGTAGTCATGTTGTATGACAGTTTGCAGGAAGTATGAAGTGTATAAGCAAGAACTAGGGACCCAACACAGTGACATTTCAATATCAGAACGTTCTGTGGAGTAGGCTCTTGTATATGTTAAGGCTCCTACCTTCTATTTTAGCCCTCCTGTAGTGCTGCTATTACTACAGTCATTTGAGGTCCCAGAACAGTTTAGGATGCCATGGAAAATGCAGAGGAAAGCTAGGAAGATTTTGTGTAGTGAAATTGCAAACCAAAGAGATCAGCCAACAAATAGAGCTTAATCTGCCCTTAGACTTCTCCAAGTTTTATCCTCCCTAATCAGAATCAGACCTGTTTTTCCGAGACACATTTTTGCTGTTTCCTAGTTTTATTTTATTTTATTTTATTTATATTTTTTGAGATGGAGTCTTGCTCTGTTGCCCAGGCTGGAGTGCAATGGTGCACTCTCGGCTCACTGCCACCTCTGCCTCCCAGGTTCAAGCGATTCTCCTGCCTCAGCCTCCTGAGTAACTGAGATTACAGGCATGTGGCACCACGCCAGGCTAATTTTTGTACTTTTAGTAGAGATGGAGTTTCACCATGTTGGTCAGGCTGGTCTTGAACTCCTAACCTTGTGATCCACCTGCCTTGGCCTCCCAAAGTGCTGGGATTACAGACGTGAGCCACCACGCCTGGCACTGTTCCTTAGATTTAATAAGGTAATACACTTGCCTCCTTTTTAAAAATTAATTTTTAAATATCAAAGCACAAAGAGCAAATCACAGACTATTTGGAAAACATTATTATTAATAAGCAAAAAGTCTTATCAGTGAATTTTCAGCAAGTGCCAGGTTGTGTAATACTGGGCATTTTAGACACATTTTGTCATTTTCTCATGATAGCTACTGTGAGGCTTGGTATTATAGTTGTTTTACAGATGGGGCTGGGAAAATTAAGAGTTGCCACTGGAAGCAAGTCTCTTGGACCCTGAAGCACATGTTCTTATTAGGGCTGGGCCTTCTCATGGCTTGTTGGTCCAAGATTAGGGGAACATATCCTGACCTGGGCTCAGTTCTGTGTTGATGACTAAGGACAGCTACATAGATGGAGCTTACTTTCTAAGAGTTACAGCAAGTATACATTTTCCTGAGCATAGATAATAACATGATGAAGGTCAAGTTCTGTAAGATGATTTTTCCAGCATTATGCAGTATGGACTCAGAGAAGGGTGACTAGTGGGAGGGACCCTGGCTGGGAGGCCATTTTTGTGATCCAGGTGTGACTCTACCAGGGTCTCAGCTAAGATTCTTATCACCTTATATGGTTTTCAATTTTTGCTTAGAGGTCACTACAATTTTCCCAAGATATTATTGGGCTGAGACATACCATTTTGAATTTACTTTGGTTCTAATTTCTTTTCTTCCTAATATGTTTTTGGCCTCAGGGTTGACTGCAGGTGACATACAGTCCCCTTAGCCATTCTTTTCTTTTAATCCCCCTGATCCCAGTCATCCTTTAAGCTTGTTCAGTTCACTAATTAGGACACAAGGGATTCCTTTTTAGCATAGGCTGAGGCCCCAAGTCCTCAGCCTGTTAAGCTCTGTACAGTTGAGGGTGGAGGTGTTTGGGAAGAGGTAAAGGAGGTTATTTCTATTCTGGCTAAGTATTTATTCTGCCTTGGAAACTGTAAAACAGCTCAGTTCCTTTCATTGAGGATTTGGACCTCCAGGAGCCTCTCTGCCATCTCCAAGCACTCCTTCTGGCATTGCTATGCAGTATCAACCCAGATGCTCTGGGATTTCAGAGCTGCAGCAGGCTGGCAGTATCACCTCCTGGTTTCTCTCCTTCCCAGGCTGTAACTCAGGAGCCCCATTTACCTGCAGAGAACGGTGATTTGTATGTCAGCTGTCAGTCTGAAGCTATACTTTTTCTGTCTGATTCTATTGGTCCTCATTATTTACTATTCTTTTTAGCCAAGTATTATGTGGAAACACGAAGATGTTGCAAATAACCAACCAAGTCTTAACAAAATATCTAGGAGTTGCAGACTCCATATAGCTGTTTCCTAGCCTTGCATTGGTTAGAGCCCACCAGCTCAAATGTCTGCATCTCAGAGGAAACTTCAAAGTGAAGTTGAAAATGTCTTACAAGATTGGTAAAGTCTGAAGGTCATGTCAGGCTGTGTAACTCCCTCTTTGCTCTTTATGGCCTTCCTTTTCTACTACCATCATAGCAAATGTTTTGTTAAGGTGGAATTAGATATATTAAGGTTAAGATAAGGAAAATTTAAAGAGGAAAACAGTATCCCTTTGAAGAGCAATTTAGGAAAGCAAAGTGCAGCCATTATTTTTTCCTGCAGTTGGTGTTTATGAGCTGAGGAAACTTACAAGTCTTTCTTCTTTGCAAGTAGCTTCCTTCTTCGCCTTCATGGATAAATTGCCTCCCCCACATCACTGCCCTCGGGCATCATTATAGGGCTAGTGTACAGACGAATAATAATGCCCAATAATTTATCAAATCTTGGATGCTGAAAAATTTCCGTATTTAACAATTCCTTGCCTACCACATTAAGAAATAAGACAGTGGGGTTAGCTCCCTCTAGAGGTGATCACTTGCAAATGTTGAACTAGGGGATGAGCCGGTTGATAATTGGAACTTTCCCAAATTGCAGCATCTGAAGGCAGAGTTCCCATCCCTTGCTCCTTTGGGGGATCCCATGATGATATCTGGTGGGCATAAATTCAGAAAATGAGTCAGCAGTGAGAAGGAGATGTAAGCTAAGAGAAATGTAAGGTCTGTGCACAGTCATCCCATTGCAATGCTTAAGGATCAAAAGAATACCACTCATTTCCCATTACATTCTAGGATCATATTTCCCCTCCTCTGTCAATGCCTTCAGATGCATAGTTTATCTCAGGGATAGGAATTAAGTGGAAGCTGTTGGAGAACGTTTAGTTTCCCTGAGTTTTCAGGATGATGGGCTTTCCCCTTGGGTTTATGCCTTGATTACAATATGTGTTTATTTTGCCATATGGTCTAGATGTGGAAAAGCAGACACAGAACAGATGAACACTTTAATATATAAGACTGTCCAATGTGACAAAGGCAGTTGTATTCCTTTTTAATCTTAAAAAGAGAGGTTCAAGCCTGTAATCCCAGCACTTTGGGAGGCCGAGGCGGGCGGATCACGAGGTCAAGAGATCGAGACCATCCTGGTCAACATGGTGAAACCCCGTCTCTACTAAAAATACAAAAAAATTAGCTGGGCGTGGTGGCACGCGCCTGTAGTCCCAGCTACTCGGGAGGCTGAGGCAGGAGAATTGCTTGAACCCGGGCGGCGGAGGTTGCAGTGAGCCGGGGGGGTGCCGAGGTCGCGCCACTGCACTCCAGCCTGGCGCCTGGTGACGGAGTGAGACTCTGTCTCAAAAAAAAAAAAAAAAAAAAAAGAGAAGTTCAAATCTCCAACACACCGAGTTTAGTCTGTCCAAGCAATCTCAATGACCATTGGCGCTCTTCTGTAATTCTCCTCCATAATTTCAGCATCATTGCTCTGGGTCTATTCTCCTCCAAATAGACATTATTGAGAAGACCAGTTAAGTGAGAACATTAGGGGGGCAGAATTTTTTAAATGAAAACCCTGAAGATCTGGTCCCAGGACTGGAAAGTGAGCAAAGTAACCAAGTGATATAGCCTAGGAGGCATTTTCACTGTTTCTTGTTTTCAAGAACTACTCATGCATGCCTTTTCATGAGAGTAGACACTTGGGTCTTGGTGTCACTGTCATGTAATCCTTATGGACGTTTCCCTCGTTATGTGCTTGAAAATATGATTTGACTTCTTATTAGCGATGGAACTTCACTGGGGTTGGGTTCCAGACAGAAAGACCCCTTGACCAGGTAGCCCATTTTGTCTGCACCTGGCCTCCAAGAGTCCCAATCCAAAGTCAGATTATAGTTACCTCCCTGGTGACTCACCCTGTAGCTAGCCTCCAACAGGGACAGCAAATAGGTTTCATCTTAATTTTTGGCTTTGATTGGAAGTAGCTGTTTGGAATGGTATTGGGAGAAAAATCATGAAGCTGTGTCTAGACTGAGAGAGAACTAATTCCATAGTTGATGTGAAATGACTGTCGTAGACATAGGTGAGGGTAGTGAGAACATGGAAGCCAAGCATTTGCCGTGCTAGGACATCCTATCTGTCTTTGAAGTGACTCCTTGTACACACTACACCTAGTTGCATATCCATATTATTGATTCTATTTATTCGCTAAATTTCCTGGGAACTACCCTTAAGTGATATTAACAGTGATCACCTATGTACTGCTTATTATATATTGGGTGCTAATCTAAGCATTTGTATGTACTTACTCTCACCACAACCATGTGAAATTCTTTTTATTACCTTCATTTTAAAGTTAAGGAAACTGAGGCACAGAAAGGTTTAAAAAGATTGTCTGAGGTCACAACTAGTAAGTGGAAGACTGAGAATTTCAACCTAGGCAGTCTGAACGTAGAGTCCGTGCATGCAATAGCTGGGCGATTCTGCCTCTCTGATTAGTGTGGTGGGTATTCCAATTTGTCCAAGAGCCCTGTCCCCTCACACATATCAAAGCCCAGCCTCTTTTTTTCTCCCATCCCTCTCTCTCTTTCTTTTTAGAAAGAAGCACAAAGATACAAACTCTAAGCCCTCTCAATAATTGTTTTCATTTTTTCTTATTAGAACTCCAATAACACTAATTTCTAAGGCTAATGGTTATTCTAAGACTAAAGCACATAATAATAGGTTTATAAATTATATGAGGGTGAAGAGAAAATGTTCTAAGAAGGATGGATTCAGAATCCTGAGTAGGGAGAGAAGAAGAAATGAAGAGTAAGAAGAAACAGTAGCATCAAGGCAACATAAATTGGGGGAAGTAGCAGAATATCAACATTTCTAGAATTGGAAATTTTAGGTCGTGAAGTGAATTAATTCAGCCATCAAGTATTTTGTGTCTACTATGTATCAGGCACAAAGCTGAGCACTGGAAATTAAAAGGAGATTAAGGAAGAGCCCTTTTTTCTAAACACTTTACATTTATGACAGATAAATAAATATGTAGACAAACAAATCTTACAAGTTAGACTCCTGGTTCTGGCCCATTCTGATCCTGGGAAGAAAAGTGACTTTTCAATTTGCATCTGCATTGAATGTGGTTTAGTCCCTTCCAGGATCTTCTTGGTGTCTGTCTGCCTGGAAAGAATACATTCTGATCTGCTGTCTGGGCCATGAATAGAGTTACTGGGGTAGCCTCTGACCTTGTAGACTAGGCTATGATTTCCCAGTAAGACTGATGTAATACGTCACTTTTTGGGTGCCGTATTAATTAATAAGACCATTTTGTGTCACATACATAAAACACATGTTCCAATATAACTTCAAATAGTAACAACACCAATATTTTGGTAACCATATGTACACCTCTTCCTCACTTTTAATTCTATCTGAATTCACAGAGGGTCATTTCTTGGATGTACTCACATCTCAATGGTTCATGTAACACTCCTGGGGTTTTACTGAACTTCATTAGTTCCTTGACTCCTCCGTTAGTACAGATGGGCTGAAGAGATTATCCAACTCTGGCCCAGAAATATCCTCACTGCCAGGGTGCCAGGAGTAATAGTTGTGATTCATGGACTAATTGGCAATCACTATCAGGATTACCAGAAATTCATCTGTAATGTTTTGTAAAACTTAAAGAAACATTTCTAGTGTGTGTTTCACTGTTTTTAGTAGCTTGTCAACACCTTGCAAACTGAGGTTCTAGCTGACAAAACTCTGAGGGTGAGCGTGCACTGAATTAGGTAACACCCTGAGAATGAATGCCAGGATATTTCTCATGGAGGAGGGGGAGGGCTTTCATGGCTTTTCCAAGTGGCCTGACTTCTCTTCATAAGCTTATTCATCACAGAAAAGACATTTTGGGGCATCATCTCCACTAAGATGTTCTCCACGCTTTCCCTTTGTCATTCTATAGCACTCTGTGATATGGTGTTTATGGCACAGTATCATCACCATGTGTTTCCCTGCCTGTTACCAGAGGGTTAACTCCTAGAGGGAAGGAATTCTGACATAGTTACCTTTGTATTGGCTTGCAAGACGTAATTTTAGACAAGAAGAAAGGAAAGGTACAAATATGCTAAATGAGTTTGAAGCATCCTCAACCAGGCTAGACCAGGGTATCCAAAGGAGATAACTAGAACTTTCAAAAATAGACTTCAAAAGGCAGAAGATAAATGCTCTGGGCTAGTGTGTCAGAGGGAATCAGAATCTCATTCATTTTGTTCTCTAATTCAGGTCCTGGAACTCAGCATGTTCAGTATGAAATTTCAGAATAAAAAGACTGTGGCCAGTATGAGTAAGTTAAAGACCCTGAGTGGTTATTAACTACCCCATTTCAAGCAGTATTCATGGCAGTGATTAAGCTATGTGATTAAATTTACCAAACAACCTTCAAGAATGCTGCATGCAGGTTTGGATATGGGAGCGTGACTCTGGGATGCTAGGAACTTGAAAAAGCTTTGGGGGAGGAGTTTGGGTGAAAGACTGTAGAGAAGAGATGAAAACCTTAAGGGTTCTAGTTAACTAGGGAAATAACACAATTTAGCTCAATCCTGGGCTAACTGTGACCCAGGAATATAGTAAATGTTTAATATAGGTGCTAAGAGGGACTGCGTTTTCATGAGGACTTTTACGAATAAAATGAATAAAATAACCCAAAATTAAAATGGAAAAATAGGAAATGAAAAACTATAAAAATGGAAAAATAAAATTCCACCCAGAAGAGCGTATTAACACACAAAGAGCAAAACATTCTGGAGATTAATATTTTTTACAGTCATCAAAAGCTGCTTATGATAGCATAAATACCATAGTTTTATTAAAACTTCACATCTTGAGAGTTATTTTTCCAAATAACCTCAACAACCCCAAAATCTAATTATTAGGAATTTGAGCTCTAGTCCCAATTTTACTCACGTACGTCATTGAACAGCCATCATTTTGGGGGGTGTATGTTGTTAAAGGCCTTTCTTCATTACCCTGACAATGCTCCCTCATCACTGTCTTGTCCTGTTCTCCACTAGTGGCCAGCATTTATTGAGTGTGTACGGTGTTTAGGTCCATGCTAAGGACTTATACTCATTAACTTCCTAGTCTTCATATTGTACTATTGTTAACACATTTTATAGGAAAGTGAAAGTCAGAGAGGCTAAAATTGCACTCAAGGAAACACAATTAGCAAAGAAATGCTGAGCTGGGTTCAAACCTAAATCTATTTGATGCAGAAGTTTTACTCCTAAACCCCAAATTGCACATGTCTGATGTTATGCCAGCACTCAACCTGGTTAGTTTTTCCACTGCTCTCCATCTGACCATTACTAGATTCTGAGTTCCTTGAGGAATTTTTAACTTATTCATCTACAGAGCTTCCTGGCTCCCAAAAAACACTCACTATTTGTTGAGGGAATGAAGAAATGAGTGGATAAAAAATGAGGCCTTCTATATAGAGGCATAGGGTTGAATTTCAAGTATCTGGAAACATTCCAAACATTTAGAAATCCCCCCCTCTATCACCACTCCTATTCAACATAGTATTGGAAGTTCTAGCCAGAGCAATCAGGCAAGAAAAAAGAAATAAAGGGTATTCAATTAGGAAGAGAGGAAGCCAAATTGCCCCTGTTTGCAGATGACATGATTATATATTTAGAAGACCCCATCATCTCAACCCAAAATCTCCTGAAACTGATCAGCAACTTCAGCAAAGTCTCAGGATACAAAATCAATGTGCAAAAATCACAAGCATTCCTATACACCAATAACAGACAAACAGAGCCAAATCAAAAGTGAACTCCCATTCACAATTGCTACAAAGAGAATAAAATAACTAGGAATACAACTAACAAAGGATGTAAAGGACCTCTTCAAGAAGAACTACAAACCACTGCTTAATGAAATAAGAGAAGACACAAACAGATGGAAAACGTTCCATGCTCATGGTTGGGAAGATTCAACGTCGTGAAAATGGCCATACGGCCCAAAGTAATTTGTAGATTCAATGCTATCCCCATCAAGCTACCAATGACCTTCTTCACAGAACTAGAAAAAACCACTTCAAATTTCATATGGAACCAAAAGAGAGCCCACATAGCCAAAACAATCCTAAGCAAAAAGAACAAAGCTGGAGACTTCATGCTGCCTGACTTCAAACTATACCACAAGGCCACAGTAATCAAAACAGCATGGTACTGGTACCAAAACAGAGACATAGACCAATGGAACAGAACAAAGGCCTCAGAAGCAACACCACACATCTACAACCATCTGATCTTTGACAAACATGACAAAAACAAGCAATGGGGGAAAGGATTCCCTGTTTAATAAATGGTGTTGGGAAAACTGGTTAGCAATGTGCAGAAAGCAGAAACTGGACCCCTTCCTGACACCTTACACTAAAATTAACTCCAGGTGGATTAAAGATCTAAATATAAGACCTAACACCATAAAAACCCTAGAAGAAAACCTAGGCAATACCATTCAGAACATAGGCATAGGCAAGGACTTCATGGCTAAAACACCAAAAGCAATGGCAACAAAAGCCAAAATAGACAAATGGGATCTAACTAAACTCCAGAGCTTCTGTACAGCAAAGGAAACTATCATTAGAGCAAACTGGCAACCAACTGAATGGGAGAAAATTTTTGCAGTCTACCCATCTGACAAAGGGCTAATATCCAGAATCTACAAAGAACTAAAACAGATTTACAAGAAAAAAACAAACAAACCCATTCAAAACTGGGCTAAGGATATGAACAGACACTTTTCAAAAGAAGACATCTATGAGGCCAACAAACATATGAAAAAATGCTCATCATTACTAGTTATTAGAGAAATGCAAATCAAAACCACATTGAGATACCATCTCACACCAGTTAGAATGGTGATCTTTAAAAAATCAGGAGACAACAGATGCTGGAGAGGATGTGGAGAAATAGGAACACTTTTACATGTTTGGTGGGAGTGCAAATTAGTGCAACCATTGTAGAAGACAGTGTGGTGATTCCTCAAGGACCTAGAAATAGAAATGCCATTTGACTCAGTAATGCCATTACTGGGTATATACCCACAGAATTATAAATTGTTCTATTATAAAGACACATGTACACATATGTTCATTGCGGCACTGTTTACAATAGCAAAGACCTGGAACCAACCCAAATGTCCATCAATGATAGACTGGATAAGAAAATGTGGTACATATGCACCATGGAATACTATGCAGCCATAAAAAATGATGAGTTAGTGTCCTTCATAGGGACATGGATGAATCTGGAAACCATCATTCTCAGCAAACTGACACAAGAACAGAAAACCAAACACCATATGTTCTCACTCACAGGCAGGTGTTGAACAATTAGAAGATGTGGACACAGGGAGGGGGAGCATCACACACTACAGTCAGTTGTTGGGGGGCTAGGGGAGAGACAGTGGGGGTGGGGAAGGTGGGGGAGGGATAACGTGGGGAGAAATACCAGATATAGGCGATTGGGGGATGAAGGCAGCAAGCCACCTTGCCATGTATGTACCTATGCAACAATCCTGCATGATTTGCACATGTATCCCAGAACCTAAAGTACAATAAAAAAGAAAAAAAAAAGAAATTCCCAAAACTCATTGTTATATCTTGAATCCCAGCATGATGCCTGCTATATAGTTCACTCTTTGATTTTTGCTAGTACAAATAATGCTGTTGTGAAAAAACTTATACACATTTTCTTTATTAGGGCAAAAAATCTCTTGGGAATATACTTAGAATAAAATTTCTGAGCTACTTTTTTCAAGTTCACTAATAACAATTAAAAAAAAAAAAGGTTTTCTACAGATTTCCTCTCCCATCAGCATGAGAAGAGTGATTCCTGTTACACAGTCTTAGTTTGTCTTCCCTCAAGTGCAGATCTTGAGATAAGAATTTGGGTACAAACAGTTTTTTCTGGAGGGTGAACTCAAAGAGCACTGTGAACTGTGATACTGAGCTATAGAAGAGAGAAAAGTCAATACAAGTTATAGGAAAAATTATATGAATAATTAATACCATGCATAGCCAATTGGGGCTCATTCTCACTGGGGATCCTTTGAGGAAGCTGGCATATTAAATCACCATATCCTATCCCTTGTTGGATGAGAATTATTCCTTTAAGCCTGCACATGAATGCTAATGGCAGGAGACCTCTGGGGTAAGTCAAAGAAGATAGCCAGGCACTGCTAGTGTCTGCTACACTGAGCATCCTGGTTAATTCTTGACATTATCAGAGTCTTTATGTCTATTGGGTATAAAATGATATCTCAATGTGGCTTTAATTTCTATTTCTCTGTTTATTAATGGAGTTAACATCTCTGGATATATTTGTTAGCTATTTGTGTTTCATGTGAAATGCCTATTATTGTCTTTTACCCACTTTTTATTAGGTTATTGTTGGCTTTTTCTTATTTATCTGTAAGGACTTCTTTATATAATCTGGATATGTAGTAGAGACTGGCTAACTGTTCATCAAACCTATTTCCCTTCTCTTATGGGCACAAAACTAGACTATTTCCATCCTCCTTTGCAGCTAGGTGAGGTTTTGTGATTAGCTCTGATAATGCAATGTGAGAAGGGGTGAGGCATACCAACTTTTGGGTCTGTCCAAGAAAAGCCTCCTCTGTGATCCTCTGCTACCTTTTCTCTTCTGCCATCTGCCAGTTAGCTGCTATAGATGAGGGAGATCTTGGAAGCCAAGTGTTAAAGATAGCAGAGCCTTCAGCAACCTGGAGTATTACTGAGTGAGGGATGTCTTCCCAAGCAGAGACTGGAATTTGCATGAACAAGAAATTAGTTGCTTTCATGTTATGCTCCTGAGATTTTCAAGATTTATCAGTTAAAGTTATAGCAATCTGTTAAGAGAGAATACTGATCGTTTATAAATTACATTCCATGCAAGTATCTTAGATTGAAACATATAGCTTATGTATATGGCAAAAATCACCTTATTAATATATTCTCAAGAAGTCATCTTACCTACTCAGTCAAGGACAAAACTGGAAAATCACAGGCCTAATCCTGTGCCTATGTAGGGGCAGGGCCTACTCCATTATACCTGTTCATGGCCCAGACAGCAGATCAGAATGCATGTTCCTTTCAGGCAGTCAGATGTCAAGAAGATCCTAAAAGGCGCTAAGCCACATACAGTGCAGTTCCAAATAAAAAAAGTTACTTCCCTGTGTCCATGTGTTCCCATATGTACCCCCAAACCTAAAATGCAATAAAAAAAAAAAAAAGTTACTTCCCTCCCAGAGAAAGGGCAGGTGGGCAGAGAGAGGCCAGGACCAGTAATCTAGATCTGATGGAGGTCCATCTTCTTGGAATATGGAACATAGAAAGAAGGCCCTCTTCTTATGAACCACAGATCTTGCAAGGCTGCCAGCCTGCTGGGTATCACTGTGATTGTGGAAATGGTGCTTGGCCATGGAGCTAGTGGCAGTTTGGCTTCTCATTTTAAGGAGTCTTTGATTAACTATTTATTGTCCTTCGCCCAGGGAAGATATCCTGTAATGGGCTGCAATGCAGGACTGGATGTTTGGAACGTAGAAGAAAGCACTGGAGAAGATCATGTTTAGTAAACAATACAGTGAAGAGCATTACCTGGAGATATCAAGTACCTTTACATTAATGTATTTTTAGGGGGATCTGAGATGATATCATGATCTTAATTTAGTTGAGTCCTCCCTAAGTAATTCCTTCTGGGGTTCTATAAACCCCTTTAGGATCAATATGGAAAGGAAAATAAAAACCCATTATTTTTGAAAACAGGGTATTATTAAACTAAGGTCATTAACAACAGTAGTAATTAAGACTACAGGCCTCGAAGTCATGCATAACTGCATCCAAATCCCAGTTTTGTCACCTCCTGGTTATGTAACCTTGGAAAAGTTACTTAATCTCTCAGCCTCAATTTCCACATCTGTAAAATGAGAATAACATACTACATACTCAAATAATTTGTGGTAAGAATCAAATGAGGTTTAAATAGTGCAATGCATTTAGCAAAACATCTTATCTAGACATGGTAGGAATTCAATAAATGGTGGCAACTATTGTTATCAGTCCCAGGTCAATTCAAATGCGGTAATATATGTGAAACATAATTTGTAAACTGAACGAATCTGGCCCAGTGCTCCCAGACTACTTTGCTTCTACCTCTATAAAACATTGTTCACTTTCTCACAGTACAGTTGTCAAGTTTACCTTGACTTACCAGCCAGTTAAGCCTGGGGCTCTGATTCAGACTGTGGTTCAAGGGGAAGGAGCAAGTATGGTGCTGCTGTGGGACAGAGACCACCAAGATCATTGAAAACATCTGGGGGAAGAGTGGAGAGAATGGTAAAAATAGACACTAGAACCAATGGGACTGTACAAGTCATTGTATTCCAGAATGATTTAGAATGGACCAAGATGAACCTGTAAAGATATTTTTTTATGCCATCAATATAAAGAACTTGGAGCTCTAATTTTGGCCATGGACAGAAAGGAAACTTTCATAAGCATTAAGCCCAGCTGAAAGCGATTACATGGCTTTATCTACTTGTTTTTCTCTAAAATCACCCCCTCACATGTAGATATCCTATGTTCAGCACATGTCCTGAACTTGGAACATCTATATAAATAATATTCTTTATTCTGTCTCCAGCATCTAGCCCAGTGACAAGGAAATGGTGAGTCGTCAGTGCATGCTAATTGACTACATTAATTTTAAACATATAAGAGGTCTTGTGTTCACTTTGGTTGGACCCCTTGTTTTTCAGTTACTGCTAAAGCAGCCCTGAATTGCCAGAGGGGCAACAGAGAAAAGCAAAAGACCATAGAAATCTACTGCTTTAGCAGTCAGATGACCAAGGATTATGTGCATGCCATAGTGAGAAAACGAGCTATTCTAAAATAGAATTGGCTACCATACAAGAGTGTGAGCTCCAGATAGGGAGGAGACGGAGTGGAGGTGTGGTGGGCATTGAGTAGAAGTTGCATGGCCATCTGAGGGCAGCGTGGTACAGGGATGCCTGCACTTGTTGGACCATATCATCACCCCCATACATGGCTATACCAGAACCTCCTGTGGATGGAGGTTTTTAAACAAACTCATTCATTCCTAGGCCCTTTTCCCCCAAAATTCTGATTTAGTAGATCTGAATTTGGACCCAGGCATTGGTGAGTTTTAATGAACATACTTTAAGAGCACCCGTTCAAGTGCAAAGTTTGATGAATTTTGACAAATGTATATACCCATATACCCACTGTAATCAAGATGTACATTTACATACTCCAGAAACCTCCTTGTGAGTTTCAGAAATGTCTTCGCAGTCAATTTTTCCCCTCTCAGGTCCAGGCCATCACTGGTATGCTTTGTGTCACTGTAAATTAGTTTTGCTGGCTCTAGAATTTGATCTATGGAATCTACAGTGTGATCTCTTTGTGTCTGGCTTCTATCCTTAAGCATAATGTTTTGAGATTCATCTGTGTATCCAGGTATACAAGTGGTTTATTCTTTTTATTTATGCATAATATTCTGTTGTCTATATATTTTATAATTTGTTTAATCATTTACTTGTTGGTGGGTATATGGGTGGTTTTGAATTTTTGGCTATTATGAGTAAAGCTGCTAAGAACATTGATATACAAGCATTTACGTGGACATTTTGATTTTACTTGAATAAATACCTAGGGCTGAAATTGTCCCATTGTATGGTATCTATTTAACTTTATAAGAAATTGCCAAATTGTTTTCCAAAGTCATTGTGCCAGTTTAAAGTTCCCATATGCAATGTGTGACAATTCCAGTTGCTCCACATTTTTGCTAATACGTGGCATTGTTAGTCTTTTCAAATTTTAGCCATTTGATTAAATGTGTAGTGGAATTTTATTGTATTGAATTTTTGTTTTCCTTATGGCTAATGATGTTGAACATATTTTTGTGCCATTATGCCATTTGTATTTTTTGTTTTGTGATGTCTGTTCAATTTTTTGCGCATTTTATTAAGTTGTCTTCTTGTTATTGAGGTGGGTTTTTTTTGTTTTTTTTTTTTGTTTTGTTTTGTTTTGTTTCTGAGACAGAGTCTTGCTCTGTTGCCCAGGCTGGAATGCAGTAGTGCGATCTCAGCTCATTGCAACCTCCATCTTCCATCTCCTGGGTTCAAGCAATTCTCCTGCCTCAGCCTCCCGAGTAGCTGGGATTACAGGCATGCACCACCATGCCCAGCTAATTTTTGTATTTTCAGTAGAGACAGGGTTTCACCATGTTGGCCAGGCTGGTCTCCAAC
The DNA here is from genome assembly GCA_036589455.1 of Ateles fusciceps. Classification (NCBI taxonomy): domain Eukaryota; kingdom Metazoa; phylum Chordata; class Mammalia; order Primates; family Atelidae; genus Ateles; species Ateles fusciceps. The sequence goes on along the minus strand of JAZHEH010000681.1, from coordinate 715,644 downwards.
TCCTGACCTCGTGATCTGCCTGCCTCGGCCTCCAAAAGTGCTGGAAGCTGGGATTATAGGCATAAGCCACCGTGCCGAGCCCGTTACTGAGTTTTTAAAGTTCTTTATGTATACTGGATACAAATCCTTTGTGAGATACATGTACTATTAATGTTTTATCCCAGTCAGTATCTTGCCTTTTAAATTTTCTGGATACTTTTTGTTTTGGGATTAATTGTGTCATCCCTCCAAAATTCGCATGTTGAAGCTCTAACTCACAGGATTTTAGAATGTGACCATATTTGGAAATAGGATCTTTAAAAAGTGCTTACATTAAAATGAGGCCGTAGGGTAGGCACTAATTCCACTGGACTGATGTACTCATGAAAAGAAGAAATGTGAATACACAGAGATGCATGTGCACAGAGAAAAGACCATGTGAGGACAAACTGAGAAGGATCCACCTGCAAGCCAGAGAGAGATCTCAGGAGAAACCAACCTGCCAATACCTTGTTCTTGGATTTCTAACCTCCAGAACTATGAGAAAATGAATTTCTGTTGTTCAAGTCACTCAGTCTATAATATTTTGTTAGGGCAGCCATAGCAAACTAATATAATGTCTTTCAAAGAGTAAATTGTTTTAATTTGATGAAAACATATCCCTTTTTTTCTCTTTACCATACATGCACAGGTCTGTTTCTTGGCTCTCTGGTCTGGGTCCATTGATCTCCACCCAGGTGTCTGTTTTTAATGATCTCCATAGGTTATTTTAATCCATAGTCAACTTTTGAAACCCCTGGGATGTACAGTCTCTAAGAAAGCTAACTCTTTAATTCTATGAGAGCTCTTTCAACAAGCTACCACCTCTATAAATCAACACTAAAAAGGCAGAGAATAATAAAACAGATAATCTCCAAGAATCCTAGAGTACTTGATTTTCCCTTAGCACCTGAAGTCACCCAGAACTCAAAACAAGTATGGATTAAGAGAAATCACCATGAAAAGAAATGTTACCTAATTGTTGAAAGTCCCAGAAGCATCTGTTAAATGGCATTAGCATTCATTTATAAGCATCTGTTAAATTATGTTATGTCGATACAAGCTAAAATGAATTTTACTTCCACATGGAAATATGTTCCTTCATTTAATGTAAGAGAAGGAACAAAAGGTGTCCTGGGGATGGAGTCAGATGAACCAATAAACACCCCGCTAGTGGGTAAGTCCTAGCATAGTGTTTACCACTGAGTACACTCATTGAAGTATATGGTATCTCCGGTGCCTGGAATAGTATCCAACACACATTTCATGCTGGCTGGGTTGAATGAACGTGCTAAGAAAAAAGGGGAAAAAGTGTTTAGAAACTTTGTAACAGAACCAAGTTAGTGAAGTATCTAGTCAATGATCAAAATACTTAGAGGGTAGCAATTTAATGATGTAGTTAAGAGCAAAATCATTAAAGGCAGAAGCTTCTAGGTTCAAATCCTAACTGTATTTACCAACAGTGACCTTAGGAGAGGTATTTAACTTCTCTAAGTATTACTTGTTTTTGTAAATATTAGGAAAATAAACACAGCATTGTTGTGAGCATTATTTGCCTATTTAATGCCTTTCTTTACAGCTGTAAGTTCCACTTCTGAAGAGTAAGGACTGCATTTGGTTTGTGATCTTATTTTAGAGAATAGAAAAATGCTATATGTTAACTCTATAAATATTTGATGAATGAGTGACAACATATTAAATAATATTGTGTTTTGTATGTAATAAGCCTATATTATAGTAACCCGTTGTTATTTTGAATTTTATTCCATCTCAGGCAGGACAATATTGTCACAATCAGCTAATTCCCCATTGATGACAACAGCTATCTGTTATAAAAACAAACAATCCAATTAGGAACACTGTACTTAATGTAGTACAATTCATTAATGGTCCACTTCTTGATGGATACTCATGGGGTTATAGTCTCTAACTGTGTCACAAGCAGTTTTCATGCTGATATTTGAAATGGTCAATTATTGGTTCAAATGACATTTCTTTCAACAGGACACATTTCCGTGGATGACTGAACACATGAATGTATTCAAAATAGAATTAGCAGCACATCTTGGTTGTCTCCGTTATGAAAAGTGCATGAAGGCAGACATTGAAATTTCTTTTCTAATGTGTGTGTGGCCCTGGTTTCCATAGTCATTGAAAAAACTTAGAGCAAACAGCCTGTTCCAAAATGATAATTAGAAAATGGGCTGCTTGTGATTAATAGCTGGTGAATTCTGAGGCCTCAAGTACTTGGAAAATCTTGGCTCCAGCTTTGTAATTATTTATTAGCTATTAAACAATCAGTCCAGAGATAGAACTCAGAGGCTTTGTGAATCTACTATACTTTTGCAGAGGACACACACACACAAAAGTTAAGTGTTATGTTTTATTTGAAAAAGTAGCACAACCATTTTCAGAGAAATCAAAATATTAGCATTTTATTCATTTTGTAAGTTAAATGTTTGTGTATCAGTAATCCAAGTTGGGCCAAAATGGCAAATTCCATCATTCCAGCAGGTTATGATACAGGATTTGCTGACACATATATGTTTTAGAAGTCAGCCTGCCCCACTGGTTGAGTGGTGTTGGAAAAAGAAGATGCAGAATGCTGGTTGCATAGATCCAAATGCTGTCATTTGAGGGATGACAGAAGAACTCAGTGAAAATCTCAGCCTCCTCCCTTTTTTCCCCTTATCTATTCTCAAATTGGCTTAAGCACTAGAAATTTCTACCTTTATGCACATCTTGACTTTAAGATGTTGTAATCTCCTATTAAAATATGAATGTATTATCTTACATAAGGAATTGGGTTTATTTAAACCAGCAGTTAATTATCAAATCACTGATAATACCATTAAATCTTTTTTTAAGTCATAAGCTTTGGCATCAAAGATCTGAGTTTAGGTTATAATTTTGCTACTTTTGAACTGGGCACATTATCCAGAGATTCACATTTTGCACTGATAAAAATACTGAAATTGAGCTATTCCTGAAGAGGAAATCAAAGTCTTCACTGAGTGATCAAAAATTCTTTTGATTATTGATTCCAAAAGCTATTCATGCTTCACAGCAGGGAAAACACATTTTGAGAGTCCCAAAAATTTTAAAACAGGATTAACTTCAGCAGCCTCTAGAACAATTACCTCCATGAAATTCTGTTTTCACATTACACTCCTAGTTTTTCTAGAAGGTTACTACATACTAAAGCTAGCTGTCAGATTGGCTTAGGTAAATTTTGTCTTCCATGTCATTTCCTGTTTTGTATAAGAGAAATCCACATTTTAAAAAAATGTCTATCAAAATTCAATACAAAAAATATTTTGTTTCTACTAAGGGAACTGATATGCTTACATTTTCTGATGTTGAAAAAAAATGTAACTTGCTTTTCATTTGGCTTCCAGGTATCTTAGAGACACAGTTAAAGGTAAATTTAAAAAATATATAGCTCATTATGACCAATATTTTTGTGCTCTTCTTCATTTGATCTTAACATTTCTTGTCTTATTTGTATTTATTACATCCTTTCAATTACTTGTTTCTATTTATAATTATTGTATTTTGTGAATTCTAGTTGTAAACTGCTTTAAATTCTTTATACAATGGGAGGAAGCAATATATAAATAAACTAACAAATATAGTAAAGAGATATTTCATCTGGTATATGACCATTTTGAAAAAATAAATCTTGTAATTCTTATAGGAGGTAATATATGGGAGAACTGTCAAACAAAGTGTATCAGTTATCTATTGCCAGGTAACAAACCACTCCAATAGGCAGTAGCTTAAAGTAATGAATGTTATTATTATTGCTCATGGGTCTGCACATTAGCCACACAGTTCTGCTGGTGGATCACCTAATGCTAATTGGTCTAGGATGGTGCCTGGCATGTGCCCTCATGTACCTGGCAGTCATCAGGCTGGTGGGTCTCAACTGGGTCAACTTGTTTCTGCTTCATTAATTCTCTCATCTTCCAGGAGACTAGCTTGAGCTTCTGCAGAGGTGGTTTTAGAGCAGCAAAAGAGGATAAGTGACTCTGAGCATCCATTTTTCTTGCCTCTACCTATGTCATATTTTCTAACATCCCTTTGACCGAGACAAATGACATAGTTGAGGTCAGATTTAAGAGGTAAATAACTAGATTCCACTTTTTTAATAAAAAGAATGCCAATGTCACATTGCAAAGGGACATAAATATAGAGATGAAAATATTTTGCAGCCAATTATAATCAACTCCACAAAGTAAATATTAAATAAAGACTAATATATCTTTAATTAAAAAACAGATAGGAATCAGGCACCATTGTTCATTGAGCACCTACTGTATACAAGGTGGTATTTGTAGAACATTCTGTTTAGAGAAAGGAGCTTGTTTTAATTACAGAATTTGAGAGTCAATGACAGAGCATTTTCCATGACATTGTCTGGGCAGGATTCCATGTATCTGCTTTATAAATTCATCAATTCCAGTTTTCTCTTCTCTGTTTCAAGATAGGTCTTGGCATCTGGGCAACTTGAAAGTTGCTGGAAGATTAAATAGTTGGGGAAACAGACTGTGAAATTTTCAGGATACTATAGATAAGAGAAATCTGTTATGATTTCAGGAAGTTGCAACCATGGTTTTGCTTTGTAAATGATTGAAGGAGCTTCCAGTATAAGGATGTGGGAGACTAAAATTCATCATGAACAGTTAATGGCCTTTTTAAAATTATTTTATTTTTTATTATACCTTAAGTTCTGGAGTACATGTGCAGATTGTGCAGGATTGTTACATAGGTATACACATGCCATGGTAGTTTGCTGCATCCATTCCCCAGTCATCTACATTAGATATTTCTCCTAATGTTATCCCTCCCCAATCCCCCCCACTCCCTGCTATCCCTCCTCTAGACCCCCCATCCCCCAAGTGGCCCCAGTGTGTGATGTTCCCCTCCCCTGTGTCCATGTGTTCTCATCGTTCAACACCCACTTATGAATGAGAACATGCAGTGTTTGGTTTTCTGGTCTTGTGTCAATTTGCTGAGAATGATGGTTTCCAGATTCATCCATGTCCCTGCAAAAGACATGAACTCATCCTCTTTTATAGCTGCATAGTATTCCATAGTGTATATGTGCCACATTTTCTTTGTTCAGTCTATCCTTGATGGGCATTTGGGTTGGTTCCAAGTCTTTGCTATTGTAAACAGTGCGGCTATGAACGTACATGTGCACATGTGTCTTTATAATAGAACGATTTATAATCCTTTGGATATATACCCAGTAATGAGATTACTGGGTCAAATGATATTTCTATTTCTAGATCCTTGAGGAATTGCCACACTGTCTTCCACAATGATTGAACTAATTTACACTCGCACCAACAGTGTAAAAACGTTCCTATTTCTCCACATCCTCTCCAGCATCTGTTGTCTCCTGATTTTTTAATGATTGCCATTCTAACTGGCATGAGATGGTATCTCAATGTGGTTTTGATTTGCATTCCTCTAATGACCAGTGACGATGAGATTTTTTTCATGTTTTTTGGCTGCATAAATGTCTTCTTTTGAAAAGTGTCTATTCATATCCTTTGCCCACTTTTTGATGGGGTTGTTTTTTCTTGTGAATTTGTTTTATTTCTTTGTAGATTCTAGATATTAGCCCTTTGTCAGATGGGTAGCTTGCAAAAATTTTTTCCCATTCTGTTGGTTGCTGGTTCACTCTAATGGTGGTTTCTTTTGTTGTACAGAAGTTCTGGAGTTTAATTAGATCTCATTTTTCTGTCTTGACTTTTGTTGCCATTGCTTTTGGTATTTTAATTATGAAGTCCTTGCCTATGCCTATGTCCTGAATGGTATTGCGTAAGTTTTCTTCTAGGGTTTTTATGGTGTTGGGTCTTATGTTTAAATCTTTAATTCATCTGGAGTTAATTTTTGTATAAGGTGTAAGGAAGGGGTCCAGTTTTAGTTATCCTCCTTTGTATGTTAAGGATCAAGGAATCATAGATCTCAGAATTGAAAAGAATGTTAAAAGGTAATAGAATTATGCCCTGTTGCCTTATTTGATTTCTGAATCTCCCACTTAAGTACCTGTTTCTTCTATGTGGGCAGCATGCCTAGTTCTGGTTCTTGAATTAACCTGTCTTTGAAATTGTGTCTACTGCCACTGCTTCCAGACCATTTTGAAAGCCCTCACCTCAACTGAATGGGATGGGCCTGGGAGCTCTGCTGATAATGTCTTATAGAATGAGGGGAAAGGAGGGGAAGATGGTTAATCTATCCCTCTATTATTGGGTCAGCCAAGGAGAATGTCAGATTTAGACACAACATTTACTGAACACTTATTCTGTGCCAGAAACAATGTTAGATGATTCCACAGATTTTCTTATTTAATCCTAAGGAAACTCTGGCCAAGATCAAGTGGAAATTCCAAAGACTCAGATTGTCACTCTCAGCCTACAATACAAAGAAATAAAAAAAACACATTTTAAAAGTTAACTGCACCCAACACTTCACATTTTAAAACTATTAAAAATATAGCTTTTGTAGTCTTTAGACATCTCAGATTTATTCTTTTGTGATGGTGTGAGAAGGTCCTGCATTGTATCATAGGTTGAAGAGGAAAGATGTAAGTGAGGTATAAACTGTGATAGCTGTGAATTGGGCTTCTTTAGGCTGCATTCAATATGCATGAACAAAATCTTAACTAGGTTGTTCATTCAGACATGGAATCCTTGATGGATGAATATTCAAAATTCATTGACGAGTTCCATATCGTCTTTCAAAGATAAGTGCCAAGTCCTTCCCTTAATTATATTCTGAACAAAATAAGATATGTAGAAGAAGAAAATGCATTTTGAATTTTCTATTCATTCTCATCCCTTCTTCTAATTACACAAAGCATCTTTTATATAGGAAATTCAGAGACAATTTTCTGCTTGAGAATGAGGACAGACTTTCTTTTGCAAGTCAATAGCACAGTCCTTATGTTGTTAGGTAGAGACAAAATGACTTGTGTAACAATGCGTTTCTTTACTCCATTGCTGAGAAGTTCTAAGTCTCATATCAACTTCAAAAACTCAATAGGGAGCTATGTTCCTTTGTAGAGACCTCATGAGTCAGAGAGAGAGTGTCAGATATCGGCAAAGGGGGATAAATCGAGCCAGAAAATAGGAGAGACCTCATAAGGGTTGACAAGTATAAGAAAGTGCTCTAAAAAGAACTCTTTCAATAGGCCATCAATCAGCTGATGGAGTTGAAGATGAGTGGCTGTCAAGTTCCTGTAACCATTCATTGCTGCTCTGGTAGTGGATGCTCTTAACAGAAGACCAAGTTTCTGGGAGTCCTGGGGCAAAGAGAGGGGAATGTAAACCAAATGTTAGAGAATCTGGATTAGAGCACCTACAGCAAGTAAGAAAGACATATACAAATAAATAAATGAAACAACCTGACACAGAAAACCAAAGGGAAACATAAATAAAGAGATAATTGGAAAGGGACAAGAAATATGAAAAGCACTGAAGCAAATTAAGGTTATTATCTTGCCTAGGCAACGGACTATGTCTGTCCACAATTAGGACCACTGCTACTTGGAAGGGGATGGGAGGAGGGATCCTGAGGTGATGCAAGTCACCTTTAACATGTTATCAAGCTCTTAACCAAAAAAAACAAATAAACAAACAAAAAAAAATTAAAGAAAAGAAAACACAAACAGTACACTGAGAAGTGAAGCCAAGAACCCGGAGGGGTATTTTAGTAGGTTTTAAATGGGCAACAGAATAGATTTAAAAACAAACAGGAAAAATGATGAGAGTTTCTGAACAGGGCAGGTAGAGAGAGTGTTGGAAGTGGGGGACTGTTAAAGGCCAATGTGGAAACAAGGCTTATTGTAAGCTAACAGATTTTTGAAACAGACCTTAATTTCTTTTTTTTAATTAAAACCAGTGCTTATAGAGACATTCTATTCAGCAACCTGTGTTCTATTCCTGCAGATCCAGTAGCTGCTCAAGAAGTCATAAAGTAAATATGAACACAATAAAAATTATTCTAAATTTGACTTCACTCTTCCTTCCAATAGTCCTCCCATCTATATTTAGCTTTTATTCTTTAAATTTTCTTTTTAAAATCAATGACAGAAGATGAAATTTTTAAAAAAGCTCAACATCACTGATCATTAGAGAAATGCAAATCAAAACCACAATGAGATACCATCTCACACTAGTCAGTATGTCTATTTTTAAAGTCAATAAACAGATGCTGGCAAGGTTGTGGAGAAAAAGGAGCACCTTTACACTGTTGGGGCAGGGGTGTGAATTAGTTCAAGCATTGTGGAAGACAATGTCATGGTTCCTCAAAGACCTAGATGCAGAGACACTATTTGGTTCAACAATCTCATTACTGGGTATATACCCAAAGGAATATAAATGGTTCTATTGTAAAGATACATGCATGCAAATGTTCATTGCAGCACTATTCACAACAGCTAACAGTTACTGAGTATTTAGTGCATTTTAGGTTCTGTCAAAAGCAATTTATACTTGATTATTCCTTATAAATCTTCTTTGAGGAAGATACAATTATAAACCACCACTCACAGGCCAGGAAACTAATATGTAGTGAGGGTAAGTTGCCTGCACAAGGTCAAGTGGCTAGCAGGTGGCAGAGCGTGGCACACCTGGTTCCAGAGTCTGTGGGCTTCCCGGTTCTGCTGTGCTGTTTCTCTCACAGCTGCTTGCAGTTGCCATGATATTCATCTCTTCATGCCCCCATGACTCAGGTAAACCCAGGACATGTCCTTAAAACAACCCCATCATATTGGACAGATGCAATGTGGCACCTGATATTTTATAATCTGTTTACATGCTTTAAAGAAACTGTTCAAGCTAGTGTTGGATTTGTCAGTCAACTGTTCAGAATTGAAGGACAATTGGGGGGCATTTGGTTATTTTTTCATTAATTTGTCACATCTTTTGTTTAGCTCCACTTTGAAATGATCATTACTGACCTTCGGTTCTCATCTTTAGAGTTCAAAATTCCGTATTCTCTCTCTGCTTTGAGGAGTTAACAGCCTGTAGGAGAGGCACTTAAATGAAGACCTAAGCAATTGTTTTAGGACTTCATTAACTGCTCTATAACAAGCGATACCAGCCCATATATTTATTTTTTTCATTATATTTTATCAAAACTTGTGAGAATGTTTGTGAGGCAGAGCTGTCATACTATAGGACCTACAGCAGAGGTATGAGTTGGGAGTGGTGATGCCAGGGCTTAGGGAACCAGCTTGTAGGTTAGATTGTCTACCTCCTTTCTCCATAATGGGTCAGCTGGCCAAAACTCCATGTCTAAAGGGTGCTAGGGTGTTCATAGTGTCCCTATTGATTGGTCAGTATCTATCAATTCCTATCACAGAAGTAGGAGTGCTTGCACAGTTTCGGTACAAGGAGGTAAAACAGCCCATTTGAACAAGTGCAGAACCTAAGCCACTCAGCTGCATAAAGACACAGAGTCTACTCTTGTAGGTAAGAAATAGGTACAGATTCAGGGACTCAGCCTGATAAGAAATAGCCAGCTAAAAGCACACACTCGCATTTAAAAATCAGAGCTGGACATGGATTCTGGCTCTACTCTTTATTAGTGAACTACTTAACAACTTGAGGCCTCAGTTCCCACACCTCTAAAATGGGCATAAAATGCTGATGTTGAAGATTCATCATGAATTTTTCAAAAGATAACATGTGTAAAGCAACTAGTTCCTGACACACAGAAGATGCCCATTAAGGTCAATATTATTCTTTCCCTGGGGATAACAGTCATGATAAAGATGCTGATCATTATGCTCTAGGGTAGAGTACCATTTTTTAAAAAAAAAAGTGTGGTGTAAACCAGGAATAGAAGTGGGATGGTAGCGGAGAGAGTGTGCACAAACCCAGCTGTTCTGTTTGGGCACCCATGGAGGAATTTAACAGGAAGGTCAGCCTGGAAGACAGCCTGACATTCAAATTCTGGTTTCTGCACATGCAGCTCGGGGGCAGCAGATAAATGCTAGCCTTACATTTACCCACATTGTGAAGAGTAGAGGACACCCCATGATAATATAATACTAGGGCTGGTTCTCATCAGTTCTGAAATGAAGAGGCATTGGCCACAGGTGGCTGGGTTTCAACACCCACGTATAGCTAGTGCAGGGCCAGAAACAGGCAGGAACCAGAAGATTTGCTCACCCGCCTCTCCTGCTGTATGGCAGGTCCTCCACTAAAGAATATGTTGGCATTTAATAAGTAATGATGAGTAGTCTCTCAGGTAGCATCTCTTGCGTGGCACTTTAAAATAACTCAGAGGACTTGCTGAGGGTTGTTTGTTGATCTGAGACAATTGCTTGCAGCAGGCTTGTGTATCTCACCACTTCTTTGGTTCACAAACAAAAAGTTATTCTTTTTTAACATTTATTATACTTTGAGTTATGGGATATGTGTGCAGAATGTGCAGGTTTGTTACATAGGTGTACATGTGCCATGGTGGCTTGCTTCACCCATCAACCCATAATCTACATTAGGTATTTCTCCTAATGCTATCCCTCTCCTGTCTCCCCCACCCCCAGACAGGCCCCATTACATGGTGTTCTCCTCCGCATGTCTGTGTGTTCTCATTGTTTAACTCCCACTTATGAGTGAGGGCTTTTGGTATTTGGTTTTCTGTTCTTGTGTTGGTTTGATGAGAATGTTGATTTCCAGCTTCATCCATGTCCCTGCAAAGGACATGAACTCATCCTACAAAAAGTAATTAAGAATGGATGATAGTGCTTAACATTGCTGTAAAAAGGCATAGACTGTTACCAGAAAGATATTGTGGAAAAACAGAAGACAAATGATTTAGTAAAAATTCAGATATTTAATAAACTAGTAGGAATAGTAGTACCATATTTGTTTCAATGCTAAGAAACCCATGAATGTGAGATTCACTGTCAGTTTAAGAGCAGCTTATTCTAGAAGTAGCTGATAATGAAGGAGTTGTTTACAACAATTTCAGAAGCAGTGAAATCCTGTAGTCCCAGCTACTTGGGAGGCTGAGGCAGAGGAATTGCTTGAACCCAAGAGGCAGAAGTTGCAGTGAGCCAAGATTGCGCCACTGCACTCCAGTCTGGTGACAGAGCAAGACTCTATCTCAAAAAAAAAAAAAAAAAAAAAGTCCATTTTAGTGAATTTAGTAGCTAATATTTTTGAGCACTAACTAGGTTCCAGGCACTGTGCTAGTACTTTACCTGGCTCATTTTATTTAATTATAAATACTATAACAGATAAACCCTGAAATCTCAGTGGATTCTTCCAATAGAGGTTTGTGTATCATTCTCGTAAAGCCCAATGCTAAGGCAAAAAGGTTTCGGTGGTGGCAGGGAGATGACCCATATAGTCATTTAGAAATCTAGGCTGAGAGAAGTCAATACATAGATGCTATGGTGGCCTTGGACGTTGATATCCAGCTGGAAGACTGGGGAAGAGAGCAGAGAAGATTATATGGGATTTTATGGGCCCAGGCCATGGAGTAGAATTTATCAATTCTGCCCACATTCTCTTGGCCAGAACTCATTCACATGGCCTTTTCTAGATTTAATAAAGGCTTGAAAATGCAGTCCCTGGCTATCCAGCTGCTTCCCGACAAAGGCTCTACCCTATGAAAGAAAAGGATACATCTTTGATGGACAGCAGCCATTCCTGTGGCACAATGGTTAAGTAGATTGTGAAAGGTCACACAATTAGCAAGTGACAGGGACAGAATCTAAAGCTATGTCTCTGTTTGTGCAGACAGAATCTACATTGCCAGTATTCTGTCTGCACTAGAGTGAGAATATTTGTTACAGACAGAAGCAGGTGGGTTTTTTTTTAAGTTGCCTTTATACTCAGCTACAACTGAGGAGCTCAGAAAGAAATGGTATGCCTTGCTGCCTCCTTCTTAAGAAGATAAAATTGCCTGGATGATGCATTGTTTTTGCAGTGACTCACCCTGGATTGCTTTAGTTCAGTAAATTGCATCACATCATGAAACCGAGTGACATCTTTGAAGCCAGACCTCAGTACTTCTCAAAGTGACACATAAGAAATTAAAACTGAGCTTCATTTTCTGGAGAAGCTGAGACAACAACTTTAAATGTCAACAATAATACAAGTTAAGTACAATTCCTATTAAGGTATATACCTTATTCAGTAACTCTATCCCTAGTTACTTTTGATTCAATGAATTGTATGCAAGTTGTTCTTCAGACTGATTCACATGACTTTCTTGGAGTGAATTTTTCACACTGCTTTGGCAAGTGTGATATTGGAAATAATGCTATTAGTTGGAAATAATAATATTAGTTGGAAATAATGAACGTTTTCTCAGTACCAGAATCTTGCCTAATTGCTTCTCATGTATTACCTCGTTTAATCTTTTATAAACTATGATAAAACTCTCTCTCTTAAAAAATTCTCTATGAGAAATTCTCTCTCTTAAAAAATTCTGTACTATTAGTATCATTTTCATTATACAGGTGAAGAAACTGAGGCCCATTACTGTAAAATAACTTGCCCAAGGTCAGGAATGAGGAGGTAAGGCCGGGATGTGACCCAGATGGTGTGATTTCAGAGCCTGCGCTATTAGTATACTCTTCATTCAGGGCTCCTTTTGCTACTGGTGGATGGTGCATAATAAGTAGAATGAAGAGATGGGTGAATTGGAGACCTAACACTTATAAGGAGCCTACTAGGTTCTAGGAATTTTATAAATGTAAAACAGCTGCCCAGGTGTGCTCCATGGTCTCATGGTCTAGTTCTGTTTCAACACTATTTCCAAAGCTTTGCAAAATTTAGCCCTCTTAATCTTCCATGAAAAATCAAATCCGCCTGTGAATTTATTTTTCTGGAAAAATGAATTACACTGCACTTGAAAAGCCTAGAGCATTTAAGAGCTGTCATGCCCACCCTGTCACCCCACCTCCCACCCTCTCTTATTAACAGTACTGGGTCTTTCTTCTGCTTGAACTCTGGAGACCATAACTTATTAAGAGGTATCTTCTCAACATAACAGTCAGTCTTTTTCCTACATTGTAATTCTATCTCTTAATAGCTGCTAAAATGACAAGATTTTTTTTTCCAAATTCTAACATATGTGTTACCTCATTCAATTCTTACTATTCCCTAAGGATAATAATTAATATCTACCTTCTGCAGACAAGGGAACTGATATGCAAGTTAAGAGCTTGCTTCTGATAATACAGTTAGTTAAATGGCCAAGTGGTGGCTTGAATCTCGTCTCTCTGACTTCAAATCTAGGGCTTTTAAAATTACATCATCCTTAAATATTTAAATCCAGGCTATAACTTGACCTGAGAGCAGTATGAATACAATCTAAGACCCAGACATGGTGGGGACTGGGCCAGATGATCTAGAACCAAGCCCAAGAGGTCAGTCACGAGCAGAAGAAGTCAAATGAGTAAAAGAGCATATTTGCCTCAACTAAGAAAATTTGGAAGTCAGAAAAGGGTCAGGACAAGAGGTTTTCAGTAATGCATGGGGGGATTTTTAGAAAAGGAGTCAGACAGGAATATCAGATGAGGCCAGCCACGAGAGGCTGGACCCAGAAACCAGTGTGAGTAGTACTGGCAGGTTGGGTTCTGAACCTGAGGGTCATCGCACTGTGGATTCTCAAAATTTTCTCAGAGACCAGGTGTGATACTACAAGTCATGGTGAGGTCAGTTATCTGTATAGCATGCTCCAACCCTAGGGGACAACAAATGTGCCTCTGCTCTTTGTCCTTTGGAAATTTTTCTTCCTTGGTTTTCCCCCTTCCTTACAAATGATTTTTTTTTCCTTATTTTATAGCATCTTATAATGCTAGACTTTTATAATCATGTCATAATCATATTATGGCTAGATATGCTCCCTCCAGTTCCAGTTAGGGTTTTATCTTCATTGTTCCATCAAAACTGCTCTTGTCAGAATCAACCACAACCTCTATATCAACAAACCCAGACCAGTTCTCAGTCTTCATTGTACTTGATCTCCCAGTGATAATTGCCGTAGCCGACTGTTACTTTCTTGAAACACTTGAATGCTTTCTTCCTTTGGGTTTTGGAACTCCATTCTTTCCTGATTTGCATCCTACCACACTGGCTTCTTCTCTGTTTCTTTACTGGTTTCTTTCTGTGATCTCGAATCACACCATCTCAGAGCTATATCATTGGAAGTCTTCTCTAATTAGACCAGTTGCTTAGTGATTTCATGTCTTCCCCTGGCTGTGAATACTTTCTATACACAATTTACTATTTTACACAGACAACCTTGACCTCTCCCCTGAACTCCAGTCTCAAATCCAGTTTCCTCCTTGATGTTCCCACTGTGATGCCCATCAGGCACATCAAGCCTTAATGTCTGAAACCTTACTGATTTTCTGTATTCCTTCCTTCTAGTTTCTCAAGCTGAAAAACATGGAATCAGCCATCATGCTTCCCTTTCTTTCACACTCCAGATCCAAACTGTTAGCAAATTATTATACTCTGACCTCAAATACATGCAGATCACTTTCTCGCCATCTCTAGTATTGCCAGCCCGGTTCAAGCCAAAGCTACTTCACCTGGATTTCTGAAGAGCCTCCTAAGTAGTATTCTTATTTCCATACTTTGTCCCCCATAGTCTCAATATAGAGCCAAAGTGTGCATTTTAAAACAAAAGCTAACTCATGTCACTCCTCTATTCAAAATCCCCCAGTGGCTTGCTCCATCAAAGTAAACTCCAAGTCCTTAAAGAGGTTCAATGGTTTGACACAACCTGATTCTCTGTTATGTCTCTGTCCTCATCTCATCTCTCACCTCTCTTTTCCTCTACTGTGGCCACACTGACTTCCTTGCCATTCCTGAAAAACACCAGCCATGTTCCACTTCAGGGCTTTACACTTGGAATCCTGGAATGCATGCCACACAGATATGGCTAGCTCTCATTCTTCTATTAGGTCTTTGCTCAATATAATTTCTCAGTAGTTCTGCTTCTAACCATGATCAAGTCTTTCCTTTCAGACCAATTCTGTGGTAGATGATAAATAAAACTATGAATGTATGTAAATACATGCTCCCTGAAGGCACTAGAAAGTGATCAAAAGCAGGTGGATACTGGATGGAGTCAACATTTGGAAGAAAAAAGCACAGTTAATTTCTAGTTTTTAGAGGTTTTAATCTGAGAGCAGGCTCCAGTCTGTTCTGAATGCAGTAGCTAAAACTCTGATATAAAGCCCATGGTCTTGCCATTTTGGAGCAATTACAGTAATTCTGAGGACTCCCAGGAAAACAATAATAACAACAGCAGCAGCAACAGCAACAGCAGCAATAGAACCAGAGAAGAAAGTGTCAAAAATCTGTGAATAAACTTTGTCAAAATCAAGATCTTAACAGGCCCAGAAACATGGACACATCTAGAATCCTCTTGCTGAAACATGGAAGCAAGGAGCAGCTTCCAAGCAGCCCAGCTAAGCCTAAAAACATACATTGAGATTTGACCTTCAGTGGAGACAGAACTTAAATTTGTATACAGCTCCAGTGAACTGCCTGCTTAAAAACAAATCAACATTCTGAGCAGCAACATCTTAGAATATCTACAGTATATCATTCCCAATGTCCAGGTTGTAATCCAAAACTATTGGACATATGAAGAAACAGGAAAATATATGACTTTTTCTGAAATAGAAAGATAATTAATGGGGCTGACACCAAGATAACCCAGATGTTGTAATTTGTAGACAAGGGTTTTAAGTCAGCAATTGTAAGTATTCTCAAAATTAGAAAAAATATGCATGTGATGAATGAAAAAAACAGCAAATATCATCAGATAAATAGAAATTACTTTTTAACACACATACACTAAAACTAGAATTTTAGAATGCAAAAATACACTATCTGAAATTTTAAACATTGACTAGATGTACTTCACAGAAGAGTGAAAATGACAGATGTGTCAAAGAACTTAAGAAAAATAATTGAAGTGATTTAATCTGAAGAACAGAGAGGAAATGACTTTTAAAATATATAATATATGTGTAATTACAGTTTCAGAAATAGAAGAGAGAATGAGTGGTGCAGAAAAAAATGTTTGACCAAATAGCAACTGAAATGGCAAAAGACAAACATCACCTTCTCAGTGAGGTCTTCTGGTGCAGACTAAATGTTTGCATTTTATTCCCCAAAATTCATATGTCAAAATTCTCACCTGTAATATGATGGTATCTGGAGGTAAGGCCTTTGGGAAGGGATTAGGTCATAAGAGTGGAGCCCTCATGAATTTGATTAGTGTCTTTATAAAGGGACTCAAGAGAGCTGTCTTGTCCCTTTCCTACCATGTAAGGACACACTGAGAAGGTGGAGTTTAAAAACCAGGAAGCAAGTTCTCACCAGATACTGAATGTGTCAGTGCCTTTGCCTTGGACTTCCTAGCCTCCAGAACTGCAAGGAATAAATGTTTGTTGTGTAAGTCTATGTTGTTTTTTGTAGCCACCCAAATAGACTAAGACACCTTCTCAGACTACTTTTTGTTAGATTACAACCTCCTTACTTCCCAATATTGTATATCCTCCCTTCTGCTTTTTCTCTGTATCACTTATCTTCATCTGATATACTAGATACTGTACTGGGATTTAGGTTCTACAAGAATGAGTATTTTAATACATGTTTCATTGCTATATCCTTAATGCCTAGAACAATACTCACAATATGGTAGGTACTTAATCAATATTTGCTGAATGTTGAATACATGAATCTCACTTGTATTCCTAACTTTGAATGCAAAATTTCCAAGCATCATCACTGAGTGTATGGTGCTTGTGCTCAAGTGACATTCACTCTATGAGCAAGCGAGTATGGGTAACATTTTCTTCTCTTCTGTTTCCTAGGTGGTTTTTCAGAGCCCATCACAGTGTAATCAGTGAACTGGGAACTGTTTTCTAAATTCTCTCTGTGTAGTTTGAATGTAGACTTAGGAATTCACTTGAGCACCTGAATTCTCTCTGTGCATTTCCCTAAATTATCTTCTGTGGTAGAAACTGAACTCTTCAAGAAGGCACATATATTTCACATTCAAAAGCACATGCCTAACATTGTGTTAAATGTCTCAGAATTGATTGTATGTCAGATAAATCCTGGAAAGCAGATGAGCATGTATCTTAGATGACACCTTCCTACTGTGGCACCACTCCTTTTTCCCCTCAGATGTCTAAACAACCAGAGCAGTAACATTTAGGTGATGTTCACTGTGTACCCTCCATCTGGGTTAAGGTGGACATGTAGCAGGGCTCATCCACTTTGATGTTGTAAAGGACTTGCCCTGGGCAGCATTGTAAAGGAGGCACAGTTTGACTTGGGTGTATATCCACTGTGTGTCAGTCTTGACCTGCAGTGCACCAACATGTTCTTCATGAGAAGGAAATTATTTATAAGTAACCCAGTTACTTTCTGGAGTATAATTAACACAGCCAGGCAGTCTCTCTCCTTTCCTCCATTCTTTGTTTCTTCCACAAAAATGTATTAATTGTAGGCTTCATGCCAGACTCTGTGCTACACAGAAGTGATCCCTGCCCTTGTGGAGCTTAGAGTTTCATGGGGATCTAGGAAAGTAAGTCACCAATTAATCTATAATGCCATCAAGTATATAAGAGAGCTAGAAGCAAAATGCTGTGGCAGCTAGGAAGAGCCATATGACCTAATTTGTGGGATCAGACAAGGCTTTCTGGAGGTAGCTAAAGCTGAGAGGATGAGTAGAAGTTAACCAGCTAAAAGCAGAAGAATAAGAATGAAGAGGAAATATCTGGTATATATACAGGCAAAGAAGCAAGAAAGTTCTAGATGTGTCCAGATCACTGTTAGTGACTTGCTGTAGATGGAGCGTATGGTGTAGAGGTGAGAAGGAGCAGAGAGAGAAGTTGCAGAAGAAATAGGGAGTCATGCAGGGATTGGAAGATATTATTAAGGTATTCCATTGTATCCTAAGAGCAAGGAAAGTTAATGATGAATTTTTGGCTGAGTAATTATGTAGTCAGGGTTTATTTCAGAAAAATTATCTCATCATACTGTGTAAAATAGATTTGTGGAAGTGCTGTGGGAAACTGGAGGAAGAAGAGATGGAAGCTGTTGCACCACTAAAGGTCAGTTATTATAGAGCATGAACTACATAGTGGGGAAGGAGACTAGAGAACAGATTTGAGAGCTCTCTGGAAGTCTTCTTTAACCCCACAAATCAATAGAGACTTAAAATTAATCTTGGCCATTCCTATTCAAAGGCCTAAAGCACAAACACCTGAAGGTTATTGTCAAAAGACTGCCACTGGTCCATCTTACTTCTAGAAGGAAATTAAGGGGGGATTGGCAGGTATAATTGATGGAGGATTGAGTCAATCCTGAGGACCAGAGCACAGAAGGATGCTAGAGTGGCTTTTACTCATCATGCTGGAGGGTGGAATCTGTATTTGACAGACAGTGCCAGGTGAAGGCAGAGTTGCCAAAAAGCATCAAGCTCCAGGAATAGAAATCAGGAGCCAAAGGGGTGAAGTATGAAATTTAAGATGCCAAGCAAGAGAAGAGAGCATAGAGTAGCTTTTCTAAAGAAAAGGAGGAATCTAAAGAAAAGGGAAAGTGTGTAATGGAATGAATGTCAGAGACCCCTAAGTAATACAGTTTGGCTGCGTCCCCACCCAAATCTCATCTTGAATTGTAGCTACCATAATTTCCACATATTGTAGGAGGAACCCGGTGGGGAGGTAATTGAATCATGAGGGCAGGTCTTTCCTGTGCTGTTCTTGTGACAGTAAATAAGTCTCATAGTTTCTTATGGTTTTATAAAGGGGAGTTCCTCTCCACATGCTCTCTTGCTTGCCACCATGTAAGATGTGCCTTTGCTTCTCTTTGCTTCCCACCATGATTGTGAGGCCTCCACAGCCATGTGGAATTGTGATTCCATTAAACCTCTTTCCTTTATTAATTACCCGGTCTCAGGTATGTCTTTATTAGGAGCATGAGAACAAACTAATATACCCCTAAGCAAGACTGTAGCTGGCCTTTTATGAAGAGGCAGGGACTTGCTATCCTACTCCCTTCAGCTTGTGTCACTTGAGCTTCTCCCATATCCCTCAGGAGACTGGAACCTAGGGGTGAAACCCTGACCTTTACTTCAGCCAGCCAATGAGTGCCCTCCCTCTACTCAGCTGACCAAGGAGTATGCTGCCTTCTACTTCAGCTGATGGAGGGTGCCCTGCCCTTTACTTCAGAGAGATGAGCGATATGGATTTTCTTGTTTTCATCTTGTCAGTGTCAATTCCAGACATCCATGCTCGTCCTGCCTTGCCTTGTTTTCAGAAGATTTCTCTCAGTGACCCAGTAGGGTCACTACACCTATTGTTTATAAAGCTGGCATGCATCTCCTCAGAGCTAAACCCTCACTCACCTGTGAAAACATACTCCTTTTGTGTGTTTTTCTGGAGCTGAATTGGCTTTGTCATGCCACTCTGCAGACATAATTATAAGATGTTGTTTTATCAATACTCTGATTCATATTCCTGCACCCTCTACTCTTTGACTCCTCAGGCCTCTTTTGCTCAACATCTTGCTTTGTGTGATGTGTGATTATGCCCAGGAGCCAAGGCTTTCACTCTCTTTCTACCCTCTCTTGCTTGCTTTTGGTTTTCTCCAGGTCAGAAAACATGAAATTCTGATCTGCTGGAAAAGTGAGCATGTTTTAACTCTTTTATAGTGTTATTTTCATGACTTTGTGATCTGACAGAAGTCTAAACAGTTGAATTTATTTTCTGATTGAGAATGGAGATAGGATTGACGCTTAGGAGCTTGGTCATTCCAAAATAATCCTTACATAAGAAAAATCAGGAAATATGAAATCCACTTCAAAAATGTGTGATTTTCCTAAATGCCAAGAAAAAAATATATGGCTGGCAGCCCCAAAGGATCATACCCAATACCATACCTAATCCTGTTTCTCTCAGCCTAATAATACAGTTCCTCTCAGTCCTCTCCATAAGGATCTTGGGATGCAAATAAGTTACAAGACTGGAACTGCACACCAGTCAGTGTCCTGTTGCTATTTACTGGCCCAGTTTCAGTTCCTTATGACATTCAGAGTAAGACAATGAACCATATTGACCTTTCATTAGATGTTTAATGGTTTTGGAAAGGTGTAGGGAGGATCAATGCAAGACTGTTATAGCTTTTGTTTTGCTTTTGTCCTTATTGTTACTTCTTATCCCTACCTCTCTTCTTAGCTCTCTATATATTTATTGCTACTTCAATCAGAGGTTAAAATTTCCCTATGGACAGGGTTCTAGGCCAGAAGAAAAAGCTGTTTTGTCACTTTAAGGAAGGTACCAAGGTGAAAATGAGGAAATGAAGTATGAAAATCCAGAATAGAGTCACATTGGTTATATTTAGAGGAAAATATTATTTAAGACTCCCTGAGGTAGCACATTTAGGATATATCTATATCATTTAGGATATATCTGTATCTGCATTCTTATCAATATCTATTCCAGTGTTCACCCAATTGCATATGTTTCTCTGTATAAATGGTCAATTTACATAAGAAATTATGATAAGAACAATTTATTTCTCTGGGGCATTTTGAACTTTTATTGAAAAATGTAGCTTTTTTTCTTTCTAAAATGTTTTAATGTACTGCATAGCTTAATGATATGAACATGAGAGGAAAGAGATTTAATTTTTACACTTAAGAGATTCATTTTCCTAGAATTTGGTGCATTATAGTGAAATGAGAATCATTTAACTGCATACTTTAGCAGCAATATAAAAATTCTAAAAATGAATTTTCTGACACAAAAAAGTACATCACAGTAAAATTGCTCTTATGAAAGTTAACATTTTTCCTTCCCTAAATGAAAAATATATGAATAATCTGTTCCAATTTGTAAAAACTAAAACAAAAATTTGTTTTAAATTGGGATCACTCAGAAATAAATTTGGATAATTGCAATATTTGTGGTTATAGAGACATTTCAGCTTTCCACTTGTATTTTAGTTTTATCTTTTTAAATCTCTTTTTATTTCTCTTGTATGTCAAAATATCAAAAAAAAATCCAGTAAACTAGGAAAGTAGGATAGATTGAAATGTATAATCTATACTTCCCTTTCACCCCTAATTATTTCTTTATAGACTTTGGGCTGGTGAAAATGGGAAAAGAAATAACTTTTGTCAGTGGAACTTCTGCACTAGGCCCTGTGCCAGGACTTTCTCAGATTACCCCCATTCAGCTTCACAATTGTTTATTGGGTCTTATTATTTTTACTTTTCATCTGAAGAAAGTGCAGGTCTACACAACTGGTAGGGGAAAAGCTAGGATTTAAAACCATAACTCTCGGACTTCAAAATGTGTCCTCAATACTGTACTGTTTTGTTCCCTTCTACCCCAGGTTATGATTCACCAAAAGTTAATTTACTCTTCAGAGTGAATCCAAATTTAATGAGCTCCAAGGCACATCAAAGTTGTTAAACTCTAAACATCCTTCATAAAAATGGCATTAAATGTGAAATAATACTGAGGGAAATTTTTCTTTTGTTTATTAATTGTTTTTAATGTGGAAAAAAACACTTAATATTACTAGTATTTTCCTAGGAATACAGCTAACTGGGGAAGTGAAGGATCTCTTCAGGGAGAACAAGCCACTGCTCAAGAAAATCAGAGAGGACATAAACAAATGGAAAAAGTATTTCATGTTTATGGATAGGAAGAATCAATATCATGAAAATGGCCATTGTGCCAATGTAATGTATAGATTCAATGCTATTCCCATTAATCTACCATTGATGTTCTTCACAAATTAGAAAAAATGACTGTAAAATTCATATGAAACCAAAAATAGCCCAAATAGCCAAGCCAATCCTAAGCAAAAAGAACAAACCTGGAAATATCGTGCTACCTGACTTCAAACTATACCACAAGTCTGCAGTAACCAAAACAGCATCATTCTAGTACAAAAACAGACACATAGACCAATGGAACAGAATAAAGATCTCAGAAAATGAGACCACACGTCTACAACCATCTGATCTTTGACAAACCTGACAGAAACAAGCAATGGGGAAAGGATTCCCTATTTAATAAATGGTTCTGAGAGAACAGGCTAGCCCTATGCAGAAAATTGAAACTAGACTCCTTCCTTATGCTTTACACAAAAATTAATTCAAGATGAATTAAAGACTTAAATGTAAAACCCAAAACTATAAAAACCCTAATAGAAAAGCTAGGCAATACCATTCAG
Organism: Ateles fusciceps; assembly: GCA_036589455.1. Lineage (NCBI taxonomy): Eukaryota > Metazoa > Chordata > Mammalia > Primates > Atelidae > Ateles > Ateles fusciceps. Next base: position 693,367 of record JAZHEH010000681.1, on the reverse strand, counting down.
GACATAGGCTTGGGCAAGGATTTCATGACAAAAATGTCAAAAGCAATTGCAACATAAGCAAAATTGACAAATGGGATCTAATTAAAGAGCTTATACACAGCAGAAGTGAGCAGACAACATACAGAATGGGAGAAAATGTTTGCAGTCTTTCCATGTGACAATGGTCTAATATCCAGAATCTATACATTTACAAGAAAAAACTAAATAAATTTACAAGAAAAAACAACCCCATGAAAAAGTGGGCAAAAGACATGAACAGACAGTTCTCAAAAGAAGACATTTATGTGGTTAATGAACATATGAAAAAAGCTCAACATCACTGATCATTAGAGAAATGCAAGTCAAAACTACATTGAGATACAATGTCACAAAAGTCAGAATGGCATTTACTAAAAAATCAAGAAACAACAGATGCTGGTGAGGCTATGGAGAAATAGGAAAGTTTTTACACTGTTGGTGGGAATATAAATTAGTTCAACCATTGTGGAAGGCAGTGTGGTGATTTCTCAAAGACCTAGAATGAGAAATACCATTTGATCCAGCAATCCCATTACTGGGTGTGTACCCAAAGGAATACAAATCATTCTTTTATAAAGGTACATACACATGTATGTTCACTGCAGCACTATTCACAATAGCAAAGACATGAAATCAACTCAAATGCCATCAATGATAGACTGGATAAAGAAAATGTAGTACATATGTACAATGGAATACTATACAGCCATGAAAAGGAATAAGGTCATGTCCTTTGCAGGGATATGGATGGAGCTCAAAGCCATTATCCTCAGCAAACTAATGCAGGAAGAGAAAACCAACCACCACATGTTCTCACTTATAAGTAGGAACTGAACAATGAAAACATGTGGACATAGGGAGGGGAACAACACACACTGGGGCCTGTTGGGGTAGAGAGGGCAGCGGGGGAGGAAGAGCATCAGGATAAGTAGCTAATAAACAAAGGGCTTAATATCTAGGTGATAGGTTGATAGGCTCAGCAAACCACTGTGGCACACATTTACCATTAAAAAATATGTGTATATATATATACATGTACACTATATATAAAATACTATACTATATATATACATGTGTATGTATACATATATAGGTAGTATTTTAAAGTAGATCAGCAAAGGGAAGCATGTGGTACAAAACTAATTTGTCACTTTCCTTACAGTGGTACCTGACTGGGAAAACTTACTGTTAGATTACTTTGATTTCTTTATTTAAGTTTTGTTATGCCATACAGCTAAAAAAATACCCATACAGGAGAAAAATTAGAATATATCAATAAACCACCATCCAGAGGCAGCTAAAGTTAACATTTTCTTCTAGATTTGTATGTATGTATGTAATTTTTTACAGAGACAGTATATTTTACTTACTAGTTTAAAATACAAATTTTTTCACTTAAAAATCTCTCCAATATTCTATGTCACAAATAAACATCCATATTAATTTTAGAGACTAATATCATAAGAATGCTTTATAGTTTATTTAGCCTATATTGGATATTTATGTTGTTTCCAATATCTTTTATTTATATAATTTACTGTTATAAGCATCATGTCCATGCGTCTTTGCACATATCTCTGATAATTTTATTAGGATAAATTGCTAAGTGTTGTTGTTTTAGATATGGCCTTGAATATTCTCATTTTTAAATAGTATAAAGGTAATATACTTGGGGGCAACTGTTATTCTGAATTCAAGCTAGTCTGTAGAATGACACTGTTCAGCTCAAAATGGAAATATCAGATCTTTAGGAGTAACAATTCAAGACATTTGTGTAATGTCCCAAGTCTGAATTTTGAATTTTTGACTCGTTGAATTATAGAGGACTTTCTTACCTTACAGATGAGGACATTATTATTCATTTACATCTCTGTCATTCCTTAATATGTAAAGTTCTTGAGAGCCAAGATCACATTCTTTTTAAATTTGTGTCTTAGAACCAAGCACCATACTTGACTAAGAGCCCCTGTTCAAAAAATGTTCACAAATAATATTTGGCCAGGCACAGTGGCTCACACCTGTAATCCCAGTGTTTTGGGAGGCCTAGGCAGGAGTATCACTTGAGGCCAGGAGTTTGAGACCAGCCTAGGAAACATAGCAAGACCCTGTGTCTGCAATTAATTTTTTTTTAAAAAATTAGCTGGGAGTGGTGGTACATGCCTATTATTCTAGCTACTTGGGAGACTGAGGTGGGAGAATTGCTTAAGCCCAGGAGTTTGAAGTTGCAGTGAGCCATGGTTGTGTCACTGCGCTCCAGTTTGGGCAACAGAGTGAGACAGTCTATTGAAAGAATGAAAGAAAGAGAAAGAGAGAAAAAGGGAGCGAGGAAGAAGGAAAGGAGGAAAAAGGAAGGAAGGGAGGAAGGGAGGGAGGGAGACAAATAAAGAGAAGGAAACAAAGAAAGAAATTATAAATGAATAAAAGTTAGGTATTGAGTTGCTAACAGATTTGCTAAAGGTCAAATGGTTAGTTCAAGGTAATGCTCAAAGTTGAACCCATACTCTTGATTCTGTGCTTCTCAATTTTACCAGTGCATCAGCCTGGATTCCCCCAGGAAGCAAAGACTGACACAAAAGTGTATAGGCTACTACTTATGAGGGAGTGCCATCCCTGGAAAGCAGGAGAGAGGGAAAGAGAGAAAGAGGCAAGAAAGGAGGGAGCACAATTAGGAGGCTATGTTACCAAGAACATTTTTTGGTATCTAGGGTTGCTGATTGCTTGATATCATGGGACCATTTTTTTTTCTGGAAGGGTTTATGAACAACAGCAATTCAAGGTACTCTATTAGTAGGAGAAAGAGAGACAAATTTATCTTACAGCTGCAATCTCCCATGAGGCATTAATCCATAGGTTGTGCATATGTAAGCTTTGAATGAATTCTCTGGAATGGGGGAGATGGGAGATAAGACATATTGTTGGCTTCGATTTACTAATGTCAGTTGTTTTGGGAGTTGGGGTGAAACAAGTAGCTAAGGGGTCAAGAGACAGAAGTGGTTGAGCAGATCTGATTAGTGCCTACAAGGTGTCTGATACAACTAACTTACACAGTCATTCTCTTGGTTAATAAATGTTAAACATATCCTTTTACATGGTGATGAGTTAGTGGTGAGTGTGTACTCAAAAACTAGATACAGTCTATGTTCTCCAGGAACTTACAATTTTAGCTTAACTTGGGCTGGCCAACCATGTCTCCTTTTTGTTCTCAGGTGCATTCCCAGATCTTTCTTTACCGTATCCCCCTTTTTTTTAGAGAACTATACTCTTGTAGGTTTGGCCAATAAAGACAATGAAGGACATTTTAGAATGGAAGTTACGTGGTGCCATGTCTAGCAGCAATGGAATTTCCTCTGGGATTCTACTTCCCTCAAGGCAGCCTGTGGCTCTGGCTCCATAGTTGGTCAGCCTCCTGGGGATCCTCTTATTCCCAAGGATGCTCCAGCCTTAGGAGTGGTAGTGACTTCCTGCTGTTACACTAATCTATGGATTGCTTCACTGTCCCCTAATTTTTTAAAGTTCTTTCATCACCTAGTAACGAATCAGTGAAACCAATTCCTTCTCCTTACGACAGCTAGAGTGGTTTCTGTTTTACTAAGTGGACCTCAGCAAAACACATCTTTCAAAGGAAATCAACCAATGACTCCTAATAGTTTCATTGATTATGAAATAAATAATAATCTGTTAATATAATATGAAAAAGGGTGAATATTTTGCTCTCCACCAGTTCATGAAAATCATCAGGGTAGTAAATTTTTAATGTAGACCTCATCATTAAAATCTTATTTTATTTGAAGCCACAAGGAGTTGCTATAAAACTAATCCAGAGGGATGAGCATAATCTTGTCAGGAGGACATTTTCTTCATGAAAAGAGAACATTATTTCTGCCAGGAGGTCATTAGAAATCAAACACATATATTGAAATGCTGACTCTTACTTTAATTTTGAAAGAGTGCGGCATATGTAAACTGATAAAAGAAATAAATATATATTATTTTCTCTTTGACTTCCCCATACCTTCATTTCCTTTTTCTGAATATGAGGATAAACATGGAAGGAGAGATATGGAAAAGGTTTTTCGGGGAGGTCAGCTCTCTCTCCAGCTATTGTGCAATATCAAATGATCTTTATGAATAATACAGTGCAGCATTTGCACAGCTGAGCTATGCTGTGTGGTATTAGACAAAAAATATTAATGATATCTGAAATTTGCATAAACTCTAAGCAATATCAATATTATTACAGTCATTATAATCTGTGTTAATATTTATTATGTACACTATTAAGTGCTTTATACACATTATCTCATGAATTGTCAAAATATCCTATAAGCTCAGTATTATTTGTCCTATCTTACAGATGTGTAAAGCAAGGAAGTTCACCTTCACGTAGCATGCCCAGTTTTACTGAGAGTAAATAATGGAACTGGATATTAAATCCAAATCTGTAAGATTAAAACTCCCTACTTCTTTCTCCATGCTATGCTACTGTTTTCACTAAATAAAATTTTTTTTTACTTTAAGACCTGAAAAGTATAAGCAATTACTGATATACAGACTATGATATTTTTAATAAACATAATTTAATTGTTTATGTTCCTTAAAAGTAGAGTATGTGAATTATTTCTCTTGGCTGTTCTCTTTCATAGAGAGAAATTCATAAAATTATGAAATACAGTGAGTCCATAGAGAATATCTAGTCCAAGCTCCCAATTTCACAGATGAAAAATCTTAGGTCTAGAGGCAGAAAATGATTCGGGCAAGAAAACTGCTATCTCTCAGAATCTTCATTTGCAGACATGCATATGGTGTCCATTGAGGCTTAAATCAGGGGAGAGAGGAATGGCAGGTTTAAATGAAGCCATCTGGAAGTTACCACTTGCCAAATGGAACAGATGGAAATTTTCTTTGACATGTGGCAAGAGACCCCAACATGGGCTTCTTCTGTCTGTTCCCTTGGGAATTGTAAGATATAAGGACTTTTGGAGAAGGTCGAACCATTGAGGGTTCCAACATGTGCAGGTCCCAATAGGCTTATGTTTAGGATAGTTAGGAAAATATGATCAATACCCACAAGGAAAAGTTATATCCTATAATTTCTGAAGGCTCTCCTAGATTGAGATGACAGCTGCCACAGGTTGGTAAAGAATCAAAGTACAGTTTCCTGTTCAGTCTTAGGAAACCAATAAAGGAAGAGGGAGTGATTTTTAAGACGATTGTGTGAGATATTCTTTTTTGACTCATCCCATAAGGAGGTTTTCCTGAAAAACTGAAAGGACAAGTCAAATATTACAATTCCAGGAAAGTGAAAAGTAACGACCAAGGAAAAATGAAGGCAGAACAAACGAAATAATTTTAACACTGATGATTAAGGTTAGTTTGAGCCACAAAAGGAGAAGAAGGATAATTCACGAGACCAAGAGAGTGAGGGAAAGATGAACAAAGATCCCAGAAGGGGCAGGCTTCAAGGACTGCCAAAGAATCAGGAACCCAGAGAACAGCACACTCAGCCTTCAATCCCTCTTTCTCTCTCTCCCTCCCTCCCTCCCTCACTTGCTCTCTCTCGCTCTCGCTCTCCTTCCCACATAATTTCACAGTGGACTATGCCATCCTACTGATCCAGAGTTTATACCATCTTAGCTCTAGTCACAAGAACAAACTATCTGGCTTTCTGTGAATCAGTATCAAATTCTAGGGCAGCACATTTGACGCTTGCTCCAATCACCTATCAAGAAGGAGGTTGGACAAGTGAGAGTAGACATTCTAAAAGAAAGGGAATTGTTTAAGTAGACACCTTACAATGTCAATGACAGCCAATGTTTTGAAATTGAAACTGGATCACCGCAGTAGCTAATGGGCTCTTGGTAAGCAACATAGATTGAGAATTAATTTTATCTTGATTAATAAATGGCAATCAACTAATTTTGTAATATGCTCATTACAAAAAATAGCCACAATGGGAAGGTATAAAAAGGACAGAATAAATGAATTCATTTATAATAAAGGAAATTAAAGTGACTTTGTATGTAATATTTTGCCTCATGGACAACTTTACCTGGCCTAAGTCATTGTTTGCAACTTTGATACTTAAGACCATTTTGTGGCAAGTTACTTCCATCTAGCCTTTTCCCCTTTGCTATCTCAGGATAAAGGGATCTGTCGTTGTAAAATGAGGCTGTGTTTTGTGGAGAGTAGCAATCTAAATACAAGGATTTTGTGTCATAATACTCAATGTAGTGACAATTTTCCCTTTTTTCCTATGATACTATTTTAATAATAAAAGTAAATATGTTTATTGCATAATGTTTGGAATTGAGAATCATGTAACAAAGGAAATAAAATCATTCCTAATCAGGTATAGTCATTTTTAAAACAAAAATGATTTGAATATAATTTTAGGTTTAGAAGCATTAAACCAACAGACAAAAAGAATGTTCTTAGATTTTGAGAATCCAATCACCTGTGTGGTAATAAGAGACATTTGATTGGATAACAACGCCTTCAAGTATTGATAGCCTACTGACTGATGTGTTTTTGTATTGCCCAATGCAGCACAAATCCTTAGTATGTAGGTGCTGCCTTTGTAAATATATCAGCTGCTGAGTGTATTAAAATGCACTGAATTAATCAAGTGTGACTGATGGTCTTAATTGATGGGGGAGACACAGTAACCTTTTTCTCAAAGCAACTACATCATGTAATTATGGAGGAAAACTGTATAGCATTTGTTAGTTAGACTAGATACCTCTAATGACATTAGCCAAGCAAAGGGTATTATTATGCCTCATTTTAAGATTTAAAAGTCTGAGACAAATATCAGTTAAATAGGTAACAGCTTCAAGGTCATACAAAATAATTAAGAGCAAAATCAGAGTTTAGGTCCCTTTAACCTTAAACTCTATGTATTAACCACTACAACCCACAAACTTTCTGACTGGGTTATAGTTTATGTAGAAATAAATAAATAATAATAGCTGGTTCCAATTTTTATATATTTCCGGGACTACTTATAGATGCTAAAGATAAATTAGCTCTAGAATGTAGCTCTATTGCTGAAATAAAGAAATTTGATGAGTTGTATTATGGGCTTGAAATGATATCTGAAGTTAAAGAAAATAGGAAAAATAAGTCATTTAGAAGAAAAACTATTTTTACATAAAATCAGCATCCAGTTTTCATAAGAAACAAAACTATTTTAATTTGTGCTTTTCAATGAGAAATAGAAATAATCTCACCATAATCAAATCAAATATACAGATTAAAATAAACATAAGCATAGCCAGAGTATCGAGATAAGATCACTTACTTTTTATATAGCAACAAAGCTATTCAAATTAGAAATCAAATCATATATATTAAATTAACAATATATTTACTAATGATTTCCTTAAACAGTGTTCTTCAGTTTAAAATGCTTACATTTGTTTCTGAGATTAGTCCTTTATTCTTAAAAAGCAGTTATTAACATTGTTTATTATTTATTATTTTTCTCATTTTAAGATGAAGAAAATAAATGAGGTTTAGTCAACTGTCCCAAGTCACACAACAAGGAGCCATCTCACTATGCTTCATATGATGTTGATACCTATGTCAAATTGAAATATTTTCTAGTAATAAGTCAGATGAATAAGACACAATTAAATGTTCTCCAACTTTTGTCATCAAAGTGTTTTCTTAATCACAGTTGTAGGAAGGACTAAAAGCTTAGAAAAGCCATGTGTGTATGTGTATATCTGCATATACACACATGTGTATATATACATATACATATATGTGTGTTGATGTATGTGTGTGTGTGTATATATATATATACACACACACACACACACACATACATACACATATAATGGAAAAGAAAATAATGAGTTTGAACTAATTGGTCCTCCCATCACTGTGCCAATCCCTAAAGCCCCTCAAGAATAGTTTAAGAATATTTCACATAATTTATAATTTGGTTTGTTGCCATTCTTATCTTTTAAGTGAGAGAAAAAAAATATATACAAACAGGGAATGGCCAAACATAAAAAAAAAATGGAACTCTGATCCACAATATGAGCACCCAGCCCAGGAAACCAACCCATTATCTAATAGTAATCATCCCAGGAAGCCTGCCTACTATCTACACGTCATATTTATCAGAAGTAAGACCACTATCTCTAACAACCATCCCTGAAAGCCAAATGGTAACTCCTGTAATAATTAACCGACAGCTTCCCTAATTTTAGTCCCTGTTTCAAATTTAAGACCAGCCAGAGAAAGCCAAATATGTACCCCTAAGCAATTACATAGAAAGTCCCAAATTCTAGTTATACTGCCTTCATCAAGATAAGGGATTAGGATTAGGGGCTGTTCATGACAACAGCCCCTGATTAGGACATACCTGAAGCCTTTCCTCTATTCCACTATAAAGCTTTCTTGCTACTCTTGTCTGCCTTTAAATTTCTGCCAAAATAGAGTGATGGTTACTGATCCCTTTCCTATAGCAAACTGCATAAGTAGTCTTTTTTTTTCACATAGGGGGTCTTTTTAAAAACATTCTACATAAGAAAAGGATTATTATTTGTATAAAAATTATACACAATTACTATTTTTAGAAAACTTCAAGCAATAAAAGAGAAACAAAAATCTAACTACCCAAAGATAAACGTCATCACTATTAGGTGAGCATAATAACAGATACATATTTTTGTCTACAGATAAACAAAGAATGCATTGGTAGATAAATAAATGAAAATGATTTTTATAAAATGGCATCCAGAAATTTATTTTAAATTAAACGCATTGAATTAATATTATTATAGTAAATAAAAACAAACTCAAATGAAAATAAAACAGTTGATCATCCAATAATTATTTCCTATCAAAACATATATATAACATATATTTATATATGTGTATTTATATGTGTATATATACACATGCATAAATATATGTTATATATACACATATATAGATATATATACACACATATATATAACAAATATATATATTTGTTACCAATAGATTGTTCTAAAGGTAAGTAAAATATTGTGAAAAATAAGATGTGGTAGTCATTTTTTTTAATTCAAGACTTCAAATTTAACTAGTACCAAATTCCTGCATGCTATGAAGAATAGGAAAACTTTTTATTTACATTTCTTCTTCCTCCATTTTCCCTTACATTCTTATATTGGTTGTTTATATTAACATGTTTGTTCTGTCAAAATTGGTAATATTTACATTATTTAATATAAAAACATAATGGCTGGCATTTATTGAAATCTGCAGATTCCAAGCACTGCTCTAAGGCCACTTGCCTGCCTTCCTTTCTCCCTCCTTTCTTTTAAAAATTTCATTGTTCTTTACTTTCTTCTTTTTCTTTAATCTGAGAGCTGGACCATACTCATTCTTGGCTTACAACATATTGTATTTATTGCCTTGTTCAGGCTCTTTATATTTATGATGTAATTTAATATTCACCAGGATTCTTTCAGGTAAGTATTATTTTCCCATCTGACAGATGAGAAAACTGAGATATCAGTTGGTTGAGTAAATTATCCAACATACATTTCATAAGCAATGGAGCCACATTTTGAACCCATTCCAATCTGTTATCAGAGTTTGAACTCTAAATTTCTATAGTATAGCCATAGTTTCCACAGTTGTTTAGGTTTCTTTTTATCTTTAAATGGATTTATACAGTTTAGATTTGTGCCTCCACCGAAATCTCCTATCAAATCGTAATCCCCAGGGTCCTGGTAGGTGACTGGATCATGGGGGTTGATTTCCCTCTTGCTGTTCTTTGGGCTAGTGAGTTCTCATGAGATCTGGTTGTTTGAAAGTGTGTAGCACCTCCCCCTATGCTCTCATTCTCTAGTTCTGACCATGTAAGACATTTCCTGCTTCTCCTTCACCTTCAGCCATGATTGTAAATTTCCTGAGGCCTCCCCAGTCATGCTTCCTGTACAGCCTGTGGAACTGTGAGTCAATTAAACCACTTTTCTTTATAAATTACCCTGTCTCAAGTAGTTCTTTATGGCAATGTGAGAACAGACTAATACATGGACCCATTGCTTACTTCCAGTACTTTACTATGTTTCTCCATTTCTGGATTCTTTATTTTGGTTCAGTTCTTGGTTTGCTGCTTTTTATTGCATTGCATTGAAAGACTTTTTATAAAAGTTCAGAGACATTCAATTCATTTATTTTTTTCTTAATGTCTAAGAATATTTGTGAGTTGCTTTTCTACTCCAGGAAATATGAGTCATTTTCTATTTCCCTTTGGACTTTACATACATTGTTCAACTTTTCATGTTTCATTAATAGTTTTATTAGAAATTTCCTATTTGGAGGATGATCCAAGATGGCCGAATAGGAACAGCTCTGGAGTGCAATTCCCAGTGAGAGTGCAGAGGGTGAGTGATGACTGCATTTTCAAACGAATTTTTACTGCTCACAGACTAGGAGATTCCTGGGTGGAAAAGTGCCACGAGTCTCCAGCATGGCTGTTTCAGCTGGTGCAGCAGGTCTCTGCACAAAAACTTACACAAATCTGGGCTCTGTTTTGACTGGTGCCTGGAATGCCTGGGGAGACAGAGTCGCCCATTCAACTGAAAAACAGAGGGCTGAAACAGGGAGCCAGGTGATCTGGCTTGGCGGGTCCCACCCCCACAAAGACCAGCAATCTAAAATGCTCTGGACTGAGAGTTTCACTGCAAGCACAGCTGGACCCAGGATGGTCCAGCTCTGTGCGGGGGAAGGGCATCCACCATTACCGAGGCAGTCCACCACTACTGAGGCAGTCCACCATTACTGAGGCAGTCTGCCATTACACAGAGACAGTCTGCCATTACTGAGGCAGACTCCCATTACCAAGGCAGTTCTAACTATACCCCTATAAACAAAACCACAAGGAAGTACACACAGCAGCTGGGCAGAGCCCATGACAGCTCAGCAACACCTCTGCTGGCAGACTGTGACTAAGCTACCTCCTCGCTGGGCAGGGCATCTCCGAAAAAAGCAGCGGCACATCAGGAACTTATAAATAAAGCCCCACCTTCCCATGACAGAGCACGTGGGAAAGAAAGGCGGTTATGAGCTCTACTTCAGCAGACTTAAATGTACCTGCCCAACAGCTCTGAATGGAACAACGGAGTTCACAGCTCAGCACTTGAGGTCCTATAAGGGGCAAACTGTCTCCTCAAGCAGCTCCCTGACCCCCATATATCCAAAGAGACACCTCATAAAGGAGAGCTCAGGCTGACATCTGGCAGGTATCCTTCTGGGACAAAGATAACAGAAGAAGAAACTGGCAGCAACTCTTAGTGTTTTGCAACCACTGCAGGTGATCCCCAGGCAAGCAGGATCTGGAGTGGACCTTCAGCAGTCCTAAAGCAGAGCAGCTTGACTGTTAGAAGAAGAACTAAAAAAGAGAAAGCAATAACTTCATCATCAACAAAAGGACATCCACTCAGAGACCCCATCTGAAAGCTTACCAACTGCAAGACCACAGGTAGTTAAATCCACAAAGATGGGAAGAAACCAGGAAAAATGGATGAAAACACCCAAAACCAGAATACCTCTTCTTCTCCAAGGGATCACTTCTCACCAGCAAGGGAACAAGGCTGGATGGATAATGAGTCTGATGAATTGACAGAAACAGGCTTCAGAAACTGGGTAATAACAAACTTCTCTGAGCTAAAAGAACGTGTCCTAACCCAATGCAAAGAAACTAAGAACCTTGAAAAAAGGTTTGACAAAATGCTAATGAGAATAAACAGCTTAGAAAAAAATATAAATGAACTGATGGAGCTGAGCACAACATGAGAACATGACAAAGCTTACAAAAGTTTGAATAGCCGAATTAACCAAGCAGAAGAAAGGATATCAGAGATTGAAGATCAACTCGATGAAACAAAATGATAAGGCAAGATTAGAGAAAAAAGAGTGAAAAGAAATGAACAAAGCCTCCAAGAAATACGGGATTATGTGAAAAGACCCAATCTACATTTGATAGGTGAACCTGAATGTGACGGAGAGAATGAATCCAAGCTGGAAAACACTCTTCAGGATATTATCCAGGAGAACTTCCCCAATCTAGCAAGCAAGGCCACCATTCAAGTCCAGGAAATACAGAGAACACCACAAAGATATTCCTCAAGAAAGCAACCCCAAGGCACATAATTGTCAGATTCACCAGGGGTGAAATGAAGGAAAAACTGCTAAGTGTAGCCAGAGAGAAAGGTCAGGTAACCCACAAAGGGAAGCCCATCAGACTCACAGTAAATCTCTTGGCAGAAACCCTACAAGCCAGAAGAAAGTGGGGGCCAATATTTAACATCCTTAAAGAAAAGAACTTTCAACCTAGAATTTCATATCCAGCCAAACTAAGCTTCATAAGTGAAGGAGAAATAAAATCTGAATAAGCAATTGCAGAGAGATTTCATCACCATCACGCCTTCCTTACAAGAGCTCCTGAAAGAAGCACTAAGCATAGGAAGGAACAACCAGTACCAGCCACTCCAAAAATGTGCCAGATGGTAAAAAACATTGACACAATGAAGAAACTGCATCAACTAATGGGCAAAATGACCAGCTGGCATCAAGACAGCAGGATCAAATTCACACATAACAATATTAACCTTAAATGTAAATGGGCTAAATGCCCCAATCAAAAGACATAGACTGGCAAATTTGATAAAAAGTCAAAACCCATTAGTGTGCTGTATCCAGTAAATCCATCTCACATGCAAAGGTACACATAGTCTCAAAGGGTTGGAGGAAGATTTACCAAGCAAATGGAGAGCACAAAAGAGTAGGAGTTGCAATCCTAGTCTCTGACAAAATAGACTTTAAACCAACAAAGATCAAAACAAACAAAGAAGGGTATTACATAATGGTAAAAGGATCAGTGTAACAAGAAGAGCTAACAATCCTAAATATGTATGCACCCAATACAGGAGGACCCAGATACATAAAGCAAGTTCTTAATGGTCTACAAGGAGACTTAGACTCCTACACAATAATCGGGGGGAGAATTTAACACTTCACTGTCAATATTAGACAGATCAATGAGACAGAAAATTAACAAGGATATTCGGTACTTGAACTCAGATCTGGACCAAGCAAACCTAATAGACGTTTACAAAACTCTCCATCCTAAATCCACAGAATACACTTCTCCTCAGTACCACATCACACCTACTCTAAAATTGACCACATACTTGGAAGTAAATCACTCCTCAGCAAATGTAAAAGAACAGAAATCATAACAAACAGTCTCTCAGACGACAGTACAATCAAATTAGAACTCAGGATTAAGAAACTAACTCAGAACAGCAGAACTTCATGGAAAATGAACAACTGGCTCTTGAATGTTGACTGGATAAGCAATGAAATGAAGTCAGAAATAAATATGTACTTGGAAACCAACGAGAACAAAGACACAATGTACCAGAATCTCTGGAACACATTTAAAGCAGTGTCTAGAGGAAAATTTATAGCAATAAATGCCCAAATGAGAAGCAAAGAAAGATCTAAAATTGACACCCTATCATCAAAATTGAAAGAGCTAGAGGAGCAAGATCAAAAAAACTCAAAACCTAGCAGAAGACAAGAAATAACTAAGATGAGAGAAGAACTGAATGAGATAGAGACACAAAATACCCTTCAAAAAATTAATAAATCCAGGAGCTGGTTTTTTGAAAAGATCAACAAAATATAAAGACCACTAGCCAGATTAATAAAAAAGAAAAGAGAAAATAATCAAATAGATGCAATAAAAAATGATAAAGGGGATATCACCACCAATTCCACAGAAATACAAACTACCATCAGAGATTACTACAAACAACTCTATCACTTAAACCAGTAAACCTGGAAGAAATGGATAAATTCCTGGAAACTTACACCCTCCCAAGCCTAAAACAGGAAGAAGTTGAAACCCTGAATAGACCAATAACAAGGGCTGAAGTTGAGGCAGCAATTAATAGCCTACCACCCCAAAAAAGCCCAGGTCCAGATGGGTTCATAGCTGAATTCTACCAGACATACAAAAAGGAGGTGATACCACTCCTTCTGAAACTATTGCAAACAATCCAAAAAGTTCCCAAATCATTTTATGAGACCAATATCATCCTGATACCAAAACCCAGCAGAGACTCAACAAGAAAAGAAAACTTCAGGCCAATATCCACGATGAACATAGATGCAAAAATCTTAAATAAAATACTTGCAAACCAATTGCAACAGCACATCAAAAAGCTTATCCATCACAATCAAGTAGGCTTCATCCCAGGGATGCAAGGCGGGTTCAACATACACAAGTCTATAAACGTAATTCACCACATAAGCAGAACCAAAGACAAAAACCACATGATTATCTCAATAGATGCAGAGAAGGCTTTGACAAAATTCCACAGCCCTTTATGCTAAAAACGCTCAATAAACTAGGTATTGACAGAATGTATGTCAAAATAATAAGAGCTATTTATGACAAACCCACAGCCAATATCATACTGAATGGGCAAAAACTGAAAGCATTCCCTTTGAAATCTGTCACTAGACAAGGATGCCCTCTCTCACCACTCGTATTCAATATAGTATTGGAAGTTTTAGCCTGACCAATCAGGCAAGAAAAAGAAATAAAGGGTATTCAATTAGGAAAGGAGGAAGTCAAATTGTCTCTATCTGCAGATGACATGATTGTATATTTAGAAGACCCCATCGTCTCAGCCCAAAATCTCCTGAAACTGATAAGCAACTTCAACAAAGTCTCAGGATACAAAATCAGTGTGCAGAAATCACAGGCATTCCTATACACCAATAAAGACTTAAAGAGAGCCAAATCAAGAACGAAATTCCATTCAAAATTGATACAAAGAGACTAAAATATCTAGGAATATAACCTTAAATGTAAATGGGCGAAATGCCCCAATCAAAAGACACAGACTGGCAAATTGGATAAAAAGTCAAAACCCATCAGTGTGCTGTATCCAGGAAATGCATCTCACATGCAAAGATACACATAAGAGGTAAAGGACCTCTTCAAGGGGAACTACAAACCACTGTTCAAGGAAATAAGAGAGGACACAAACAGATGGAGAAGCATTCTATGCTCATGGTGAGGAAGAATCAATATTATGAAAATGTCCATACTGTCCAAAGTAATTTATAGATTCAATGCTATCCCCATCAAGCTAGCTATGACCCTCCTCACAGAACTGGAAAAAATCACCTTAAATTTCATATGGAACCAAATGAGAGCCTGCATAGCCAAGTCAATTCTAAGCAAAAAGAACAAAGCTGGAGGCATCACACTACCTGACTTCAAAGTATACTACAAGGCTACAGTAATCAAAACAGCATGGTAATGGTACCAAAACAGAGATATAGACCAATGGAACACAACAGAGGCCTTGGAGGCAATGCCACACATCTACAACCATCTGTTCTTTGACAGACCTGAGAAAAACAAGCAATGGGGAAAGTATTCCCTGTTTAATAAATGGTGTTGGGAAAACTAGCTAGCAATGTGCAGAAAGCAGAAACTGAACCCCTTCCTGACACCTTACACTAAAATTAACTCCAGGTGGATTAAAGACTTAAACTTAAGACCTAAGACCATAAAAACCCTAGAAGAAAACCTTGGCAAAACCATTCAGGACATAGGTATAGGCAAGGACTTCATGACTAAAACACCGAAAGTATTGGCAACAAAAACCAAAATAGACAAATGGGATGTAATTAAACTCCAGAGCTTCTGCACAGCCGAAGAAACAATCATTAGAGTGAACTAGCAACCAACTGAATGGGAAAAAATTTTAGCAATCTATGCATATGACAAAGGGCTAATATCCAGAATCTACAAAGAACTAAAACAGATTTACAAGAATAAAACAAACAAGCCCCTTCAAAAGTGGGCAAAGGATATGAACAGACAGTTTTCAAAAGAAGACATATATGAGGCCAAGAAACATATGAAAAAATGCTCATCATCAATGGTCATTAGAGAAATGCAAATTAAAACCACATTGAGATACCATCTCATGCCAGTTAGAATGGCGATCATTAAAAAAATCTGGAGACAACAGATGCTGGAGAGGATGTGGAAATATAGGAACACTTTAACACTGTTGGTGGGAGTGTAAAATAGTTCAACCATTGTGAAAGACAGTGTGGCAATTCCTCAAGGACCTAGAAATAGAAATTCCATTTAACACAGCAATCCCATTACTGGGTATATATCCAAAGGATTATAAATTATTCTATTATAAACACACATGCACACGTATGTTCATTGCAGCGCTGTTTACAATAGCAAAGACCTGGAACCAACCCAAATGTCCATCAATGATAGACTGGACAGGGAAATGTGGCACATATGCACCATGGAATACTATGCAGCCATAAAAAATGATGAGTTCGTGTCCTTTGTAGGGACATGGATGAACCTGGAATTCATCATTCTCAGCAAACTGACACAAGAACAGAAAATGAAACACCACATGTTCTCACTCACAGGTGGGTGTTTTACAATGAGAACACATGGATACAGGGAGGGGAACATCACACACTGGGGTCTGTCGGTGGGTACTGGGGAGGGACGGTAGGGGGTAGGGAGTTGTGGAGGTATATCATGGGGAGAAATGCCAGATATAGGTGATTGGGATGGAGACAACAAACCACATTGCCATGTATGTACCTATGCAACAATCCTGCATGTTCTTCACATGTACCCTAGAACCTAAAGTGCAATAAAATACATGTTTTAAAAAAGAAATTTCCTATTCAAATTTTAGTTTTCCAAACCTAAATATTATAGTTCTACAGTTCCTTTTTCCCTAAGAACAATTCTTGAGTACTTTATACCTTGTGTTTTCTCATTATTAAAAATTTCTGCCAGAAACTTGTATACTTGAATGATTACTTTGCTTGATAATTAGTTTTGGGTCACAGCTCTGAACATTTACATGAATTTATTGTCTCTGGGTTTGAATATTACTATAGAGTAAGGGTGGTTTTTGTTGATTTTTGTATTTGGTTTTTTTTTTTTTTTTTTTTTAACTCCTGCTTGTATATTTGAGGTAATCTTTTTTACTTTTGGATATTGAAAAATTTAACCAGAATATATGTTATGTCAATCATTTTCTTTTGGATTGCCCTGACCACACTGGATATTTTAACTTTGAATATACTTCTTGTTATACTTGTTAGGTTCTCTGCTTGAGGAACACAAGTTTCCTAATGATTTTATTTTTCTATCCTACCTATATAGTATCATTTAACCATTTTGTTCTCTTCTCCCCTTTTCTCTGCATATGATTAAATCAAATCTTTCCTCTGTAATAATAATTTGTTTTTGATTTCAGCTTAATCTGTTGCTTGGTGTTTATAATTTATTTATTGGCTCTGTACTTTTAATTGCATATTGTTAGTAATTTCATTTTTGAGCTCTTTTTTATTATGTGTGGTTTTTTATTGTGTTCTTTTATAGCTTAGTACATTGAAAGAGAATATTTTTCCTTCATTTGAATTATTCCTTCTTCCAGACTTGGTTCTTCATTTTGTTACAATATAAAATTTATGTTAATTCAATTATGTTCATTTTTATTTATTTGTGTTTACTATGGGTAGCTCTGCCAAGATCTTCCATTTGCTCTAATATAATGTAGATAAACTAGCTTTGATCCTCTTCCAGTCAACTCAGTGACTATTCTTCCCACCACTGACATGTCCCCTGCACTCCTAACTAGCTGGACTATTGCACCAAAGTGATTTCTTTCCCTACCTTTTCCCCTCCCTCTCTCCATTTCTTTATTTATTCCATTCTTTCTCTTTTCCTTTCTTTTGTTTCTTTCTTTTTTTTTTGACCTTAGAGTACAGGCATGGAAAGAGAAGAGTAACAACTTATTAGTTCCTTATATTGCAGTTTGCTTTGACAAGAAACTAAACATTTAATATTTGCTTCTTCTTCTGAGATGTTCTCAAATATCCTGTACTATGGTTTTATTTCACTTGGTTGAAGGTATATCCTATTTTTCTGGTAGAATACACTAAGCCTTCAGTCAATTCATTCAAATCAAAATGTAAATTTGGAAAATTCTGTTCTTGCTCTTGCCCACCCATCATCCAGTGTGGCATTTACTCTTAGGAATTTGCCTAGACTATTTTTTTCTACATTCCTACATATCCTTTAGTCTACTTCTCCTCAAATTAGAAATATCAATGAAATCCTCAAGATTTGGAATGCTCACCTTCTTTCCACAAAATGGCTGTCAATGAGCAATAATGGTAGTAGGTTTTAGAATCTGCACACACTGTACCAAATTTTCTGCTTCGCTCTGTGGACTACTTCTTTTGAAAGTGATAACATTTGCCCCTTTTGAACTGTTTTATTTCTTGCTTTTTTTTTTTTTTTTGCTTTTTTTTTCTATTTTATATGTATATTTTTATGTGTAGGAAGGAAGAGTGTGTAACATTAAACACAGGAGCACTGAATGGGGGTTATATAAACTGTTGAGGGTAATGGTCACTAGCTATTGAGTCAGGAGTAGAGGACTACGTGAGAGGTACAGAGTTTTTGAAAGAAGTTAACAACTGCCTATGCCCTCCAAAAATTGTCTGCTGGCTGAATAAAAATAGCACTTATGTATTACTATATTTCAAATGAATTCAGGTGCTATTTTATGGTGAATAAAATAGAAAGTAATTTAAATGCATTACTGAATTCTTTACAGCTTTTTGTCATTATGTGTATAGGTGAGGCAATATAGTAGTATTAAGAGGCTGTAGACAGAATGCCATGTCATCATGTAACCTTGAGAAAATTATCTAACTATCACTGTAAGTGTCACTATAAAATTAATTAAAAATAATGTTTACCTCATACAGTCATTATGAGTCTTACATAAAATAATACATGCAAAGCATTTGGCACAGTGCCTGACACCTTATCAGCACCCAATTTTAGCTCCTACAGTTGCAAGCCATACATACTATCATATGAGAATCTAATGATTAGTTAGAAAGGGATCTTCTCATTTTAATGTTGCAAATCACAGCAGGGCAAGATCAGCTTGAATCTTTGGATATGACTTGTCTGCTTCTATTATGTTAAGCCACATAAATGCTACAAATTGAAAGAAAATGTATTGAGCGCTCCTACAAAGAAAGAAGTGTGATGTTAGTTTAGCATGTAGCATACATTTGGATGCATTAGATGTCACAGCTTGATTTCCACAAGAAGCAGACGCTGATGTGAAGAATGGCAGGAAGAACTTCATTTGGAAGGCTCTCAGGATCAACACTTGTGAAGGAAAAGGGAAAAAAGCAGGATTGGGCAGAGGTAGAAGTTGGGCTTTGATACCAAGAAAGCCACGGCTGATCTGCACAGGGAGCTTGAAAGTGATGATGACTCACCAGTGTAGTCACAAGTTGTGAAAAAAAAAGGGGTGGACCTTTATATTTCCCATATTGACCAGTCATCAGTTGCAGGCTGCCTCTGAAGAAACTGACACATCTCTGCTTGATGTCTTTCTCTTCTTTTTCTCTGGTTGAGACTAATTTCTGTCAAGGGCTGAGAACCAGTCAGCTGTGGGCAGCATTTCCAGCAGCTGTGGGCATAAGTTCTTCAGATCTGAAGAGGGATCTGGGTGTGCATAACAGAGTCCACCACGGCATTAGTTATAGCATGATCTTTAAACGTCATATATTCCTGGCTCAAAATAGTTCTGTAATACCATTTAGAATAAATTTCAGAACCAGTTTACTACCTGCAGTTTAAAAAAATCCATCTAATTACCATTTTTATTATATATTCTGAAGTCATGAAGAAAATAGATAATGAAATATATTAATGCATTCTCTGGTGAGAATATATTTTGATATGTGTTTGCATAACTGTAGGAGTTTAAAATAGATATCTATTGCATTTAATCTGATCAATTCTGACCATGTATATTTTAAGACTATACATATATACCTATATACATATATAAATACATATGTGTGTGTCATTATCTGCACACACATATATTCAGACCTGTTTTGTGAGCAAGTTTGGTTTCTGCACATTCATGTGAGTGATGTTTTTCCAGGGTCAGTGTTAGGCACTATGGGAAATATAGAGAATAAGAAGCATGACAGAATTTTAAAAATTAAAGGAAGGTAAAACGCGTGCACAATAATTATTTGTAGCAGTCCACTTAAAAGTGTTATGTGGCCTGATATGAATTTGATAGGTTAGGCAGAATAGTGGTGTAGTACAGAGCACAGAGTGTCAGGTCAGCCTGCTTGGGTGGAAATACCAGCTCTGCTACCTCTTTGCTCTGTGACATTAGGCAAGGTATTTGACTTTTCTGTGCCTCACTTTTATTATCTGTAAAATGGGTTTAGTAGTACCTATACCCTAGAGTTGTTATGAGGGCTACATGAGCTAACATACGGCTATGATCTATGTCTGTGATCCAGTGCAAGATCCAGTCTTTGATACAATATAAGAAACTTAATTTTATTTTTCTTGTAAAAATCAGATCAATGACCTATTAGATAGGACTCTTCCCTATCTGATAAAAATAAAACTGAAATTTATTTATTTTTTTTGTGGGGAACCTAGGGTCCTGAAAGAATCACAGTATTTAAAGAGTATTTTAAGAATAGCCTTTGGGTCTGCAGTATATACTAGTCACCACTGTTACCTATGCTTTATCTACCTCCATTAAAGAGGCATTTAGATTTTGGCTGATGCAAAGGGCTGCAGTCTCTAGTACCTGACCACCACAGGTAAATCTTGCTGTCATTTTTATCTGAGACCTACTTTATTAGTTTGTTCTCCCATTGCTATAAAGAACTACCTGAGACTGGGTAATTTATTTAAAAAGAGTTTTAATTGGCTCACGGTTCTGCAGGCTGTACAGTAAACATGGCTTGGGAGGCCTCAGGAAACTTACAATTATGGTGAAAAGTGAAGGAGAAACAGATATATCCTACATGGCTAGAGCAGGAGAGAGAGAGAGAAGGGGGAGGTGCTACACTTTTAAACAACCAGATTTCATGAGAAATCACTCACCATCACAAGAACTGCAAGGGGGCAGTCTGTCCCAATGATCTACTCATCTCCCACTAGGCCCCCCTCATCCTCAACAATGGGTATTATAATTAACATGAGATTTGGGTAGGGACACAAATCCAAACCATATCAGCTGCCATCTCCCTGGTTGTAGAAGATGGAGCAACACCTCATTTCTCCATTGCTTGTGGACTTCCCAGACTCCTACTCTCCCATTCGCTGGAAAAACTCTCAATACCCTTCTCCAAAAGCAAATTCACTACCTTTCCTAACCTGGCATCTCTTCTCTCAGATAATCTAATTCCACATTTTCTTATAATCCTCGATTTTGGGGGAAAAAAAAAGTCCAGATTGGAACTGATCTTTGAGTACACTTGCATTTTTCCCATGTCTGGGAAAAGGG
The DNA here is from genome assembly GCA_036589455.1 of Ateles fusciceps. NCBI lineage: Eukaryota > Metazoa > Chordata > Mammalia > Primates > Atelidae > Ateles > Ateles fusciceps. The sequence goes on along the minus strand of JAZHEH010000681.1, from coordinate 671,906 downwards.
AAGACAAAAACATTGCTATATTCTTAGGCACAGAATGTACATTATTTACAACAGTGAGAATAAAAGGCAAATTAATATCCCAATGCATTTTTCTACCACATACAGATTGCATTATGTGAAATAGGATGTATATCTTCTTATTTAACTTTTAGTTGCAATATAATATAAAACCCATTGCCTGTAAGAGTTTGAAATAGAGTTTCCATAGCTGCAAAATTTGAAAGCGGTAACTTTAGCAATCTGCTGGTAGTAATGAGTGAAATATCAAGAGCAACCTTTTTTCCACATTTCTCTTATATCTGTTTATCAAATTGTCAACAGATCACAGGTGTTCAGTTTTTTATTGGAAAAGCAAGTGCATTCTTTGAAATTATATTGCTCCCACACCTATATCCCATTTCCTAGGCATTTTCTCCAGTCTATTAAGATGTTCAGATATGCTTCTGTCAAAATGATGCTGTTACATTCCCAGAGATAGAATATTGAGCAGGCTGAATGTGCACTCAAAGGAGTTAAGTGTTTTATTGGGTGATAGGAAGTGAGGGACCCTGCAAAATCATGTTTTTGAAGACAGTTGTAACATCAAATGAAATCTTGAACTTCCCAGATACTATACGAGTGGAAATAAGTTAGAAAATGATGACAATGTTTAGATGTAGCAGAGAGGAGTATTCTTAATAGAAAAGACATGATGCAATCCTAAATATTTAACTGTACCTTACAATATGATTGTCACACCAAACACATTGGTGAGCACTTGAAACACTGTATGAAAATAAAATTATAAGTTTCCTGAAGAATTTATTCAGAGGAATTATTTTTAGAAAGAACTTATTGCATGCTACTAGGGGAAATACTGTTCTTATTAGTCTCTGGTCCTAACATTCTTATTTTTTTTAAATAATTTATTTATTTTACTTTAGGTGCATACTATATCTGGCAATTCTCCCCATGTTATCCCTCCCCACCCTCCCCTCCCTCCCCCGCTCCCCATTGTCTCTCCCCTACCCCCCCTCAACTGTCCCCTGTGTGTGATGCTCCTCTCCCTGAGTCCACATGTTCTCGTTGTCCAACACCCACCTATGAGTGAGAACATACAGTGCTTGGCTTTCTGTTCTTGGGTCAGTTTGCTGAGAATGATAGTTTCCAGATTCATCCAAGTCCCTACAAAGGACACGAACTCATCATTTTTTATGGCTGCATTGTATTCCATGGTGGATATGTACTATATTTTCTTTGTCCAGTCTATCATTGATGGGCATTTGGGTTGGTTCCAGGTCTTTGCTATTGTACACAGGGCTGCAATGAACATTCATGTGCATGTGTCTTTATAGTAGAATGATTTACAGTTCTTTGGGTATATACCCAATAGTGGGGTTGCTGGGTCAAATGGACTTTCTATTTCTAGATCCTTGAGAAATCACCACACTGTCTTTCACAATGGTTGAACTAATTTACACTCCCACCAACTGTGTAAGAGTGTTCCTATTTCCCCACATCCTCTCCAGCATCTGTTGTCTCTCGATTTTTTATTGATCGCCATTCTAACTGGCATGAGATGATATCTCAGTGTGGTTTTGATTTGCATTTCTCTGATGACCAGTGATGATGAACATTTTTTCATATGTTTGTTGTCCTCATATATGTCCTCTTTTGAAGTGTCTGTTCATATCCTTTGCCCACTTTTGAATGGGGTTGTTTGTTTTTTCTTGTATATCTGTTTTAGTTCTTCGTAGATTCTGGATAGTAGCCCTTTGTCAGATGGGTAGATTGCAAAATTTTTTTTGCCAGTCTGTGTCTTTTGATTGGGGCATTTAGGCCATTTACATACAATGTTAATATTGTTATGTGCGAATTTGATCCTGCCATTTTGTTACTGGCTGATTTTCTTTCTCATTAGTTGACTCATTTTCTTCATTGCATTTTTGGTCTTTGCCAACTGGTTTGCTTTTGCAGTGACTGGTACTTGTTCCTTTCCATACTTAGTGTTTCTTTCAGGAGCTCTTATAGGGCAGGTCTGTTGGTGACAAAATCTCTCAATAATTGCTTGTCCATAAAGGATTTTATTTCTCCTTCACTTATGAAGCTTAGTTTGGCTGAATATGAGATTCTGGGTTGAAAGTCCTTTTCTTTAAGGATGTTGAATATTGGCCCCCACTCTCTTCTGGCTTGTAGAGTTTCTGCCTAGAGATCTGCTGTGAGTCTGATTGGCTTCCCTCTGTGGGTGACCTGACCTTTCTGTCTGGCTGCCCTTAGCATTTTTTCCTTCATTTTGACCCTGGTGAATCTGACAATTATGTGCCTTGGGGTTGTTCTTCTTGAGGAATATCTTTGTGGAGTTCTCTGTATTTCTTGAATTTGAAATTTGGACTGCCTTGCTAGGCTTGGGAAGTTCTCCTGGATAATATCCTGGAGTGTGTTTTCCAGCTTGGATTCATTCTCCTGTCATATTCAGGTACACTGATCAAGCATAGATTAGGTTTTTTCACATAATCCCATATTTCTTGGAGGCTTTGTTCGTTTCTTTTCACTCATTTTTTCTCTTGTATTGCCTTCTCTTTGTACTTTGTTGAGTTGATCTTCAATCTGTGATATCCTTTCTTCTGCTTGATTGATTCGGCTATTAAAATTAGTGTTTGCTTCACATAGTTCTCGTGCTGTGTTCTTCAACTCCATCACGTCGTTTATGTTCTTCTCTAAGGTGGTTATTCTAGTTAGCATTTCGTCTAACCTTTTTTCAAGGTTTTTGGTTTCTTTACATTGAGTTAGAACGTGTTCCTTTAGCTCTGAGAAGTTTGTTATTATCCACCTTCTGAATCCTGTTTCCGTCAATTCTTCGCACTCCTTCTTGGTCAAGTTGTGATCCTGTGTTGTTGAGGAGTTGTGATCCCTTGAAGGAGAAGAGGTGTTCTAGTCTTTAGTGGTTTCACCTTTTTGTGCTGGTTTTTTCCCATCTTTGTGGATTTACCTGGCTGTGGTGTCATAGAGCTGCTTGATGAGGTCGCTTGTCTGCCTGTGGGGGTGCTACTGGGTTTCTAGGGAATCCTTCAGGTTACTAGGGAAGCTTTCTGTGTCTTTTTTGTTTATGCTGGGAGATTAGGCCCGCCTCTTCCGCTGACCTGTAGGTGCTGCTGGGTTGTGGAGAACACAGTCCAGTTGCTACATAGGCTTCCTGTGTTTTTTGTTAAAACATGTAGCCCAGTCCCTCCCCCTCTAGTGGTGAGTTGTGCCCTTCCTCCACTGGGCTGGATCATTCAGCGTTCCTCTCAAACTGTGGCACTGGCTACACAACCCAGTAGAGTCAGAGCTTCAGCCCTCTGGGGTTTGTGGGGGGAGGTTAGGGACCCACCCAGCCACACCTGGCAGTCTCCCCCTTCAGCTTTCTCTCTCTTGGTCATGGGGTAGGGGCCACCCAGCTGTTCCTGCTTATGGCTCCCTGGGTCCCTCTCTCTCCAGGTGGGGGGAGGGGGGTGATAGCTCAGTCTGCAGACTCTTATTCAACTCCGCTGGCAAAGACCCCCCTGTTCTGTGTATTGCTGAGGCTTTGGGGGAACCGCTGTATCTGGACTGGAGCACCAGAGGTGGAGCCTCTGACTTGCCAGACAGATGCACTTTCTGGGTGAAGCAGCACCCCTCCCCCACCTTGGTCTGCCCTGAGTGGGCATTGCTCACCCTTAGACCAGACCTGTTAAAATTCACCTGGTACTCGGTTGGAGCTAGGAGATCTCTGGGTTTCTGTGTCTCTTTTGCTGGGTGTTGTGCGCTGGAGTTGTGTCTAATCCGCCATCTTGGATCCTCCCTCATAACATTCTTATTAACCTGTTAATGCATAATGTTTCGTGCATGGGTTTCCACATAAAGACACCTTATTTAATATATATTGTCCATTCATTTGCATTGAAATAAAAACAGCATTATACCTCATGCCTGAGAAAAGCTAATCTAACACATATGTTTTCTTCATAAGGCACATCACAGCCTCCTTGGGCTTAGGAACATTAGATAGAACTTCAGCATTATTCTTTGGGGCCATTTTAAACAGTAGAATCACTAGCTAGAAAAAAAAAACACCAAAAACCATGGCACTAAATAGACTGCAAAAAGGACACTTATTTACAGCATGAGAGCTTAAACAGGAAGGCAGCTCATGGCTTTATTTTACCTCAGCTTGGAACATACACATTGGGTGACTTAAATTTTTTGCCACACTGTGCATGTCCATGAATAACCATGAAGGCAATACATGCATTAATATTGGGTCTACAGGGAAATTTTAGTGAGCAGACAAATTGAAAAAACATAGAATCCATGAACAATAAAGATCCACTGTACTGGGAAATAAATGTATTTTGGGTCACCGGTGCCCTAAAGGAATAACATAATCATAATTTCTTAGAGGTTGAATTATTTGAATATTTGAAGGCATTTTAGATTTGGTCATAATTTTTTAGTTAGAACACTAATATTGAGGTCAATCTTACCACTTTTTGCATAAGAAAGATCAGTCTTATCATGTTATCTATAAGAAAGAAACTCTAGAGAGATAAGGCAGCTTTTTCAAAATTGCATTATAAGTCACACAGTGGCAAAAGAGGACAAAATCTCTTGATCCTAAGCCTGTTTCTCTTTCTACTACATCACCCCATGTAATGTATGTGCACTTTTAAAAATGCACTGTACATTGTAGAGTGCAGAGATTGATATTTTATCAATGATTATGCCAATTTCTTGTCTGAATTTATCTTTGAAAAGTGGAGAGCTCGGTGTAGCAAAAGCAATGAATATTGACAGTCAATCTTGACAATTTCAGTATTTTCAGTGGCAAATCTCTGAGTCTAATTTTTATGACTAACCAAATAATGGATTCACCATACCCCCAAAGGTATATGCTGTCTACATTTACACAAACAATTTTTAGTCTTCAGCATGTACTATGAGTAAAGTCAACCAAGATGATTTTTAAATGGATTGTTAAAATAATAAAACTAAAATTAAAATATTTTATAGTATATGTAGTGTCAAACACTAGAATTTCATTTTCTAACTTTTTTTTGTACTGCATGTTCATTATGATTCAGTCTGAAGTGCCTTAGAACAGTCAAATAACTCAGCCTCTGAAGAAGAAAACTATGGTTGTATTACTTCTCTAGGATACTAGTGATCTAAGAGGTGTTTGATAAAAAAAGTAATAAAGAGTATAAAATATGTCTACTTTAAAATTAGTTATAGTTTCAATAGTGACAGGCTTACTCTAACATAGATGACAGGCAGAGAAATAGACAGAAATATAGATATCTCAAATATTAAAACATATCTAATAATTTTAATAACATATTTCACTGGAATGTCTCTGTACCCAAGACAACTGACATTTTTATCTGTGGGATTAATGATTTTCAATTTGTTCTCAATTTGCTACAGTAACCAGTGATCAAATTTTAATATTCCATTGAGTTCAAGTCACTAATTATTTAAAAAGGGCAGAGGGAAAGAATTCTGTTAAAGAATTGGTTTGTGAAACTTTAGCTATATTCTGGAGAAGTCAGAAATATCTCTTTCTTAGAGTCTTCTTTCAAATTTGACAAGTATAAGTGGGTTCTATTGCTTTCTCTAATGATTTGGCATGGATCATTAACTGTCTTAGGACTTTAAATATTTCTTGCACTAGGAAATTGAGGATATAACTGATAGACTACTGGCCCAAGAGTCAAAGGGTCTGGAGACAAGAAACTACTAACTTGTTGAGGAAAATTCTGTTTGAAGATAGGCGTGAGTAGGTAATGAATAATTATCCATTTTATTTAAAGCCATGATTAATTCAAGCACAAAGAGTGATTTTTTGCGGAACTGTGTTCCAAAAATAAGTTGTTATAATAATAATGTAGAGATTGAAATAAAGAGGGCAGATTTAGAGTTTATAATTTGATGATTATAAAATCTTAGATCCTATTCCCTACAGCATAAATGTTGGCAAAACCTAGTGTCTTGCTAAATGAAAGCTACTCAGCATTTCAACTTCTGGTTAAAATACAGACCAATAATATGTTTTAAAACCATATTGAAGTCCATTCCTGAATAACTTTAGTATTTCTTATTTTAATTACTAAAAACAAAATTTACATAAATAAAAAGTAATCTCAACAATGGGTAAATAAAATTAATATCCCAAGAAAGAGCATGGGCTTTGAAGTCAGACAAAATTCACTACCAGGCTGGTTGGTCTTTTGTTTTCTCTTGGCTTCCTTTGTAAATTGGGGCAACAATCTCTACATCATAGTGTGGTTATGAATTCTAAATGAAATAATGTCTATAAAGTATGTGGCACATGTATGTCATCTATTGCTGCATTAACAAATGACTCTTAAATTTAGTAGATTAAAACAGTGAAGATGTGTTATCTTGCTATTTATGGGTCAGAAATCTGGGTCTGGGTTAGCTGAGTGCCTCTGGATTAAGTTGTCTCCGGAGGTTGCAGCCAGTTGTTGTTGGCTGAGTCTGAAGTCTCATCTGAAAATGTTACTGGAGGGAGATTTTCCCTCAAGAGTGTTCACGTGGGTGTCTATTCCTCAGAGATATTGGTTTGTGGGCCTCATCTCCTTGCTAACTGCTTACTAGGTTTCCCTAGTCTCTCTTCACATGGACTTTTTCACAGGGCTGCCTGATGACGTAGAAGGTGACCTCCCCAAGAGAGAGAGAACATCAAATCTAATCTGAGAATTGATATCCCACCACTTGTACCAAATTTGATTCACTGGAAGCTGGTCAATAAATCCCACCTAAGAGTAGGATGTGAAAACCAGGAGGGGGAAGGGTCATGTACCATGCTGTGGTACCAGGGTTGATGGTACTCAGGCCAGGCACAGTGCTGAGTTCTCACAGATAAGACCTACACTAATAACTGACTTCCTAAGTGGACAAATTTTTGTATTTTTTATATACCCTGGCCATAACAATTATAATAATAGCAATCTTTAAATGAAGCTTGTTATGTGCAAAGCAGTGTTCTAAGTGTTTTTATAAATTTTGAACTAATTTAACCCTTGCAAATTATCATGCTACTTTTACAGACAAGAAAATAAAGTTACAGAGAAATTAAGTAAGTTGCCCATAGTCACAGAGCTATTAAGTGTTACACCTGTGATATGAACTTAGGCATTTCCAAAGCCTGGAATCTTAAACGTTATGCTATACTACCTCAAAATCAATGGGCCTTAACCTTTAAGAGTGTTGGACCTTTATTATGAATATGATGGCAGCTAAAAGCCCTTTCTAGAAAAATATTCAGAGGTATATTTTTCATATGATGTTAGGGGGTTCTCAGAAAACCTAAATTCCATGGATGCACACCTGATTTAGAACCCCTGTCTATAATTCTCCAACTTGAATAAAATTCAGTAAAGGCCAGATTTGTACATAATGCAAGCTGGTACAGTGAGAAAGTAGTAGGTTGGGAGTCAGTAGAATTGGGTTTGGATTCCACTTCAATGGGCAAGCCATTCAGCTTGAAGCTACAATTCTTTTATCTCTATAAAATGGGCTATTTTATACTGTATATATACTTGCTACTTACCTAGAAAATAAGTACACTGTTTGGTGGGAATGTAGGTTGATATGGCCAATATGGAAAATATGGAGGTCCCTGAAAAAGTTAAAAATAGAACTACTATACAACTCAGTCTTCTCTCTTCTAGGTGTATACTCAAAGGAGATGAAATCACCACCTTGTAAAGTAATCTGCACTCTCATATTTATAATAGCATTATTCACAATAGCTAAGATATGGAAACAACCTAAATGTCTGTTGATGGATGAATAGATACAGAAAATCTGGCATATATATACAATGAAATATTATTCAACCTTAAAAAAGAAGGATTCTGTCATTTGCCACAACATGGATGAATCTGCTTGGACATAGACATTATGCTAATCAAAGTAAGCCAGACACAGAAAGAAAAATGTTGCATAGTCTCACTTATATGTGGAATATAAATTTTTTTCAAAAAAGCTCAGATACACAGAGATAGAAAATGAAATAGTGGTTACAATGGGCAGGGAAGGAGGTTGGAGGAGAGGGCTGGGGAGATGTAGGTCATAGGATGCAAAAGCGTAGATATACAGGAGGAACAGGTTTAGACTAATGTACAATATGAGACTAAAGTTGATAAAATTGTATTGTATTAAAGATTTTCGTTAAATAAGTAGATTTTAGTAACTTTTGTCACAAAAATAGGAATTATGTGAGACAATAGATATGTTAATATATTTCACTATAGTACTCATTTTGCTATCCATATGTATTCCTTCACATCATGTTGTAAATTTCAAATATAAACAATAAAATTTATTTTTTCAAAGGAAAAAATGTATTTTGAAAAAAAATTGACACAATAAGCTTTTCTCTATATAAGCACTAACATATACTAAGTGTCTTCCTTATAGTATCTCAAGTAATACTTATACATCCTCCACTCTTCCCCGCAAGATAGATAGTATTTTAATCCTGTTTTAGAGATGAGTAAACTGAAATACCAAAAGATTAAGTACATCGTCTATGGTCACCTGCTAAGTGGCAGGGTCAGATTTTGAACAAAGGCAATCTGACTTGGAAGTCCATATTCTTCAATGCTATACACAATCACCCCCCCTGGGTCTACTACAAGAATATAGTAAATATGAATACCTGACAATATGCCATAAATTGCAAAGTGCTAAAATATTCCAGATGTATTGTTGAAAGAGAGAGGAATTGATTTATATCACAATCACGTAACTTCACAGTTGTGTGACCCTGAACAAGACACTTATGTCTTTGGGCCTCTGTGTCTTCAACTGTGCACAAGAACAAATAAAAAAATGTGATGCCTATAGGGAGGTACTTAGTAACTGACAAAGTATTAAATTAACGTAGGTCCTTCTCATATATATTTATATTTCATGTGATTCAATTGAAAAAGGTCTTTAGAATGGATAAATAACATTTCAACAAAATGAAACCTTGAGTTTCTTTTATAAAGAATAATCTCTTTAAAAAAAGAAAAGGAATAATCCCTAGGAAGTGGTAAGCCCAACTCCATTGCTAATATCTGTTGTATTTAAATCTCTCTCTCTCTAGGGAGGGTAGTTTAAATCTTTGAAAATCAGTTTGGTTTCCTTCTTAAATTTTTCTTAATTTGCCATCACAGAGAACACTTTTTTTTTCTTTTAAGATAGGGTTTCACTCTGTCATGCAGGCTGGAGTGCAATGGTGAGATCATACCTCACTGCAGACTCGAACTCCTGGGCTGAAGTGATCCTCTTGCCTTGGCCTCCCAAAGTGCTGAGCTTACAGGTGTGAGCCACTACACCTGGCCAAGAACCCTTTTTAATCTTAATTTTTTATTTTAAAAGACACTGAAAAGCTAAATGCCACTTAACATGGAAGCAGGATTCCAGTTTGCTGTATGATGAAGCTTCACTACATATGTATTAAAAAGGCAGCATGTGTAGAGTGTTAACAATGGACTCAGGCTGCCTGTGTTCAAATCCCAACTCCATTACATATAGTCTTTGTGACCTTAAGCAAGTAGCTTAACTGCTTTATACCTGCTTGTACATCTGTAAAATGGAGGGTAATAATAGTAGTAATCTCATAGGATTGTAATGTGGGTTAAATGAGTTTTGTATATGAATTATTTAGAACAGTGCTTAACATTCACTAAATATGAGTTATTATTATATTCATACGATTTGAAATCTCTTTTCTTCCTATGTCTCATTTTAATATCCATAAAGTGGGAACACTGTTACATTTTATTTCTGGTTAGAATTATAGCACGTTTGCAAGTTGCCTGGAGAATGTTTTAAGCTCTGTAGGTGCTATGGATCTACAAAGAGTAACTGTTGTTCCGTTTTTAAAAGGGAAAAGATAATTACTATGTGGTCTTTTTTTTATTTTCAAGAGGAGCATTAGTCAACAAGGTTTTGTTTTGTTTTTGTTTTTGTTTTCTTAGCACCCACAGAGGTGCAAGCTACTGTGGGATGATTCAAATGGCATAGCAAGCTCAATTCTGGACTGAATTAGAATATTTTTCCCATATCAGAATTTTTGTAACTGCAATAGGAGAGCAAGAGAATGTCAGTTTCCATGTGGGTAAGAGAGCCTTTCATAAGAGGGGGAGAAATACCAGATATAGGAGATGGGGTAATGAAGGCAACAAACCACCTTGCCATGTATGTACCTATGCAACAATCCTGCATGATCTCACATGTACCCCAGAAGCTAAAGTACAATTAAAAAAAAAACAGATTATTAAAAAAAAGACAGAAACACATAGTATTTCCAATAGAGTACACAAAGAATCTGTTTTGAAACTGCCTCTCCCCTTAAAAAAATGAAACCACATATTTTTCTTTGCAGGCTATATCTACAAAGGCCCTCTGCTTTAAATGCAGTTTAAAGGTATGCCAGGCACCTCCCAGAACAGCTTCCCACCAAACCCATTTCTAGTTTTGTTCCCTGGCAGGAAACAGCAAAGCTTATAAACATATTTTGGGTGAGGGTTTTCCCCTATCACCACTGAGGACTATCTGAGCCCTCCTATTGCCAAACCCTCACCTCATAACGTTGACAGGACTGGCTCAAAGGAAACATCTACTTGAGTTTATAGAATAAATAACTATCTGTTAGTAAAAGATTGTGACTAATAGAATCCTGTCATTAGCAAAACTCATATTTAATTAGAGAAGCAAAGTGTCATAAAAGTTTCTATGAAGGCAACCTCCTTCTCCCAACATGTCAAATTTAAAATCAAGTAGAAAAGGATGCTTAGGTTTTTTGCTAGTTGAACATAATTGGGCTGTGAGCCTTATTTAACAGCATTCCTGATCTGCTATGCCAGACTAAGGTGAACCCTAAAGACTGGACAGGGAATATATGGTTATTAGAATACATATTGGGGGAAATGCAGAGGGGAGCTAGGGGAGAATTGTAGCATTCTGAATGTAGAATGTATCCAGCCTATCAGGGAATGGGGTGAAAAGTCTCCACATGCCTGAGTGAAATCTGAAACCTAAAAGAGTTTAGAACCAAGGTTCCTGGCTTGTGTCTCTAATGGGTCAAGAAAACCTCATAGCAGAGACCAATAGAAGTCCAAGACACAGCCTGATTGTAGGTAGAGCAGAGTCTTAGAGCTCAGTCATGTCAACGAAGGCAAAGCTATGACCCAAGTAAACAAGGATTGGGAGAGGAAATAGAAAATGTTTCTGAGTAAAATTATTGTCTCTATTCCTTAAAATGGGCAATATATATATTAGCCATGGACACCAAGAGAGCCATTGGTTTTCTCATATTAGGATGATAAGTAATTTTGCTAGAAATTTAGATAATCTTGCAAGAGAAAGAGGGCGAGAAGAACTCTAAATCTGGCTACCCAAAAGAAAACGAGTTTAGTAAGACTAAACTTTTGCCTTCTTTTTTTTTTTTTTTTTTTACTGACTGCTTTGAATAGCACTTTTAATAGCAAAAATGTGTTTATAGTATAATAGCTTACAACCATCTTTTCAACCATCTTTTTCAATACAAAATAAACATTTTCATAAACTTTTGCCTTCTAAGCACAAGAGGCAAAATTTTGTCTGTACATCTAAATTTGGTGTAATAGGCTCTATCATGGAAGATGAGAAAGAAGAGGAGGAGTGCTCACCTCCATGTGTGGAGAACCAAAGGGTACAGAGAAAGGAATTTTGAAATTAATGCACTGTAGATTCTTAGGGCAAAAGTCCTCTAACTTTCATTTCTGTTTTCTCTCCTTACTTTGAGAGAGGGCTGGGAAAAGTTACTAGGGCCAGCTTGGGTTTGGAAGCCCTGCTGTAAGTTTTGCATGGCCTGGAATAGACTTCCCATTTTCATGGTTACCTGAAGCCCAGTTACATATATTGATTTGCACCTTTCGTGTTTAAAGTAAGATTTGTGGCAAACAGCATGACTTCATTTTAAAATCTGCACAGACACCAGTGGTTGGATGGGGGTTGACAATTACTTAGCAAATGGTGCCTCTGAGTTTTTAAAGCATTAAGCTCCTTCATAATTTGCTTACTTATTTTTTTATGCTCATGGCTGCCAAAGCAGCAAGTGAAATGAAATCAATATAATTCCAAGAAATGAGTTCTGCCATGTTTTCCCTGGCAAGCAGGGGTTACAATGTGTGAGGCCAAATATTGAATTTCATCTTTAAATTGACTGACTCAAACAATTTGCTTGTTTTATACATAATAACATGTGTCCATTGACAAGAAAAAGGGTTCTGTGTGTGGGGCCAACAGCCAATTTTAAGAAAAAAATGGAAGAAGAATTGGGACATAGATTAAGAACAATAATCTACTGAGATCAGTTTCTTTTATGAGAATCTAAATGTTAAAGAGAAGATCCATCTTTAAAATCAGAATTGAACAGGTACTATACTATGCTAGTTCTGTCAAGTAGATGGTTGGGGGACTGCAAGATGATAGTAGAGAGAGTCTAGAATAGGAGCTGAGGACAGGTGTCTTATATGTTCATTAATTAGGTAAACATAGGTTTAACACACACCATGTACCAGACACTGTTCTAGGCACTGGGAGATAAAATGTCACTACCCTGATGGCAAGAGAAACAGACACATAAACAAAGAGGATAATACACATAAACAATGAGGATAATATGATCACAGGTGGTGGTGTTTGGGTGAGATATCTCTTCAATAGGAAGAAAGAGGGAGCGGGATGCACTTTGCAGGCAGAGAGGATAGCTCATTTGTAAGATCTGAGGGAAAGAGTGTAACTAGTTAACAATACAGAATTATGTGCTTTAGAATATGAGCATATATCTCATGCTAAGTATTCTTGCCAAAAAAGAAAAAAAAAACACCTCCAAATCACAACAAAAGAAAAAGAAGAAAACCTCACACACAAAAGAACACAGGGAAATTTTGGAGGTAATGGATATGTTTAGCACCTGAGTTACAGTGATGGTATCACTGGTGTGTGCTTATGTCCCATATATCCAAACTCACCAAGATGTGTACATTAAGCATGTGCAGTTTTGTTGTGTATGAATTATACCTCAAAAAATTTTTAAGGAGAAAGGAGGAAAAAATATCTGAGTAAGAAAGGAACCAAGTAGAGCTTTTGAAGGAACAGGAGGAAGTCAGTAAAGCCAGGGGGCCTGGTGTACAATGAGAGGGAAAGATGGGTTAGATAAATTTGGAAGCACAAGCAGGGACTCGAGTACGCAGGATTTTGAAATTTGCTTAAGAACAATAGGAATCCGTTGAACAATTTTAAAGCAAGTAAATTGTAGATTGGATGATGTTTATAACTTTTATGAATTTTATATATTAAGGTATATTTATATAAATTGAGGCATAATCTATATACCAAAATATCACATATTTTAAGTATCTTACTCAATATTTTAGTAAATTTATAGTATTGTGCAAAATTCTCTCAATCCAATTGAGAAGATTTAATCATAAAAATTTTCCTTTAGCATATTTACAATTAATCTCTGTTCCCCTTTTCCAGCCCCAGTCAACCACTAATTTGATTTCTTATAGATTTGACATTTCTGGACATTTCACAAAAATGGAATTGTATAATATGTAGTCCTTTGTTTCTGACTAGTTTCATTTTACATAATGTTTTTTGTGGTTCAGCCATGTTATAAAATGTATCGATATTTCATTCTCTGTTATAACGGAATAGTACATATTTTGTTTATGCATTCACCAAGTGATGGATGTCAAAAGACAAAATTACAACAAGTTTAGTTAAGATCTCAATTGGCTTTATTGTGATTCTAGAATCCAGCAACACTTCATTCCATTAAATAGAGTAAGGGTTCTGATGACCAGAGCAAAAGGGGTTGTTCTAGTGCTTCCTGAAGAAGCTTTGTCCAAAACAATACACATCTGAACTTAAAACAATCTATTATGGATTCAAACTTACAACTTAATTTTAATAGTATACATAAACTTTGCTCTCCTATAGCTCCATTGCCTCCCTACTTGTATGCTATTATTATACATATTAAGTGTTAGTACATTTTAAGCACATCAACAGAGTTTTATGTCTTTTAACCATATGGGAGAAGAAAAGTGTTAGAAATTAAAATATATTTATACTATCTCTTATATTTGCCTATGTAATTACCCTTATTAATCTTTCTATTTCCTTGTATTAGAATTACTCTCTAGTTTGTTTTCATTTCACCTGAAAGATTCCCTGTAGTTTTTCTTGTAGGGCAGGTTTGGTAGGGATGAATTTTCTCAGTTTTTGTTTACCTAGCCATGTCTTAATTTCTCTTTAATTTTGTGAGATAGTTTTGCCAGATATAAAATTCTTCATTAACAGTCTTTCAGCCCTTTGAACATACTGTCCCACTTCCTTCTGTACTCCATGGTTTTTGATAAGAAGTCATCTGTTAATCTTAGTGAGCCTTCCTGTATATAAACCTCTTCTACCTTGATGCTTTCAAGAATCTCTGTCTTTGACTTTCAATAGGCATTTTATGATATGTATAGGTGTGGACCTGTTTGAGTTTATCCTACTTAAAGATTTTAGAGTTTCTTAGATTTATAAGTTAGTGTTTTTTCATCAAATTTGGGAAATTTTGAGTATTATTTCTTCAAACATTTTTTTCTTGCTTCTTTCTTTTTTCTTCTCCTTTTCTGAGATTTCCATTGTGCATATGTTGCCATACTCATTGAGGTCCCACAGTTTCTGAGGCTCTGTTAATTTTTCTCCAATCTTTTTACTTTTTGTCCCTCCAATCTTTTTACTTTTTGATTGTACAATCTCAATTGACCTGACTTTAAGTTTACTGATTCATTCTTTTGTCAATTCAAATCTGCTGTTGATTTTCATAACCACTTCAGATTTTGTACTTTTCAACTATGATATTTATGTGTGTTGATTATCACCATTCTTTTACTTTTCTTTAGTTGTTTAGACATAACTTCCTTTCTTTCTTTAACTATATTTATAATAGATGATTTAAAGTCTTTGTCAATTAAGTCCAACATTTGGGCTTTGTCTGGACTGATTTGTTTTTCCTGTGTATGCATCATACTTTTTCTGTTCCTTTGTCTAATAATTTTAGTTTTTTAAAATTAGACATTTTAAATAACATAAGTAGCAACTTTGGAAATCCAGTTTTTGCTTCACCAGGGTTTGTTGTTGTTGCTTTTGTTGTTTGTTTGTTTAGTGACTTTCTTGGACTAATTTTGTCAAGTCTATATTATTTGTTGTGTGTTTTGCCACTGTGTGTGTAGTCTGGCACTGTAGTGTAGTCTTTGCTCAGTTACCTTAGTGGCCAGATAATAACTGGACAGAGATTTTCTGAAATTCTTTGAAGAAGTTAACCACCTAATCTTTGTAGGATTTCTGTAGGTTTGTTAGGGCATACCTTCAATGCTGAGTTAGGCAGTTCACAGCTGAGTCTTAGCTTGTACTCCCTGTTTGAACAGAGCCTGGAGGTTAACCACAGGGAAAAGATTAGAACCTTCTTAGGACCTTCCTGGATATAAGCAAATGTATGTGGCCTTACAGATTCTCACAAGCTTATAAACCTCCTATGGTCATCTCATTCCTTGGTTTTTCCCCTTTAAGCCTTTTGTGGAACCTCTTGTAATTCCCAACAGATATTGATACTTGAAGCTGCTGTGATGTTAAATAATTGCCCTGATAGTTTTTGACAAATGCCCTGGGAATAGGACTGTTTGCACAGTGAGCTTTAAATTAGGTCAAATAAACATAAACTCTGAGAATGGAGCTATTCAGAACATTTTCAGACAGGTCAACTGGTATTAGTTCTCAGAGTATGGGGCTTTTTAGAAATACCAAATATCAAATTTTCCCCCTTTGTTGACGGCCAGTCTGCTGTCTTTTGCAGCTCTCATGGTTGTGAGATTATTGATTTTTAAGGTTGTTGCAGAGCTGAAGAAGGGGGAATGGCAATAGGGTGAGTTAAAATGTCACAAAACTCATTGTTCATACTGAGATTCACCTTTTTTTTTTAAATTTAGCAAACACTCCTGGATTTTTGTAAGACTTTGCCTAATACCCTGAATTCTGAGAAAGATTTTTTTTCAAATTTTGCCAGTTTTTATTGCCTTTATCAAGGAATAGAATTTTCAGGTTCTTACTCAAATAGGCCAAGAACATGCCTCCTTAATTAAGTCTTTTGCAGTACAGTGGTTTTTCATTTTAATGACATTCAGTTTATCAAGCTTATTCTTTTTTGGATAATGCTTTTGATGTTGTTTTAGAAATATTGTTTTGATTTCTAATAAATATGTGAAAATATTAGATAGCTGGATATTGGAATGTGGGGTTCTGATTTAATATCCAGGATGGGGATATCAATTTTGGAGTCATTAGTAAATAGATGTGATTGAATGAGGTCATAAAAGCAATAGGTAGACAGAGAAGAGAACAAAGTTAAAAGATCATGCCCAGTGGCATTCCAACATGAAAGGGAAAAGGATATGAAGAAAAGCCAGCAAAGAATCCCAAGAAGAATTCTGAGAATGGAAATCCAGGTAACTGGGGTGTCTTGGCAACCAAAAGAAGAAAGTGTGTGAAGAAAAAAGAGTGATGAGGCCTATCAAATTATTTTCCTGGAGCTAATAAGACAAGGTTGGCCATGTCTTTGGCAATGTGGCACTTATTAGTTTTGGTGGGTTGCTGGGGGATAAAGAATAAAGATGAAAGGAGACAATCTGGATTTATTGAGTATACACAGCCATTTTAAAGAATGAGGCTTCTCTGGGGCTGAAAACTGGGTGAAGAAATTAGAATGCCAGTAAGGGTCACTTTACCTAACTGGCTACTTGTAGTGCTTCTCTCTTGGCTATCTGTATCCTCTTTATTCAGGTAAAATTTTGGAATTTTTACCAAATACTATCATACATATTATGTGATTTGATTATTACAAAAGCCCTACTATGATGGAAGGAAAGTGATAATTATTACCTCAACTTTGCAGGTGAGGAAAGTGAGGGTCACTTCGCACTCAATTGCCTGAAAGAATAGTCTTGGCTGCAGGCCTTTTAACATCATCCCACTGAAAACCTGGCTATCATTTTCAGTTTGACAACACCACAGCAGCGTCGTATTATGTGAGGATTAGGTTCAAAATTTAGTACTTGTGACAAAATTTGAGTAAGGCCAAAATTACTTTTAAAAATCCCCTGTAATCACCAGCAGGATATGACTTATTTGAAGTCAAAAGCCAACAACTAAGATTTTTTTCTTAAAGTTATTTTTGCATATATCTAATTCCAGAAAGTTAAATGCATCCATGATAAAACCCCACTGAATTTCAGCAACAATGTTTGGAACCAAGGCCATTATTTATTTTATAGAGACTATTTTATCTAATAATCTATAAACTGCCTGAACTTCCCTTCTAGAATCATTATTCCCTACCTAAAGAGAACTTCTGTTGTTCTAAATTTTGGAGAAGTCTTAGGGGTTCTAGGATTCAGTGCTTATGGGCATCAAGAAGGACCATTATCATAAAGAGGTAAGAAATGACCCTACTGTGTTAGCTTTGTTGCTAAACAACTCTTCACAGTACAGTTTTCTCTGTCATAGTATTTGAACTTCAGCTAACCCACATACTTTCTGCGAATTTTCACAGATCTTTGAACATACAGAGTAAAAGCAGAGGATTCACATATTGATTCCTTGTTGTTAAAAATTTTAATGGTAGGAAATCTGCCCTCTGGCTTAGTTTCAGGTATCTGATGGCTTAAGGATGAGTAAGACAGCTTGGAAAAATTGCAAATGAAAAAAGACCCTCAATCTCACTTTGCTATCAAGGAGCTGTAAGAAATGGGAGTTCAGGGACTTTATTTTCAATGTTTCTAACTTTTTGTAAGATTCTAGTATCTGTGCCATTTTGAGTCCTAAGTAATACTATGGGAATTTATGAAAACTTTTAGTCTAAAAGGCATTCCTAACATGATCAAAGTCTTAAAACCAAGTATATTTCCAAGAAATCTAAGCTATTTATAAAGGAATAGTCAGTTAAATTGATGAAATAAAACAACTAGAAGAGTAATTAAATCAATAGATGATTTTAGCTTTGGAACTTTAATTTTTGAACAAGTTTAAAATTGAATGATGTATTGAGCTAAGATACTTTTGCAAAGAGCACCAATTGAAAAATACCCAGGTTTTACCTCTTACTGGTAATTTACTTAAACTTTCAGAACTTAGCCTCTTGCTTCTTTTTTTCCTTCTTATCTTTCTTCCAGTGAAATGGGGCTAGTAATCTAGAAGGAAATATTAAATTGTGATTTTTTTCTCCCACATTTACCTTCCCCCTCATTTTAAAGTCATAGCTATGCTCATAATTTTGCCTTTGGAATGTTTGTAATGTATTCCATAGAAAGCAGAAGCTTTGATAATTCTCTTTCTGTTCTGTTGAGCTTTATTTTTTCAGGATTTTAAAGCCATGAAAGATTATGCTAGCATTCTAAAACAGGGAGAGTTGGGAGCAGGTGCATCAATCAGAAATAAGCTGAGCAGGGAGGGAAGCTTCTACGAAATTGGAAAAACAGGAAAGTTTATGCCTCCTGAGAAGAGAGGATACCTATGCTCAGGGATTGTGTTGCTTTTGCAATTATGTCAAGATCTCAGAGAGAAATGGCTGCTGTCTCCTAGGCCTCCCAACCCTGTCTTAGCCTCACAGGAAAGCAGCAGAGCAACCTCTCCTGAAGTGACCATGTGGACTGGGATGATTACGGATATCTGAGTGGGCATCAGTATGGATGAGTTATCACCAGTTGGGCCTCCCCAAAGTCTTAGTGCTATTTTGATCCTGGTGTTTTACACAACTCTGGGTGGGAAATGCTGCAACAATAACAGGTTAGATCACCTTTCAACCCAGGAAGCTAGGGACCACAGTCAGTATTAGGTTGACTGAAAATAAATTTTAATGAGAAATTTCTTGCACACCTGATGTTGTGAGCTGAGAATCTGACACCTAATATATACTGATTTCCTCTGTTCCCTCCTTTCTTTCCTTCTTTTCTCCTTTCCTCAGTCCCTCCCTCTCTTTCTCTCTCTTCTCCTCTTCACTTTTCTTCCTTCTTGGTATTTTTCTGTAGTTGATCTGAATGATAATTGCTGCTGACTTTCTGGACTGATTAGCTTAATGGGTTGGGGCATGATGTCAGTGGAGCAGTGACCCCACTTCTGTTTAGACATTGTTCAGAAAGCTCTGAACAGAAAAAGGAACTACTCAATGACTAAAGCTGACTCTTCTTTTATTCATCAGTCTAAAGAAAAAAAGAGTCCCATAAATAGGGATCGATTGCTCAAAGAGAATTTTACAACTAAGACCAAAAGAGGTATGTCCCACAGGGCCTGACCAATCAGAGCACTGTATCTGCTCAAGACAGTCATGGGTTCAAAGATGACAGCAAGACATAGGGCCCTGCTTTCAATGTTCAGGAAAGAACTTGTCAGTAGGATATCTGGGTCTTAAGTATGTTATAAACCTAGAATTGACAGTTGTCATTTTTGCCACCACATGAGAAGAACTTAACCAAAAAGTGAAGACATTGAGTCTCTGAATCCAGCCTATTTTAAGCTTTATAATCTCCTGAATTTCTTAAGTACATTAGCCAATATAAATTGCCTCCTCCTCTTTTTCCTTAAACGATTTTGAGTTGGGCTTCTGTCACTTGCTTTCAAAAGTACCTGAATAATACAGAAATCACATCAAGTCGGGGAATGACTATAATCTATAAGGGAAAAGCCAAGATGCCAGAAGCAATTCAAAGCATTTGTAGCAAAAAAGATGATCATGGTAATCACATATTTTAAATATTTCTCAGTAGCATGTCTATCCTTGTTTACTCGTAAAGGCTTCCATTAGGGATCACTCTGTAAGAACAGAATGGAGTTTCCTCTGCTCTTCTGCAAGTTTTGTAATTTCTGAAACCGGAATTATTTCCATGTAGAAGGCCACTGTGAACCCATGATGGCTTTCATAGAAGATAATAACTTTGTATCAATTTATAGTTGTAAGCAGAAGAATCTTTTTTCTGTTAAGGCTTGTTCCATTAAAAGTTACAGAACATTATATAACATTACACAAAGCCTAGATAAAGAAGAAGGGCTACAATATCTGCCAAAGATGTTGCCAGTGCTGTGGATTCTTTTACCTGATCTTGTTGGATAACTGATTGCATTAAACCAACATATGCCAATTCATCACCAAAGCCAATTTCTTGCTACTGGGTCATAGAATAGGTGATATTATTTTGTACTATGAGGCAGAACCTTGATAGGCCCTTTTTCCTGTAAGTACTAGCAAACTAATAAATTTACCCCATACCATCTTGGGATTAAGAAGGAAAGCATTCTGCTTACTTAGAAGAAAATCAAAATTATTCTTGCTCATGATGACTATGCTTTTTTTCTGATAAAGAAAAAATAGAAGAAAAATGTTAATCTTTAAAACCTAGCGCATTTTTTGTTTTGGCTTTTGTATTAGTTCGATCATGGTAACAAGTGACAGCAGGTGGGTCAGGCAAATTTAAGCAAGAATGGGAAACTCATTAGAAGGTTTAGAAATAGATAATGGACAGCCAAACTGCAAGAAGGTCAGGGATGCTGGCAGACCTCAAAAATAATTGACATCAGAGTTGATACTTTATATTTTATCAAATGCTTTTATTAAATGTGCTAATAATTATTGTGTCTTTTCTCTTGTCATTTAGATGATTTATATTAATAGATACATATTAGGAAGGGAAGGCTAACTTCTACAACAAACAGAATCAAAGAGCATGATAGTTCAAAAGTTTATTGTTATATGACAAAATTAGAGACGAGTAGGTTAACAAGGCAGTCTTCCTCCACATAATCATTCAGAGACCTAGACTAACAGTCTATACCATCTTCGAAATATAGCTCCTGTTGTCTTCAGCAAACTAACACAGGAATGGAAAACCAAACACCAAATGTTCTCATTTATAAGTGGAAGCTGGATGATGAGAATACATGGACACATGAGGGGGAACAACACACACTGGGGCCTGTTGGGAAGAAGGAGGAAGAGCATCAAGAAAAATAGTGATAGATGCCGGGCTTAATACCTAGGTGATGAGACTTCTGCTTCCGGGTCGCAGCCATGACGGTGGCAACTCAAGCCCTGTTAACCCTGTGGTGTTCTTTGATGTCAGCATTGGTGGTCAGGAAGTTGGCCACATGAAGATCGAGCTCTTTGCAGACGTTGTGCCTAAGACGGCCGAGAACTTTAGGCAGGTCTGCACTGGAGAATTCAGGTCAGTTTCAGACGTGTTTGACTTCTTTGCTTGCTCCAGAGGGTTGTCCTGGGCTGCAGTGAGGGTACGGGGGGAACCACCTGCTGGCCTTGAATGATTGCTGGTGATAGTGATAGAAGAAAAGATGGGGTTCCAATAGGATACAAAGGAAGCACCTTCCACAGGATCATAAAGGATTTCATGATTCAGGGTGGAGATTTTGTTAATGGAGATGGTACTGGAGTCGCCAGTATTTACCAGGGGCCATTTGCAGATGAAAAATTTAAACTTAGGCACTCAGCTCCAGGCCTGCTTTCTATGGCAAACAGTGGTCCCAGTACAAATGGCTGTCAATTCTTTATCACCTGCTCTAAGTGCTATTGGTTGGATGGAAAGCATGTGGTGTTTGGAAAAATCATTGATAGACTTCTAGTGGTGAGAAAGATTGAGAATGTTCCCACAGGCCCCAACAATAAGCCCAGGCTCCCTGTGGTGATCTCACAGTGTGGGGGAGATGTAGTCCAGACCAAGACTGAAACAGGCCTTCCCTTCTTCTTGGTGGTGTTCTTGAGTAAGATAATCTGGACTGGCCCTTGTGTTTGCTTCCCTGCCTGCTGCTGCCCCATTTGATCAAGAGACCCTGAAAGTATCAGAGATTCAGAATCCAAGATTGTCTTTAAGTTTTCATCTGCAAATAAAGTTTTTTGTATGTGTAAAAAAAAAACAAACCTAGGTGTTGAGATGATCTGTGCAGCAAACCACCATGGCACACGTTTACCTATGTAACGAACCTGCACATCCTGCACATGTACCCATCAACTTAAAATAAAAGTTGAATATGAAAAAATAGCTCCAAGATATTGGCATCATTTCCATTCCAATTACATAGAACAGAATAAGATCATGAAGTAGTTCTTTGCAAGATGTAGTTTGAAGTAGCACATGCCACTTCTGCTTACATTCTAATGGCTAAAATGTAATCATATAGCCACAACCAATTGTAAGAATAGCTGGGAAATGTAGTTTCAGTTTGGGCAGCTAATTTCCAGCAGCAAATAATATACCACAACTAAAGGGATAAGAATTTTTAGTGTACAGCAGGTCATCTCTGCCATAATATCCTAATGTAGACACATCTTTGACTTTTAGGGATGAACGACACTTGGTTATAATGTATTATTCTTTTAAGGTCCTGTATATAAAAACTGGCATTACTATTCATAAGTGAATAAACTTGTAGTTTTATTTTCCTATGCTAAATATTTTATATTTAGTTATTTGTATGCTTTTGGTTTTATATTAAAAAATTGAGGGAAGTTCTGGAAAAGTATAAAAATTATCTATTTCTTTAAGCTTTGCAAAAATTTACCCATGCTAAGTGCTTTTATTACATAATTTTTTAAAACAAAGTTTGTAATTGTCAGGTTCGCTACTACACCAAATGTCATGCTCAGGATCAGATTCCAGCCCTAGCTAAGGGCTGAGGGGGAGTGGGTGGATGTGGTACAGAGAGCTGGAAGAACATTCGAGAGACAGTAAGTAAGTGAGACATGGCTTGATTCAGCATCCCTTTCACAGGGTCATCGTTACATTTATATACCACACAAACAACAGTGGCTGAGAGCCAGGTGATGAACTTCTCTCTGTTCTGTCTATGGCTATGATTATAGAAGACACGGGACTGGTGATGGGTATGTCCACATAGTACTGTCTTTACTATATGAACCCAGAGTCTGAATTCTCTGGCCCTGGTGTGTAAGTCCAGACCATATGAAATGTCCACCCCCAGAATATATTCAGGTAAAGGAGAAACATATGCAGTTAACAAGCAGGGCACCAAGTGGCCATTGCTAAGATGCAGAGACACAGGTTTCACTTTCACCAACTGGCCCCCATAACCATCAATGAACGTAGCTTTGTCCAGAAACTTATCTGGGTTCCCATAAATGAGGCTGCAGTCTGCACCAGTACCTACCAGTGCTAGGACCCATTGTAGATTGGTGGGAGACCAGTGGATTGCCAGTTCCACATGTGGCCTTTGGTCGTCAAGTGCTCCCCTTCAAGCCAGGCACCTTAGCCAGTTCCCTATCAAAGGAAGGGTCTGGTCTCTTCACTCATTAGCAAATAGTCTTTGAGTACAGCATCTAGGTGGGGGCTGAGCTGAGCAATAGTATTTTGCACCCTTTTAGACATTTCCTGGAATTGCTGCTCTGGGGACAATTGCCTCCACAGAGCCAACAGCATCCCATTGGGTTGCCTGTCAGTTTTCTCTCAAGCGACCCCAGCTGTAATTAAGTCAATCCATATCTGCAGGCGGGTCACTGGAGACCCTTTTGATCTCGTGGGGTGGTTACCTGCAGAGGGGGCACCTTCCCCCTTCTTTGTGGCGCAAATTCCCTGGTCCTGCCGATGGCCTTCTGCCTTCCCGAGGGCAGCCATAGCAGTAGTCACTTCATGTATGCGGCACCCCACATATGGACTGAACAGCAGCTAGAGAGCCAAAATCACTTGGAGGTGCTGAGCCCAGCACAAGATCCCTCATGTGGGAGGTAAAATGTTCATCATCCAGCCCCTAGGTATTCAGATCAAACATAGCCTGCTGCATATCCATCTCCTGGGGTACCTGCACCAAATCAGCATATGATTGCCATTTACTAGTCTCTGGTATCTCTCCAGCATCATTCCAAACAGTCCGTATGGCTGTCATCAGCCACTCGATTAACATGTGGTCACCTTGCCCTTGTGCCAACTGTCGGCACAGCTGCAGTTGCTGACGAAGGGAGGGGTGAATTGTGATAGAAGGCAGGTTCTCCATCTCAGAAGTGGAGCAAGAAATGGTGTCAGCCCCCTCATCTTAAAGACGGAGTAACCAGGCTGAGAGGCACTCCCCTGGGTGCTGCCTGCATTGCTCACCTACTGCCCACAACTCAGTGGGGGTGTAAACACTATAAGAGGTGTGTTCCACCATTGTAGGGGGGTCCCTGGGCTCTACCCTGGGGTCCCAACAGCTTCTTATGTTCTACCTTCTGACGGATCACAGGATGAGCCCATAGCAGAGAAGCCACCTCCTCCTTAGCATCAGCATCAGACTGAGTGGGAGTGTCCATACTGGAGGATGGGCTCAAAATCTTGCTGACCTCTGTTTTCAACTTCTGCTCCAGGCTGTTTATCTGAGCTTCTAAGCACCCTGCTTGCACCTGGAGGTCCTTCACCCCCGGGTTTTGCTCCAAGTTGTGCATCTGGGACCCCATACCCTCAATTTGTGCCTGAAGGTCCCTTACCTGTGCCGTGTCCCACAGGGACCGAGCATGTACTTCACGTAGTGAAGTCAGAAATGCCCATCTACTCTGCTGGTGAAGGTGTGTTCCTTCTTGGTGCTGTGAGCTTCTAGCTGTTTCACTGCCTTCTCCACACTCGCCAGAGACCTGTCCACTGCCTCCCACATTTCTGAGTCTCATCCAAGAAGCACCACTGCCACCAGATACTGCAGCCCATGCTAAGGTCACATAGGACCCAGGAGCCCTTAGTGGCTGAAGACCCAATCACCTCATCCTTCTGACATTGTCAATTGTCATGTTCACGACTAAGCCAAATGTCATGTTGAGGTCTGAAGGGAATGGATGGCTGAGCAGAAAGCTGAAACAACATTCAGGAACCATAGTTAGGTAAAATATGGCTTTATTCAGCAGCAGATCTCATCAACAGCTTCCTCACACTGTCCATCCTGTCTTGGCTGCTTAGTCTTGTGACTCCCACACACAGCTATGAGGCTGGCTGTCCCTTGCTTTCAGAGTAAGCAGCTTAACTCTTTCTCTGGGCATGAGTGAACCAAGCTGTGTCCTGGCTCCCCTCTGTCCATCTGCAAAGATGGATAGCTCTGACTCTCTTTCTCTTTCTCTGGGTGCCAGCAAGCTGAGCGGTGCCCTGGCTCCCTCCTGTCCATCTGCAAAGATGGCCAGCTCTGGCTCTCTCTCTTTCTCTTTCTCTGTGCACGTGCCTGTAGAGTGTCAGCAGGGGCAATTTTACCTTTTACAGACAATAGTGGCATAGAGTCAAGGGATGGCCTTCCCATGCTATGGCTACAAAGCTGTGTTTACATTATACATGGAATTGTGCAAATGCACTTCAAACTCACTGAGTCACTCTGGCCCAGATGTCGACTTTGGCCTATTCCTTGACGAGAGCACAGCCATCTTCCTTATAGTAATCTATTGCCTATTGTCCCATTTTGGATATGTATATTTATGTGAGTCATTTTTTTCCTGTTTCCTATTTGGGCTCCACTTACAGAACTGTTTTTAAATTCCCTGGTGCCCAACAGGCTCCCTGCAGCCACCTCTCTCCTATTGCATCCTTGGGCAGTGAGGAGCCTAACTTCAGCCCTGTCTCCTTGAAACTTGATGTGCTCTTGAACAAGTGATTTGACCTTGTTGTGACTTGATTTTCTTGTCTTTCGGATGGTCTGAGAGTACCTGTGCTGGCTTCCCTAATGCTGAAATGGAATAGTCAGTGAGTGGATGCTTCTTTGATGAGATCTGTTGTGGCCAATAGGTCCTGAGGAATTGAAGCGTTCAGTTCAAAACTCATGTGAGAAAAATGAATCTTGCCAACTACTTGAGTGAGCTTAGAAATGAATCCATCCCCAGTTGACCCTTGAATGTAGCCTTGTCAGAGACCTAGAGACAAAGCATCCTGCTAAGCTCCACTGGGTTCTAGGCCCACAGAAGCCATGAAATAATAAACCTGTGTTGCTATAAACCACTAAAAACAAATAAATAAAAATACTTAAGATGTTCCCCCATGGACGGGTTCCATTGTTAGGGATCTGCACCTCACAACTAAAGGGATTAAAGAGAATTGCCTTCTTCAGATTTCAGACTGTGGCCTGCTTCTGTTTTTTCTTTCTATATTCATATGTATGTTTGTTTAAATCATCCTACTTTTGAAGCAGGAAAAATTACTATTACAGTTTAGACAAAGAGAAGAAATCTGGTACATGCTAAAGTTATTCATCTGTAACTATCTGACAACTCCAATTAGTTGCTTGCTCCTATGGATTGTAACCTAAAATCCCTTCAACACACCTTTGACCTTTTCTTAGGTGAGTTTTTGGAAGTATCCTATTTGTTTCCTTACTGATTGTATATTGCATGTAAGATCTTGGGCCAGAGACTATAGAGATTAAGAGAAAGTTTAAGATTTGATCCTAATTTTAGGCTAAACAAATTTTGATGGAAAGAACAACTACAATTCAATTTAACCATATTCAACCACTGTGCTTTAGAAAGCTGGGGGTGTGGAGAATGGAGTAGGTGTACAGATAAATAAGAACAGTTCTGTCCTTGAGGGCTCGATAAAGGCTTTGTGAGTTGGACGGACAATAATTATTACTGACTAGATCTAGCTGCGATAGTTAGTGGAGAGTTTCTGAAAGAGGCAACACATGAGCTGGGTTCTAAATCTCAAATGGGATTTGATGGCTGAAGGTAAGGTTAATAAAACAAGAGAAACAAGTGTATTCCCAATAGAAAGAACAGTATAAGCCAAGAAAAACCTATTCCAGGGTAGCAGGGAAGAGTCTGAAGTGGCAAAACAAAGAGGCAAAGCTGTCCATATAAGTAACTTCACAGAGAAACATTAAGAGTTTGGATTTTATCTTATTGACTAGGAGGATTGAAAAACGGAAATGCCCACAGGGGCCAGGCTAAAAGGGCCAGGTGTAAGTGCACAGGCCCCATGGACGCAGGAACAGGGAATGTGAAAAACCAGCCTTTGCTAATAGTGAAGTCATACTATGCAGTTCTAGCTGACTATAGCTAGACTTGAAAGCAACCTCTGTAGGGTTGCCAGTTCTTGTGATTGTTTAAGAAAAAAATTTATGTAAAATATGCTAACTTGAAAATACTAGATTAATTCATTTAATGTTATAGAGCTCAAATAAAACACATTTGTCTTATTTGGAGCCCGAGAGCTTTTGGTGGTGATGGTGGGTAACAATTTTAGTAGAAAAGAAGGCTCTGAATTGAATGGTGTTTTAGAAAGATTTGATGTTGACAATAGACTGGACAAAGTAGAGGTGTAAAAGAAAAAAATGCCTCAGGGCAGGCATGGTGGCTCACACCTGTAATCCAAGCACTTTTTGTGGCTGAGGGGGGGATTGTTTGAACCCAGGAATTCAAGACTAACCTGGGAAATACGGTGAAACCTCATCTCTACAAAAAAAAAAAAATTATTAAAAAATTAGCCAAGTATGATGGTGTGCACTTGTAGTCCCAGCTACTTGGGATGCTGAGGTGAGAGGATCGCTTAAGCCTGGGAGGTGGTGGCTGAGATTAGCAGAAATACTGCTACTGCATTCCAGCCTATAGGTGACAGAGTACGACCCTCTCTCTAATAAAATAATAATAATAAAAATAAATTGCTTCAAGCCAATTAAACAGGAAGACCTTCTTCAAGATTACCACAATAAGAAGAGAAATTGAACTCAACTTTTGCTGAATGAAAAGTGGGAGAGTTTTTAAGCACCGAGATGCACTAGCAGAAAAATACTGAAGGAAGTTAGTGGGGAGGTTGATCCATGTGATGAGAGCATATGTAATTGCTGACTGACTGTTTTAAAAGTTAGGCTCCCATCCCTCCATGGAGAGTGGACAATAAGAGTGCTTTCTTGATGAGTACATTTCAAAAGGATGGGTCCCAGGTTCTTCAGACATTCCTGGGCTATGGAAGATTTACATCTGTTAGAGCAAACTAAATATGGCCTGAGAAGGACTTCCTATTTTTAAATTTGAGTCCATGTAGACAAAATGAAACCTAACTTAATACATAGACAAGATTGATAACCTAACTTGGGAGTGTATGGCTGTAACAGTGGCTGGGCCTTGGCCAATCCCAGCAGCCATACGTCAACCACTCACACACTGTGGAGTGTTCAATCTGTGTTCAAACAAGGTAAATGCCGACCTGTCCATTTACCAACCAATGGACCAATCACCTTACCAACCAATCCAGCTGTTTCTGTACTTCACCTCTGATTTCTGTATGTCGCTTCCCTTTTTTTGTCTATAAAGCTGTTCTGACCATGAGGCATCCCTGGAGACTCTTTGAATCTGCTGTGATTCTGGGGGGGGGCTGCCCAATTTGCAAATCATTTGTTGCTCAATTAAACTCCTTTAAATTTAATTCAGCTGAAGTTTTTCTTTTACCACATCTCAAAGGCAGAGAAAGAATTTACAACTGCAAGTTTTCTAAAGTAAACACTCTAAGTAAAGGGAGAACAGAAGCCTATAGTTAGAAATAAACTTGTCTGGGCTGGACACAGGGCTCATGTCTGTAATCCCAGCACTTTGGGAGGCCACTTGAAGTCTGGAGTTTGAGACCAGCTTGGCCAACATGGCAAAACTCCATCTCTACTAAAAAACAAAAATTATCAGGACATGGTGTGTGTGCCTGTATTCTCAGCTCCTCGGGGGCCTGAAGCAGGTCACTTGAATCAGGGAGGAGGAGGTTGCAGTGAGCCAAGATCATGCCACTGTACTCCAGCCTGGGTGACAGAATGAGAGTTCATCTCAAACACAGACACACACACACACACACACACACACACACACACACGCTCACCCAACTTGTCTAGAGTTTAGTCAAGCTGAGTGTTAAGGCCAACTCATTCAGAGGATAAATGTAAGGAGAGGAGTTAGAAACTATGGCAATAATCCACATGTGAAGTCCTAAAGTCCAAAATGAAGGACTAACACCTGAATCAAGCAAATTTGTGAAAGACCTTGAAATGAACAAAAAAATTACTAGATACTTTCAGCTGATAAAGTAGGTGTTTTCTAGTGAGCACTCTGCCAGTTTATCTGAATGTATGGGTGTTTGTGTCTTTCATTGTCTGTGAGCTGTTTTTCACAGATTTATGATGAAGTTGTGGTTAATTGATTGCAATACAAATTAATCTTCTTCCTGGACCTGGAAATGAGATCTGTCTGCTGTAAGAACAATTCATTTTCCATCCCCCTCTATTCATGTAGTAAACTAGTTTTATATCTACTTATAAATTATTTACATCTACTTATAAATTCATGTTGGCATTTATTATTGCTCTTATATGTGTGGTTCTTTGGAATAGCTTACTGGTTCCTTGTTAATTAAGGAGTTATAATATTTAACATATGTTTGTTTAATTACATGAGAGTCTTGATTTTATAGTTTTAAAAAACATTTTTCTTTAATATCTATGAGAATAGAAGGTATAAATATAAGAGATTTAAAAGTTAAGTGAAAAATGTGGAGAGTTAAGAAAAAGGAAAAAAATGCTGTTGAATTTTGTACTGGTGGGCTTGGATGGGGATGATTTATCATAGATAGAAATATGGGTAGCAGGAGGAAGAGAAGTTTGAGAGCCAAAGAGGGAGGAAAGGTATTCTTTCTTTTACAAACATTGAGTTTCAGAGGAGGTTATAATATGCTGGTGAAAATGTCCAGCATTTGGACATGATGTGATTGGAGCTCCCACTTGAGGTCAAGGCTAGAGGTATCATCTGGGAGTTGCCTTTACATAGGTGACCTACAGAGTGGATGCTATCCCTGAGGAAGAAAGTAACAAAAGGAGCTAAGGGCAGAGCCTTGGGGATTACCCACATTTAGGGTCAGGATGATACGTTGAGGCAGCAGAGCAAGATAGATTATAAATGGTGTTTATAGTTTTTCTCAGGAGTAGGAAACCCTTTAATCTTTTTTCCTATTTATCTGAGAATTTTATCTTAAACCTCATAGGCTTACTTCTTCTTCTCTTTTTTTTTTTTTTTTTTTCCCGAGATGGAGTGTCACTCTGTCATCCAGGCTGAAGTGCCGTAGTGCGATCTCAGCTCATTGCAACCTTGGCCTCCTGGGCTCAAGTGATTCTTGTGCCTCAGCCTTCCAAGAAGCTGAGACTACAGGCATGTGCCATCATGCCTAGCTAATTTTTGTATTTTTAGTAGAGATGGGGTTTCACCATGTTGACTAGGCTGGTCTCGAACTCCTGACCTTAAGTGATCCTCCTGCCTTGACCTCCCAAAGTGCTGGGATTACAGGAGTCATACCCTTCCTTCTATCTATAAACTTTTTCTTCATTCATATATCCTGACCTCTAGCTCTCCAGGATTCATTTCTCTCCCCTAGTGGTTCTGAACCTGTCTATCAAATCACCTGGAATCTAGAAACATAGGTGCGACTTCCAGAGCTGCCATTTTAAGCTGTGCAACTAAGCACAAGTGAATTCAGTTTGCTGAGCATCTGTTTTCTCATATGACAGAAGCTGATCATGATGCTTTGTCTATATGACCATTGTGAGAAATAAGGTAACATAAGGCACTGTTAGGCACAGCACTTGGCATATAGTAAACGTTCTTTGAATCTAAGTATGAATTACCAGATTGGCTCCCCTATAATGACATGATTCATTTGTAACTTTTGCCCACAACTAAAAGATTTATACTTACACCCCATTTATTGGGGAAAGAGCTGTTTATCACAATGAAATATAGTGCTTTTTGTATTCCAAGAGAATTAACCTTCCTCCAAATTCCACTTCCTTATTTCATCTCCTTTTCTTTTTTTGGCTTTAGTGTATCACAGGAAACTTTTTTTTTCTTGCTTATGCCTGATTTCATGATAGGCTGTCATAAGCTCATAAGCACAGACCACAGAAAATATCAGGAAAATATGAATGTGTAAAACTAAGTTTAAATCAAATTCAGAACTTTGGTTTAATGTGTATTTTTGTATCTTTTCTCCATGGAAATTTTGTATGGCAAGGAGTAGATAAGTGGCTTGCTCTAAGAGTTTAGGAATGATTAGGTAATTTATTTTCTGCATCTGTCAGTGCCTGCTTTTTTTGTTACATTTTATTCTAAACTTTTGCTAAATACATATTTATAATTGAAAGGTTTTTATAGTCCATTATTTGCCTCTTATTAGCTATTGAGTTCACATGAAGTTTTCTCTAGGAATATATTCTGAAATCATTATTCTGAAAATAATGCTTTTTTATTTTTTGTCTCCAAGGAACTCAATCCAATTGAAGGGGAAAAAGAATGTCTGAGATATTCTGTTCAATTTCTATCCCTACTCCTATAGTTTCGTCAAGATCAAACCGATTCCACACATTGGCAGCCACACAGAGCAGAGACCAAATCAGATGCATATGTGGAGCTGCAATAAAAGAGAGCTTTAGAGAACGGAAATAAAGGCCTAGCAGGCATGGCTGGCTGACAGCTGAAGAAAGTGCTACTATCATTATTAAGGGGAAGCAAATACACTGCCAAGGTTCAGAGAACATAGGATCAAACATTGCATATGGACCCAATGCTGGGTGACTCGTTCTTTTGGTCTTATAAATGGGAGAGCCAAGTGCCTATTTAGAAAATCTGTTGACAACAAGATATAATCTAAAACACTTTAATAGTTGTTGAGATTTGTCAGCTTCTTTGGGCAAGAACAGTGCTGAGTAGCCCAGCATCTATTGTCTAATTCTGCTTTTTAACTGTCCAGTTACTTGACTCATGAATATCCAGCTAGGGTACAACGTTGAAGGAAACCAGTGTAATCATTAGAAATAGGTTATGTCATCGAGTTTAAAATCAAGTTCTTTTAAAATTTTCTTTCATTATATTTTTAAGATACTAATGTAGTTTTATATTCCTCAGCTAGTGGGCTTGCTAAATCTTACAATGTCCATGGATTACTTACAGATGGACAGCAGCTGAAGTTCCTAACTAAATCCCCTCCTTCGTTCTCTTCCCTCCTTCCTTCTCTTCGCTCTTTCCTTCTCTCCTTTTTCCCATCTTTTGTCTAGCAAATATTTACTGAACACTTACTAAGCTCTGGAAGTAGAGTAATGAAAGCCTTTCTGCACTTAAAAATCTTCTAGTCTATGAAAATTAAACAAATAATAAATATGGGTATTTCAGATAATGATCAATGGCATGAATTGTGTGAAACAGGATGCTATGATAGTGACAGGGCAGTGGGGGTCCTTTAGATTAGGTGGGCAGGAAAGGCCTGTGACATCTGCCTGTGACTTGAATGATAAGGAGGAGCCAGCCATGCAGAGAACTTAAGTCAGGCCTACCAGGCAGAAGGAACAGCAAGGACAGGGGTCCTGAGGGTGGGGAGAGCTTTTGTGGTTTTTCTCTGGTAAGAATGAAGATTGCTGACGTCATTTCTCTGATAAGAGTGAAGATTGCTGAATGCTGGAGGCATTGTCTGGCTACTTAGAACCTTGTGAGTCTATGTCAGGAGGTTAGGTGTTGGTCGGATACCAGGGGAATTCATCTAAATGGGAATTGATATGATATGATTAAAGTTTACAAAGGTAACTCTGCTGTGAGGTGAGGAGAAAGAACTTAAAGAATTAAGAGTAGAAGCAGAAAGGTGCTTTAAGAAGGGACCTTAAGGAGGTGTTTAGAGTAATCTACAATAGAGAATGGCCATTAAATTTGGGATGCTGTTTCTAAGGAGAAGGCAGTAAAGGATGGTAGGTAAGAAACTAGCAAGGCTCATTTCAGATAAGATAGTAGAAGATGAGATAAGGGGAAGGATCTGATTTGAGAAGTGAGAAACAAAATAAACTTGGTTAATCTATATAATTTATGGAGATTGTGGAGTGTTGTGACAAGAATAAGATTTCCTTGTAAATATGAAAATCTACCTAGATCTCAGTTTTATTTTCTTCAAATCTCTCACAGATGTCACAGCTGAGGCCAATGATGTCACATTCCTCCTCCTGCCCTCTCCTCTACAACTCTTGCAGGCTCATCACCACTCCAGAGTCTAGGGAAACTTGTAAGTCAGGAGAATTTAGGAAGATCCAGATCTGAGACTGAATGCTAAAGCACCCTTCTAATATACGAGGCTCACATTGCCTTTACAGACTTAGATTGACTGGTATTTAAAACTGAGCCATCACAAATTTATATTTTTTAATGATTAAAGTTCTAAACACTTAGTATTTTGAGTTTGATACTGTTGTTCATTTCACTAATGAATGGGTCTTAGAATTCTATTGTGCCTATAGTAGGGGGTCATAAATAAATACTTCTTCTGACAGATAATTTCAAGAACATTTTAATTGAGGGCCTAAAACATGTATGGCATGACATTTAAGATATATAAAGGCAGAAAGCAAAAGTGATATTTTTTTTTTCCTTTTTCAGTGTTGGTAACCTTACTAGCACAGCTCCCTAAAGTTAAGTTTGACTAGATTTGCTATTCTTGCAAATAGGTTCAACTTGATGGACCAGTTAACTATTTTCCAACAACTTTCCACACATTCCATTTACACTGAAGCTAACATTGCCCCCACATTTCAATATTATTGTGCCTACAGGAGCATGGCTGAACTTATTTGATAACACCCCTTTAAATTCAGTTAATTAAATGGAAAAAATGTAAGTAAAAAACATTTGTTACTATAGTAAAAAAGTTTATTTGACTGGAATTTTTCTTTTTGGACTGATTGTTTTGGCATTGTAAATCTGCCTTTCAAATTCACCCCACAAACATGTTTCTGTGGAAACAGAGCCACAAATAGAAGCAGTGGTTATTGATTTTCCTTTGGGGCTACCACCTGGTTTCTGCAAAACCCTGAAGAGCATGTGCCAATTTCCATGTGCATTTTCTGTCCTCTTTTCTCTCCCTATCATTTCCATACCCACATGGGTTCTAAAATAAAGTTACCAATTATTTATCAAAAAGTCAGTAAACTGGCGGTGTGTTAGTCATGTCAAGCTGCTATGACAAAAATATTATAAACTGGATAACTTATAAATAACAGATCTTTATTTCTCACAGTTCTGGAAGCTGGAAATTTGAGATCAGGGTGGCAGCCGGGTCAGGTTCTGGTGAAAGCCCATTTCTTCATTCATAGACAACCACCATATTTGTGCTGCATCCTCATGTGGCAATAGGAGGAAGGGACATCTCTAGGTCTTTTTAATAAGGAAATTAATCCTATTTATGGGGCCACTGCCCTTATGATCGAATTACTTTCTAAAAGCCCTATCTCCAAATGCCTTCACATTGGGGGTTAGGTGTCGATAAAATAATTTTAGGGAGACAAAGCATCAAGTCTATAGCAAGCTTATACAACAAAGGCAGAGAGTATAAACTTTGCCTGTTATTTGAGCCATTTTGATTTCGTCCCACCTATAGCCAGTTTCTTCTGACTCTGGTTTTTAGGAAGCCCACTCAGGCTCAGGCTAACCCATCGTCTTGGTGAGCCCCCAATGCCACATCAAAGCTGTTCTTCCTCATGTTCCCCAGTGTTCTCTAGCCTCTCCACAATGCTAACTTCCTTGTCCTTTCATCTGGGCCTTCCACCTTGATATGGTTTGACTGTGCTCCCACCCAAATCTCATCTTGAATTTCCATATTTTGTGGGAGGGACCCAGTGGGAGGTAACTGAATCATGGGGGACAGGTTTTCCCATGCTGTTCACAGGATAGGGAATAAGTCTCATGAGATCTGATGGTTTTTAAAATGGGGAGTTTCTCTGCACAAGCCCTCTTGTCTTGTAGCCATCATGTGAGATGCGCCTTTCACCTTCCACCATGATTGTGAGGACCCCCCAGCCACATGCAACTGTGAGTTCTCCATTAAACCTCTTTCCTTTGTAAATTACCCAGTCTCAGATATGTCTTTATCAGCAGTGTGAAAATGAACTAAAACAGTAAAATTGGTACCAGGAGTGGGGAATTGCTGAAAGGATACATGAAAATGTGGAAGTGACTTTGGAACTGGGTAACAGGCAGAGGTTGGAACAGTTTGGAGGGCTCAGAAGAAGACAGGAAAATGTGGAAAAGTTTGGAACTCCCTAGAGACTTGTTGGATAGCTTTGACCAAAATGCTGATAATGATACAGACAATGAAATCCAGGCTGAGGTGGTCTCAGATGGAGATGAGGAACTTGTTGGGAACTGGAGCAAAGGTGACTCTTTTTATGTTTTAGCAAAGAGACTGGTGGCATTTTGCCTCTGCCCTAGAGATTTGTGGAACTTTGAACTTGAAGACACGATTTAGGGTATCTGGCAGAAGAAATTTCTAAGCAGCAAAGCATTCAAGAGGTGACTTGGGTGCCGTTAACAGCATTCAGTTTTAAAAGAGAAATAAAGCATAAAAGTTCAAAAAATTTGTAGCCTGACAATGTGATAGAAAAGAAAATTCCATTTTCTGAGGAGAAATTCAAGCTGGCTGCAAAAATTTGCATAAGAAACAAGGAGCAGAATGTTAATCCCCAAGACAAGGGGAAAAATGTCTTCAGGGCATGTCAGAGACCTTTGTGGCAGCCCCTACCAACACAGGCCCTTCTCTGTGTGTCTTTGCTGTGTTTCTCTTATAAAGACACATTTCACTGGATTTAGAGGCCACTCAGATGATCCAGAATGTGGAGCTCCTCATCTTGAGATCTTTGATTACATCTGCAAAGATCATTTTACCAAATAAAGTAATAATCACAGATTCAGAGGATCAGGACATGGAGACATCATTTGGGGGAGGGTGGTATCATTATTTAGCCCACTACACATAACTCTAAATAAACACTATGAAAAAGAGTAGCTGTTAATAACAAGATGATAGTAAGTACTTGTTGGTAGAAAAATTAGAACACATCTCCACTGGTTCTCTTTATATATTTTTTTCATTCTCTAAATTTATTTTATTTTAATTTTTTAACTTTAACTTTAGGTTCAGGGGTACATGTTAAGGTTTATAACATAGATAAGCTCATGTCATAGAGGTTTGTTGTACAGATTATTTTATCACCCAGGAATTAAGCTCAATACCCAATAGTTATCTTTTCTGCCCTTCTTCCTCCTCTACCCTCCATGTTCAGGTAGACTCCAGTGCCTGTTGTTTCCTTCTTTGTGTTTGTAAGTTCTCATCATTTAGCTCCCACTTATAAGTGAGAACATGCGGTGTTTGGTTTCCTGTTCCTGTGTTAGTTTGCTGAGGATAATGGCCTCCAGGTCCATCCACGTTCCTGCAAAAGATATGATCTCATTTTCTCTTATGGCTGCATAGGATTCCATGGTGTTTATGTACCACATTTTCTTTATCCAATCTGTCATTGATGGGCATTTAGGTTGATTCCATGTCTTTGCTATTGTATATAGTGCTAAAATGAACATTCACCTGCATGTGTCTTTAAGATAGAATGATTTACATTCCTCTGGGTATATACCCAGTAATGGGATTGCTGGACTGAATAGTAGTTCTGCTTTTACCTTAATGGAATCCATCATGCTACTTTCCCACATCAGTGACTTCCCACTTGCTAGTGTTGTCACATGAGAGACCGTTTTGAAATCTTTATATCACTCATTCCTTAAGGTTCAGCTAAAGTTTAACCTCTTCTATGAAGTCTACTATGATCAATACTGGTGATAATGAAAGCAGCTAGAATTTGGCAACAGCTTACTTGTCATAGTACGAGAAGCATTAATCTCTCTGTTGATATCCCCACTGTTCTTCCTTCCTTTGACTTCCTACAACATTTGTATCTGTACCACCGTAAGTTCCATTTAATTATATATTCTCAGATATACTAATTATAGGTTATGCATGTAGCCTATGTATAAATTTTTAATAATGTATATTATTCATATAGTATTTTACTACAACCATTACTACTATGGTTAATTCTCATTAGCATACTTAATATGGGCCAGGAGCTGAGCTAACTACAGTTGACCTTCAAACAATACAGCACTTAAGGGTGCTGACCCCCACACAGTCAAAAATGTGTGTATAACTTTTTACTCCCCTAAAACTTAACTACTAATAGCCCACTGTTGACCAGAAGCCTTACCAATAATATAGATGGTGAACATATATTTGGTATGTGATATGTATTAAATATTGTATACCTACTAGAAAGTAAGCTAGAGAAAAAATATTATTAAGAAAATCATAAAAAAAGAGAAAATATATTTACTCTTCATTAAGTGGAACTGGATCATCACAAAGGTCTTAATCCTCATTCTCTTCACATTGAGTAGGCTGAGGAGGAGGAGAAAGAGAGAGGGGGTTTGCCTTGCTGTCTTAGGGGTGGCAGAGGCAGAAGAGGTGGAGGAGGTGGAAGGGGAGGCAGGAGAAGAAGACACATTCGTCCTAACTTTTATTGAAAAACATCCTCATCTAAGTGGACCCACACAGTTCATACTATGTTGTTCAAGGATCAACATTGTCCTTAAATTGTATCTTTTAATCCTCAAAGCAATTCTACACTGTGTGTGCTTCCATGATTCTTACTCTTTAGATGAAGAAGCGGAAGTTTATAGTTGTTATTTGCCCGTGGCCTATAAGTGACAAAATCAGAGTTGAGCTAAGGCCATCTAATTTTAGAGACCACACAAATGTATGCATTGTCTTAAATACTTGCTGCCATATCATATAAGGGCTAGCCTTGCCTTCTGAAGCATTTGGGTGATTTGAAGCTTCTTAAGGCTACACCTCTGCTGTTCACAATTGCCTGTTTTTCTGAGTGTTTGGAATGAATGAAAGTTTTTATTTTGTATTATATTTTAATGTTTGGGATGATCCAAATGATTCCTTAGTCAAAGGTTATTAGTTTGATTTCCCTTAGAAAGCAGATAATACCTCTTTGCAATGCAGAAGTAAAAGGCTGAAAGACAGCTTAAAAGGACAAAACTCCTTCCTCAACTTACTTTTGCCCACCTCCCATCTTTTGTAAACTTTTCTTCATCACAGGTAGAGAGTCAAGAAAATCAGCATAAATTATTTTTCTCCTTAATATTGTAAAGGTCATTAATTAGATGGCATTACTAGCATCAGTGGGAGCCTGAGAACTGAAAAAGGCATAGACTTAACCTGTGATGAAGCCCTCTAAAGTCCAAATAGAGGAAGATAATTAACATGATTGTTAAGGAATTTATAGGCCTGCTTTATTTCTATTCTTCAATAGCAAAACCTTTGCTCTCCCAGAACTATGTCCACAGAAACCATGATCTGGTGAGATTTTCTTTCCATTCATTTCACTCATCCAAAGAAAAAGAAGATGGTAAGACTTAAAATACATATTTTTTAAAACCATCCTTAGGCCGTTGTCTTGGTAGTTTGCATCAGCAAGGGTAGAAAAAGTCAGAATTATTGATTTTAACACAACACAGAGAAACACCATTTAGTTTTCTTTGAATTTTATTTTGGTTTAATTTGTTAATATTCAATTAATTGTTTTATCTTCCATTTACTCTGCAATGAAAATATTTCTTTTGAAGAAACAAATTAAAAATTCCCCTCTATCTTAATGAAGTGATGAAAATGTTTAGTTATGTTAAGAGTTATCAAAAGTTTCTATTAAAATTACCAAACTAACCTGGCAAATAAAACAATGAGTCATTGAGTTATAACAATGTTTTCTTTGTCAAATAGATTTTAGAAATAGAACAATTATCTCCTTTCTTGAGGCATTCATTTAGTTATAACTGGTGATCATAATAGTATTATTTATGACAGATCACCAGCTTATGGTCTCAGAATTTTTCATCTTTACTGTTTCTGATCTTCACAACAGCTTTATGGTGAAGCTACTCTTTTAATGCCCAATGAACTGTTAAGAAAAATAAGAATGAGATGGGATATTTTTCCAAAGTCATATAGCTAGTGAAGAATAGAGTCAGGATTTGATCCTAGGCAGTTAGAATACAGAAAGTGTACTGTGAAGTGTGCTGCCATCTCCAACAACTGCTACTACTTTGTTCTTTATGAACAAACATTTTATATAATTGACAATGTAACAATGTAAAATTTTGAGTGCTTTGCTCCTGGAAAGCAGCAATGGTGAAGAAATTCTCCTACTCTATAAGGATCACCCCGAGCTGATGTATTCAAGCTAAGACTCACCTCCATCCTTCCTCATGACCCCCACTAACTCCTGGATGGCTCCCTTGCTTACCTGTCACTAGAAAACCCCAGACCCCCTTCCTTTTCTTTGAGATGTTCCTCATTAATGAATATTCTCTGTATTGCAGTAGTCTTAAATAAAACCATCTCTAGGCTGGGCGCAGTGGTTCACACCTGTAATCCCAGCATTTTGGGAGGTCAAGGCGGGCAAATCATGAGGTCAGGAGTTTGAGACCAGCTTGGCTAACACGGTGAAACACCGTCTCTACTAAAAAATACAAAAATTAGCCGGGCGTGGTGGCACATGCCTTTAATCCCAGCTACTCGGGAGGCTGAGGCAGGAGAATCACTGGAACCTGGGAGGTAGAGGTTGCAGTAAGCTAAGATCCCACCGATACACTCCAGCCTGGGCAGCAGAGGGAGACTCCATATCAAAAATAAATAAATGAACAAAAAACAAATAAAATAATTTCTTTGGTACACTTGTCTTTCTCTGTTTAGTGCCATAACCAGGATATGATCAGCCCTTGTCTTGGGAGTACCTGTTTACTATACCTAGGTAAGGCCTCTTGGAGCCCTTTGTAGTGTGCTCCTGACTAGTGATCTGGGACTCAAGACCCAGTGATGATTCCGACTTCTGGTCCTGTGATATGGGCTCTTGTCTACCAGTAGCATGGTAAGGATTTGATTTGGTTTCTTTTTTGAATATTCTCTTGATTTCTGGTGCCCACTTCTTCTGGTTTTGCGGTCTGAGCATTTGCTGATCTCTGTAAAGAAATGAATGATTTAAAGAGATCTTGTCTCTGTTGTGTGAAAGATGTTAGACACTCTAGTGTGTTGGTCTTTTGTGATTGTCTATGTGTCTATTTTGAAATCAAATCAATTGAGACCTTGTATCCACCGAGATGAGAATAGCTCTTTGACATGGACCAGTGAGTTTTGTATTTCTGGGTTTATGTTTGACCCATGACTGAATTTTAGAGTTGAGGCTATAAACGGTTTCTCTCTCTCTACGTTTATGTCTGTATTTCAAAAGGCTTTTACCTCTCATTGTATGAGAGTATATTTTCCTGCTTCTAGATGGTTTTACCAAATTTGGTTGTAAAATTTCTTAAAGTTCTATTCTGATTGGCTTAGAGGTAAATTATTGCTTATAAATGGAATATTCCTAAAATTACCAGAAATTCTAAGACTTTCAGTGTGCTAATTTTTAAAAATGTTCTTATAAAAACCAACTCAGAAATGTTTTAAGATTTCAAGTTCACATAATTTAGATAAATCTTTACCGATGAGACATCAACATTTTTAGTTTAATAAAAACAGCCATGCTTTGTTTAATTTATCGATGTTAACTATACTACTCATGTAGATTTTTATTTTACTTGGTTATGTTTTTTCTAAACTTTTACAGGTTTACTGGTAACTATGCTAATATTTCTTCTACTTAGTGTTTAAGTCATAGAAGATATAAATTTGTATTTACCAAATTGAATAATTATTTTGAAAACTTTGTTTCATTGGCAATTATATTTTTTAGTATGCTAGCTTGAAGATAATTTCCAGAATCTTTAGGTAGCTTAAAACCTTTGACTGATAATAAATAAATAAATTGAGTTACTTATGGGCTATTTGTTAGATTCCTAGATTATTTCTAAGTAACATAAAATGTCAAAACAATTACTTATCATAGTTTTAAGTTTGTATACTTTTTATTTTTACTTTTATATGCTATATATTTTTGGGTTTGTTAATGAACATGTTCATTTTCACCACTTTGAAGAGTTGTATTGTAAGGATATATATGGCTCTAAAAAGGCATGAAAGACTTTTGGTAAAGGAATTTTATTTGTCATAGCCAGAGCTGGCTAAAGTTTGATTTATTAATAACGTTTTAAAAAAGAATGCTATATCAAATATTATACTGTTGCAAAACTAGCCTTTAGTTTTCTCCATTAAAGTAGCATTTTTTAAAATTACTAATGTGCTCTTAATAAGAGAAAATAAATGGTTATTCTTTAGCTTCTGTGTAATCTATCTCAGTAGCAAAGATTCTGTTTAGGTTGGTTTATGTTGACTTTTTTATATCCTTGATTATTTAAGAAAACATGGATTTTCACATAGACTATTTTAGCTGGAGAGCTTCAAGATGCTTAACCAATGGTATTGCATGACCTAAAGATTTCCTCCAGCAGCGTCTTAGAATCTGCTGCACTGGTTACACTCAGGTTCCACAACCAACTCTTCAGTACCACCTATTACATTCATGTTTCCTGTTTTCCACTTTAGGCATCACTCTTTTAAGATGCCTCACCTCAGACCTCTGAAACAACTGACCAGTTCAACTAGTTTTACAGTAACAATGCCAACAAGAACCATTGAGACTATTTATTTAACCCTGCCTCACCCCCCACCTGAGAGGCTTATTATTGCTTCTGAGTTGCTGCATGTTGAGTAATGAGTGACATTCATTTATCTTGAGCAATAGTAAAAGACTGACAATGTTGTTGGACATTATCTGAGCTCTGTGTTCCCAGAAAAGAGCCATAAGAAGAAAAATCACCAAGGACATCCCTGCTCAGGCATATTTCAAGTTAACACTCACTTCCATCCTTCCTTCTATCATCTGTCCTATAACACCCATAGGATTCCAGGGGTGAGTCCCTTATTTATCTGTTTCTATAAAAACCCAGGCTCCTTCCTTTTCTTTGAGACTTTCCTCATTAATGGATGCTCTTCATGTTGTAGTAGCCTAAATAAAATAATTTCCTCAATTGTCCTTTGCATTTTGTCTTCCATATAACTTATTTCATCCAGTTCTCACAACCACCTTAGAAAGCAGGCATTATCATTATCATTTTGCAGATGAGAACATTACAGTTAGAAAACTTCAGAAAACTTAATCAAGGTCATATAGATAGTAATTGATGGATATGTTTTGATTTTGAAGTCTGTGCTCTTAACCTGTAATTTACATATCAAAATAAATGAGACATACCATTATTTTTTCATACATCACATTCAACTTAGGAATGAGATATTTAACAACTTCCTTTGAGTTGAAGAGTATACTATACTATTCTTTTAGCTTAAAATCAGAGCCAGAGTCCATCATTTGATGAGCACTATCTTAAGCAGAAAATTAATTATGTTATTAAATATATTAGTAGTACTGGGACTCTGTTGAGCTAAATTTGAAGCATACAGCTAGGCCACTAAGTATGTACACATTAGTGGTGGCAGAAGACCCTATAAACTGGAGCTCCCCTGAAAGATTGCACCAAATACTGTGCTTGAGTCATGGATAGAAAACCCTCCCAGATGATCACATATCAAGCTAATTTTGTGCATATTGATCTTGAATCTTAGTCATTTAATATTATTTTAATTGTCTTGTAAAGGTTAATATGTCAACCTGCTAAGAATCCTTAATTCACCTTGCATTTTTCAGTAAGTATCTTACTGCAAATTCTGGAACTTCCTCACATACATATTTCTGCAACAAAGAAGCCTATAGAAAAATGTTTAGCTCTAGTTTGTTCCTTTTGGATAATTTTTTTTTCTTTCTGAATAAACCTGAACAAATAGAACAAGTAATCAAGATATTACTTTGAAGAGTGGCCCTTAACATTTTTGTCAATGCAAGATTCTAAAATAATTGCTGGAATGCTCTGCCTCTCAGAAATGACTCTCTTGGTGCTTTTAACTAACATAGAAGAATATGCATATATGAAATTATTCTAAGATAAAAGCAATGGTTCGATATTGTCTTAAAATTAACTTTAATTAGGATCCAGTCAATTTTATCATGCTCTTATTCAAATTATCTGCCTTTAAGTGGAGGAAGATTTAGTACATCTAATAAAATATAAGGAAAAATAGCATAATGTCTTAAAGAAACCTGCTGTTGTTTAGAAAACTGCAGGAACAATTCCCATCTGCAAATGGTTATTTATTACTTAGTTATTTTCAGATTTTATTTTGGGTGCATCATTCACAGTAGCCTCTGGGTGCATTTGCAGAGTTTAATAATTAACTTTCCTAGTATAGCTTAACCACAATATAGCAGACAACATAAACACAGGCTGCATTCACATACGTCAGCATATAAGTCACGCACAAACAAACTGGTGAGGGAGGATACCTTTCATAGTGAGTTTATCAGCCTATTCGATGATTCAACAATTCTTTAAAAGCCAATAAATTTAAGTATTTGACAGTAATCAACAAGCTACTTCTCTGTGCAGGGATTGTGGTTGGTTTCTGGGCCATGCCTTGTGCCCATAAGTTTTTAATGAGGCTATAAAATGTTTATGTTCTGAAAATGAAATTATTAGCTCTGAATTACTGAAGAAAACCCACATAATTTCATTGCAACCTTGTATACTGGTTTGCTGCAACCCAGTTGTAAAATAGTTTACATGAACTCTTATGTGGAATGTGTAAATTTTAAGCACACTAGATATGACTCTGTGAGGGCCTGTTATAAGTACGAGTACCAAGGGACTCCCAAGATTTTGAAGCAAGTGGGCTTGTTGCTGTCAGAATTAATGTACTGGACTTGTGATGGCTCTGTTCAGAAAATCTCATCCCACCCACAGACCCAGATGAGTGACTCCTCTTTGGGACACAGGTGACTCTGACCACTTAAGGTGGTAAACTGTGATTTTAGTGGCCTTGTTTAAATAGCGAAATCAATTAGATTCCTCCTTTTGGAAATTTGAAAGTATGTGAAATACTGTTGACCTGAAAGATTAAGTAACACTGGGACAAAGTCAGCCATTAGGGGCCCACAGGCATGGGGATATGGAAAAGAAGAGACTCAGAACTGAGAGAAAGGTAGAGACAGGGTTGTGGGTTGGGGGTGGGGAGAGTGAGAGAAGCCTGGCTAATCATTTGGGTTTGTTGTTGTTGTTGTTGTTGTTTTTGAGATGGAGTCTCGCTCTGTTGCCCAAGCTGGAGTGCAGTGGTGCGACCTCTGCTCACTACAACCTTTGACTCCTGGGTTCAAGTGATTCTCCTGCCTCAGCCTCCCGAGTAGCTGGAACTACAGGCACGGGCTACCATGCCTGGCTAATTTTTTGTATTTTTAGTCAAAACAGGGTTTCACCGTGTTAGCCAGGATAGTCTTGATCTCCTTATCTTGTGATCTGCCCGCCTCCGCCTCCCAAAGTGCTGGGATTACAGGTGTGAGCCACTGCTCCTGGCCTAATCATTTGTTTTTGTCTTTGAATCTTGGTTCCTCAGCTCTTTCCTGGACTCCTGTAAAATCTGACTCTTCACCACTGTTGTATATAAACTAGCTTGAATTGCTTTCTATTCCTTGCTACCAAAAGAAACTTTAATAAAACAGAAGCTATAACAGAACGC
The DNA here is from genome assembly GCA_036589455.1 of Ateles fusciceps. Classification (NCBI taxonomy): domain Eukaryota; kingdom Metazoa; phylum Chordata; class Mammalia; order Primates; family Atelidae; genus Ateles; species Ateles fusciceps. The sequence goes on along the minus strand of JAZHEH010000681.1, from coordinate 627,333 downwards.
AGCCCATCTTGCCTTTCAGAGAACTGGCAGCACTAGACCAGTGAAAGGAATCCTTAACTACATTTACAAATCAGGACACCTGGGGCTAGTAAGCGTCACTGCCTCTTAAGTCAATGTGAGTGGTATTCAGATGTAGAACTGTGAACTCTCCCTTCTTCCCCAGGACTATCTCTCTAACCTCCTAGGTATGTGCTCCTACCATTTTCCAGCACTGAGAAGAGTGACTGAGCCTAGAATTAGGTGCTAAGTGAAGGAAGGAGAGAGAGATGTGTTTCTGAAATCCCAACTTGGGGTGTATTCGGTGTGGTAGAATTAAATTGTGCATTAAATGCTTTGTATTCACTGGGCTCCTTTTGGGAAAGGCTTTACTCTTTACTAACTTTTGAACCACTCTGGCTAATAGTTTTACTTTGTTCTGCCCCAGATCTTCACAGACCAAGCTTTCTTGTCATATTGTCTTCAGCTCAACTGTTATCTCAGTGAGGTTTTCTTAGGTACCCAAATAGAATTGAAACTCCCTTCCCTGACACTCCATTATTCTATATTATTTTCTGTGTAACGTTTATTGTTGTCTGCAATTTCTTGTTTGTTCAAGAGTAAGGACCTTGTCTTCACTTATCACTACTGCTTAGTGCTTAGACTAATGCCTGAGACAAAGTAGATTCTCAGTAAAATTTTGTTGACTGAATGAACAATGAATACTGTTAACATTCTGAATGTTCAAGCTAGTGTAATCTATAGCCATTTTACAACAAAAACTGCCAAAAATTCCAAGTTGGTTGAGGAGTAAGTTTTATATTATGAAGGGCTAATAAAATTTTAGTATCATGTTATCAACCCAATGGTCGGGTTGCTTGCAAACCTTTCTACCAATTCCTTTAAAGAGAACCTGTAAGAACCATTTATAGCCAACACATTGTTGAGTTTCAGGTACCATTGCAAAGTTTGCTAGTAACAACAGTCTATATATCTGTTACCTAGTTTTGATGAGGTTTTAGCTCAGGCTGCAAAGACAAAATACAGCGTGATTATCCTTTATCTGAAATGCTTGAGATCAGAAGTGTTTCTGATTTTGGAATTTTTTGTTTTTTGGAATGTTTGCATTATGTTTACTGGTTGAACACTCCTAATCTGAAAATCCAAAATCCAAAATGTTTCAATGAGTACTTCCTTTGAGTGCCATGTCAGTGTTCAAAAAGTTTGAATTATGAAGCATTTTGGTTTTTTGGATTTTTGGATTTGGCTTACTCAACCAGTACTGTAGTCTGAATGGCTTAAACAACAGAAATCTGTGTTTTTATTGTTCTGGGGGCTAGAAGTACAAGATCAAGGTGCTGATACAGTAGCTTTCATTTCGAGGCCTCTTCTCTGGGTTTTGAGGTGGCTGCTGTCTTGCTGTGTGCTCACATGAGCTTACTATGTGCTTCCTGAAATGGTATCTCTTCTTCTAAGGATACTAATCCCATCACGAGGGCTTCACCCTCAGGAACTCATCCAATCCCGATTACCTCCCAAAGGCTCCATCTCTAAATACCATAACATTGGGAATTAGGGCTTCAGCATATGGATTTTAGTGGGGACATAAGCATTCAGTCCATGACAGATGGTTATTGTTTTAAAATGATGATGTCCTATATTTATGTTATACTTTTATGGTTGTAGAATTCTTTCCCATACACTGTTTCATATGATCCATATTCATGATCTTGTGAAATAGGACTGATGCTATAGTACTCATTTTTACAGATAAGAAAATTGAGACAACTACAGAGGTGAGTTGTCTTAGTTGGCGGCTCTCCGGCGAGGAGGCTGGAGAGATAAACCTGTAACCCCAGGATCTGGTCTTTGCTCTAGCCCCTCAAGCAATTCAAGAGCAATTGCTTTGGTCTAATGTTTACATAGCTCTTTTCAAGGGTTGCTATAAATAATTACAATTTCACTATAAATTTACAAATTTAATGTTATAAATTTCTTTTCAAGTTTAAACCTATATATGAATGAAGAAAAGGTCTCTGCTAAAAACCATCCAAAGGAAATGGGCAGTATTTGTACCCCCATATGACCTTTGGAGATGACAGTCTAAGATCTTTATGTTTACTCAGAGCAAGAGCTGATATGTGAGACTGAGAAATACACTGGAGGAGTTTCAAGTGTACATACAGCCTGATGTGTGACATGCTGTTCCCCAGAGTCAATGATGAGAAACTGAAAGTTAGCATCCTTATGAAACCCATATTCTCAGCTTGGTTTGTTTTAAATTTTTGTTTTCAAATATATCAGTTGGCCAACACCCAAAATTGTGTTTTTGTCTTTAGCCAGGATTGGAAAAAAGTGAGCAAGTAACAGAATTAATTTTTGGTAGATTTTGCAGCTGATCTGTACTCTGTGGGGAATTTCTTCCACATGAGAATATCCTTCCTACAAGTATGGTTCCTGTTTTGAACAAGAAAAAGCTTGTGCTGGACAAACTTTTTCTAACACTTAACCAAATCTAAAGGAATGCTGGTCTGATGAAGTAGTCAGGATGCTGGCAGCCTGGAGAAATGCATGTAAACATTCTTATGCTGGAGAACAGAGGCTCTCTGTCAGCTTTGGTGATGGCTGTCCTTGGGGGGGAGAAAGGTGTTGATCAAAATCAAAATGGGAGTGGAAGGGGAGGAGTCAACTCTCAAGAGAAATCACTGGCCTATCTTAATGTCATTGATTATGTTTAAAGAGGCTGCCAGTGATTTCTAAACACATTGTTTTGCAGGGCATATATACCATGATCTCTAGCTTTTATAAAAAAGATCACATTTAGACATCTGGGGAAAACTCTTTGACATGGACTATTAGGCGTTACTGCAAAAGACATGGTGATGGTAGTATCTGTAGAGCTGAAACACCATCCCATACCCAAACCTTGTCTTGATTCACCTCTACCCCAAGTTTGCTTCTGATTGATGCAAGCGGATGAGGCTGTGGATGATTTCTGTCTGTGCCAGGGTTGGTACTTCACTTTCAATGAATCTCCACAACCACCCCATTTCCTAAGCACATATAAGGAAAACAAAGAGTTAAACGATGATTCTATCTGACAGAGTGGATCTCAGCACCAGTGATGCACCACAGTATCAGTGTTAATAATGGGCTGTGTTGCAAAAACCGAGTTACTTCAATTAAAGAGGGGCATTTTTAAATAGACTTGCATTGAGAAAGCAGAATCTGAGATTATTTAAGGTTATGCCAATTCAATTTCCCTCACTTGGCCTCTGAGAGGCATTCGTAAATGAAGGAGAAAGTGATATCATTGCAACCAGGAGGCCCGAAAATGCCTGCGACTCAGTCTATTTAGTGAATGCTGCAGTTGCTCATCTGGGTTTGCTCAAGGGAGTGTGTAGTGCATACGAACTATATCTGTCCCGTGTGTAAAGGTGGAAAAAGGTTGAGATTCCTATCATGCAGTGTTTCTTCATGGATCCTACTTTGAGCATGGCATATCAGAGTCCTCCCCTCACTGCTTCCCTTTCCCATTTCATAGCAGATCCTCTGCTTTTCTTTATTTTCACACATGCTGTTGTTATTCATTGAACTTTTCCATGGAACTCCTTCTGCCTTGAGGACCTTTCTTTACAACTTCAATTAGGTGCCACTTCTTTCTGGCCCTTGTGTGATTTCTTACCACCCAAGTGTGTTGACTTGTCTGTCTCTTGCCCTCTAGACCACAAGTGTCCACACAGGACAGGCAACAGCTGTCTTAATCACCACTGTGTCTGGCAATGTGCTGTGATCAGAGAGTCAGTGAATGAGTAGTCAGTCTTTTACTTCAGGGTTAATGTTTTACACTGCTATGGTCTGAATGTGTCTTCTCTAAATTCTATTGAAATCCTAACCCCCAAAGTGATGGTATTAGGATATAGGACTTATGAGGAGGTAATTAAATGATGAGCGCTGAGCCCTTATGAATGGGAATAATTCCCTTATAAGAGAGGCCTCAGAGAGCTGCCTTTTCTACACTGTGAGGACCCAACAAGAAGGTGCCATCTATGAACCAGAAAATGGGCTCTTACCAGACATTGAATTTGCTGATAGCTTAATTTTGTACTTCCCAGCCTCCACCTCTGTGAGAAATCAATTTCTATTGTTTATAAGCTACCAGTTTATGATATTTTGTTATGGCAGCAGAAATGGAATAAGACACTCATTGTTGTAGGAAACAAATATGCTTTTCTGATGTCTTTTTGACCAGTGTCGATATGCGTAAGATAGAATAGGAAGTGGTGGCAAACAGTCATTGAAAATCCATCTACAAGAAAAAACTAGCTGAGTGACTCGCATTTTAAAAGGAATGATGGGTTGCTCAAAATATCCCCATCCATAAATTTGGGAATGGGAGCATGGAACCAAATCCCCAGGGCCTTCTCACACCCTACCCCACCCATCACTTCAGAACTTTAAAAGTGAGATAGTTGGGAGGGTGGGGTGAGCAAGTGAAAAAGCGATCTTCTAGTTCTCTCACAACACATTCACTGAACTTTCTTGGCAAAGGGAAGCCTCTTCCATTATTCATTCACTTTCTACTCTGGGTCAAGTACAACGCTAGCTGCTCAGGATATAGTGCCTGTTCTCAGTATCACAGGCATGTTTGGGGAGATAGAGGGGTAAACAGAACATTGCAATTCACTGTGGACCACAGTCCTCAAAGAGAACAAAAACATGTATAATGGGCCTAGCTTATATCCCACAGGGCTTCCTATGGTGCTTTGTACAGAGACGATCTGCTGCCCTCTGCCCCTTTCTCTATAAGCAAAGGCTTCACGGTGTGATCGGGAACATTTGTACCACCACTAAGAGAATTTAAAGCCAGGATTATATTCTTTGTGGTAATAGGTGTATTTGGCAGTGGAGAGCTTAAAGAATTTTGACTAGTCGATGACTAAGAAAAGCAAGAAAATAATTTTTTTCCTCCTTAAGAAAAGAGAGGCTGGGAACAGTGGCTCATGCCAGTAATCATGCTGGTCACTCTGGGAGGCCGAGGTGGGAGGACAACGTGAGGCCAGTTTGAGACCAGCCTGGTCAGCATAGTAAGACCCCATCTCCACAAAAAGTAAAAATAAATAAATAAATAAAAATAACTGGGTGTGGTGTAACATACTGTTAGCCCCAGCTATTCCGGAGGCTGACGCAGGGGGATCACTTGAGTCCAGCAGTTAGTTCGAGGTTGCTGTGAGCTGTGATCATGCCACTGCAATCCAGCCTGAGTGACAGCGCGAGAGCCCATTTCAAAAGAAAATAAAAAGTAAACAGGGTTTGGGGACTAAGACAAGGTAGATTTTTGTTAGTCTCAAGCAAAGAATCTTTTTGCTACTGTTTATGAGTTTCTAGGAATTCTTAGGATAATTTCAAGGAGAGAAACAGAATGTTTCTTGTTTGCTTTATGAATTAATTATTTAAATGGGCAAAGAGGTAGAGTGTGTGTGTGCGTGTGTGGTGGGAGAAGGTTGGGAGGAGGCATGTTCTTCCCAGAGTCCTAACCTATCTCCAGTTCCAGCTGCTTCTGTTCCATCCCAGTACCATGTGCCTGTGTATTCTCCATGGCAGGCACTCCAACACTTAATATTTTTCAGACATTGCTCCCCTTTCCTTGGGAATTCTTGCTTACTTCCTTCACATTAGATGCTGCTCCACTCTTTGCACCCAAGTAGCAACATTATGATACCTCCACCATAACACAAATCCCCTTGCTTCATAATCTGTTTATACATCTGTGACAGCCACTAGTTTGTATGAACGAATGGGCGTAGACTACATGGTATTATCATCACTAGCACTGGGTCAGTCCACACTGCAGAGTCAGATATATAAGGCTTAGTTCTGCTGCATAATTAGCTGTATAACCTTTGGGCAAGTTAGCTAATCATCATAAGCCTTCATTTCCTTTTCTATAAAATAGTGGTAATAATAGTACTTACCACATAAAAAAAGCATTTAGTTATGCAAATAAAATTACATAACATACATTCAAAGAACTGAGCACAGAGCCAGGTACTAGGTGGACACTCAGTTAATCTTACCTGCCTTGACCAAGTCCTCCCAAGAGTAGAGTTGTTCCTCAGCACCATTCCTGTTGTATTTTAGTAATTCAGATTACCTAACACCTAAGAAATGCAAATATTTATAAAGTCCTCAGGCACTGAAAACTTTATAATTATCTGGGATAGGAACAACAGCAAAAGGGAAGCATAATTCATAAAGTTTTAACATGATTCAATTAAAGTGTCCAAGCTTCAATATAACTTTCATCTTTAGCACCTCATTACATCTCATTTTTCATCTCCCTGAAAGCATTCCATAGCTGCACAGGATTGATCTCATAAATTGCTTTTGGGAAACAGGTCCCAAGATCCTGTGCCCTCACCCCTGCTCTTTACCATCCCAAGAAACATCCTTTGAATGAACCAACAATAAATATTACCAGTTATTTGCTTCTGGTATGTATGAAAGGGCACAGTGGTATCATATTGTAGAGGTACAGAGAGGGTTTGGGGGTCAATGAACATGATCGTTCTCACTTTTAGAGAAACCCGCTCTCCCTGCTTTTGGAATGAACTGCAGTAGGGAATGAATTGAGGCAAAGAATGTCTCTAGAGCCAGCGTGAAGATACCTTTCTCTCAGCTCCTCCACCAGGGTTGGGGCCAGGGGGTTACAGGTTAATTTATGCATGCCAAAATTTCAAGCTGCATTAGCTGAGAGAAGTTAGAAAAACCAGGGTCCACTCCAGGTTTCATTTCTTCTCTTCTTTTTCCTTCACACTGATTACAATTCGATTTGTGAGTGTGTTGGTTATTTAAAAAGATAAAAGAAAATCAAACAGCAACAAAAGCAGCCCTCCAGGTGTCCTTTTCCAAGCCGGCAGCGGTTAGGTGAGTGAGTGTAGGGCATATCTATAATTCAGCTCGGGAATATTTCCCTTAATAATTAATTAAGCATCACAAAAGGAGGAGGCCCAATAGGGCCCTTGAACAAAGCTGCCTCCCCGAGGACGACAGTGACCGTCCAGGCGCCAACCGACCAGCCCAAGGTCGGATTTGCTCCAGCCAGGGCAGGCGCTCATGCCTGCCTGGTCCATCGGACGAGCTGGGAGAGGTTCTAGAGAGACCCTGTCGCCACCTGGGCTTCTGGTTGTGTGTGTGTGTGTGTGTGTGTGTGTGTGTGTGTGTGTGTGTTGTGTTCACTCGCACGCGCTCGCGTGTGTGGAAGTGGGGTGGGGATGGACTGCAGAACCTTTTTTTTTAATGGAGATGAGCAGTGGAAGAGATCACTAAGATAGAGATCCCCGGGCTGCTGGGCCCTGTGCAACACGCTTAAACCCCATTCTCCACAAAAAGGGAAAGAACAAAAAGACAAAATAATAATAATAATAAGCATAAGACAGAGAGACTCCCCGGAGCCAAACCTCTAGCCCGGTTGATTCTGGCAAGCCTCAAACAGGCCAGCTGTCTACTTTCCCGTTTTGATGTGGTCCAAAGAAATAAGCAAGACACAAGGAGAAATCCTTCCTCAAATTGAAACTTCAGCCAGTCAGCATGAAAGGCCCAAGAAGTTATTAACCAGAAGTTTCCTGCTTTAGGGGACCAGAGACTTGCCCGAAGCCCCGACCTGCAGCTAGGTTTAACTTTCAACTCATAGTGACCTTTTACTTATTTTAATGCAAAAATTCACGCTCAGAGGTGGAGATTTAACATGCGAATGATACATAGGTCCTATGAAGAAGTGCGCCAGAAAAACTCTACCTCTACATGCTCTGTCCATAGTTCCCCTATTTCCCCTTATGGGAGAGGCCCATAAAAGAAACCCACACCCTGACTTCGAGGAGCAGCCCACTTTTTTTTTCTTGGTGTTAGCTCCCGTGTGCGTGCAAGCTTTAATTAAAAGAAAGAAAACAAAATAAACTTGCTTTTTGCTGAGATCTCCCTTGATTTCTCATCCTGAGGGATCCAAAGAGCCCTCGGTCGGTACCAGAGCCGTATCTCTTTTCGCAGCAACAGGTTGTCTGCGGGCTCTTCCCCCGCCTTCCAAAACCCCCAGCCCCGGGCCCACCCTGGAACCCACTCATCTCTCCAACCCTCTTCCCCTAGGACTGCTGCCTCCCTTGCACAGCCCCTAGCCTGGGCCTGATTCCAATTTCTGTAACATTCCCCTACCCGAGGTTAAATACATGTTGAAAGTCTCCTCCGCGCCCCGGAGGCCCAACCCCGACGCTGAAGCCGCCCATCTCCTGTGTGCAGGGAAGGCGGAGACTGAGGGAACTGGGCGCGCTGGCAGGCACAGGAGAGCTCCCCGCCCGCAGCCTCGCCGGAGGTGCCCCGGGCTCCCGACCCGACAGACCCGCTTTGGGAGGGGTAGGGTGTGGAGAAGAGGACGGGGCTCCAGGGGAGATCTGGAGAAAGCAAGTTAGGGAGTGGAGAAGATGTCCCAAAGGACCCCATTTTCGGGACTGCACCTCCCGGGGAGCTCCCCCACTCCCACGCCCTTTGGGGACTCCCGCTCTGCCGTCGAAACCCCCATTCCGGCCCCAACGGGGACACTTCTCCAGGATTTGCTCCTCTCCTCTGGGGACCACAGCCAAAGACTCCTGGAATTGATCCCCAGATCCTGGGAGTCTGGGGGCCCGGCCAGAGTGCGAGGAGTCGCGGCGTCGTGACTGCGCCCGCCCCGCCGCTCCTAGAGGCGCCCCTGGCGACCGTCGCGAACGCCACACCCTCGGCTCGGCCCTGGCCCGCCCCCGCCCGGCGCGCGTTCGCGGCCAGGGGAGGCGTGTGCTGCTCCGCAGCCAGCGAGAGCGAGAGAGGGATGGATGTTGGAGGAGGAATTCGGGCTTAACAAAGTGATCGATGCTGTCTAGGATTTTGCTTCTTTTCGGGGGAACCTTGACTTCCTTTCCCAGGCAATCCCTCCTGCACCTGAACTCCAGAGGAACCAGGAAGTCTTGGGGGTCTTCTCTGGGGCAGCCCCATCCCCCCACCCCCAGGCTCCAGCCGCGAGGACTCTGTGCCCCCCGCCGGGCCAGGCAACAGAACTTGTTCCGTGGATATTTGAAGCCTCCACCTGCCAAACCCGAGTGATTCCTTTTAACACTCCAAGATCGTTCTCCCCCTCCTCCAGCTGTTGCAGCTTGAGGGGGAAAAACAAGCCAGCCGGTGGATTTTCTTTATTTTTATTTTTCGCCCTGCCGGGGAACGGTAAGTATGATACCTTTTCAAAAAAATCTTTCCCTCCACCCTCTTCTTTTGGCTGTTAAGAAACAGTGGATATCTGAGGGATAAATAATATCGGGAATGTGACAGAAGGGCATGAATGGAAGGCGGTTAAAAATAAACCAGGAGGTGGGAGAAGGGAGGTGCGGATGCTGCGCGGCGCTCCGGGGGGGCCAACAGTTGTTATTTTCCCAACCCCGGGGGATGCGGTGAGTGCGCCCTGGCTAACGTGCTGGAGCGGGAACTGAGGTCTGGAGGTGAGGGCGCGATTAAAGATGTCGTTTCCCAACGAGAGGGGGTTAAGATTTAGCATCGTTTCGCCTCCTCCCAGCCTCACCGGTTCCCTTCCTTTGGGAACAGCTGGTGAACGGGTCTGAATTGCTGCCTCTCCCAACGTTTGAATTCGCGTGCATTTTTCCGAGCATTTGAGCAACATACATAGGGGCTGCATAAATGGCGTGCGTTGAAGTGTATATTTCTCACGGTGTTGGCTTTTCCTGATTCCCTCTCTCTCTCTGTCTCAGTTTCTTTCTCTGTCCTCTGCCTCTCAGATAAGGTTCAGGTACCACCCTGACACAGTTGCAGGAATTGGCACTGAGAGACAGGACAGCCTTGCTGTTGGGGGGTGGATAAGAGGAGGAGGGGCAGGATGTTTGGCTGTTGTTTGGGCGCCTGGGATTGGGGGAATAGGTACTGTGCAAAATCCTGTTAGTTTAATGGTGTTAAGAAGAAGACAAATTCCTCTGCAAAGATCTCTCTCATAAAGGCTCCTGGGAATTGACTTGAATAGATTCTCTTAACAGGAGTATCTTGAGAAGAAGAGAGATTTTAAGACCAGTCTGGTTTGCTGGAGGAATGATTTTTCTTTTCTCTTCTCTTCTCCCTCTTTCTTTCTAAATCAGAGATAGTGAAGTAACTAGTAGACAATAAAAAGGAAGTCAATTTGCTATTTGTAGGGTGGAGGAGGGAGTTAGATAAACAAAAACTAATAATCCCAAATAAATAAATGTGAAATTATTTGGTGTAGAGCAGAAAGAGGGCAGTTCTCAGATCTCCCCGAAGAGGTGATGGTGAATTAGAAGACTCTCTAATTCATGACCTTCCGGGAATCAGTTGGGTGGGAGGGCAGGTGTGTGTAGTACTCAGCTATACAGGAACTTGGGTTACACTGGGGCTTCATTGAAATTATTGTTTTGGGGGAGCTGGGGAAGAAACTGAGAAAACTCTCAGGCTATTTAGTCTGTGCAAGTCTTGAAAGGATGTTGGCCTGATACTCCACAGTGAATATCACCCCAGGATGGTTTTGTAAGTAGGGATTTGGAGACTCCTTGAGGGTAAACATTTCAGCGTATGAGATGTTAGCAGTCAGGCAAAGGAAGGGAGCTAGCATGTGAGATGCCCTCAGTGGTGTATTTTCTGGGGTTTGTGTCACAATCAAACGCCCTTCTTGCCCTAGGAAATTGAGTATGATTGGGAAGGGGTGTATGATTGGGAAGACTTCTGTTTGCCACTTCCATGCTTGTCACTTCATAAAATTCAGTGTGTTTAGGCTGCTAGGCTGACAGGATCAGCAAGGAGCAGCAGGTGGTCAAGAGCTGAATCCTGTTAATGGCTTCGGAAAGCCATTTCTCTTATGCTTTCCAAGTGCTTCCAGTAATAGAAGCTGGTAGATGCCCTGAATTCTGGCTATCATCATTCTCTCCAGTTCTCTGGGTTACTCCCCTGCATTCTTGGAAGTCTTGTTGAACAGAGTACATGATAAAATCAAGAGGAGATAGGAGATTTGGATGGGGGCTTTTACAGGACTTGGCTGAGGAGATGAATTACCTGGATCTTGGGAGAACAAACTAAGGAAGAAGAAGGGCCAGGTGACAGAGGGAGCAGATCAGAGCTGCAAGGGACATGAGATCAGGAAGCAGAAGATTGTAAATAAAAGTGGGCAAAGAGAGAGAGAAAGAGAGAGGAGGGGGATGTTGGGGATGTGGATTTATTGAAGTGAAGGTGGGGACGTATGATAGACTAAGGATGAAGTCCACAGAAGCTGAGATTTAAAAACTAAGGAGATAGTCCCTTGAGCAGAGTGTAGGAGGAACCACTGAGGTGAACATGGGGTGACCACAAGGAGAGAAGATGATTATTACAGATGTGGAAACTGGCATTAGTTCCTAGTCTGTGGGTGGTAGGGAGTGTTCAGGATTCAGGGGGACAGAAATACAATGGGGACATGCTGCAAGGAGTCAGGCAGTGCCAACTTAACACAGGCCATTGGTGAATCTCAGGATGTCCTGTATGTCCTCACATTCTATCTTCCCTTACTTTAGTGGCCTAAGGACACAAACATTTGGGACTGTGTAGATAGACAATAAAAAACATAGGTTACTGTCATGTTATTCATAACTTCCAGTGTTTATTGCCATTCATTAGGTAAAAGGCACTGTGATATTTTATCAACATCCATTATCTCATTTAATCCTTACAAACATGGAATGGGGGAAGTTGTGTTATTATGTGTACTTTATAGATGAGATGATTGAAGCTCATTCAGGTGGTGCCGTCTGGACAAAAGAATGTGGTTTGTTTTTTGTTTTTTGGTTTTTTTTTTTCTTCTCACTTCCCCAATCCAGAGTCAAGATAGGGTGGAGTGGAAGGGCACTTAATTCAGAAACATTTTACGAGTGGAAATTTAAAAAACTGCCTCGAGATAGATGAATGATGGAAGCAGTTGTGAAGTCACAGCATTATTTTTGTGGAATGAAGAGAGTGACAGTGAGAATTAAGACCTGGCATTGGTGAAGGGGAAGATAGAAGCAAGAGCCACGTGGGCCATGAGGGGAGAGAGGAAAAATAATTGAGTTGCCATAAAAATAAACTGAGCCAAAATAATAACTGAAGAAGAAGAAACAAAGGATGTTTAGTGAGTAAGAATAGCCTGCCCTATACCCTTTAAAATATATGGATGCTTGGTGTGTTACATGACTTGCTTGAAGAAAAGAGAAGGAAGTGTATGTGAAGACAAATGCTCGGTTTGCTCTTTATGATTTGTTTCCTTTTTATTTTTTTCCTATGCTTGTTTCCAATCCTTTTTCAGGTGAAGTGCTTCTTCTGCATGATTTTGGCCGAAGGATGCTCTGCATTTCCTTGATGTCTATGGAGACCTCAGAGCTGGTTTTGCTTCTGCTGACACCTCATCCAGCACCTTCTCTACCTCCCAGGGCCTTTGCCTCTATCTATGGTGTGGCATTGCACCTGGGTCCAGGAAGCCTTTGATGAACTTAAAAGGAGAGCCTGGAGAATCATCTTGATAGACTTTGAGCAGAAATGGCTGTACATGCTTCAAACCACATCTTAACATGGGTCGAGCCATCACTAGAAGGCAAGTGCTAACAGTAAAGGCTTATTTGCATTTTATTTAAATTTAATGGACTGAGCATTGGCCAATTTCCATGGCAGAAAAATATATTTCATTTTCTAGGCATAACTTCTGGTTGTCAGACACTTGCTGCTTTTGAATCTTGCAGCGTCATTACTAAGCACATCCCAGACACATTTCCAAATTCGAACATCTACCCCCAAAACATAGGTGTCTGAGAGACTCCAGCGTTTTGGACTTCTTAGGATTGAGAGTGCTAGGCTGTTTATCTCGACCAGCCAAGCTCTGGAGAGCAATGTTGAATCCCTGAGAAGAGAGAGCATGGGGCGTGCTGATTTAAAAACAGAAAATGCAAAGTTGGACTGAAAATATCCTTAGTCTTCCAAGCAATCTGCTTAAGGGTTCCAAACTTACCTTAATTTGGTGAGAAAAGAAGCTGCCCTATTTTTCTTTCTTCTTCTTCTACAACTGGAACCAGCCATTTCCGAAAACCACCGCCATGGAGGTTGCAATGGTGAGTGCGGAGAGCTCAGGGGTGCAACAGTCACATGCCTTACGGTTACGCTGCCCAGGCCCGGGCCCGAGAGCGGGAGAGGCTTGCTCACTCTAGGGCAGCTGCGGCAGCTGCCGTTGCAGCGGCCACAGCTGCCGTCGAAGGTAGTGGGGGTTCTGGTGGGGGTCCCACCACCACCACCAGTCACGTGGGGCCTGCACCGCCCATGACCCTCAGAGCAGCCGGGGTAGTCGGAGGAGGAGGCGACAGCGGCCTGAGAAGAAGAAAGCCCATCACCGGCAGAGCAGCTTCCCTCATTGCTCTGACCTGATGCCCAGTGGCTCTGAGGAGAAGATCCTGAGGGAGCTGAGTGAGGAGGAGGAAGATGAGGAGGAGGAGGAGGAGGAGGAAGAGGAGGGGAGGTTTTACTATAGTGAAGATGACCATGGTGATGAGTGTTCCTACACGGACCTGCTGCCCCAGGATGAGGGCGGTGGTGGCTACAGTTCAGTCCGCTACAGTGACTGTTGTGAACGTGTGGTGATAAATGTGTCAGGCCTACGCTTTGAGACCCAGATGAAAACTCTGGCCCAGTTTCCAGAGACTTTGTTGGGAGACCCCGAAAGAGGACTCAGTACTTTGACCCTTTGCGCAATGAATACTTTTTTGACAGGAACCGGCCCAGCTTTGATGCCATCTTATATTATTACCAATCAGGAGGCCGCCTGAAGAGGCCAGTCAACGTCCCCTTTGATATCTTCACTGAGGAGGTGAAGTTCTATCAGTTGGGGGAGGAGGCCCTGTTGAAGTTTCGGGAGGATGAGGGCTTTGTGAGAGAAGAGGAGGACAGGGCCCTCCCTGAGAATGAATTTAAAAAGCAGATTTGGCTCCTCTTCGAATATCCAGAGAGCTCCAGTCCTGCCAGGGGCATAGCCATTGTGTCCGTCCTGGTCATCTTAATCTCCATTGTCATCTTTTGCCTGGAAACCTTGCCTGAGTTTAGGGACGACAGGGATCTCGTCATGGCACTGAGTGCCGGCGGGCATGGTGGGTTGTTGAATGACACCTCAGCAACCCACCTGGAGAACTCAGGGCACACGATATTCAATGACCCCTTCTTCATCGTGGAGACCGTCTGTATTGTGTGGTTTTCCTTTGAGTTTGTGGTTCGCTGCTTTGCTTGTCCCAGCCAAGCACTCTTCTTCAAAAACATCATGAACATCATTGACATTGTCTCCATTTTGCCTTACTTCATCACACTGGGCACTGACCTGGCCCAGCAGCAGGGGGGTGGCAATGGTCAGCAGCAGCAGGCCATGTCCTTTGCCATCCTCAGAATCATTCGTCTGGTCCGAGTATTCCGGATCTTCAAACTCTCCAGGCACTCCAAAGGCCTGCAGATCCTGGGCCACACCCTCAGAGCCAGCATGCGGGAACTGGGCCTTCTGATCTTCTTCCTCTTCATTGGGGTCATCCTCTTTTCCAGCGCTGTGTATTTTGCAGAGGCGGATGAACCTACTACCCATTTCCAAAGCATCCCAGATGCATTTTGGTGGGCTGTGGTGACCATGACAACTGTGGGCTATGGGGACATGAAGCCCATCACTGTGGGGGGGGGGCAAGATTGTGGGGTCCCTGTGTGCCATTGCGGGTGTCTTAACCATTGCTTTGCCAGTGCCAGTGATTGTCTCTAACTTTAACTATTTCTACCACAGAGAGACTGAAAATGAGGAACAGACACAGCTGACGCAGAATGCAGTCAGTTGCCCATACCTCCCCTCTAATTTGCTCAAGAAATTTCGGAGCTCTACTTCTTCTTCCCTGGGGGACAAGTCAGAGTATCTAGAGATGGAAGAAGGAGTTAAGGAATCTCTGTGTGCAAAGGAGGAGAAGTGTCAGGGAAAGGGGGATGACAGTGAGACAGATAAAAACAACTGTTCTAATGCAAAGGCTGTGGAGACTGACGTGTGAATTGCTTTCTCCACCTGCCACTGCCCCCCCCAGCATTTTCAAATATATTTATGCATAGAGAGTACAGTTATGAAAATGAAATATGCAAACGATCCAATGCATACAGTAGTACACCATTTAATGGTTAAACATGGCATAATTGTACCTAAACTTGTATTACATATCAAATAAATGATATATCCTGGAGAAGAGGGAGGCTTAAATAGGAGCAAATCTATCTTTATATTTTTATTAGAATGCAAGAGTTTTGCACATTGACTAGAAAAGATGTTAGTAAAGATGGAGAGAGAGAGTGTGTGTGTGTGAGTGTGTGTGTGTGAAGTAAATTGTCCATGTTAGCAATTGTGCAGTGATGGGAGCAGTTGGCATTTTGAAGTGTTTACTGTGTAAGAACTAATGAATTTGAACAGTCATTTATCAGTGCTTTAACAGCATCTCATATGTCTTTGGATTCTGTAGTTGTTTTTTAAAAGTTGTAAGAATTGCTGTGTAGAGAAAAAAGAAAGTAAATTATTTAATAGAATATAGGTCACAGTTTTATCTTGGGTTTAATTAAAGTTTATTTTTAACTGGAAATTAACTTTTAAAAAGTCTGCAAGGGCCTTTAGAAATTGATTATATTTTGTTATTAATTTTGGGAAGATTTGACAGCAAATGTCTAACATTATGGAATAAATGACGTTGGAGAATATGTAACAAGTTTTGTTTGCAGGTAACAGGACTGGAATTTTTTTTTCTTTGCACTACTTTATATGCTGGAGATTGAGAGAGACTTCATACTGTGAATGTTTACTAATGTAACAGTTCAATGACAATCATTGGAAGAATGATTTCTTTAGTGTTATTTTATTGTTTTCATTGTGTGAGACTAATGACCATGCAGATAACATCACATGATTCTCTCCTCTTTTAAAATCTAAATAACTGATCTACAAAGAAACTATGAAGTAAAATTTGGCAACTGGAACTTTTGAAATTGGTCTGTTACAATGATGCTTCTGAAATCATATATTTTATATATTCTTCTGCCTTTTAACTCCAGAATAATTTAACCAAAGTTAATGCATGCACTGAAAGAATTCTTAAAGAAATAAGATGCCCAGCAGCTACAGTGATTATGGCCTAAAATTTTTCTATTAAATGTGCAATATAAATGCTAGATTTATTAAGATTATTTTTTGTGCAGTTATATAAGAACAGAATTTGAGGATTAACCACAGATTTTAACATTCTATTTGCTGAAATGAATATAAGGAAGAATTGTGTCAAACATTTGGTTTCAACATCACCATCATTATCATCTTTATTAAAGGAAATTATGACACACATAACTGCATTTAACTCACCACAAAGTGTTCTAGAATGTGAGATAGCAACTAGCCATCAGCCTTGCACTATTAAATCATAATGAGGTATAGTTTAGAAAACTCAGAATGCATACGAGGCCTTATTCCACAATGTATCTTTAAGTTTTAATCTTTATAAAACGGTTGTCTTGAGTTCTGGGCAGGGAACAGAACAAACAACACTGCATACACTATTTCGGCACATAGTGAACTCTGGTAACTGTGAGCTAAAAACAAGCAAACAAAATCACCTGGAATAGCCTTTCTCAAGCTTTCTAAAATCCAGGCCATCATTTCATAATTACATAAATCCTACCTCTCTTTTAATGGTATTTGAAATTCAAAGTAAATTCAACATTAGGGTTAAAAGTAAAGCTCACCCCGTCTCCACCCTTTCCCCATCATTTGTAGAGAAACCTTTCTAGAACACCTTTTAGATAATGCAAAAGCAAGCAGGGCCTTTGATTGAATGTGAAGACCAAAGATCAATAGAAGACAATAGAGAATGATAAAACAAGAAAATGCCATCTTATAATAAGACTTCAAAGATAACGTTTTAATGCATTTTAGATTTGGGGCAAAAGGGTTAGACTGGGGGTAAGGCTATTTGGACTGGTTATAATTCATTTGAAAAAGTCACTTAACATCTCTGGACCAAAATTTCATGAATGGTAAAAAAGAGGGCAAATGAAGCATGTTACATGACAGAGTTATGCAAAACAAATGAGAACATACAAAAACTCTGAAATGTTGAGTTCTGTACAAATGCCTGATCCTATGTCTAATTTGTTTAACCTTCCTCTGGGAGAAAAAGGGATTTAGAACCCACAAGCATACGTCTACTTTATTAGGATATTGTAAAAATTATGGGCAATTGCTTAAACTTTGGAGTCCTTACAAGAAGTAGATATGCAGACACAAGCTAGTCTACTGCTGATAGATTCTGGCATGTCATAGTATAGAAAGCTGACTCTGTGAACAGACCGTGTGTCTTATAATACAGCCAACTAGGTCAGATTATACCTTAAAATAATTTAAGGGCTGTCTAGTAGAAAGGATATTTATTGAACTTTCTATAATAGCAATGACAATGATTTGGCTATGTTTGGAAGGGAAATGTACTGTATTTCATTGTTTCTATAATATCTCCTTTTTAAATCTAAAAGTTATATTAAATTTGATTGACAAAACACATTATATTGATAATTCTGAGAATCCAGGAAATGGTAGTCATTTGGTGATTACCTTTATTTCACGTGGCTTTTTTTTTTTTTAGGGTGAGAAGTTCAAGAAGTGACAGTCATGAACTTTCAAACCAAATATTTATTAGGTTACCATACTAAACTCATGCTTTCTTTCTCCTGGCAAGATGCATTTATTTTAGAGTATCTGGATCTTGATCCCACACTGAGAAGGAAACTTTTAAGCTCTCAAGACTTGCATGGGGGTATTTCTGTATGGAACACTTCTCTTACAAGAGAATTCATGAAATCAGGACATCCAGTACAGCTGTGAATTCATAACGTTTTTCCTAGTTGAAACTAGTCAAAGTACTTTAGAACCATTTGTAAAAATTTATACTGACAAATATGCTTTCAGGACCTATTTGTAACTAATTTAGGTAACTGTATCTTAGACGCCACTATACATATTTGATTGTAAGATAAAAAGGAACTGACCTTCTTTAGAGATCCAATTCTTGGGATCTGGGATCCTTTTATTGCTTTTCAGATGATAATAGATGTTACCAAAAGCACACTATTTGAGGGTCATCCTAATCAGAGTCTTTTCAAGGGCGGATGCATTGCTCTGTCTTGCAAATGCTTGCAGAGGAAACAGTTATGCACAACAGTTAGGGGAAGAAAGGAGGAATAAACATTAGTTTTGATTTCTGTGAAAGGGAGCCAGTGGGTGCTAGAGGAATGACAGCTGGTCTAGGGAGTCAAGAGAGCTGGCTTGTTAATCATGGGCAAATCATTTCATCTCCTTGATCCTCAGGACTTTCTCTCTCTCTCTCTCTCTCTCTCTCTCTCTCTCTCTTGTGTGTGTGTGTGTGTGTGTGTGTGTGTCTAAAACTGGGCTATTGAGCTACATTATTACTTCGTTCCTTTTAGTACCACAATTCTACTGTGGAGTAAAAGAAACGTTAGACTAGCTGGGTATTTCCTAAGTACCATTCAAGTTGTATCAGCTTTGAATTTTTAGTAAGGAATATGGGCAAAAATAAAAATCTCACTGTTAGGTTAACTGCAGAACAGGTGTTTGAGTTTGAGTTTTTTAGAATGTAGACTAAGCTGAATGAATAGGATGTATTTTGAAGCGGTTATTCTAACAACTTCTAAAGGGAAGGGATTCATTTCATGAAAAACTACTCTTCAGCCCTCAGTTGAATACATATGGTGAAATTTGGTGAGTAAACATTTTGATGTCTTGCTTTGTTATCGTACAGTCTTGTCAGTAAACAGTATTTTGACCTGTGCTGGGGAACTCATTTTATGCTTAGACACATGTAGTGTTTCACAAGTGCTACTACATGCTTTGTCAAGTTTGTTTTAAACAGGATCACCGAAGCTTCCTGAAATTTTTTTCATTAAGCATGTGTTGAAACAGAACCCAATGTATGAATAAGAAAAATATGTAAAGAAAATACTCTGAACTAAGATACATATTTTCTCATTAAAAAAATCATCATTAACCAATGGCAAATTATTTTTAATAACACTGGAATCACAAACAGTAGCCCCTACCTCCCAACAAAATCAGAAACAGTGTTCTTTGTTGCTGTTAATTTTCAGGGTTTAGATGAGCCTTTAGTACTAACATTACAACTATTGTTAGGGAAAGTGAGAAATATACCTAGATTAAGTTCACATTTTTTAAAATGAACCTGTGGTGATGTGCTCATGCGCAGGAAACAGAGTATAATATCCCTCTTTCTGTGTATGTATATATTTTTATTGATACAGTTTAAAATGATTACAGGGTGTCATTCAGTGATAAAAGGGCCTGTTCCAGGAAACCTCCTTGACCCAAGAGTCATTCTGAATTCTTCAAGGGACATTTGATGTGGACAAATGTACCTTTTGGTTTTCCTTCCTGTAAAGAAACTTGACTCTAGGCACAGTATCTTCCAGACCAATGTAGCCACTGCAAGTTAGAAGACAGTTCTACTTTCTAGTGTGGAAATCAGTAGTCCTATTTGAGAAGAAGGTTGTTGGCGTGATACTGAAGGAAGCAGGGCTATTTTTTTTTTGTAATAAATGGGAATATGTACTTCTGAAAAGTAAATTAAGATTAGGACTGTGATACGAGTTTTATTTCTGGCTTGGTTTTGTTTCCATAGCAGTCCCAATTTCTCACAGTATCTTCTTCATGAAACTATGCTAATACACATCAGACCATATGGCCCCATTTGAGGTTTAGAAAATATGGTCACCTTATTTATGGATAAACAAATTAATCCCAGGGCATAAGTTGGTTGTTTAAAAACATGGCACATATTTAATGAGCAGCAGCTCTAAGTGAGATTCAAGCATCTGACTTTCAGGCCTGTGGGACAGGAAGAGATGTGTAAGGCAAATAATGTGTTCAATATAAAGTCTTGCTGTCATCTTGAAAAGCATATTCCCAGATTCCCTGGAGGTAGTATAGCTGACTTAAGGTTCAGCTTTTGGTCCATTTGCTGTCACTGGTGTCTTGGAAGGAAGCTTTGCATCGAGGTGCCAGGAGCTAAAATGATGTTGGTAGTTGATACACAAATAGTCCATTCTTGCATCCTACCTGCAAACAATCTGCTTTGTGGGTTATCCGTAGTTGGTTTTTCACCTGAGGCTGGCTTTACTCAGGCTCAGAAGCCTATTGTCTTCTGTTAAATAGCAAGTCCAGGAAAGGTAAAATTATAAAAAGATAAGACAATCCAGTACAAAGAAACAGCAAAATCACTAGAACTAGAAAGCCAAGCAAAACCTAAGTGGGAAGCCGAATCTGTTGTTCAAACTGTTACATAAGCTAGAATTAATTATGCAGGATTTAGGTGTAAATTGGTCCTGCCTCGTCACTATAGCAGAGATAACCAAGAGGTGGCTGTTGTGATGGAAGACATAAAGCAGAAATAACATGCCCCATGAATATATAGGTTAACATTTTCTGTGAAAATGATAGAAATGCCAACCCACCTTAGCAGTGGTTTTAATAGTAACTATTAGGAATGACTAATAAATATGGAAGATACACTGGTTTCTTTTCACAGTAATTAGTACTATGTGGGAATGTACTTAGATTGTTTCTCACGATTCTGTAGATCAAGGGCTATTTCAAAGTCAAAGAGCATGAAGGCATTTTTATTCACAGCTACTTAAGCTATTGGCTGTTGAGGGGCCAGTTACCTCTTAAATCAGTCGAAAGCAGTCTCTGTGGATATCAACAAAAGCTGTGCCAGGGCAAAGTCTAAGAATTATATTTGTTTTAAAATAATTATATGTGAATATATAATATATCCATATGTTCACATATATTATGTATTTTATTTCTACCTTTATTCTGGCAGCAAATATTAGCAAAATAAATGATCTGAGGTATTGAAGAGACTTCTTGAAGTGAAGTAAAAAGTGTATAATTCCCACCAGTAGCCAAATGTATGTATTTGGAGAAATGGTGAGGCTGGTGGACTAAAAAACCTTTCTTTACATATTAGGTTGGATTTTTGTGCCCTATAACCACAATAGTACTAGTCCTCAGCTCTGAGACTTGCATAAGGGCATATGGAGTTTCATTCCCAGAAGGAAGGGTTAATTTTTATGCTGTATGGAACATTGAAAATTATTAATTTTAATTTTTTAATGCATATTATTCTCATTATATAAAGGATGCATATAGCATGGAAACTAGACTAAATGACCTCTAAAACTATGTGCCTATGTGCTCTCTAGAAATAGATTTACCAGAAGCCATTATCTTTCTGTATTTTTTGTTGTAGCATTTGTTTGATGTGAATTGGCTAATTCTCTCAAGTTCAATTACAGCATTAAAAGTTTCAGGTTATTGTTGTTTTTGGAGAATGTTCCATATCTTTCTTAGGCTCTGAGGGCACACAAACAACCATTCAGTAGTTGGAAAATACCATATCTCTTGGAGATCAAGGTGATATTACCTGAACTCTCTCCATGATAGCAGCCACATTAGTTAACATGGAGGATGTGTGTTTTTCTATTTATAAACTTAATACACTTGTACCTGAATAGAATGATGATTTCCCTGAAGAACACTAATGGTGCTGATAGCACCTGAGTGCACCTTTTTTCCTTCTGTCAATTGGTAGGGATCATGATCCAAATGGGGCTTTCAGTTGCTCTCAGGCAGAGTAGGAAATAATTAATGAAGTTCCCACTGGACTGAAATCTATCAAGAGGTGATGGAATCTCTAGGGAATGCATTAGGATTTTATTTATTTACTTGCCATTCCTAGTTGGTGTCATTTTGCATGATTATTGGGGAAAGATATTAATTTTAGGATGATTTACCTAATATTAAAATGACTTTTGATAAAAAACAATTAGAAATTATAAACATTGCAATATCTTATTAGCTTCAGGAATGTCTCCAGTTAAATATTTTAAGAAATTAATATGAGATTTGGAGATTGCAATAGTTATTTAGAGAGAGATATATCCAAAGAATAATGACTTAGTTATTCGTATTTCTTGAGAAATCTGAGTATTATAAGCTTTGCAAGAGATATTCAAAAAGTCTCTCAACTTTCAAAAATTTTGCTGTAACCCTGTCAGATTTCAGAAAGAAATGCAAGAATTCCTCTTAAGAGGAAAATGGTACCTTTTTTCCTTCTTTGTGTGTGTATGTCTTTTTCACATTCATGATTAAATCGGTGGATTTTATATAATCATCTTCTAGCAAATTGAGTGAAAGTCTTGGCTAGAAATTGATTAGAGGATGACAAGGTTGTCTGATAGTCTTTCTTCACAACATTTGCTGTTAATCAGTTTAGAAGCTGATTTCAGTATATGTAAATTACAACACAAGGAAATGGCTATGTACTGTATTAGAATCTAAATGACAAAGCAAAAATATTAGGAATAGGATTTCCTTTTGGGTTCCTAGAAGTGTTCTTAGAGCTTTTGAACCATGTCCTCCAGATCTGATGTAGCCAATGAGAATTTAGCAAACTCCTTTTTTTCCCTAGAGTAGCAACAAGATATAAGCAGGATCCGTGCCAACTGGGAGATAGGGACAGGAGTGGGGGGTGGGCAAGGCACAAGGAGTATATGCCTAAACGGAGTCACTAATATGATGGTGAAAACATCTAGGTCAGTCTAAAAATTGCTTCATTTTGTCATGCTATTAATTTTTATTAACACAGAGAATCCAGGAAAGTGAATTTATCTCTAAGAGTAGGCATATATGTGTGCATATCCAAATATTCCCTTTGCTCTTCGTCTTCGAGGGCACTCACATATGAAACCATAAAACCTATTGCTGGGAATTAAAACTATATGTCTTATTAAGAATAAAATTCACCTTTCCCTTCAGAGTAAGGGACTTATGTCTTTAGGAGATTACCACTTGGACATTTATGTTTCAAAGGGAGAGAATCTCCCCCTTATTCTAATGTAGAATGTCAGCCTGGCAATGCATTCAAGCTAAGACATAAGTAAGCAACCAATAGAAGCCCTGGGAATGAGTGTCACTAACACAGAGCTGAATAATGTGTTTATGTTGGTTATTGCTGGTGTGCAATTCTTAGAGGAATGGAGAAATCGTAAAATTTGTGCAACCTAATTAGAACTCTGCCATCATATGCTCCTTGCTGATTTAGCTGCTGCTGCTGCTGCTGCTTCTCCTCCACACAGAAAAGAGGTGTCATTTCACTACTAGAAGCTACATACTTCACAGGTTTCAAGGCAGTGTGAGAAACAGTGGAGAAAGAAAGGGTTAGATTAGATAGATAAGGATGAAGCAACATACAGTATTTTAAGGTGTGAATCATCCTGTGACACCAGACTATTTTTACTCACTCAAGGGACTAAGCAGAATCTTTGGATGGGAGAAGCTCTGTTCAGGAATTACCATTTCCTTTTTGTATGTCTATAGTATCACTATTAGAGATCAGTCTAGTCTAGCAAGGGGATAAATTCTTCCGTCATTGCTAAAGAAGCTGAAAATTACATGCTGGAAATGTTTTTTTCCCCTCTTTTCAGTTAAGAAAAAACTGTAGTTGTTTTATAAGCTTTGTAAGAGAGATTCAGAAAGTCTCTCATCTTTCAAAAATTTTGCTGCAACCCTGTCAGATTTCAGAAAGAAATTCAAGGTAGGAGAGCCTAATAGAACTTCAGACCAAATATAACTTGTTCAAAGCAAAGTATCCAGGGAACTTCTTCTAATCTCTTCCCCCATGCCAGGTTAGCTTTTTTCGTTTGGTTGGTGTGGTTTTTCCACTTTCCCTCTAGCCCATCTCATCCCATTCACCTTTGTGCCAACAAAAGCCCAGATCAGCAAGGCTTTTGCAGTCCCTGTTTGCAGATTTCTCAGGGAGAGCTTTTTATGTGTGATTCAGGTAGATGTCTTCTCATTTTATAAATCAGGTCATGCCAGTGCATATCCAGAAAGCTTCTACAACCACCTGCAATGTGGGTCTGTTATGTTCTGTTGTTATGTTAGCTATTTTCTGCCTATTACTGAACAGCTGGGATTTTAGAAACAGCTGGATGATTAGTTGTGTTTTTTCCATTTTTCACCCAGATGCTTTATTACTGTGTAGAAACAACCCCAATGTGGAACAACCTGGGAGTATACAGCAAAAATCTGCTATGATGCAACTGTTGTTATTAGGAATTGAATCAAGAAAATTACGGGCAAACAGTTTTGACTATTGTCTGCTTTACAAACATGTTTGATACAGCATTCTCATTTCCATTTCTAGGCAGAATGGTTTGATTTAGCAACTTTAAATGCCTCTCCCATTGTTCCTTAGGCTATCAAAGCTATGCTTTGGCTGTTACATTTATTTGCTTAAAGAGAAATGTCTGCACGCAATGAGGCATCACCTGAGTTTTCCATTCACTGCTGGCAAGAGGAGCTGACAGAGGCAGGCAAGCGACAGTCCTCTCACTCGCCACAGTCTATTTTTAGGTTGGTTCCTTCGTGGCTGACTTCAGTCCTGATGGGATGGATTGACATTCAAAGACAATGAAATATTTTATTATGGTGATTTGCGGATTTATCAAACTGGATATTGTGAAAATGACAAATTTAATTCAGGTGCTGTTAGTTGGTTCCTTACCCAGGGCTAAAATTAGAATAAAAAGGATGTGTAGATGTCTTTTCCTTTTCTAATTATTCTTTCAACAGATGTTTGTTAAGCTTATATTAGGTGGCTGGGCTATGTAATGTACCCAATCTCTAGATGTACACAAATTTCAGAGAATCACAGTTTATGTAAGGATTTTTTTTGAGATATATATTCATTTTTTCTAAATAGCAAGATTCTTGTTTATTATGATTCCTTTTTGCCCCTTTAGAATCTATACGTATGGCCAGGTCTAGTTTCTTTTTGGGGAGTGAATTGCCAGGCATCATGCTTTAATAATACTTCCTTTTTATGAGTTCTGTCTTGTTTCTGTTATGTGCCTCGTTTTCTGTAATAGCTTCTGTATAAACTGCAGAGTACGTGGGCTTAAATCCAACTTGCCAATTTTTTTATGATTCTTGCATGAGCAAGAACAATACTTAGTGTTTTCAAGTAGCAGAGGTGATTATACGAGCTGTATTTACTCCTTTTAATTCATACAATGTATTTCTTCCATTCAATAACATATGATTAAACTATAACTCAAAGAAGCAGATTTAACTGAAATATTAAACATTTGTAAAGCAATAAACAATCTTTTTTTAATTTCAAAGTAATTTTCTATGACCATGTTTCCTCTTTGCACACAAAAACTTTTTTTTTTTTTTTTTAATAACCATCTGTATCTTTCTATTTAGGAAAGGTTTGAGTGCCATTGATGGTTCATTTACAAATTCTGGCTTGAATAAATACCTGAGTTTATTTCCTGGATGCATGTGGAAAGGGATGTTCTTTTTGTTGATATTCCTACTATTTAGGCAAACCAAATGGAATTGCATTAATTACATGGCTAAGTCAGGACAGTTGAAACCAACTTTAGGGATTTTTATGAGGTGCCTTCCATCTACATTGATTGATTTCAAGAGCTGTTTGCTCAGGTTTCCGTTTGCTTTCAAGATAATGTCTGATACATTAAGTTAAAGTTAAGGCTTTACTATTTGAAATGCAGTTGTAATAACATTGTTAGCTCTCTCCAACTAGCTTTAATTTCTTAAGAACTTGAACTTCTATAAAATGTATTTTAAAACTACCTTGTTTGTTTTCTGAGTGTTTCCAGGACTCACATTAGAGTCCCTGGCTTTTAGTCTTCATTCAAGCCAAACAACCATTATCTTTAGTTGAAGCTGCTTCTACTGGAAGCCAAAACAATTGGTGGAGTCAGTGAAGAAAACAAAAAAAAGCCAAGATGATTGTCTGGCATTGTGAAGCCATTGATTCAATTCTGCTTCATTAAAGCCATTAGAAGCAAACAGATCCTGGATTCTCTTTAAATTTAGGCATTTTTCAATTGCTGTCTATTCTGTCAAGGAAATACCTTTAATTGTAAAACCATTATCTTGTGGGTTATATATAGTTTTTACTTTGGCAAACTACAGCTATTTCTTGTGCTTTAGAAATATGACATTCTGTATATTAAAAATTCAAATGAAACCGTGATTTTTCTATATTAAAATGAAGGCATTATTTTTCACAATTTTTCATGAAATGTATTTGCAAACTTGAAAATATATGTTAGCCTGAATAGCTGGCACACAGTTAATATTTGAAGATTTTTAGACAAATAACTGAGTTGCTTATTATTACTGTATGAAGAAGGAAATGACTTACAAGTACTTTACACACTGGAAAGTGAAAATGGAAGGCCATATATTAATATTTTCTGATAGAGACCAAAGCCCATATATTTATTTACATTTTCTGAAAGAGACCAAAGGCCATGTGTTCATTTACATTTTCTAATAGATACCAAAATGTTCTGTGTGATTCATTCAGAAGTTCTTTAGTGGAGGTCAAATGCATTTGAAATATGTCAGTCAAAGGGTACGGGGGAATGAGTTTGACTTTTTTTGAGATTAATTGCACAGCATGGTGAATATAGCTAATATTTCCGTACTGTACATTTCAGTAACGTTAAGAGAACAAATTTCAAATGTTCTTATCACAAAAATGTTAAATATTTTAGGTAGTGAACAGGTTAATTAACTTGATTTAATCATTGTACATTGTATTCAAAAATCCTAATACTACTTTGTATTCCATAAAGATATAGAACTATAATTTGTGAATATATAATAAAAAATTATAACTTTCTACGCCTAACTAGAAATGTAATTTAGAAATGTAATGTTACATTGTGCAGATTACATTTCTGATATTTAAAATACATTTATATTATGTAATATTACCCTATTAAAGGCCTGTTTTTTTTTTTTGTTTTTGTTTTTGTTTTTTAGCATACTAAATAGCCTAACAGGTTATGTGTGAATGTTGTCAAAATAATTTGACAGTTTGGAAAGTCTATATCCCTAGATGATAGATCATCAGTTATGTTTTCAGAAGAAAATGCCTTTTTATGTACCTATTTGAATAATAAAACTTAATTATCTTTTAACCTTGATTTTAGATCTTAATCTTATAATTTGGCTTTAGGTTTCTCTTTCTGTAGTCAAATAAATGGTTTTCATGGCATTAAATAATTATTAATTACTTCTATTAGAAGTACTAAAATTTACATTAAAAATAGGAGGAACTAATAATTTGTACAGATTGACCCCTGAGATATTAACACATAAGACAGAATTCCTCTTTTTACTGGCTATTTAAAGCAATTTCTCAGTAATCATTTTTTGTTGTTGTTGTTTTTTAAAAATTTCCAACACATCATTTCACTATTACAGCCTGGTCATACTATTTATCAAAACCTGACTGCTGTGGAGAAGTAAACCTGTTGCTTTTCATAGAATAGTATTAAAAGCATTTTATAGTAAAACTTTTACCAGAAAGATGGTTCCATGGCAAGTATTCAAGGACAGTATTAGAGACAACCCCAAGGTATTTAATGGAAAGTACAGATACCTTAAGTGATTTAATTTCATAAAAAAAAGTCTAGGTTCTTAGCAAGTTGAATGATTACGTAGCTCCAATCTTTTAAATCACTCTAGTTGCTGGCTGTTAATTAGTAGTATATGGTCAAATAAAAAATTGGGGATGAAGTATATTAATATAGAGGGTTTGTTGTGAAATAAAAATATTTTTATTTTAAGTTTTGCTATTCATCCAAGAAAGCCCTAATGCTAGGTAATTCTTGCTTTTCTAACTAACAGACAACAAGTGCAAAAAGTTCAAGGCTAGATTAATCATGAATAAGTAAAATTTGCCTTTTCTGCATTTGTGCTGGATGTTGTACCACAAACCTATTATTATTTTTATCATTAGCCTGCTAATATCAGCACATTTTAATAATTTGTTAATTTTCAGGATGCCTAGGAGGTAAATGCAGCTAGCTAAGAGTTAGCTGGTAGGCACACATGGTCATAGAAGTTTCCCACCATCCATCACTACTAGTATCATGAACATAATTGTGCTTAAAGCGTTTGTCATGTTTCTGTTATTTCTCAGATTCTCAGAGAAGAAAGGTATATAAAAATTTATTTATTTTTCCTGTTCTGTTGTTGAAATGGAGATCATGTAGCAATGGAGTGTTTGGAAGAAGCAGTTGTCAGTTTTTGTAGTCTTGCCCATGTATGTTGTTTGTACAATTCAAGACATTCATTCTTTGGTGGATAAAGTGCTTTATGAATGCTTCTTATCTCTGTAAAGTGTTTTAAAAGAGACTTATAATCTCAGTTTCTACAACAAATGAGTAAACAATGAAATTAGAACATTTTAACTAGCTAAATGAGAAAGTTAAGTTATGAATAATGCTTCTAGTTTTGAAGCCTCATCAGTTGTGTTTGTGGCTGATTTTTGTGCACTGGCACAGCAGTTGTATAGTTAAATGTTGAAATGCATTTGTATTGGTTAGTATTCAGCTGATGCTATGGAGCCCACCAAGTGTCAATTTGGGCTATGTTCAGCTAGGTGGTTCTTCTGATATAACCAGAGTTCCTGCATATAGCCACAGTTAGCTGGGAGGTCTACCCCTGGCTGATTCTTCCCAAGAAGGGTTCAAACACATGCCTGGAAATTGATGAAGTGACCAAACCGTGTATCTCCAGCATCCAACAGGATAGCTTGGGCTGCTTCACAGGGCAGCTGGGTTTCAAAGGCAGCAAGAGAAGGTAAACATGATGCAAGCACTTTTCAAGCCCCTGTGTACATCCTATTTGTTAATATTCCATTAGCCAAACAAGTTACACTACCAATTCTAGATTCATGGAGTGGAGAACTAGATTTCATTTTCTGATGAGAGAAGCTGTGAGACATTTGTGGACATTTTTCCTTAGCTTACAACAACTTGTGACCGTATTTCTTCTCATGAAGAATCTAACCCAGAACAAATATTTTAAAGATAGTCTTATATGGGGAAAGTATACATGGGAAGAAGATGAAGTATTTAATTTAGCCTTCTTTTCAAACTTTCTTCTGCTCTGATAAATTTTGGGACATTTATAGACTCTAGATTATATGTGTTTGTGAAGGTATTCTTTTATAAAATGTGTTTTAAAATTATTTCTCTCTATCGGGTTTTTCTTTTTAAATTGCTTTCCTTCCTGGACAAATTATAAGTTTTAAGAGATAGAGGATTCACTGTTTCTTTTGGTATTCTTTCCTAGTCTGGGGCCTGCACATTAGTGTTATTGGCTAAACTATATGCTCCACTGGCTAAACGTAGAGGGGAATTATACATTAAGCATGATTATGTCATTTTGTTATATTTGCTTGTGATTCTTTGTACTTTTGAGTAGTTGTTTAAACAAATTATTTGAAAAATATAAATCCTTGCATTAATACATCTCTGCTACCTCTTTGGGCCTTGAATTTTGAGTCAATAACATTGCTTTCTCTGGTGAATTTAAAGCTTCTCTTGCATCAAATTTTATTAGGAAGTGTATATCCAACTTTGGATATGTGTGGAGCACAGGAATTTCATCAACCAGTAGACTGGTTCTGGTGTGCTACCTATGAAACATCTAATAATGCTATATCACACCCTACAAGCCATTTGATATCCGTTAACTGCAGTATCAATCTTATAACAAATTTTTCGGTGATTCCAGAGCTTTCATATTGGCTAATTGCTGACATCAATTATACTTGGTAATTCTCTTGCCATGTTCATTATAGATGTGTTGTACTTATAGGACAAAAAGGCTGGTGTTTTTTCTAACGTACCTGTGAGGAAATGACTTGAGAATTACTATGTTCTTTCTCTTTCCCATGGTATAAACTAATTTTTCCAAATGCATTTGACAGTATTATATATTAGCAACTTATTTAAGTAATTTTTCAGGAGCTCTGGAAAATAACTGGTGGAGCAGAAAGATCCATTTGTTTTGAAAACTTATTACCCATAGTTACATAATAATAGTTGCTTAGTTATCTCCTTTGCTGTGGTTGTATCAACACATGTGATTGTATCTTTTTCCCTGTGGTTCAAAAGTCTAAATTCTTTGTTCCTATTCATAAAAGTTTTCATACGCTGCTTTTGTTATGTTTAAATTTCATACATGAAAATTGCCTATTTATTTCCAAGTAGCTATTAGGTAGCAAAGTCAGTGCACTGGATAGTGTCAGGGTTATTTAATAAGAAAAGGCAATCCTTTTCTGTGTATACTTTCATCAGTTAAATTTCTCACAGAGCCACCTCTCTGAACATACAGTGTAGCAGAATTCTCTTAGTGTTCTCTGGATGTATATAAAGTTTGAATAATAGAATAAGTAAGTATGTTTTCTAAATACTTGTTTACTAGATAATACACATACTCATTGCTGGGCATGAGTGGTTTCATTTAATGTTCCATTTTCAGGGATTCCTGGGGAAGATAATGAAAAGTGTAATTTTTTATTTAATGAGAGAAGAGAATAGTAGTCAAAAGTTACTTCATAAATGTTTCTTCTGTTTTCTTCTTGAACATTTGTTTAGCTTTCCATAAAGAAACACCTGGCATACTTACCGGCCATTTATTATATGCTCTTTGCCCAATGATGTGGTAGCTAATAATAGAGAAAAAAATTTCAGGAAAGAGGAGTGACAGGGATGATAATTGAGGGATCTAGAAGATTTTGCAATATGAAATATCTGTCAAAAACAATTGGCCAGACTTAGACTTTCTCTTCTGTGTCCTTTACCGTATTGATGCCACCTTTAGTTATATCTTTTCATATCACAGTAAAATGTGAATAATCACATTCTAAAAGTAAAAGGGGAGCAAGAAATTGTTTTCTTGGTGCACTTACTGCTTATAGTGCACTCATCTGCACCGATCGTCCTGTTTATGAGGTCTTCTGTGCCTTTGTCTCCTCCCTTCTGTTGGTAGGGATCCGTGATATTTGATCCCCCCATTTCTCCAGTGGCTGTGAAGTAGGAGAAATGATAGTTGAAGCTCTAGAAGAGAGGCCCCACCATGCAAATTCACCCTATTAATTCTATTATGGTTACGTTTCTTAAATAGCCTACTCATTTTTCTTGGAAAATATGTCAAGATCAGATCCAAACCATATTGTTTAATTATTACTTCTTTTAAAATCATCCTTATTGAAGTATAAATTATGTACAATAAACAATATCCATTTAAAGTGTGCAATTCAATGAATTTTGACAAATGTGTACACCCATGAACTTACCACTACAATCAACACACAGAATTCTGTCATATCCAAAGTTTTCTTCTCAAGTCTATTCCTCCATCAGATCCCTGACTCTAGCAATTAATGATCTTCATTTTGTCACTTTAAAATAGTTTGCAATTTCTACAATTATGTATGAATAGATACATGTGCTATAGACTTTTTTGTTCCTGGGTACTTGGCATAATATTTCTGACCCATCCATGTAGTTGTGTGTATCAGGAGTTGGTTTCCTTTCATTGCTGAGTACTATTTCATGGCATAGATATCCACATTTTGTTTATCCATTTACCTTTTGGTGAACATTTAGTCCATTCTGTTTTCATATTTTTTTTTTTTTACCAAATCTTGCTCTATCATATCATCTGCTAATTGTTTTATGTCCTTAAGCCTAAATTTTATTTATATTTTGTTATTTACTGTACTACATGGATATATAGTTTCACTATACACTAACGGAGAACCAATATATTATTAAGAGTTTATATAAGACATGTATATTTAAGTGGAGTTATTTATGATTTAAAAAATAAGTTCTTGATTTTTTGTCCCAGAGCAAATAGATTCTAATCAAGAATGTGTCATTTTTTCTTCTAGAGAAAACTTTTTTATTTCTGGCCCATTTTGCCACTTTGATGGCAGCAATGATGAGGATTTCTGTAGAAATATATGCTGACATCTAAGGAGATCAGCAGCCCTTCAACATAGCACTTCCTTGGTTCAAAGAAACAGTACATGGCATGTAGGGAGATTTCAGTTATAAAAGTCGGTAAATGAAATGAAAAGTTTTTTATATTCCTAAATCAAAACGTAAGCTTTTTGAGACTTTTATTAATGTTCCTAAGGTGTCAACCATTTGAGCTGGAAGTTGCATTCACCGGGGGGACACAGCCACTTCACTGAGGCAAATTTAAGACCAGTTTTATCCCTGCCAAACATAGCATTGCTACTGAAGTTAAAACAAATGAGTTTAGGGAGTTGTTCTTTTAAATCTTCAGACTTAACCTCCTAAATCTAATATAACTGTCTAAGTACATTCACATTTCTAAGTTCTCTGGGGCCATTTTCCTTTCTGTTCTCTCTTCTCTCTCTCTCCAGTTTTCTTCCTCCTTCATTTTCCACCTGCATTTGCATTTTTCTCTTTTCGTTCCTCTAATCATAAAGAAGCATTGGCCACTAGAGGAGAAGTTCATTTTCAGCTCTGCTTTGATATCTTGCCTATGAAATTTTGCTTTCCTAACACAGAAATCTCAATGATATTGCTGAAGCAAGTTCTGTATCCTATACCCTGGCAAGGTTCCTAGAACTGGACCCAGTGGGATTTCTCTTTTAGAAGCTGCCTTAAGATCTTTGTAGCATCATTTAGTTTGCTTTCCTAAAAGAATTACGAATGCATCTCCTTAAAATGTTTTACCGAACTACTTGACCACTCCATCAGTGTTAAGATATAAAAAACACAAACATATGTGTCTGTATATATATGCACAAATATATGTATGTAAACACACACACACACAACTACACACCTCTCTAATCAACTGATTAAACCTCTGAAAGCACCTTCCTCTTCTACCCCAATAGCATTTCCTTCCTTCTACTCATAGATGCTTTGACTGTACTGAATGTATGAGACTCCTGGGATTCTGTCTCATTCCATCTCATTCTAAACTAATCACAGCATACTGTGGCTTAGTCATGATGGCATAACAATTAGGTGGTTCTACCTGTGCTTCTAAATACAGCCTGGGCCCTTGGTGAACCAGTTGGCTAAGTGGGTGAGTGAATGAGCAGTGGAATAGGTATTGAACAGAGGTATTGATAGGCTGTGTGATGGGTTGATTTTGAGCATTAGTAACACAAAATTGCTATTTATTATTTGATTTACCACCATATTTAGCAATGACTCTTCCATTAGGGAGAAAATATATCAGATGGGCTAATGGACAGTTATTGGTTTTGTAAAATCATTATAATTTGATAAGTGTCACTTATTTTATAATTAAAACTGCCGCTAATACCATGTAGTGCCATTACACCAGAATTAGGTCTGTAACCAATATTTAGTGAGCCTGTACTTATATGTAGAACATTCTACTGTGCCAGTGACATTGATGAGACATTTTCTTGATTTAGGTATCATTTAGGTCTTTGAAATCAATTTATTAATTTATCATTCAGAAAACTCAGTGAGTACCCATACCACTCCTTTATGAGCCAACAAATATTCTGTATTGTGAAGATGAACACAAATCAAGAAGACACTCATTCCTACCCTTGAGTATTGCAAGGAAGACAGACAAGGGAACAAATAATGATAGTACATTCTGAAATACACTAATGAGAGTACATACCCAGTGCCATGGGAATCTTAATTTCATTGTTACTTGGCATGCCTTTTATAACAGACTCTTCTGGAAAACTCATGGGGGTATAGGAGAAGAAAACTAATTTAGTTTGCTAGACCCATTTCATTGCTTTAGGGGGCCTTCTATTTAGGGGAAAACAAATTTGGGTCTTATGCTTATTTTAAAAAATATTATTGCAAATATGTATTTAGAACTGTTGTTCTAGTATTCCTTAAATAGTGTTAATTGTGTTTTGTCATTTGTCTTTGGAATAATGTTTCCTACTGGAAAAAAGTATTTTATAGCCCATATGTATAAAGATGCTGGGGAGCAATGAATTAGAATCGAGCTGACAAATGAAGATATATTTTCTCCAGCAGATGATTGTAAATTCAGATGTTAGTGTTTATAATTGGGTTGTGTCTATCTTTGCTGGTCTTCATGATTTCTTCATGCTATCACTCATGTGGTATTTTCATGAGCTGACAATTCTGTTGCGCATAGTGGGTTTTTGTTGTTTTCCAGCATCTACTTCTTACACAGAATAGCCTTGCAGAAAGTTAGTAATTGATCGTTTTAACAACAATGGAATTCCACTCATGGCATTTTGCTCTTCTAGGTAATTGAATTGAGTGAGAAAGCTCACTGCTGTGTTCTCTCTCTCAAAATGATAATATAATGGCCTCCAGTTAAACAATAATACAACTTTTCTCATAGGAATCCCCAAGTAAGTACATATATTAGTCATTTATGTCTACATTTCTGCTTTTGGCTTATGAGGGATGGCTTTCGTACAGTGTTTTTGTGTTTGAGTCTCAAATGGAAGAGTAATTACTGGGTGCATTATAGACTAATGTTTGACAGGTTTAAAGTGAGTCCAATAAGAGAGCTGTCTCATATTTCATGGTTGTGACTTGAGTATTCTCCCTGAATTACTGCAGAAACAATAAACAAATAAAGTCAGTCTTTTTTTTTTTTTTTAAGAACATTACCTAGTCCCGACTACTCTTATCTTGCCTTCCTACTCCATGGTTTCTACCTGCTGGTGTTGAAGGCTGCTTTTGTGGAGCAGGTGACAAGGCAGGGATAGACAGAGAATCAATGAGATCAGAGAAAGCCACAAATAAGATAACACATGTTAAGTGTCTACAATGATACCTGGCACATAGTAAGTGCTCAATGTTTGGCATGATCATGATTATTATTCTCATTATTCCACTTTACTTTTACATGAATGTCTCATGATTATGTCAGATTGAATAATTGAAGTATTTCTCAGCATTCCCCATAATCATTAGCAACAGAAAATTTTTACCTTTGAATATATCAAATTGACAAATAGAAGAATAACAGACTTTTTCCAGATTTTTCTTTTTGTGATTAATGTGTATACAAGTCATATTGAGACATGTTCCAGCATTAGTCTCCTATTGCTGCTTTTAAAAATTACCACAAATTTAGTGGCTTGAAACAACACAATTTTATTACCTTACAGTTCTGGAGATCATAAACCCTAAAATCAAGGTGTCAGCAGGGCTACATTCCTTCTGGACGCTCTAGGGAAGAATCTGTCTTTTGCGTTTTCTAGCTGCTAGGGGCAGACTATCTTTCTGGGCCTCTGGCCTTCTTCCATCTTCAAAGCCAGCAGCCACATCACTCCAACCTCTGCTTTCCATCTTGTTTTCTGACTCTGACCCTCCTGTTATAAGGACCCTTGTGATTGCATTAGGCCCATCTGGATAATCCAGGATAATCCCCCCCTTCTCAAGATCCTTAACTTAATCACATCTGTAAAGTCCCTCTCACAGGTCCTAGGAATTAGGACATGAACATATTTGAGGTACATTATTATGCCTGATGCAAGATCCAGTGAAAATCATGACCATTACATGTTGGATGGAATCACTGAACTTTAGATCTAAAAAATACTTTAGATCACGCCTTTTAGAGATTTAAAAAAACTAAAACAATGGAGAAGGATTATATCACCAAGGACTAAAACCCAGGTCTTAGATCCATAATCAAATCACTTTTCCACTATCTTTATGCAGCATTTCTTTAAATTATGCCCACGGCTAATTAATCAGATTTTATTAACAGTCCACATTGTAAAATTCCGAATAGTGTTTGAAAACTGCATTTGAGGCCACTTTGAAATCTGACAATCTACCCTCTTGGACTTCATTTTTGACACACTTAAAAGAAGAGCTGGATACTTCAAAATTATTAGTTCAGTGACATTTTAAAAAAGGAAGAAGTACCTTAGGGCTCCCCTAAGAAACCTATAAAATTCATAACTATGGCTCCAGTTGAAATTGTGCAGCCCAGAATTCTTCCTCCTCAGAGGGGAAAATATAATCCTTGTGAAGAATTCTCATTCAGGCACCAATTAAGAGATACCCATACTAAAAATGGTAAACAACTGATTGATTTTTGTGAACAGCAAGCATGGTTTGACTTGTGCCTTGCCTATTTTGATAGGCTATTTAATGGGCTGTTGAGAAAACTTCTGGTACTATTTGATTTCCTGTGTTTCATCTGTGTAGTATATCAGGATGTTATAGTCAATTAGAACAGCATGTTCTTATGTACAAATATATGTGGTTTTTATGGAGCTCACCCAAGGATAAGTTAGAAACTGGCTCACTGCCTCTATTTCCTTTTTCTTTTTTAATCTTTTGGCAGTTTGAATTTTTACAGTCTATAGAGGATATATTTGGTCACTTTGATGCTGTTTTATTTTCTGGAGTGCCTTTCAGGTGAACTGAAACATAGACAGCTGATCTTGTCATTTGTATTCACAAAACATTTGTGAATTACCTAATCCAGTAAGCAAATTTTTATTGAGCACATTCTGTGTTCAAAGAATCACTCTGGGGATACCAAAATGAACAAGACACAACATTTTGTAATAGGAAAGCTATCAACTTCATATTCAACTTTAATTCTTATCTCCTTTTTTAGCCCTTAGTGATAGTGAGACTGTAGCAAATACTTAACCCCTTTGACTTTGTTTCCTTACCTTCAAAAGTGGAAAAGTGAGACACACCTCACAGGGGTGTTACAAGGATTACACTGAGGTATCATCTGTGCAAATATGAAATACAATGTGTGCACAGAGCAGGTGCTTCCTAATTGTTAGTTTTCTAGTTCAGAGGTCTCACCGTTTAGTAGGAAAGATGAGATGTCTATAAATAACTGTATTACAGGGCGAAGGTGATGAATGGAACGAGAGCCATTCAAATATGGAGCTGTTGGAGTTCAGAGATGAACTATGTTATAGGGATCGGAGAAAGCCCCTTAGAGCATCTTCATGGCATTTTAGCTAGTAGTTAAAAAACGAAAAGGATTTCAACTTGTAGAGATATAGGCCCTGTGATTTATGCTCCTGTTTCCTGGTGGATCTCCCCCACTTGATTACCTTCTATGCCATATCTTGGACATTGCCCAGTTCTTGGATTTTTTGGTTTTGTCTCTTTCAATCTAACTTCTGGCTATGCCTTTGTGTCATCAAAGATTAATTGCCTTTCCTGCAAGGGCACTCTGGGTTATTGCTCTTTTACACTTCTCAAAGGTGTATGTAATGCAAATAAAATAATTTTATTTATATTTTAAGAGGCAAGGAATTTTTCCCCAAAATAACTTCTGGTAGTGATATGGATCCAATTAACCTCATGTGGGTGGTTTGCAGAGATTCAGGGCTAGTTTTGGGGTATGCTGTTGATGGGAATTATTCATGGCCCATGGAATCAAGATTTTATTTCTCAGAAAAAAAGCTATTTTTTTTCTTTTAGATTTTGTGGTGCTGGAAATCCTACCTCTGACAGTTGCTCACACAGCTGGCTCCACCTGTGTGACTCGGCATCACAGCCCATCTTAATCACAGTATGACCTCCATTGGCCTCGGCAGACCTAATTTAGAAAATTGACTCATTTTGCACAGACTACCGAGTAGCTATTTGGAGCTGCTGTCTTCTAGTGACTTACAGCTTGAACTAGGTTGAGAGTCTCAAATTGACATTTCCCCCTTACGTACTTGAGAAAACATACCACCTTTACCAAATTCTATGTATTTCTCATACTCCCACTATGCTAATGTTAGAATGATCAAATGTTCTGAATCAAAGCTTGGAAAATATAGTATGATGTAGGATATAATTTTGAGGCCTAATATAATGTGTATGTGTATGTGTGTATGCATACATATATATGTATATATGTATGTGTATAAATATAGCTTAAACCTACTTAATTGTAGCTCTATTACTAATAAGTAGATCATTTTCTCCTCTTTGGGTCTTAAATTTAAAAAAAAATAGTATCTTTTAAATTTTAGCACTGACTGGTATCAAGATGGGCAAATCTGATTAGAGCATGACGTATTAAGGGTTCTTAATAGTTATTAATAACTCAATCATTATTTATAGCTCTTAATGATATAAGAGGATGTGTTTATATTTGAGGGAAACTTCAGCAATATGGTACTTTTGTTCCTTCCTGGCTCATAATAAAACATTCCCAGAGCCTCTATTTTTGGTTTGGGATCAAGCAATTGTATGCTGACATGGCTTGGTCCTCCATTCCTGGCTGGGAATTCTCATTAAAGAAATCCTCTACCATTAAATCACTGTCTGGAAGATCTTGATGGTGAAGATTCAGAAAGGCAACAGCTGCCTCCCCAGAAAGGAACCCTGTTTCTGTCTCTGCATTTGGATTTCAACAATAGAGGTTTGTGAGGAGAGCAAAAGAGTTTGTGCTTGATCCTATGATCAGGTGTTGCTCATCTGAGTGGGCCAATTAGTGATGCATGGATTACAGATACAGGGTTTCCCTGGAGGCCCTGTCTATTCTTAACAACAGGTTATAGTTTTGCTTTAGGCTAAAT
Source organism: Ateles fusciceps (assembly GCA_036589455.1). NCBI lineage: Eukaryota > Metazoa > Chordata > Mammalia > Primates > Atelidae > Ateles > Ateles fusciceps. The sequence goes on along the minus strand of JAZHEH010000681.1, from coordinate 588,757 downwards.
GTCTAGAAGATAAAAGAAAAAAATCAAGAAAGTATTAAAGCTTTGTGAAATTTTAGAACCTACTCAATACGTCTTTTGGAAGAGATGGAAACCGATAATTTGATGAGAATATACGTGACTTCATCTAACCAAGTTTTCACGTGTGTTGGGGTGGGATGATTTGGTGGGGAGTATAAGGACCTGGAATGGTTTTTTCATCTTATTGTCAGCCCAGTTTCTCATTCAGCTGTGGCGTTACTCTGTTTAAGTTCTGTCTGCTTTTTTAAAATATATGAATTTGGGTGTTATTAGATGGTTAGTCTAGGTGAATGTTGGATCGTACCCTGTATTTGACTTATTTATTTATTGGCGTTTTAGGGAGCAATTGATTATGAGTTGGCTCTGTGTCCTCACCCAAATCTAATCTTGAATTGTAATCCCCACGTGGTGAGGGAGGGTCCAGGTGGGGGGCATTGGATCATGGGGACAGTTCCCCCGTGCTGTTCTCGTGATAGTGAGGGAGTTCTCACGAGATCTGACGCTTTTAAAAATGGCAGTTTTGGCTGCGCACGGTGGCTCACGTCTGTAATCCCAGCACTTTGAAAGGCTGAATAGGTGGATCACCTGAGGTCAGGCGTTCAAGACCAGCCTGACAAACACAGAGAAACCCCTTCTCTACTAAAAATACAAAATTAGCTGGGTGTGGTGGCGCATTCCTGTAGTCCTAGCTACTCAAGAGGCTGAGGCAGGAGAATCGCTTGAACCTGGGAGGCAGAGGTTGTGGTGAGCCAAGATCATGCCATTGCACTCCAGTGTGGGCAGCAAGAACTAAACTCTGTCTCAAAAGGGGAGCGGTTTCTCCTGTGTGCACGTGCTCTCTCCTGTTGTCTTGTGAAGAGGGTGCCTGCTTCCTCTTTGCCTTCCGCCATGACTAAGTTTCCTGAAGCCTCCCCAGCCACGTAAAACTGTGAGTCAATGAAACTTCTTTTGTTTATAAATTACAGTCTCAGGTAGTATCTTTACAGCAGTGTAAAACAGACTACAACAGCAATTATATTCTTATTGTGAATGATAAAAATTAGTCACAAATGAGGGCAAAATTCTGTTCTCCGTATTTGTGAATGATCTTAAACAATACAATCACTCCAAGAACTTCTAACTCTAAAGCATGGGCTGAAGGCAACAAAATCTTTTTTAGGATGTGCTGCTATATTAAAATGAGTCAGTTTCAAACTCTAGATCCCTGTTAGTACTTTGACTCCAGGCAAATATACAGGAGCCTTGTGAATATTGTCTAAGGTAGCAGAAATTCACTTTGATACAGGTTTTTCCGGAGCCCTGGCCAAGATTTTCATTTTTCTTTTCCCTTTTCAGTTTTAACGAGATAGAGCAAAAAGACTTCACTGTAATTCTGTCTTTTTATAATATGGATTCTGTGGATGAGGTAGTAAAGGCCTCTGTGTGCTGCATATATATATATTTCCTGTGTTGCATATTATATATATATATAGGCTACAGGGAATTAAATTCTGTAGCAGTTTTCTCAAAGGATCTCTACAGGCATTTAATAGTAGTTGAAAAAAAGGAGCTGTGTTTGAATGATTGACTTAAACAGAGCAAAACTGTTTCTTTGTGGTACTTCTCTAGAGCCTACAATCTGCTAATGTGTGTAGTGAATTTCTGTGAGGATGATGTGTGGACTTTGTCACATTTTTATATATAATTCCTCTTATTTTTTGGTAGAGTATCTTATTGGACTTTTGTTTCACAGCATTTGGTCAATGATATTTACAGGATTAGAAATAGGCATTTTTGAAATTTTTTTTGTTGAAATTCTGTGAAACAGCTCTTGGGATCTGGGCTTCTAAGATTATAGTTTACAGTTTTAAAACTTTATGCTTGTACACTTGCTGGGTATCTTGTTAATATGCAGAATTTGCTTCAGTTGGTCTCCATTGGGGCAGTGATTTTGCATTTCTAACGTGTTCCCAGGTGATAGTAATACTACTGGTGTTTAAGCATTCTTTGAGCAGTAAGGCTCTAGATGTATTTAAGGGCCTTCTCAGGTGAATAGTGTTAAAGATGGTCTCTGCCACCTGGAGACTGGAGGTAAGTTGTTTAGAGAGGTTTCACCTTAGGGCACTGGAATTTGGAGCTGAATAAGTAGTTACACAGGCCGGATGATTTACTTGTACATTACTTATAATCTGTTTATTTTTCCTTATATTTTTTCATGGTTATGAGAGATACACACACAAACATAGATTCAGAATAAAATAGCAAATAGCTACATGCTTTGACACTTGCTGTGTGTGTCTAAATTATCCCATGGCCTTTTGAGAGGTCCCTGGTAGTAGAGTTTAGTTCTCTGTTCTCTAAGCAGTAACTTTGAATGGAAAATACACATGCGGAATGCTTAGTTAGACCTCATTTAACCCCTTGCCTATCTCAACATCCATACACTCAGCTAAGGACAAAGACTTAACTGACTTTCTATGTGAAAATGTATCAGTGATTCAGAAGGGGTTTTAATTGTTTAAAGCTAGGATAACAAGATTTACCTTTTGTGTTAACTCCATCCATTTGTTCTTTAATATATAAAGGGATGTCTATAGAAAGATTCAAGGCTATGGTCTGAGCTTGATGAGAAAGAGGGACATATTAGATTAACGATCTCTCTCCTGGGCATGAGAAGAAAAATATCCTCACAGGAGCTGAGCTGCATATTTGACATCCCTGATAAAGCATTAGTTTATGCTGATACCACATTGAAGGTGCAAAGATCATCTGTTGACAGATTTGCTTAGTATCCCTTGTCAAACACTTAAATATTGGTTAAAACTGCTATAAAAATTATTTTCTTAAAATGCCATTTTATTTTCTTTAGTACTAAAACTGCATTTTAGGTTGTGTGTTCAGAGTAGTGGGGCCAAGAATCCAGTGAAATACCTGAATGGTGCTAAAAATAAATTCAATGTAATTCCTTTAAGTCCTTTCTCAGTGCTTAGATTGTTTACTCTTCAGATTCCTTGCTAACCAATTCTTCCTAACAGAGGTTCTGTTAGAGTCAATTAGTTAAGATTTATTTATAACTAGAAACTCCTATTTGCATGCAATTGAATCATTAAAAGTCTTTCAGCAGGTTAAATTTGTTTTCTGCAGTTTTGATTACCCATACTTTCTTAATTTTTGTTACAAAGTTAAGCTTTAGTTTAATTCATGGTCACATCAAAAATTTTAAATTGAGTCTAAATCATGATTTGATTATATTAGAATTGTATAATAAAGCATTAACAATTATAACAGTTATGATGCTTCTTTTATGTGTTAGTTTATCAGGGAAGAAGACATTCAGCATAATACAGATGCCCAGTGTAAAAAAGTTAGTAGATTCAAATTATTCAGTGGTTTACTCAACTATAAACTCTAGTTTTTAAAAAATGATGTTAAAATTTGCTGGGCACTTGTGTGTACTCTCGTGCATATGTTCTTGTGTTGTTGGTGTATATTGTTTTGCTTTGTTTTGTTTTCTTGTTCTTCATATACCTTCAAATAAGAGCATTTCTGTCTTGGTAGTAGAAGGTCAGGATAAAGAGCTGGGGTATGCTATCCCCATTTATGTGTAGTATATAATTTGTTAGGCTTCTCTTATGTCCACCATTTAAAAAATTTAAATGGTTGGCTCTGACTGCTGTAACAGGTATGTATCACAGCTGTGTAATGTAAGAATGCAAAATCTACTGTAGTTGTACTACTGTAAATTCAGCATCTGTTGCTGTTTAATTAAGATGCTCCATCTGAAGACAATAAAAAAGCTAATTCAAATGTGTACAGAATTTGGTTTTCTCATTCTTATATTAGGAAAGATGAGAATCTAGATTACTGGGCAGAAGAATAATAGAGAAATTTGTGACAGAGCTACTTGTAAGCTTATGCTTACATTCTTAACGTTTGTATATTTGCTTTCATGTAGTCTATGCAAATCACATTGTCTAATGCATGGGGGAGAAGAGATCATAGTGTGATAGATAATCCTCCTTGAGAGCAGAGACTGGGTCTTTTATATTCTTTCCCTGCATGCTTTGTGCTATGCTCTATACAGAGCAAGTATATTGATTGTAGAATCTCCAAATCATTTCTATATGTCTTTGGGCTGTAAGTAGGCATAAAATCAGACAAAGATGATAAATGAAGACTGTAACATAAAATGATTAAAAATGTCTATCAAAAGCCATTTATGGTGAAGGAAGGAGAGATGAAATGCTCAAAAACATTAATTCAGTCAAAACAGGTGATAAATCAGTTATTACAATAAACTGTTGGTTATTTGAGATTCTTCCAATTTTTTAAAAAAGTACATACAATTCCATTCTTTTTAGTTTGTTCACTACTGACACATAATTTTCTTGAGTGTGTTTTTTCCATGTTGTGAGTCACTTTTGCAGCCTCAGCCTCACTGCTGCTTAGGCAGCACTGAGAATTAGAGTTAGGACAAATGAACTATCCTTTTGTGCTCTCGGCAGAATGGGCTCTGTTATGCAGAAGTCATTATCAATTGTCAACAACATGGGAATTTTTAGCTTTAAAGAGAAATAAGACTTTTGGAGTTAAGTATCACTATATAATACTTTACATAGATAGGAAGTTATATTTACAATGCAGCCTGCTGCCAAACAGTTTATCATGTATATATAATTGGTGCCTGTTGTCAATGCATAACATGGTTGTCTTCTGTTTGCTTCAAGAGTAGGATGAGACAATAAGATTAGAATGTGAAACTTTAGCCATGAATCTTACCTGAGTTTGCTAAAGTGTTACTTTAAAGAGTTTTTGCAGTAGACTTGAACCAGTGCTATTTAATTCATTGAAACCTAAAACTCGGTCATTTAAACATCTTTTTCCAAGGTTAGATAAAGGTTTTAATGATAAATATGCCTTATTCACCAAAAGTTAGTGAGGATTATGTATCTTACTCTATGTACAAAATAAAGGTAATACAAATTGTGGTCATGTGTTGCGAGGACATTTATGTTGGACTTAAATTCATCTAGTGTATACTTTTCTTCTTCCTTAGTCACCAAATCCCATTTTGTGGAGGGAAAATCAGTGTGCTTAGAGACTTCATTAGTTTTCCCCCAAGTCAGTGAATGAATACATGTTAGTAGAAATTAGATTCTGAATCCTATGCTTGGATCAAGCTGTTCCTAAAGGCCACAGTGTGTAGTTATCAACTTACTAAGAATAGTTAACATTTACTAGTGTTTGTTATGTGCCAGCCACAGTCTAAAACCCTTTGCATGCATTATATCATTTCATTCTCAGAACAATATAATGTGGACTATATTACTAGTATTTACATTTTTAGAGGTTCAGTAATTATAAATAATCCATCTGTGTTAGTTCATTTTCATGTTGCTGATAAAGACATACCCAACACTGGGGGGGAAAAACGTTTAATGAACTTACAGTTCCACATGGCTAGGGAGGCCTCACAATCATGGCAGAAGGCAAGGAGGAGCAAGTCACGTCTTACATGGATGTGGCAGGCAAAGAGAGCGAGCTTGTGCAGGGAAATTCTGCCTTATAAAGCCATCAGATCTTGTGAGACTTATTCACCCTCATGAGAAGAGCACAGGAAAGACATGCCTCCATGATTCAATTATCTCCCACTGGGTCTCTCCCACAATGAACACATGGAAATTCAAGATGAGATTTGGGTGGGTACACAGCTAAACCATATCACCATTCAAAGTCACATGGGTGAGAAATGGGTGGAATTGGGGTATAAAGCCAATTTGTCTGCCTCCAAGGTCCTTGCTCCAAAACAATATGCTACACATTCTCCACTATATTCATTCAGAGCCAGCGAAAAATTTAAATTTTCTTCACGGAACCAAAAGACTTCCTTTTCATTGTGGTGGGATTGAGTTCTTTCATAACATATGTGGGGGTGTAAAATACAAAAATATTAATATATTAGGTAACCCTCAAATTAGTTTTAATCCAGAAAGTCTGTGAATTAGTAAAAAGAGAGGTTTTTTTGTTACATTTTATTTCAGCTTCTGATTCTCTGGCTGAAAGTCGTAAAAAGAGTTTAGTTGAAGCTTTCCTCTTAGAACATACTTCAATGTACTTTACACTTTGAAAAGCAAATTTAGCTCCAAATTCAATTCATATCCAAGTGTATCATCTACAATAAATACCTAATTTTCTCTCCAGATGAGTTTATGGAATATATATTCAAAAGAAAACCGAAAGTGTCTTTTGAAAAATTTTTATATATTTCCCAAAGGAATCCAGAAACCACTGAATATCTCAGTGAAATCTGTGTTTTCTTTTCTCCCTTTTCTTCTTTTTCTATAAGCAGATTATCTTAGTGGGAAAAGGGGGCTTAATTAATTTGAGAAAACATGCTACAGCACATTTACTGAAATGCCATCATAAGTAATTAAACCAAAATTGCTCTTGTCAAAATAAATGAATAAATTTGATGAGGCATTTTCCTTTACTTTGCAGATTTGTTCCACTTTATCACTAATTCATAAAATCCACAAAGGGTCTCTAGTCATTAGTGTGATTAGTTAAAATCTGCTGTTGTTACATTGTTATGAAAGAGAAAGGAAAACCAGAAGTGGTATCAGGCCACATGAATAGGGTGAGAATATATTTCTATAAGTACTTTAAACGAGAACATGTCAGCCCATGTTTCATCTGAGGCCAAGGCAGGAGTCAATAATGGTCAATATTTGTATGTAAATACTGATTATAGCAGTATTTTTTTTTGACAAAAGGAACATTTAGAAAGTATTCAGAGCAATACTTTCATAATTAGAAAACAAAACTAGCCTGTTGTCTCATAATACAAGCTACAGAAAATAAAGCTTGACTGTATGTTGTGTTTTTTGGCAGGATAGGTGTTAGGGCGGTAGGGTGGGCACTGATGAAGGCAGATCTGTGTGGATATATCACACTGCATATGAGATTTGCTATATTAAAAGATAGCTTCAGTTAAAAATTATATCAATGTCACTGAACCTATAAAAAATAAGATAACATTGAGAGGGGACATCTATAACTAGTAATTTTAATTTAAAGGAAAATTCAAGCTAAAAATCCTCTGTTGAGTACCTACTATGTTCAAGATACTAATTTAGATTATATAGGTGATGCAAAAATGAAACATCTGTGGACTTGTCTTCAAGGATCCTGTATTCGGATATAGTTGATAAGATATTTAAATAATTGCAGTAAGATGTCAGGTAATATTTGTTGAAAAATGTTCAGAGAATTCTTCTGGGAGTTTAGAGTAAGACTTTGACTCTGACTATGGACATTAGGGTGGCATCTAGGCCAGATATGAATGACAGGCAGGTTTTGGATTTATGGATGTGGAGAACACTTCCAGGCTGGTGGAATTATAAACAAATTTCCAGAGGTGCAGAATTATGCTTAAGTTTGGGGAATAGGATATTATTTCCTTTGGCTAGAGAATAGTTATAGAAAAAGGTGTAGACTAGCCTGTTAGTTTAGAGCCTGAACTTGGGAGCCAGGTTACAGAAGGGTCTTAGATGACAGGTTAGGAGTTTTAACTATTTTTGCAAGATAACTGGTTGGCAGGGGTCGGGGCATGTTAATGAGCAGGAGAGGGGCATTTTACCTTTGTTCTTCAGAAAGAGAAATTGGGCAGTTAGATAAAAATCAGTGGGGAAGGTGTTTAAAGTTGAGAAGAATGGGGAAAATGCTACTGCAATTGTCCAGGCAAAAAGCATTGAAATTCTGAAATAAAGTAGTGACAGAAATGGAGAGGTGGTAGGTTAAATGAGGGGGGATATTGGGTCATAGAATGGACAAGATTTTGCATGTAATTCAGTGACAGATAAATGAGGAATCAATTATAATTCTAGATTCAAGTATGGATCATTGCGAGCATGTGCATGCCATTGATTTTAAGAGAAAGAAGGAGAAAACCATTCAAGAAGGAAGATAGTGAATCTGTTTTGGTCACAATGAATTTGAAGTGCCAAGGGATTTGTATATGGGCATCTTCAGCTAGCAGTTCCAAAGGCAATGTTTGAAGTCCAGTAGTGTACATGTTAAAGGTTTTATAAGTATTAGACATCAACTTAAAATCTTGAACTTGAAAATAGAGTACTTATTTTTCTTAATCCAGAAAGTCTTTGCTGAAAGCCAGGGCAAAATCTGTTGAATTAAAGAGCTTCATATTACTATGAAGCATTGATCCCTTTATGTAATGCCCTTCTTTGTCTCTTTTGATCTTTGTTGGTTTAAAGTCTGTTTTATCAGACTAGGATTGCAATCCCTGCTTTTTTTTTTTGCTTTCCATTTGCTTGGTAAATATTCCTCCATCCCTTTATTTTGAGCCTGTGTGTGTGTTTGCATGTGAGATGGGTCTCCTGAATACAGCACACCAATGGGTCTTGACTCTATCCAATTTGCCAGTCTGTGTCTTTTAATTGGGGCATTTTCCCCGTTTACATCTAAGGTTAATATTGTTATGTGTGAATTTGATCCTGTCATTATTGATGCTAGCTGGTTATTTTACCTGTTAGTTGATGTAGTTTCTTTATAGTATTGATGGCCTTTACAAATTGCCCTCTAAAAATGTTGGTAAAATTTTTATTCACATCAGAAAATGTGTAACAGTGTACTTTCCTCCCGAACTTAGCTAACATCAGATAACAATTTTTTAAATATTGGCCTATTTGAAAACCAAAAGTCATATTTGCATATTGTTGTATTTGCTTGAGTCCCTTTTCACATTTAGGTGTACTTTGTTTTTTCTCCTGGGAATTAGGAGTTTTTCATTTTCCCTAGAATTATTACAATTATTACCATTTGTTGATTGATTGGGTACATGGGAGCCCAATCAACAAAGAAACCTTGAAACTGGGTGGTAATAACAGCAAAGTTAGTGATGTTATAATTAAGAATTCCTAGGTAATAGCAATGACAGCTGGCTGAGAAGTTCTTGTGATGCTGAGTTCAAATCTGGGTTTAGCCATTTCTTGATTTAATGAGGGGATGAGTACCCTGAATATCAATTTTTTCATCTTTAAATTAGAAGCAATGCTAAAACCTTCTCACAGGGTTTTGTGAGTATTAAAATTTAATAATAGGAACAACGTAGGTTCTCACTAAGCCAAAGGCTGATTATATTGAAATTGTTTGATGTTGAACTTGAGGTTTCCTATAAAGCCTTCACTGTAGTCTTGAAGTTATCACTCATACTACCATCCTCTGTGTACAGGCCAAGACAATAATATGTCATGAAAACAGAGACAATATTCTAGAACTATATCTCTGGTCATCCCAATATTAAACTTGACTTGGGGCGACAGGGCCACAAAGACATAGAAAGTGCAAATAGTCTACAAACTAAAAACAGCTACGACAGAATTATTTAAAAGATGCGTGATTTGAGACTTGTATCTCAAAGAGGCCACTGATGTGCCAAGCTAAACATGTATTTTTCCTGATATAGAAATTCATATGTCAACTTTAGAGATTACTTTTTTTGTGAAATAGTCATAGGAAATCTGTCATTTTGACCTGAATTTCTCACAGTAAATACAGTGCTTTAGAAGCCCTACAAAGTAATGTTTTTAAACTCATATCTAAGCTCATAATATGAGCATTAGGAAATATGATAAGCCTTTAAAAATCTGTATCATAATATTTTGAAGTTCAATTTAAGTATTTACTTATTCATTCCAGTCATGTTGTTGAATAACCCACTGGGTAGCAGGCAGACTGCTGATTATTGGTAGTATGAAGAGGAAGAAAGCAAGTAGAGACCTTAGGAACAAGAAGACAAGTGAATAAACATAGGTGATAAGTGCTAAAATAGAGGTATAAAATATCGCAGAAGCAGTCAGGAGTGATTGTTGGATAAAGTATCATGGAGGAGGAGGTGACATGTGATTTGGGCAGGCAGTCCACCAAGGAGTGATGAAGGCAAGAGTGGTTCAAACGAAGGGAATAACACATATAAGAGTATAAAGAAGCATGGTATTTTCAGGGAACATTTTCAGATGTCTGGATTATAGAGCACTGGAAGTGAATACTAGGAATGTAGTGAGTGATTTGAGTTAAGCCCTGTATTCAATCTCATTTCTGCTTCCCTTTCCAGGCCCACTGCCATCAAGTTAGTTCAGACACAATTTACTCCAAAAACTGACAGTGGTATAAAAGAGCATAGACTGTTTCCTCCCAAAGCTAACATTATGTAGAAGATTATAAACTGCTGTCTTCCCTTCTACCATTCCTAAACACAGTATTTGTTAAATTTGGGCCTATTTTCTTTTCCACTGTTGCCTAGTACAGAGCTTGATTTGATAACTTGTTCTGGTCAAACAGTTGACTGTGAGATGTGCAAGAGTAAGCAAAAATAAAACAACAAAATACTGGGCAAAGATTCAGACTTCACATTTAACTTAGTGAGATTGGCAGTGGCTTCTTGGAATACTGTGCTGAGATGGCATTTGAAGTCATATGAAGAATCAGCAGAAAGAGTGTGGTAGTTCATTATGGAATTTTGCTATGGACAAAGAAGGCAATGGTGTCATGGGCTATTCTCAACATTTTCCCTGCCATCTGTGGCTGCCATCATCTTCTAACAGCTTTATGATTCTACAATTCTGTGCCATGTGCATGCTGGGAAAAATAAAGATGGTGGCCCACCTTCGTCCATAATATTGGGCATAACATTTATTGTAGTAATCAAGATTTTCTAACTCCTGGACCTTGTATAGTATTCAAGTCTCTTGTGTCAGTTTCTCATACAGACATCTAATAAATAATAAAATTTCTGTTTTGCCCAAAACCTCTGAAAAGTCACCCATCCTTTAATATTTATCACATTTGCTACCTACTTTGGTAGCCATCTCTAATCATCTGGAATGATCACTAACTTAGATGTTTTATTTTATTTACCTTTACTGTCCATGTTATCACTGTGGGATACAACATTGTTGTCTTTTTTTTGAATATTTAGTTGTATGCTTATTTGCCTTATCCCCACCCTCATTATAAATTCCATGGGATTTTGAGATCCATGCTGTATTCATTTTGTATCTTATATTATCAGTGGACACAGTACTAACACATAGAGATTTTCAAGAAGTATTTGTTGAATGAATGAATGCATGAATACTTTTCGATGTTTTTGTTTCTTTTCATTATACATATGATTTTGTTACCTCTACCTTGTTGAAATTTTATATTAAATGTATTTAATAAAAATTAAAATACCTAGGAATTTTTTCTCGAAAGAATCCGTAGTACTTTTTTATTCACAATATGAAAATTTCTAATATATAATAATAGATTCAGGTTTTCTCCCTCATTTTAAAAGTTGAATCCTAATTAGCTGAATTTATCCATTTGATCTTTTAAGAACTTGATTTAATTTTAAAATATGCATATTTACATGAAGAAACTGATCATTTAAATTGCAACATTTATCTTTGTCTTAATTCAACTAATTTTCAAAATCTTGATTATATTGGCAGGCTATTAACAAAAAAATTATTTCTGAAGGTAAAATTCTAGTATTTTATGTTTTATGAATGCAAAAAGAAATTTATGAGGGTAATCTGTTTCCTATAATTACTGTGATTGCTCTTCATGTTACGTACGTTTTATATTTGAGAGAAATTTACCTTTGAATTTTTTCCTGTTTGATACTTATCACTGGTCAGCACCACGATGATGATGATCATTTGGATTTAGGCAACATTTGAAATTTTAATCCTACTAACACTTGGATCCCTTTCCCCTTTTTCTAAACCAAGATCATTTGTTCTTTCTTTTTCATTTTTCACTGTGCTCCAAGAGAATTCCATTTCCTGCAAATGTAACCTTTCAATTACTTCTAAATTAATCTCTATTAAAATACACTAAGTTTATATTAACCAACATAATAAAAATACTCAATTTCTTTAAATTTTTACTCCAATGTTGATACTACTTATAAGTAGAAATCTATTGTGAGCTATTATGGCCAATCTAGGAACAGTTACCACAAAGCACAGGTTCTGGCAATCAACATCATACCAGAAATATTTGTTATACAAAGCTATTTTTTAGGCCTGGTGGCACATCTCTAAGTTACATAAAACACAAGAGTATGCAGTTATTTCCAACTCCAGTTTGAGGGGTAAAGAATCTAAGACCAAGTAAGAGAGGTAAAAGATTTACTATGGTTATATAAATAATAAATGGAAAAGAGGGGAGTCTGATTCCAGTGTCCCTTGACTCTGCCCATTTCCTTTCCATACTGCCATGGCTGCCTCTCAGGAAAATCTCCTCAGAGAGCACACCTGGGTCAACTTGTTTGCTTAGCTACATTGAGAAAGATACTTGAAAATTGCCTATCTTGACATTTTCAAAATGTATCCTTTTGATATACTGTTCTCCATTTCAAAATTAAATATGTCAGAATTTTATTTTCTGAGATATTTATTTATTGAGATAATAAGTGTGTATCCCATTGGGATTTTGTGAGGCTTCAAATTACTTACAGGCACACATACTTAGAATTGTATTTAGACAGTAAGTAGGTGCTCAGTAAGCTTTGGCAATTATTACCTGCAAATTAAATCACCACACAATTTCCTATCTTTTTGACTTACAGTTCCTGGAGGTGGAGTTGGAAAAATTTATAGGCTAGAAAAAAAAATGTCTCAAGAGTTTATTAATTTACTCCACAAATATTATATAGAATGTTCACTGTGTGGTTGCCACTGTGGTGGGTTCTGGGATATAACAGATAGTGGTTGCTCTATTGAGACTTACATCCCAGTGTAGGAACCCAGCAAAGAACAGATAAATAGGAGTATAAATAAATAGATGCAACTATAAAATTGGAAGAAAAAGACAAGGAACAGAGAGAGCAACAGAAGGAACCTACTTTAAATAAAGTTTTCAGAGAAGGTCTTTTGAAAGCCGATTTGTAAAGAAAATGGTAGGAGCTAGCCATGAAGTGGGTGGGTAGGGGGTGAGTGGGAGCATTCCAAGCAGAGTAATAGGCATCTGTCCTAAGGTAGGAAAAAAAGCTTGGGATTTGCAAGGAACTGCAAGTAGAGCAGGGGGAGTAGAGTATAGTGTACAAGTGAGAGAATGACAAGGAATTAAATCAGAGGACTAGGCTGTGGGTAGGTTATGTGGCTTCTTGTAGGTCATAGTAAGTTTGTTTTTATTCTGTAAGTTTCATGGTAAGCTTTTTTCTTTTTTTTTTTTTTTTTTTTAATTCTACAAGTTTTATAAATCAGAATTTCTAAACAAGGGGCATGACCTAGTAAAGTGAGGTATAAGGAAGAGGAGACAGACCCTTCACATCCTTCTTTGTTTTCTGAGTGAGGTCCACACTCTATTTTTCCCTCCCCCGCCCTCATCTCATCTCTATTTACACTTTTTTTTTCTTTGCTGAAAGGGAGGAGAATCACTTCTTGGCTCAAAATTCTTCTCACAGGTTTCCTGCAGAATAAATCCCTGTACATCCCTAAGAGAATGTTAAACTCTCTATGGAAAAGCTTTTTATAAATGTTTTTCATTGTGAAATTATATCCATTTTGTAACAATTTAAAACTACCTACCCCATGTTATATATTCTCGATTTAACTAAGGGTAGATTTGTTCCCTAGAGCAAAGAGGTATTTTGTTTCAGCATGTATTTATTTTCTCTTGCCTGTTCTAAAAGTGACTCACTTCTGATGAGAGTTCTTTAAAAATGGCATTCCATGTGTTGGGGCATTCAGGCTTGTGTTCTTAGAGTCTCACGGACTTTTTTTGTCCTCCTATATTTTTCTCTTGCAGGAGATAAATATGAGCTTCTTCCCTGTGCTAAATAATTGTTGGGGAGGTTTTTACTGTGCTGAGAAAGATCCAAAGTAGATATCTCTTCTCAGCAAGAAAGAAAATTATTATGAGATGGTGATACCTACTGCTGGCATAGGCTGAGCAAGCAGGTCCCATTTGCTGGTCAAACATTCTTAATTTAGTATATTAAACATTTCATATGGTAAAGATGAACTGACATACTAAAGTATGTAATTAAAATGTTAAAGTTGAGTATTTATTACAACCCAGACTCTCATTTTAATGTTATGTACAGTAGGACAACTATAAGGAAAACATGACTAAAATTGAGAAATTGAAAGTATTGCTGAGTAGTTTTAGGTATCCTTTTCAACAAGTTTATAGAATTATAGGAGACAACACATATTTGTGGAGTAATGGAGAGGAAATCATATTGAATACCACATTTGTCACCAGAGTTACATGGTTTTAAAAATTTCTGGAATGCTGAATGCCACTGTGATCAAGAGCATAGCTTTGGCCACTAGATATCTGGGTAATTCTTGCTCTGGCACTAGCTCACACTATAGCAGATAACTTCAGGTTTGCTCTTCCATATCCACTTTCTTCTAATTTATATCCTATGTAGTACTTCAGGAGTCTGATCTATATGGAATGCACTAATAGGCCCTCTTGTCTGATTTCTAGTTGTTTCAGCCAATGGAAGCCCTGGCAGGAGATCAGAGAGAAAGAAAAGAACAAAGATAGTGTGTGTTTTCCTCTAGCTCTCTCCTTGTAAGGTTGCCTAGGGGTAGCTGTGTCATTCATCTATAGATTCCATTTTCTTTTAAGGTGGTCTTTTCTACATGACTCTTTCCATACAGTTGGTGTAACTGTTCTCTCTCTTCTCCCTTTTTCAGGCCTAAAAAACCAAGTCCAGGATACTGCACTATCCATTACTGGTTTTGGAAACCCTGCTCTTACCTTTGTAAATAGTCTCTTTATTTACTCCTCTTTAAATTATCCAAATTTGAGTGTGCCATCTGTTTTCAAGAGACTCCAACTGCTGCACTAGCGTATAATCTTGGCAACAAATTTTAAATTATGCTTCAGTATCCTTGTCTATAAAGTGGAGGTAAAATCATTTTCTTCTCAGAGACCCTTTGCATGTGTAAGGTCAGGGTGTGGATTAGAATAATTATGTTCAAATGCTATTTTCTGAAGCTCTAGAGATTCTGCCTCTACTGCTTTCCATACTCTTTCTCCAGGAGTAACTTTTACTTGCTCAGTTGTATTGAATGTCTGAACAATTTTTACTTGAAGCAAGAACTCCGTGACTAAAACAGCTTGAAAACCACTGGCCTTAGGTGATTACAGGCCTCCTTTTAGTAGAACAAAAAATCTATTATTCTGTCTGGCTGTTATTTTATATACAGACACTAGTGTTCCTTGCATCATAGCTTCTGACCAGTGCTGGAAATTTAGTAGGCTTAAATAGCTGTAGGCCATCTAGTCTCATGATTTACCCTCTGGCCATGGGGAAGAGTCTAGTTAATTCTCTAGGATCATGTTCTCTTTTTATAATTTTTTTTTTTCATGGCTTAAGATAGAAGACTGTAGGGGCCAATAAATACATTGCTAGTAGGAGATCAAAAAGCTGCCTTTAGTGGCTTCACTGTGGCCATCTTAGTTCTCAGAGCCCTTCGACAATAATTGCTTGTCAGTGTGCTGGGTGGGCACTGAGAACCCGGTTCAGAGTGATTGTTAAACTTTGTAATTTGTCCAAGTCCAGCAACACTCTTGAAACATTCTGCATCTTGGCTTACTGTTTCCATCCTTGTAGCTAACATCTTTTATTTCCTTTTCTATGTAAAGGAGTAGAGGAAAGGTATCAGCAAATTCTTGGGTGTGCTGTAAGCTATACCTATCCAGAGATTTTACTGTAGCGTTTACTGGAATGATGAAGCACTCAGAAGCTCTACTGATAGAGTATGCCAAAGAAAGAGTCTGGAAAACTGTGAAGTATAGTAGTTTAGAGCTGTCCTTTACAACCATGTAGGTGTTGGTTTGTTCTTTTATTTAACATATATTCAGCAAAAATTTCTGAGTACCTGCTATATACCCAAGAGTGTGCTAGACATTGTGGAACATACAATTTGACAAGACCCCTGCACTTAAGCCTGTGTCTAGGATATATTTAGATAACTGCAACATGATCGGCAGGGTAAGGCAGCTTCCTAACCTGCTTGTTTCTTAGTAGTCCTGAAAGTCAATCTGAGTAGGCAGCATTTCCTAGTGGCTGGTCTTAGAACTGCTTGGTTTTGCATTTCTTCATTATGCTTCTGACTAGATCAAGACCTCCAGCTTGATCTAAGACTCTTGTCTAGATCAAGAGTCTACCCGCCTTATGCTTCCATTTTCTGGTAACTTTCATTGCTGCAATCCAGTTTATTTCATTTAAGGCAAGTTTGCTGGCACAATATACACATGTCCTTTTTAGTGTTCTTTTCTCTCTCTGCTATTCAAATTACAAAATTATTCTACCCTCTTCTCCCCTTTTCAGTCGAGTTATCAACCAATATAAAAACCAATGTAGGGTGTAGGGAAGGGAGAGTCAGATGTATTGAAGCAAAAATAGGCAGAAACAATCATTGCTTTCCACCACCTAGAACCCTAGCAATCACCTTTAGACTTTGGACACATTTATTTTCTGCTTCTGACTTTTCTAAGAATAAACTTAAAAGATTTTAAAATAAAAAATAAAATTTATGTATTTAATGGGAACTACTACTGTATTTTTTGGGAAGAAACTCATATCCATGATTATGAGGCAAAACCTTGTGAAGAAAGTTGCCTTTGTACCGGATTCTGTGGGATCTAGTTAGATGAAGATGGAGGTGTGGGTTGTGAAAAGCATACAGACAAAACAAAAACACTTAAAAGAGAAAGCTCAGAGCTAACCTTGGTTTCCATTGAATTTTGAGGAGCTTGAGGTATGGCAATCTCTTTGCTTGACTGAAATCACTTGTTTGAATGACTGTCTCTAACACTCTAAACTTCTTTAAGAAGAGAGATTCTTTTTTATGTTTGTGTTTTCAATGTTTAACACAAGGTCTGACACATAGTTGGAACTCAGTAAATGTGGAAAGATGAAGGATAAATTGCAAGGTATATATTAAGGATAGGAAGTGACTTTGATAAGAGCAAGGATTTGATAGAATAAAAGGCATATCTAATATTAGAAAAGTAGATTGGGACAGATTAGAAAGGTTTTATATATCAAGTCATTAAATAGACTGTGAAGAGCTGCTTAATGGTTTTGGAGTGAGAGCATGACACGGAAATTAGTCTTCAGAAAGGTGAATGTGGGAGCAGTGTACAGTACAGATTAGTGGAAGGAGGGATGGGACAGGAGATATGGAAATCAATAATGGGGGTAATAAAGTGGAACAGGTGTCAGAGTGGTGTAAAGGTTATGAAAAAGTGCTATTTCACAGTTAAGTATGCTAAACAACTGGCTTTAATCTGCTGCTCCCTCCAGAGTACCGTCAGTCTGCCTGGGCTTGAATCCCAGTCTGTCACTTAGTAACCAGATACCTTGGACAAGTTACCAAAGCGCTCTAAATTCATTTCCATTTGTTTACTGTGAGGACTGGTACTCCCTCAAACCAAAAACAAACCATGAAGTACTTGTCATGGTGCCCAAAGAATGAGAAATACTCAACACCTGATAATTATTAGTATTATTACTCTTACTACTTGTGAAGGCTATAAGTGTTTCCTGTTGCAGGATGGAATAAGGCTTCTGTACAACTTTTTCGCCCTGTGTGTTCTAACTCAAAGAATTGTACCCTGATCTCTAAACAGATTTGATGAAAATCTTTTGTCTAGTAGCAAAAGAAGGACAAGCTTTCAAGCAAGTGTTACATAAGAAGGAATCATAAGTGGTAGAGTGTCATGGAAGAATTCTAGTCTCAAATTCATTTCAGAAGAGCAGGCTGACCTTGGGGGAAGTCACTTTCATCAATCTAGATCTTCATGTTTTCAGCTATGAAATAAACTGGTTGGATTAAATGATCTTTTAGTTCTTTCCCAGCCAGATATTAAATGATTTTTCAAGTTGCTCATTAAATTTCTAGGCTCCATCAAGCAGCTCATTTTGTAGCCTCCTTGCTCGCTTGATACTGCTGTACATTTTCATACGATTTTTCAGTCTAGATTTCCATTTGGTGCATTTTCATTAGCACTGAAGTTTTTTGAGCATCTCTTTCTGTAGGCGATCAGTCCCTCTCAAATCCGTGTGTGTGTGTGTGTGTATGTATTTGCACATGTGCATGTGTGGACAATAGGACATTTTAGCTCCCTAGGGAGCTAAACTTTAGGGTTCAAACTTTGTTGATGATGACAATTGCTTTATCAGTTTTCTGAAGTATCTCTAGACTCCTATAGCTTGGATGCCTCAGGATAAAGTTGAGTGACATCACTCTGATAGAATTTATTTGTGCCACTAATTTACATGAGAAAGAAGAGCTTCCAGGGAGAAAAGATATAGGGCTTGATTCTTCATTTTTTAAGTTTCAAAGACATTGAAATATGTCTGATGGATTAGGGTGGCCTTGATAAATGCCAACTTATGAAAAACAGCAAGGAGATGCTTAAAATAACAACTCATTTTTCTTGGAGACATAAAGAATTCTGATGAGGGAGGCTGTCTCTCATTAGGGGCTAAACTCTGAAGGACGGGCAGTTCTGCTCCCATGCCCAGGGTGACTGACACACTGGAACCATCTTGATGCAACCATCCTGACACCGTGGATATGCATTGGGATAAACATTGGGATATGACTGAATCGAAAGAACGTCTCTAAAACATGGAAATTCATAGGCATTTGACAATTTTGCTATGGGACTACTAAGTGAGTGTAGCTCAAAGGTAACAGCATTATTTTATTTTTTTTACTGTAAGTTCTGGGATACATGTACAGATAGTGCAGGATTGTTAACATAGGTATACACATGCCGTGGTGGTTTGCTGCATCCATCCCCAAGTTATCTACATTAGGTATTTCTCCTAATGTTATCCCTCTCCAATCCCCCCCACCCGCTGCTATCCCTCCCCTAGCTTCTGCACCCACCCACAGGCCCTGGTGTGTGATGTTCCCCTCTCTGTGTCCATGTGTTCTTATTGTTCAACACCCATTTATAAGTGAGAACATGTGGTGTTTGATTTTCTGTTCTTGTGTCAGTTTACTGAGAATGATGGTTTCCAGCCTCATCAATGTCCCTGCAAAGGACATGAACTCATCCTTTTTTATGGCTGCATAGTATTCCATGGTGTATATGTGCCACATTTTCTTATCCAGTTTATCACTGATGGGCATTTGGGTTGGTTCCAAGTCTTTGCTATTGTAAACAGTGCTGCAATGAACATACGTGTGCATGTGTCTTTATAATAGAATAATTTATAATCCTTTGGATATATACCCAGTAATGGGATTGCTGGATCAAATGGTATTTCTATTTCTAGATCCTTGAGTAATCGCCACACTGTCTTCCACAATGGTTGAACTAATTTACATTACCACCAACAGTGTAAAAGTGTTCTTGTTTCTCCACATCCTCTCCAGCATCTGTTGTCTCCAGATTTTTTAAAGATCGCCATTCTAAGTGGTGTGAGATGGTATCTCAATGTGGTTTTGATTTGCATTTCTCTAACGACCAGTGAGAAACAGCATTATTTCTTTACCACTCAGCACAGAACCATATTTGTCTGGGGAAACCATGGAACTCTCTACCAAAAGCAATGTGAAAATACATACAGCAACTCAGTGACAATGAGATGTTAACCAAAACTAGCAAGCAGAACTGTTGGGGACCAGCAAACATAAATGCTGATTTCAGTAAGTGTTAAGTTCAGTCTTAAGGGCTGGACCCTTTTCAGGTGCAAAATAGTGACAAACAATGGCTCTAGGACACATGAACACGCTTGGAGATCTTTAGACATATTTGAGTGAAAAAATTTGCAAATCAAGTTGGAATTAGTATTCAAAGAGTAGATGAGAATGAGGAGACATTGCAAATTATGTATTAATGTATATGGAACTTTATTTGAATGCAGGTTCATATTAAATTATTATTAATGCATGCACCAAGCATAAAGAAAGGTTAATCTATTTTGAGGGTCAGTTATATTTATTATTATAAAATAGTAGCAGGTTATTCTGGTTAACAAAGCAGTCTCATGAACTTAGTTAACATGAGGCTATCCCTGACAGAGAGATCTTCTCTACAAACACTGATAGCCTTACAGAGGAGACTAAAAAATCTGGCCTAAGAAAAATGCCTTAGAAATATGTCTGAATGGCTAGCCTCTATCAGATGATATCTGGATTGTCTCTACATCTTTAGTTTTTATCTGCATCAATAAGAAGCAAAATCTTTATGAATTGGGTAATGTTACCTTTATCCATTTTAAATGGAAATAAACAAGGGCGCAGATCATTGTGACAGTTTCCCAAAATCACCTTGAGGGTAATAGTGGAATCTGTGCTCAAAATTTGGTCTCTTGACTCCAAGTACTGTGCTATTTTATCTGTTCCCCTCTTCTGTAGCGAGTGTGACAATCTGAAGACTAGAGATATTGGTGAAAGGAGGGAGGGGAGTTTCCTTTTCATTGGAAAGGGGCAGTAATTCTGGACAGATGTTGAAACTAGAATTAAGCTTTAAAAAAATCTTTTTTTTTCACAATCTATCCATAATGTTGGAAGTCTAATTGTATGTGTGTGTGTGTGTGTGTGTGTGTGTGTGCATGTGTGTGTGTGTTGGAATGGGCAAGGGAGAGATCTTGAAATTATCTCTGTGGTTTGATTCACTGTATTTTACAAGTAGCTCTGATAAACACAGTACAACATTATGGCAATAATTCTTATGTTGATTCTAAATGCAAATGATACTTTTATGGTCTGGGTTATTTAGTTCTCTTCTGAAGCTTGGGGATTTAATTACCTATTTTTTTCTGTTATAATCCAAGTGGCATGTTATTAATTTTCCAAGGTATTTGTAATGTTTTCTCTTTGTAACACTTTGTGTTACATATGAGTTTATCAGACAGAAATCAAGCAATACTGAGTTTGGGTGCTCTCTGCACAATAGCTGACTAGCAATATTTGGATCAGGGGGATCCAAATATCTTTGAAAATATAAAATGTAAAATATATATTATATATTTCCAAAGTTTGTCTTCTTAAAGCTCATTTATTTCAATGGCATTTTTGTGGTTTAAGGAAGTACATGCTTGTTTGACTTGTTGAAAATAAATGCCCCTGAGAAGGAAAACATATGAACCCTCTATAAGTCTTTTATTCCATAAGAATTGGCTTTTGCAATCAACTCATGGTAATTTCAGGAGATACTGAAAGAATCAAACATGAAAGCACGACTCACTGGGAAAGTTAGTTCCAAAAAGTGGGTACTGCCCCAGGGGTCAACATGGCAGAAGAAAGAGTAAGTGTTGGGATCAGTAGAACTGGTTTTGAATCATGATGTCACACTGTGTGCTGAATATGTGACTTTGAACAATACAATGAAATCATTCAAGCCCCTATTTCTTTCCTGGAAATTGGGATTGATAGTACCTCCCTATGTGACTTCAAAAGATTATTCTGGGGGCCAAGTTAAGTAATAAATCTTAAAGTGTTTTATAAAAGCTTATATATAAACAACAGACAGATGCGATTTAACTTCAGCAAAAAAGGAACTTACTGAAAGACCTTGGGTAATTTACTAACTGAAAGGACAAAGCTGGGGTGCCAGGTATAGAAAGCACAGTAACCAGGGCTGCTGAACCAGGAATCTAAATAACAAGTGGGCAGTCTTGTCTGGATGTCATCACCAGGATGAATCAGCCTTGCCTTTCCCTTTGAAATCTTCTGCTCAAGACTCGGAATCCCAGGAGAGAGAGAGAGAAAGGGGGTGAGGGGGAGGGGGAGGGGGGAGGAAGAGGTGTGGAGGGGAGAGGAGAGCAGACAGACACCAGGAGAAACCAGAAACCCAGACCAAAAGTCCTCATGGATTAGGGATTAGTTAGGGCAAAGCAGCTTGATTAACAGACCCTCAAAACTAGCAAGGAGAAAGAGGAAATGCTGTCAGGGGAAACTGAATGGAAACTGGGTGACAAAAATACTGATGTTAGCTGAAAAAGCTCTACAATTATTTGTTCCTTTGGGAGAGCAGGCTGCAGAGAAGATGCAATGCTGGCATTCTGGGGGAGTGAGAGGGAGGTGGAGCTCTGGTTAACTAGGGCCTCTCTGGCAGGGGTGTATACCTTGGGGGAAGAAGATAAGAGTGAAGACGGAGGAGGATAGGGTGGATACAAAAAATGGAGGTGGAAGAACAGTCAAAAGACAAACACTGGTGATTTTAACAGAATGTTTTTTGTCCTAATGATTTCATATAAAATATCAAGATAAACATAGACATTATCAGTTCAGTTTTTTGAGTTGGTTGACCTAGTTCTTCAAAAGTGGGGGTTTTAGCTTGTCTTGTATGCATCCTAGGGTTGCATGAAAGTGCCTGAAAGGACTTGAAAGAGATTCTTGGAATGGTTGAGCCTCTACCACGTCACTCAGAAATGCTCCAGGTTATATGCTTTATGAATTGGGATTTCATGTGTGAATATAATAGAGAAAAAAGTTTCATTGCTAAAAATAGCACTAGAAAACTGTTATCTGCTAAAGGAAACCATGAAGGATTGTTTTGAATAGCATAGTCTCGGTCTCCATCAACAGCTGGGCAGCTGGGTACACAAGCATGCTATTACTTTATTGTTTGATTCATAATAATATTACCTCAGTGTTGTTCACACAATTGATTTTACCATGGTCAGAAAAAGCCTCAGTGTACAGAAAATATTTACCTGCCAAGAGGGTTTGTGAAGGTTTGTTGAAATAATCCTGAATTGTGTTTGATCCATTTGGTCAACAGTGGAATTAATAGGCTCAAGCAGATCGGACTTCTTTGCTGAAAATATCTCCTTCTTTCTTAGTTTGTGCCCTGAAAGGCCAGAGTTCAGCTGCCAAGGAAGCTCTAATCCTCTTTGACATCAGGGAATTTTCTTGGCTCATTCATTTGCCCCATGGTATCCATTAACATTTTCATGTGCTGTGTGGAGTAAATGAAATTGTCTTATGTGGCCTGCAGAGAGGTTAGAGATAGTATGTGTTAGAGGAAGATGAAAGGTTTCAGGGTGTGCATTTTCTTAGTTTTGCTCCAAGCAAAACAAACTGTGTGCATATTCTTAGATTGCTCAAAATAAGCTGAGCAAAGGGTTTCATGTAAGGTGAAGTCAATGACTGAAACAATAATACCTTAGACATACATTAGCCTACTATTTAGCTTTGAAGATGCTTTTATCACATACTTGTTCAATTGCATTTTTTTTTTTTTTTTTTGAGACAGGCTCCCACTGTCACCTACGCTGGAGTGTAATGGCTCAATCATGGCTCACTGCAGCCTTGACCTCCCCGAGTTCAGGTGATCCTTCCACCTAGCCTCCCGAGTAGCTGGGACCACAGGCATGCATCACCAGGCTCAGCTAATTTTTTGAATTTTTGTATGGTTTCACCATATTGACCACGCTGATCTTGAACTCTTAGGCTCAAGCGATCCAGCTGCTTCGGCCTCCCAAAGTGCTAGGATTATAGGCATGAACCACTGTGCCTGGCCCAATTGCATGTTTAATCTGATTAGCTAGCTAGATCTTCAGGGTCAAAGTGGAAGCAGTGATATCTGTATATCTGTGTCTCCATTGATATAAATATATAGGTATTTCCCAAATACACCACTATAATTATTTTAGTTGTCTATCCTGTTAGCCTTATAAAATTATTTGTAGAAAAAATATAAATAGATATGCCTGATACATGTATTTGCACATGTCACTGGTATGGTGCTAAAAGAGGTTTGGGTGTTATGACTTATACTTGCTTGAGAAAGTCTGCCTGGTGGAGAAGACAGACCAAATTATATAACAGAAGATGATAATAAAAAAGGCAGAGTGGGAAAATTTTAGAATGGAGAAGATTATAGGATATAGAATACTGTTTATATCAAATATTAATTTTTTATAGGCTAAATTAAAACATGCTTATTTTCAAAAATGGTAAAAATATTAGATGAGGAAAATATGAAGGGGCATACAAATCCTGAAAGTAATCTTAGCATCCTAAAGCAACTAACAGCATTTCTCTACATTTCATTCCAGGCTATTATCTCCCCCTTTATTTCCATTTTTCTATTGTTGTATTCATTCAACATACCTTTATGTGCTTTGCTTTGTTTGCTCAATAGTATAAAATAAGATGAGCATCTTTGTGAGTGTTTCTCAATATTTTATATTTCTAAATCTAGGTTTCCAAGAATGGACTTAATGGTTAGACATGTTTATTTTTTTCTGCTAGGAACAGTTAAATTTATTGAGATTGTTTTAATTTTCATGATTGTATTATAAAATGTAACTCTGTCATGTCCCTAGGAGGCAAGTTTTCTAAAGGAAAATAATTTGATTTAAAATATTATTTTCCTAACAACACAGCTTTACTGTACAGAGCAAAGATAGGAGTTAGACCAAGATAAAATAGAACATGTACAGAATTTTTTCAATTTCTGCTTCAATAGAAATTACTCTTTAATGACTATACATTTTTTGTTAATGATTTTTTGAAAACTAGAATTAATTTTAAATGAGACAAAAGTTTTTCTGCTGTATAAATATATCCATTTTCTTAATATCAATTATATAGGAAATATGTCTCCATTAATCTTTTTTTTTTTTCAGCTTTTAAGTTCAGAAGTACATGTGCCAGTTTGTTATATAGGTAAACTTGTGTCTTAGGGGTTTGTTATACAGATTATTTTCTTATCCAGTCATTAAACCTAGTACCTATTAGCTATTTTTCCTGATCTTCTCCTCCTTCACATCCTCTACCCTCTAAAAGGCCCCAGTGTGTGTTGTTCCACTCTATGTGTTCGTGTATCATCATCATTTAGTTCCCACTTATAAGTGAGAACATGTGGAATTTGATTTTCTGTTCATGCATTAGTTTGTTAAGGATAAAGGCCTCCAGCTCCATCCATGTTCCTGCAAAGGACATGATCTTGTTCTTTTTTATGGCTGTCTAGTATTCCAGGGTGTGTATGTACCACATTTTCTTTATTCAGTCTACCACTGATGGGAATTTAGGTTGCTTCCATGCTTTTGCTATTGTGAGTAGTGTTGCGATGAACATACACATCTGTGTGTCTTTATGGTAGAACAATTTATATTCCTCTGGATATATATCCAAAAATGGGATTCCTGGGTTGAATGGTAGTTATGTTTTAAGTTCTTTGAGAAATTGCCAAACTGCTTTCAACAAGGGCTGACCTAACATTCCCATAAGCAGTGTATAAGCATTCCCTTTTTGCCACAACCTCACCAACATCTGTTATTTTGACTTTTTAATAATAGCCATTCTGACTGATGTGAGATGGTATCTCATTGTGGTTTTGATTTGCATTTCTCCAATGATCAGTGATACTGAACTTTTTTTCATGTGATTGTTGGCTGCATGCATGTGTTTTCTTTTGAAAAGTGTCTGTCCATGTCCTTTGCCCACTTTTTAATGGGGTTGTTTTTTTTTCTAGTAAATTTGTTTAAGTTTCTTATATATGGGGGATATTAGACCCTTGTTGGATGCATGGTTTGCAACAATTTTCTCCCATTCTGTAGGTTGTCTGTTTACTCTGTTGATGGTGGTTTTTTCTTCCCTGTGCAGAACCTCCTTAGTTTAATTAGATCTCATTTGTCAAGTTTTGCTTTTGTTGTAATTGCTTTTGGTGTTTTTGTCATGAAATCTTTGTCCATTCATATGTCCAGAATGGTAGTACCTAGGTTGTCTTCCAGGGTTTTTATGTTTTGGTTTTTACATTTAAGTCTTTAATCCACCTTGAGTTAATTTTTGTATACAGTATAAGGAAGGGGTCCAGTTTCCTTCTTCTGCATATGGGTAGCCAGTTCTCACAACACCATTTATGGAATAGGGAATCATTTCCCCTTTGCTTGCTTTTGTCAGGTTTGTCGTAGATCAGATGGTTGTAGATGTGTGGCCTCATTTATTTCTGGGTTCTCTATTCTGTTTCATTGGTTTTGGGTATGTTGTTTTACCAGTATCATGCTGTTTTGGTTACTGTTGCTCTGTAGTATATTTTGAAATTGGGTAGCGTGATGTCTATAGCTTTATTATTTTTTCTTAGGTTGGCCTTGGCTGCTCCATGTACTGTGGTCCTGGAGATAGTTATGATTTTTTGGTTCCATGTGAATTTTAAAATAGTTTTTCTAGTAAGGTGAAGAATGCCAATGTTTGTTTAATACAAATAGAATGAATCTGTAAATTGCTTTGGATATTATGGTCATCTTAAGGATATTGTTCCTATCCATGTGCTTGGAATGTTTTTCCTTTTGTGTCATCTGATTTCCTGGAGCAGTATTTTGTAGTTTTCCTTGCAGAGAAAAACTACAGGTATTGTGTTCTTTTTGTGGTCATTGCTAATGGGAATGTGTTCCTGATTTTGCTCTCAGCTTGTCTGTTGTTGGTGTATAAGAATGTTAGTGATAGTTGCACATTGATTTCTCTATACTGAGAATTTGCTTAAATTTATCACCTTAGGGAGCTTTTGGGCTGAGACTATGGGGTTTTCTGGTTACAGAATCATGTTATCTGAAAACAGGGATAGTTTGACTTCCTCTGTTACTATTTGTATGTCCCTTTACTTTGTTTTGCCTGATTGCCCTGGCCAGGACTTAGAATACTATGTTGGATAGGAGTGGTGAGAGGGCATCCTTGTCTTGTGCTGGTTTTCAAGAAAAATGCTTCCAGCTTTTGACTATTCAGTATGATGATAGCTCTTATTATTTTGAGGTATGTTCCTTTAATACCTGGTATATTGAGAATTTTTTAACATGAATGAATGTTGAATTTTATCAAAACCCTTTATTGAGATAATCATGTAGTTGTTATCTTTTGTTCTGTTTATGTGATGAATGCCATTTATTAATTTGCATATGTTGAGCCAACTTTGCATCCCAGGGATAGAGCCTACTTGATCATGGGTGGATATGCTTCTGGATTCAGTTTGCCAGTATTTTGTTGAGGATGTTTGCATCAGTGCTCATCAAGGATATTGGCCTGAAGTGTTTGTGTGTGTGTGTGTGTGTGTGTGTGTGTGTCCCCGTGTGTGTCTGTCCCTGCCAGGTTTCAGTATAAGAATAATGTTGACCTCATAGAATGAGTTAGGGAAGAGTCCCTCCTCAAGTTTATGGAATAGTTTCAGCAGGAATGCTGCCAGGTCTTCTTTGTACCTCTGATAGAATTCAGCTATGAATCTGTCTGGTCTTGGGCTTTTTTTGGTTGGTAGGTTATTACTGACTTAATTTCAGAACTTATTATTGGTCCATTCAGACTCAATTTCTTCCTGGATCAGTCTTAGAGGGTGTGTATGTGTCCAGACATTTATCCATTTCTTCTAGCTTTTCTAGTTTCTGTGTGTAAAGGTGTTCATAATATTCTCTGATGGTTATTTGTATTTCTCTGGGGTCAGTGGTAATATCCCCCTTGTCAATTCTGATTGTATTTGTTTGAATTTTCACTCTTCATTAGCCTATTTAGCAATCTATGTATTTCATTAATTTTTACAATAAAACCACTCCTAGATTCATTGATATTTTGAATGGGTTTTCATGTCTAATCTCCTTCAGTTTAACTCTCATTTTATTTCTTATTTTCTGATAGCTTTGGAATTTATTTGCTCTTTGTTCTCTAGTTCTTTTAGTTGTGATGTTAGGTTGTTCAGTTGAGATCTTTCTAGGTTTTTGATGTGGGCATTTAGTACTATAAATTTCTCTCTTCACACTGCCTTATCTATGTCTCAGAGATTCTAATATGTTGTCTCTTTGTTCTCAGTAGTTTCAAAGAACTTCTTGATTTCTGCCTTACTTTCATTATTTACCTAAGACTCATTCAGGAGCAGGTCGTCCAATTTCCATGTGATTGTATAGTTTTGAGTGAATATCTTAGTTGTGATTTCTAATTTCAGTATGCTGTGGTTCAAGAGAATATTTATGATTTCAGTTCATTTGCATTTGTTGAGGAGTGTTTTACTTCTGATTATATGATTGTTTTCAGAATATATGCCATGTGATGATGAGAAAAATGTATATTCTGTTGTTTTGTGTGGCAATTTCTGTGGATGTCTGTCAGGTTTATTTGATCCAGTGCTGACTTGAAGTCCTGAATATCTTTGTTGATTTTTTGTTTCAATGATCTGTTTAATATTGTAAGTGGAGTGTTAAAGTCTCTATTATTATGTGGAAGTTGAAGTCTTTTTGAAGGTCTCTAAGAACTTGCTTTACGCATCTCGGTGCCCTTGTGTTGGGTGTAATACTTTACCATCAGGTAATGCCCTTCTTTGTCTTTTTTGATCTTTGTTGGTTTAAAGTCTGTTTTGTTTGAAAATAAGATTGCAATTCCTGCTTTTTTGTTTTTGTTTTGCTTGGCAGATTTTTCTTCATCTTTTAATATTAAGCCCATGTGTGTCAATGCATGTGAGATGGGTCACTTGAAGATAGCATACCAATGGGTGTTGGTTCTTTATCCAGCTTGCCATTCTGCTTGTTTTAATTGGGACATTTGGCCCATTTACATTTAAGGTTAGTATTCATATGTGTGGGTTTGATCCTGTCATGTTGCTAACTGGTTATTTTACAGACTTGTTTATGTGGTTGCTTTATACTGCCACTGGTCTATGTACTTCAGTGCATTCTTATACTGGCTAGTAAAACAATCTTTCCTTTTCATATTCAGTGCTACCTTCAGGATCTCTTATAAGACAGGTCTGGTGGTAATGAAGTCCCTCAGCATTTGGCTTTATGAAAACAATCTTATTTCTCCTTTGCTTATGAGCTTGCTTTGGTCAGATATGAAATTCTGGGTTGGAATTTTTTAAGATTGTTGATTATTGGCTCCCAATCTCCTGATTTATAGGGTTTCTGCTGAGAGGTCTGCTGTTAGTCTGATAGGCTTCCCTTTGTAGATGACCTGACCTTTCTCTTTAGCTGCCTTTAGCATTTTTTATTTCATTCTGATCTTAAACAATCTAATGATTATGTGTCTTGGGGATGATCTTCTTGTGAAGTATCTTAACAGGGTTCTTTGCATTTCCTAATTTGAATGTTGACTTCTCTGGCTAGATTTGGCAGTGTTCTCATTGATGGTATCTTGAAACATGCTTTCTAAGTTGATTCAATTCTCTCCATCTCTTTCATGGACACTAATAAGTCATATACTTGGTCTTTTTATATAATTCTGTATTTCTCAAAGGTTTTTGTTCCTTTTCATTCTTTTTTCTTTATTCACGTCTGTTTTATTTCGGAAAGCCAGTCTTAAAGCTCTGAGATTCTTTCTTCTGGTTGGTCTATTCTGCTATTTATACATGTGATTGCATTATGAAATTCTTGTAGAGTATTTATTTAGCTTTATCAGGCTGGTTACAATCTTTTTTATACTGGCTATTTTGTCTGTCGGTGACTGCATTGTTTATCATAATTTTTAACCTCCTCAGATTAGGTTTCAATGTACTCCTGTAGTTCAGTGATATTTTTTCCTATCCATATTCTTAATTCTATTTCTGTCATTTTATCCATCTAAGCCTGGTACAGAACCCTTGCTGGAAAGGTGATATGGTCATTTGGATGACAGAAGGCACTCTGGCTTTTTCAGTTTTCAAGCTCATTGCACTGATTTTTATATTTGCAGGCTTATCTTCCTTCAATCTTTGAGGTTGCTTATCTGTGGATGGGTATTTTTTAATTATCTTACCTGATGACTGCTTCAGAGTTTGATTGTGGTATAAGGTGGATTTGGCTAACTTTCTTCATTTCTGGAAGATTTTAGGGTGCTAGTCCTTAGCTCCCAACTCCTTGATTGTGTGCTCCAACTCTGGGGGACTTGTATGGGGCCCCACTTTGATTCCTAAACTCTGGCTCCTTGAGTTTAGGAATCTACTGTGCTGTGGGGACTGAGGTGCTCCCAGATCACTGATCACTATACTCCAGTGAGTTCTGTCAGCCAAAGAATTTCATAGTGCACTGAAAGCAGGATCTACCCTCCTTTGCTTGTGCCAGCAGCAGTGACAGGGGCAGCTGTAACAGAGTGCTAGTGGGTGACAGAGTGCCTGTCTCCCTGTGGGCATTCACCACAGTTGTGGTGGCAGTACAGCTGGGGGGTGTCATGGGTGGGGTCCCCTGCTGACAGCTGTGTGTGTGGTCACAGTAGAAGTGACGTTGGCTGGGTGGGGGGATGTTGGTGAGTGCAGATCTGCTTGCCTTCTTTGGGCCCTACAAACAGTAGTGGTTGCTTAGGGCAGGGGAGGGTCTATTCTTCTCTGTGCAGTGTTAGCACAAAGTCAGGGCATTAGTAGGGTTGGGCCTGGCTGGCTCTGTGCCTACCAAAGATCCATCTGCAATGGTAGTCAGTGGTGTGGGGGGAGGAAGGAGAGGACTGTATCCCCGCACACAGCTCATGCAAGAAAAGCAAAACCTGTTGACACAGACATTTGCCAGCAAACTTCTGTGGGGGAGTTGTAGTGGGCCCATGGAGAGCTGCAGTCTGGGGGAAGAAATGTATAACTGGTGCCTGCCTGTAGGGGTCACCCAACTGGAGTTCTTCACTGGTCAGTCATGGTCCGTCAGTGCATAAGCTGTGGTAAGTGTCCCCAGAGTACCCAAGGCTATCCTGCAAGCAGGTGTGGCCAAGCTGGAGCCCTGGGAGAGGCTACAGACCAAGGAGTGCTCAGGTCTGACTGGCTCCATCTAATGGGCAAGGCCGTACTGCATAGTTTAGCACCAACAGTTTTCCTAGGGCAAAAGTTTCCGGTGAGAGCAAGTGGATCCTAGGGGAATGGCCATCTCTGGCCATGGTCTGCTACGGGCACTCCCACACCAAACCCTCTGTGTTCTACATCAGCTGGCTTGCTGCCCCTACCACTTCTCTAAGCAGCTCTCCCTGCCAACTCAAGTGTCCTTGATGGTCTAGAAGTCTGTTTCTGCTGGGGTTTCAGAGGCTCATGGTGAGAGAAGGTTACTCTTTGATGGTTCAACTCACCCATTCTCCCGGAGTCATTGAGGGCCAGGAATGAGTCTAGGTACACTGTAGCCTCATGTAGGGTTCCCAGCTTTCTCCCCCTTCAGCCAAGCTTCTGTGTCCTCTCTGTTCACTCTCAGTGCTTTCCCTCTGAAGATCTGTTAGGAGCATGACAGTCATCTAAGTCCCTTGGTGGGAGCTATCACCTGGCTATATCTAGTCAGCCATCTTGCCCTCCCCCTCCTAAACATGTTTAGATTTTTGAGGCCCCTAACTTCTAGAAGGGCTCTGGTAATTTAAATTTCCTTTTATATTCAAATTTACCCTTTGATTTACACTTTCTAAAGCCCTCAGTCAAAAGGCATATCGATTTGGGTAGCATAATTGACTATCAACACTGAATTTATAATTTTTGTTGAATTTAGCATTTGATGATCAGAAAGTTATTTTCAATTTTTACTTATACATGTTTTTGATTACTACTACAGTAATAATGTTTCATGTGTTTATTGATTATCACTATTTCACTTTTTGTAATTATCTATTCATGTATTCATATACTATTTCTGTTTATAGATACATAATTTTTCTTCCTGTGTTTCTATTTTTTATATTTACTTTTTTACTCAAATAAGTTATTAAATATGTTAACACTTTTTAACTCAATTGCACATATTTCTCAGAGTTTGTAATGTTTTCTAACTTTCTTGTTAATGTGTGTATATATATATATATATTTGTTTTGAGATGTAGTCTTGCTCTGTTGCCCAGGCTGGAGTACAATGGCATGATCTCAGCTCACTGCAACCTGCACTTGCCGAGTTCAAGCTATTCTCCTGCCTCAGACTTCCCAGCAGCTAAGATTATGGGTATGCACCACTATGACTGACTAATTTTTGTATTTTTAGTAGAGTCAGGGTTTTGGCATGTTGGCCAGGTTGGTCTCAAACTCCTGACCTCAGGTGATCCACCCACCTTGGTCTCCCAAACTGCTGGGATTACAGGCATGAACCACCACACTCAGCATATGCATGGGCATTGGAAGGTGTCATGTGTTCGTGTATATCTATTTATTCCATCATGATTTCTGCTGTTAATTGCATACTTAAAAATGTTTTCATCATTTCAGAATCATATAAATAATCCCCTACAATTATTATAATGTTTTCATATTTTATATTTAATCTTTTGATCTCTTGGGAAGTAATCCTGGCATGTGACATAGTGTAGGGGTCTACTCTGGTTTCTCTCCGCCCCAGTCTCCTTACCTGGTTCTTGCCTATCTAGCTATCTCTATTCATCTCCCTTCCTCTCTCTTGAATCATTACTCTCCAATCACATAGAGAGTAATTCTTACTCTTCCTTTACACTCCAAGTTGGTTTCTCTCTTATGGTTTTGACACTTGCTTCTCCTGCTTGATAAGGAATATGGCTTATTCCTTATCATGCTTTGTCTGTATCAAAGAAGTCTTCCTGAGCCCTCTATCTTAGCTACTGCTTTTCTATCAGTATGGGTCCCTTGACCTTATTAATAGTTTCTTTCTGGGATTTAACAGTATCCAAAATTGCTTGTCCATTTAATTGTATTGTATTTAACATCAGAGTATAGACTCCATGAAAACATGGGCTTGTCTGTCTGCTTTACCACAATTTCCGCAACATCAAGAATTGACCTGGCATATAGTACATATTCAACAAATATGTTCTTTGGGCAAATGAATAAATAGATTGGTCATGTATTATTAGCCAAGTAGTATGCTGGAAAAATAATGACATTAGCCGCTAACTTTTACTGAGTACTTATGCTTGATAGTTTGCCTGCTAGAAATTGCCTTTGCAAAAATTGTAGTAGTGAGAGAAATCTAACATCCCTGATTCTATCTGGTTTCTAATTTCACAAGCTAAC
Source organism: Ateles fusciceps (assembly GCA_036589455.1). Lineage (NCBI taxonomy): Eukaryota > Metazoa > Chordata > Mammalia > Primates > Atelidae > Ateles > Ateles fusciceps. The sequence goes on along the minus strand of JAZHEH010000681.1, from coordinate 555,880 downwards.
TGCCTTTGTTCATTCCTGGGCATAAGCCAGGCTAACTATTGGAGAAATTTAAATTATAGTTTAACTTTAAAGCAAGGATAATGATAGTCACCTTCCAAAACTAAACCCCTCTTTGTTTGGGGACCAAAACTGCCTTTGTAAAGCTAATGAAAGTCCTCAAGATTAAAATTATGGGAAGGGTCTGAATTCTGCTAAGATATAGGCTTAATTAAATGATAAACAGCCATTGCTTCCTAGGTTTCCTTTTTACAGTTGCTGCTCAGGAGTCACATAGTCAGAAGTCAAAAGATTATAACTATTCCAATTGCTCCCATAGACAACATCACTATTGTAAAACCTAGACTGGTCTTTGAGATATTTTTCAGACTTTTGCATTCTGGCAGAACAGCTGATGCCACCCAGACCCATGACCCATACCACAAAATTGACTCGATTAGTCCTGTGAGCCCTACCTGGAAACTGACTCAGCGCATGAAGACAGTTAATTTCATAGTTTAGAAATCCCTATGATTTCATCTATAACCAATCAGCAGCACTTGTTCCCTAGCCCCCTGGCCTACCAAATTAGCCTTAAAAATTCTAACTTCTGAGTTCTCAGGAGGCAGATTTGAGCAATATCTCCTGTCTTCCTCTCTTGATGCTCCGTGGTTATTAAGCTCTTTCTCCACTGCAACACCTACTATCTTAGTGTATTGGGTTTTTCTGTGCAGCAGGCAAGAACTTAATGAACTGTAATATGCTTGCTTGGTATTTTGTGAATATTATTTTATATAATCCACCAAACAAGATTTGCCAATTGAGGACTTAATGAACTTTATTACTGCAAACAGCTCTTAATAATAATAGATGCTATTATATCCCTCACTTATAGGTAGAAAGCAGAAGCATTGAGAGTTTAAGTAAATGTGTTAAGATCAAATAGCTAGTAAGGAAGAATGCTGTAGCTTTATAATATGTTTTACATATTTACCTGCCCAATTCTCCTGGAAAAATGTTTTGCATTCATTTTAATTAGTTTATTCTACCAAGTAAACTTTTAGATCTTCCTTTTAGTTTCTTTCTGACTAATCTTACTGATCTTTTGATTAGAATTGAATTAAAACTTTCCTTAATTTGGAAAGAGCTTCATCTTTTCAAAATTGAGTCATTCTCTTCCAGGAAGATTGCCTCTCTTTTTCTGTATTCCTTTATTATTGTAAACTTTATGGAATATTTTATAGCTTTTTTTTTTATAGGTACTGCATATTTTAAAAATATTAAGTTTACACTGAGCTACTTCTTTTGCCTGCTGTTCCATATAAGACGTTTGTTACATTGTTTAATTATTGTTGCAAATTCTTTATATGCAAAGCTATTTTTTAAAAAAAGAATAGATAGTTGTTTCAGAGTCATCATGTGCTTTATTGGCATCTTCATACAAAAGTGCTCAGTGCCCAAGCAGATGGGTAAAAACAAATATCAAAGCCAGAAAACTATCAATAAAGTGATTTTGCAGCAGGGCAGTCCTGGGCTCAAGTCCTAATTCTTGGATCTGAATAAATTACTTAGATTCTCTGAACTTAATTTCATCTGTAAAGTGAGTGTAATGATAGGTTTTACACGTAAGGTTGTTGTAAGGATAAGCTAGGTAATGATGTCAAACATTTAGTGCATTGACATATACTAAATGTTTAATTAAGGTTGGCTATTATTAATAGGACTACTGAACTATAGGTAATTTGCAAATATTTTTCTCCAGGTTTTAAGCTATGGAAAGAGTATCATATTGTGATATTTTATGCTCTTTGGTCAGGGATGGTGCAGAGAATCCTAAAGGAGAAGCCAGTGATTGTAGAGTGACTTTTACTGTCATGTCTTTGAATATAAAGTCAGAAGGAAATCTAGGGTTTTATTTTTATTTTCTGTATTTATAATCAAAATGTGGACACACAACACACAGTCATCAGTAAGTAACCATATTAGGGTTATCTGGAGGGACAGAACTAATAGGATATATGTTTATATGAAAGGGAGTTTTTTAAGGAGAATTGACTCACATAATTACAAAGTGAAGTTGCATGATAGGTCATCTACAAGCTGAGGAACCAGGAAGCCAGTCTAAGTCCCAAAACCTCAAAAGTAGGGAAGCTGACAGTATAGCCTTCAGTCTGTGCCAAAGGCCTGAGAGGCCCTGGCAAACCACTGGTCTAAGTCCAAGAGTCCAAAAGCCAAAGATCTTGGAGTCTAATGTTTCAGGGCAGGAAGCATCCAGCATGGGAGAAAGATGAAGGCCAGAAGACTAAGCAGGTCAACTTCTTTCACCTTCTTCCTGCTTTTCTAGCCACACTGACAACCGATAGGATGGTGCCCACCAGCATTGTGGGTGGGTCTTCCTCTCCCAGTCTACTGACTCAAATGTTAATCTCTTCTGGCAACACCCAGAAACAACAAATACTCCCAGAAACAATACTTTTCATCCTTCAATCCAAACAAATTGACACTTAGTATTAACCATCACAGTAACTTTTTAGAAAGTATGATATGGCAAGATTTTTTCATCCCATAAAATTCCTTCCCTCCCTCCTTCCTTCCTGCTTGCCCCATTCCTTATTCCTTCCTCTTTTTCTTTCTTTCTATTCTTTTCTTTTCTTTTTTTTTAGGTTTAGAGATGAGTTCTTGCTATGTTACCCAGGCTGGTCTCAAACACTTGGCCTCAGTGATTTGCACATCTCCACCTCCCAAAGTGCTGGAATTACAGGCATGAGCCACTGCACTCAGCCTCATCCCATAAAATATCTATTGCTCTCTTGTAGACCCTCTCTTCTTTATGGTGATTATCCCCCATCTCCTTACCTACTCTGAGAAATGTACACACGCATTGTTCTACAAACATAGATCCTCATAAAGGAAATAAGATACAAGAAAAATTTATTAAATTTAAATCTGACACAGTTCCATCTCTCTGGGTATGTCTTACCTCTTTTTAAACCTCTGACGCTTTGATCATAAACATATACTGTTGTAGGGGAGGGATACGGTTGTGGTTAGATTATAGTTAATTCAGTCCTTACTAAAAACTCTTTCTGCTGCTTTTCATCTCTTTGTTGTTGCTTTTGTTTCATTTTTTCCTATATAAAATGGGTCAGCTCAGCTCTTTCTCTTCATAAATACTAGGCCATGGCCATAATTTAATCTTTGAAACTTGAAGCCATTTTGTCATCTGAGAGGATCCTCTCCAATATGTATTCCTTAATACATGCAGGCACACCTTAGAGTTAGAGAAGGTGGAAAGGTAGGGCTAAGATATTTGTGATGATGAAGACTTGAAGAGGCCTGAAATACGTTGAGTGGATCCTAGTGAACTGAAAGTCATCCTAGTGCTGTGAAACAAACACATGATTTGGAATCAGATACTCCTGGGTATGAATTCTGCCTCTAGCACTTACAAGCTTACCTTAAACAATGTAACCTTCCTGAGCCTTAATTTCTACAGCTATTATTTGGAGATAAGAATACCCACCAGAGTATTCGTCATGGGGATTAAGCCAGATTATGTATGTAAAATGCTTGACCTGGCACCTGACCCATGTGATTTCAAAGACATTACAACACTCATGATTATTATAGTCACCCATGTCAGGTGCAGGGAAGAAAGCAATCAGGTTGTGATGAGGTGTAATCTGGCTAGTTTAAAATTTGCTCTGTAGTCGAGCTATTTTCCTTAGAAGGAGATGCATCTCACCAAACTGAATCTACAGTGTGTGAAGAAGGCAAGGTGACTTTCAGCCTTCCTATACTCTGGTGGCTTTGCTTGCAAATGGTGGCTGGTAATGTTTTCCAGATTTTACTGGCACACTGTCATTTGATGGTTTCTTAATAATTTTCCATTTCTTCAATGTGTGAAATAATAAACTATAGCTATTTTGTTGGTCCATGGCAGGCCTATCTGTGATGTTGAGTAACTGCTTGGCACCCAGAAAAGATTGCCTTCTATATTTAAACATGTTTATCAATCATGCCTTCCAGACACCATCTGCCCAAGGAAGGCCACAACAAGTGGAGGTCCAGAGAAGAATGACTTTGGGAGGAAGCCTTTCCCAGGAGCATAGAACAGAACCCATTTGGCTCTAATGATTGTTCAAGGTGGACGAGGAGAGGGGGAAGGGAAAATGTGTGATCAGATAAAACCCTTACCTGCTTATTAATTGAACAAGGCAGGTGCCAGGCTGCTCTGAATTCTGCTGGCAGGCTGCAGAATTTGCTATTTCCCCCTGTTAATAAGTCCTTCAGTGCAGCAGACATCTCTAGCAAGCTTTATAGCAAGAAATAATAAAAAATTCCAATTAATATGAACCCTGAGGTTAACTTTAAAATTTCCTTATCCCGTTCTAAAAGTGGAGGGTTGAAAGCAAAGATAAGAAAAGGAAAAAAACAAAAGTAGAAAATTGAGCCCACTGACATTATGCATTAATTCAAGAGAACATTTTTTTCTGTTTTTTTCCTGAACATCAGGTTTTTTTTTTTTTTTTTCTGAATTCCTTAGCCTGGTATTCAAGGTCACTTTCATATCTGCATGCCCTACCTGGGACATGGCCTCTGTAGTGTTGGTACCAGTTACACCTGAGCCCCCAGAGTGAGGCTGGTGGGGCAGCGGGGGCAGTGGGGGGCATGTGTTGGAGGCTTACTTCCTATTTCTCTATAATACTTTTCGTATTTATCCTCATGGATATTCTCATTTCTATTTATCATCTAAGACCCAAAGAAGGTTTGGGAAATTTGCCCAAGAAATACAGTTAGTGAGTGACTGAAGTAGGACTTATTCCTACTCACATCCTATTTGCTTTCTCGTCTCCTTTCTCCTGCTTATCTGAAAGGTTCTTGAGGGCCAGGTTAGCTATGTACATAAGATTTACTGCTTTTTATTTATTAAAAATATTATGCACACCAGGCAGAACTTTTAGTAATAAAGAAAAGCCAAAGAAATTAAACGTTCATATACTTTTCACCAATATTTGGTTTATATGCTTTCATTCATTTGGGGCTGTGTGTGTGTATGTGTGTGTGTGTGTGTGTGTGTACACATAATTAAACCATCTGGAAACTTACATAATTGTTAAGAGTATGTTTACTTGATTCAGACAGATCTTGACCTGGGTCTGAATTTCTTACTGTAGTGTTACATTGGGTACATTGACTCTCAGTTTTCTTATCTGGGGAAGTAATAGTCTTTCCCACTTTGCGTTTCTTTTCTTATGAAGTAGGAATAATGATACCTATTTCGTTATTACTTTCCAAGAATTAAACCAAATTGTCTATTTAAAGCACATAACACTGGGCCCAGTTGATTAGATACTGTTATAATAACAACAATGATTATTGCAGTTATTATAATTATCAAGAATATTTTCCTTGTTAATAAGTATTCTCTGCAATAGTATTTCTCAATGTTTGGTTCATTATTGTCCCACAAAAGGAGTTGTCTTAAACATTTTTTACCGAATTGCTTCCTCCATGAAAATTTAATAACACAGATACATTGTATATCTGCTTATGTACTTATTTATATCTGTGCTTTTTATATAGAAAGAGCAAGATTTGTTTTTATTTTTACTCCACCAAAACATCGATGTTAGCCTCCATTGAGAATGAATGTGGTATAACATGATTTATAACAGTTACAGGATATTCTGTTAAATAGATAAGCTGTAATTTAGATAATCAAGACTATTATTTGAATCTTTGGATTGTTTAAAATGTTTCACTATTTTTAGCTACATTGTAATTAACATTGTACATAATGTATTTGCAGATACAAATATATGTTTGTATATGTATATGCTTTTTCTTAGGATAAATTCCTCAAAATAAAAATCTTGATCAAAGGTTACGGATTTTTAAAGTTATTTTTGATACATTTTGTTAAACTACTCTTTAGAAGTGTTGATACAAAACTACACTTTAACGAGCAATATCTGAATGTGCCTATTTCACTAAATCTTATCTAAATGGATTGTTAAAATGTATAAAGTTTTATAATTTCTACAAATGTTGGGGAAGTTTAGTTTTGAATCTAATTGCATCTCTACTGTACCTGATGCCGGTCTAACCTCATGGCATGGCTCACATGACCTGTCAGGGTTCAACTCCAGGCTTTCTTTATTCCCTATGCGACCCTTCACACCCCAGCATGATGAATACAATGCAGCTCCTGATCCAATCTACCTGTTTCATTCCTTTCATGTTCTTGTGTGTTCTACTCAGTGGTGGGTTATCAAGGTTAGACACAAAGAGTCCTAACTGATTCAATAAAAACAGCCACATTTCTGTCCAGTGGCACTTCCACTTTCAATTTGGATTCCAGTTCCAATTCAGATGTATTTCTAAAGCCACAAAGAACAAAATGTAATACTTACCATTGACACAGCTCTGAAACTAGATTAAAAAAAGACATGGAGTAAAAGACTGTACAGTGATAAAAAACAATTTTCTATCAAGTTCAGTGTTGATTTGGGAGGGGCATTTGTTCATACATCAAATGGACATTGTGCAGGTAAGCACATAGTAGGTCTAGTTTCTGCAAATATGATAATAGACTTAGTAAATGCTGTCACATTCATAGAGATTGAAAAATCATATAGTAGCAACAACCCCAACTCAAGAAAGTAACAGCAGCTTAGGCTGGCAAATAAAAAGAACAGAGTGGAACAGAAAAATGTGAATCATGCAAGAAAAAAAATCGAAACTGCACTAAAACGTTGGTCTGCTAAGCATTTTCACTAGCTCCTTAGAGAAGAGAGAAGTTGAAGTTTATGACAGGATCACACTGTAAATCTTGTAGCTTGTTTTATTAGTTTTTCTTTTTCAGCTCTCTAGTAAAATGTAGGTCATTCTTATTTCACAGTGAGAACATAGTCATGCTTAACAAAACCTTTTGTGGACTTCATAAATCTCTGAATTAAATAACTTTTTCTTTCTTTCTTTTTTTTTTTTAAATAACTTTTTCATGTGATTTTATACTTAGCTACCTGAAGTACTGGGAGTACTGACCTGACAATCTGATAGTGAAGATTCTGGTGCTCAGTGAGCCAAATCAGAAAGTAGTCCCTCACGTACACATGGTCTTAAGGAGGCTCATTTTATGCTGAGAGTGTTATGTGTTGTGTAGGCAGAAGCTTTGAATGTCTACATGTGTTTTGGCTGGGCTCTTCTTAATCGTCTTTGCTTACAAGACGTCCCTCAATCTCCCAATCCAATTCAGCTGTCCTCTATTTGATGTTTTAAAACACCTTCAAACATACCTATCCTAACACTGATTTCTTATTTTATGACTACCATTTTAATTCTCCCTTTTATCAGCTAGACTGGGGCTTTCCTGAAATGTTAACTATATTATTATTTCTCTATCACAAACCTATAGTATCATCTAAACCCTGTAGTTGTTCAATGTAGATTTTTATAAAAGAAGTAAGGAAGGAAAGAATAAGCGGAAAAAAGAAAGAAAAGGTAGATTCTGGGGCAGATATTCAATCTGGTATGAAATCCTTCTAAACCTGTAGCTCTGACTTAGGTCAATGATGCTGAAAACTCATTGTGACTCTCAGCCACCAATATCTTCTACTTGCCAAAGCAGAAAAGGATATCAACAGATTTTAGAAATCTTCCTTATATTGCATTTGCTTGTTTCCTTAAAAAAAAACATTTATTGTACAGTTATTGCATTGCAGATATAGGGCTCTAGATGCTGTGATACCACCATCTGCAGCTTACCTTACAATAATCCTATAAGGTAAGTAGCATTGTCCTCATTTTACCTAAGAGAATGAAGGTTTATAGAAGATAAAGAACTAGCCCAAGTGCACAAGACTGTTAAGTGTGATAGTTGAAATATAAGTCTCCCCTTGTCCTGATTTGTGAGTCTACTTAACTACCAAACCTGTGATTCTATTTTTAGTCACACAGACATTCCATTCAATCAGTGTTTCAGTGAGCTTCTTAAAAAAGGGCTTTGGGAGCATCAAACCTACATGACTTACAGGAAGACATCATCATTATCACCTTTATGACTCTCTGTGTGGCTGCACATGGCTCTTAAATTCTTTGACTTCAGAGAAGAAATATGTGAAATATTATCTGAGCTTTTGTGTCTGAAACTGATAAATGAGAGAGAAAGTCTCAGTCGGGAGGGAAAGAGAGAGCTAAGGGAGGAAATAGACTTTATACTTCACTTTTCTCTTTGGAAACATTTACTTAAAATGAGCTTAAAAATTCCTTTCCTGTCTTTTCCTTTAGCTGCATTTATAGTAGAGAAATCAATTATTGTTGTGAATAAGTGAGTCAGTGGTTAGGGGCCAGGAGAGTTTGGATCATTGCAGTAGAAGACCTCCTGGCCCCTGAGAAGAGTCCACCCAAACTGCAAGTAGAGAACTCTGTCTCTTTCTCTTGTTCTCAGCAGGAATTCTCCTGTCCTCAACATTTTTCTGCTTTATGAGATCACAGATGTGAGGGTCAGATACTTCAAGACCCTGTGTTCTGCAGAAAGGTACTGCATTTTTCCTTTACTGCCAGATACCTTTGTGGATAGATACATTTTCTCTTGTACTTTTAATGGAAATTCTGCAGGAAAATGTAATAGAATATATTTAGTCTGCCCTTGGTTGGTATTCAATATATCATTTTATCATTTCATTTTTAAGGATGATAAAATTGACTTAACCTTTCTGTTTTTCCTAGAAGCTACTTTGTGTATATAATATGGGTAGTTTCTCCATTGGGGGGGGGGGGTTTGATGAGCAAAGGAATAGAATTCTAAGATATGAGTTTTAGAGATCCTCTTTTTTCACTCTATTTTTACATACAGGTCTTTGCAGGCAAAGCCTACGTTCAGATCTGAACCTCTCACTACCACTTACACAGGGGCATTCCACATCCAGTGATTACAGTTTAAAGAATTCAATTTGAAATGAAAATTTGTTCAAAAAATTTAAAATGATTTGGCAACTAGAGAAAGTTTACATATTTATGTTGGAGGGGTGGGTGGTTTGTAAAAGAGATTGTTTTGTTTTGTAGTATGCAAAGTTCAGTTTCTCCAGATGTGGTTGGAGCTTCTGTAACTATCTTTAAGTTTTCTCAAATTTTATATTATGTATGTTATTTTTATTATAAATTATAAAAGAAATTATAATTTTCAAATGTAAGAGGAAAAGTAATATAAAATGGAGGCTTCGATGTCATGAAAAGATTTAGCATTATATCAAAGCTTGTTTTTATTCAGCAGAGAACGAGACGGACAACTGTGTGTAACTCAGCATTTTGGTCTAATGGCAAAACTTGGTAATAAGTTTTCTGTTGTTGCCTGTGAAAGCTTTGATGCCTTGCTATTTTCCTCAAGGGGTAGTAACACCCAGTAGTAGGAAATAGATAAAAATCCTGGTTTGAAAAAAAAATCTTCACACTGGAACAAATTAACAATTAATTCAATTCAGAAAATCACGTTAAAACAACATTAGAAATGTGCCTCAACCAAGTAAGGTCTAAGAAGGTCAAAGCATGACACATTATCTTCTGCTAATTTGTGAATGCAAAATTCCTCGGGCACAGAGGGACATTTCTACCGCCCGGTGAAATACTTTCTGGGCTTGAGTGTAGCATAGAGTCACATGATTAGGTTTGAGTTTCTGATTTTTAGGTGACCCTTGTAACATTATGTTGGTGGTCGATTTAGACTCTGTTTTCATTCACAAGAGGGTGTGTGTGTGTGTGTGTGTGCGCGTGTGCATGCACACACACATGCATGGCTGTGTTTTCTACAGATGTTCATGTTCAGAGGCATTTTTGATGTTTCATTTTCAGTTGTGATAGCTAAGTTGACGTTGTTTTGTCCTGCTGACCCAGAGGTTGGCATTGCCCCAAAAGCAGAGGCAGGGGAATTCCCACAAGGGAGTGCCCCAACCATCTTGATAGGGTGCTTACTGGGATTCCAGACAGAGAAGTGCAGAGCCCCAGGTTGATTTATCAGAGGAACTTAGGCACAGAATGCTGCTGCATGTCCTTGCAATGTACAGTGACAGAACAGGAATGTTCTACCATGGTATCCCTGATGTCAGCGGATATGAAAGGTTAAGAAGTTTGGCTCAGGGTCAGGGCCAGTTTCTTTCAGTGTTTTGGGCAACAACCTGGATGCCTTTATGAGTGCCTGGGAATGTTCAAGGCCCTGGTTTGAGCTCAAGCCTGCTGGGAAACACCTGCAGCTGGCTGGGCACTTTGTGATTTTTCAGTCATGATGTAGAAAGAAAGCAGGGAGTATTAGGGGACCCTACAGATATGACCAGGAAGACTGCTTTAGTGAAATTTTAGTGGAATATAAAAAAACTCAACTCACAACCAAGGAACCTTGAAATGACCTGGGAAACGTGTGTTTAAAAAATTGTATAAAAGGAAGAAAACTGCAAATTTTAATTCAGAGGCTATGTTGAAGGATAGACTTTTATGTTCACATATCTCCTAGGAGATTGTATGATGGTTTAACTATATGAGAATGAAGATAATATTTTCTTTTCTTAAGAGAAGAACTATGACACTGTAGACCACCTTGTGAATCTTAAAAGCAAAACAGAAAATATATTCTCTTAAAGAACCATTTGTAGTTAGAGATTTGTTTTCTAAAATATTAACTTATTTAAAAATTCTATTTGTAATAGAATTTCTATTATATGAGGAATAAATATGTGTTCTCAGATTCTTAGTTGGAATATGAAAATGTAAATGGTAAATTATATACTTTTATGAAAGAAAATTCTGAGAAGTCAGGTGAAGTTACCCAAACAAATTAGAAAAAAAAAAGTTATTGTAGGGCTGGGAACAAAATTAAAGTTTTGAATTAACCCTACTGGGGATGGCTTGAAATATGTTGTTGCTTTTTCTGTGCTAGTCTGTAGGGTCTGTATATAACAGTCCTACAAAATCGGCTGTGTAATGCTGACAGGAGCGAATAATTCAATCCCATCAAATATGACATACATAGACTTCGATAAAAATTAGCAGTTCTTTAACATCTGCCATTAACTTTGCACCATGATAAATGTTGGAAAGGCAATAAAAGGAAGAATGAAGCTTCACATTTGCCTTTATGTAATTTATAATCTAGGAAATGAGAGAAAGGAACTGACTTATATTGGGTAATATTCAGCAGACTGAAGATGTCTATATTCTTATTCCTAGAACCTGTAAATAGGTTGCATGGTAAAAGTGACTTTGCAGATGTTGATTAAGCTATGGGTCTTGAGTTGGGAAGTTTGTACTGGAATATTGAGGAAAGCTCAAATATGATCACAGAGTCCTTATCAATGAAAGAGGGAGACAGGAGAGTCAGAGGAGATGTGACTACAGAAGCAAGGTTTGCAGTAATGTGGGACTGTGAGCCAGGGAATGTGGGCAACCTCAGGATGATGGATAAGAAAGGAAAAGGGATTCTTCCCCAGAGCTTCCAGAATGAGCATAGGCCTGCCTGCCCATTTAAACCTCTTATCCTCAGAACTATAAGATAGTAAGTTTGTGTTATTTTGAGCCACCACATGTGAGGTCACAGCTGTTAATTGTTACAGCACCAATAGTTAATTAATTACTATTATATATCAACTACATTTCCCATTAATACTATGTAAAGGTATCCCTTCGAAGAAACTCAAACTGTACACAGGAGTAAAAATTTCTGCAAGCCATACATCTACTAGACAGCAAAGCAAAAAAATTAAACTCTAGTAACAAATTCTGAACTATCCCCAAATGGAGACTACTGAATTAAGGAAAAATACTTATTAAAGATATCATTACATGCTAAATTACATTACAAAGGCAGAGAAGTTAGGTAAAGGAAAGTGACTTTAGGTTGGAAAATTGTTCTGGATGTTCCATAAAAGAGGTTGTTTTTAGTTAAGTCTAGAGGGGGTGGCAAAACCTCACTAGGCAGAGAGGGAGAACAGGAGAAACTAATATGTAAAAGTAAATATGGCCAAGAAGTGAGTGGGCAGTAAGATGATTAACTGGATAGTGAAATATAAATTATATCCTGGGGAGTAATAGGTAGATCATACGTATGGAGAGTGATTTCAGTTTGTAAAAAAATGTCAAGTCCAAATCCTAAATTTTTATTTGATTTGCAAGACAGTAAAAGGTAATGAATGGATCTGAGTTGTTCACAAAAAGTTTGTTTATTTCCAATTATCATTTTATCTTTAAAAAGGGCTTATAACTTTTAAGGCATCATGATATTGAAGACTGTCCTCTAGCAACCTGTAAGAAAGACTGAAATCTGGAAAACTGAGGGCTGTTAAAGTAATACAACTGTGATATGGTGAGGGCCTGAGTGAGGGTGGAGCCAGGGGGGAATTTAGGTTCCCTAAATGTTTATGAATATCATTTTGAAGAACTAACAATAGATACATCAGAGATGAGTAGATAGTTTTGAGTCTAATTTCCCAAGCAAAGAGTTGGATCAATGAAAAAGTTATGGAGATGAATATGGGGAAAGGGTCAGGAAAAACTAATGAGTTCGATTTCGAAAATGTTGTCTTTGATGTTGACAAAGCATGTGAATGAACATATTCACTAGGCATCTTTAAAAAAAAATAAGAAGTTTTGGGAGTCGGGCTAAAGGATATAAATGGAGGTGTGGTTTGGAAGGTCATAGTCTACCCTGAACTGGCATTTCTAGGACAAAACTGTAAGGAGACAAGGAAATAAAACAATGCATTGAGAACTGGAGAACTGTACAGTTTAGGTGTAGGACAAAAAAAGAGTGACACACAGAGGTGCTGATTGAGATGAAGAGGAAGAATCGGATTATGTGTAGGATAGACACCAAGGTATGGGGGATTTCAAAAACGATGGGTAAAGTAGCACTGTCAAATACAGCAAAAACTTCGCAGCAAATCAGCCTGATAAAGGCCACTGGGTTCTGGGATTCTACAACAGAAGAGTTGATGGTGAACCTTGAAAGGGAAATATAACTGGGTTGGAAACAGTACAGTGGATTAAGGAGCATAGGAGGGATTTGAGAAAATTACCATAATTTACTCGCTTTGCAAGTAAAAAGACAAGAGTAGTAGAGAAGGTGATAGAGTTAATTTCTAATAACTTCTCTTTCTCTCCCCCTTGCCTCTCTTTACATGTGTGTATGTGTGTTTATATATACACAAACAAATGTATTTGTGTGCATATATTGATATGTTTGCAGGTGTTTGTGTATATGTGTATACACACACATACCTATGTATATATACATAAATGCATATAGACACACATATTTCAAAGAGCAATTAGGAGCTGTAAGAGAAGCTGGAGGGAAGAGGTAACTAGAAATGAGGTTTAATAACAATACAAACAACAAAAATGTCTGTTATAGTATGAGTACATATTCCTAAGGAACTTTTGGGAGCCAGAAGGAAATCTGTTACTTTTTTCTCTTGTCTTTACTACATTTTCCAAGGATAAGAACTTAGTATTACAAGTCTTGGGGACTTCTGTGCCCTACACATTTAATGCTCATTTAAAAATTGTGGTCTATATGAATAAGTGAATTATGTTTATTTCAAATATTGCTTAAAAGAAATACAAAAGTATGTTCTCTGGAAAGGGAAAATAACCTTAACTTGTACTCATACCATTTTAAACAGAGTTTTGGAACCCAGGGGTTTCACAGAAACAATGTAGACCATTCACTGAGAAGTTGGAGAGCAATTTCAATCTAATAAAAAAGGTCCACAAGTGGGCCAGGAGTTCTCTGGTCAAAATATTTGTGTTTATGTTTCTCATCAAGACAATATACATGGACTCCTCTAGTTTCTCTTTCTGTTTGCCAACGTAAATTAATTCAACATTGCTTAAAAACATGTGTGCTATTCTCTAAAAAGGAAAGGAAAAGGAGTTGGGGGGTGAATTCAGAGGTGCATTTGTCAGATGCCTATTTGTGCTAGCATATTAAAAGATAGGCTATATAATTTAATCTTCACAACTCTGAGGCAAGTGTCTTTTTATTGTTGCAAAATATACATAACATAAAATTTAAAACTTTAACCATTTTAAGTGTATAATTCAGTAGCATTAATTATCACTATTATCTATTTCCAGAACTTTTTCATCATCCAAAACAGAAACTCGTTACCCATTAAGCAACTCCCCATTTCCACCTTTCCCTTCCTCCATCCCCTGGTTACCTCTATCTTATTTTCTGTCTCCATGAATTTTTCTACTCTAGTTAGCTTATATAGGTGGCATAGTACAATATTTGTCCCTTTATGTCTTGTTTTATTTGGCATAAAATTTTCAAGGTTAACTCATGTTATAGCATGTATCAAAATTTCATTCCTTTTTATGGCTGAGCAATATTCCACTGTATGTATATACCATGTTTTCTTCATCTGTTGATGGATATTTGGATTGTTGTCACCTTTTGGTTACTGTAAATAACGCTGCTATCAACATTAGCATACAAGTATTTGTTCAAATCCTTGCTGTCAATTCTTTTGGGTATATAACCAGTAGAATCATTGGAGGAAGGTATAATTTTCTCCATTTTTATCATAAAAAATGCAAAAATGTTAATTTTCCCAAAGCCACTGTATTAGTCTGTTCTCACAATGCTATTTATATAAAGAAATACCTGAAACTGGATAATTTACAAAGAGGTTTAGTTGGCTTATGGTTTTGCAGGCTATACAGGGAGCAGGTCTAAAGGAAGCCTCAGGAAACTTACATTCATGGCAGAAGGTGAAGGGGATGCAGGCATGTCTTACATGGGCAGAGCATGAGGAAGACAATGAAGCGAGAATGAAGAAAAACAACCGCATCTTGTGAGAACTCACTCACTATCACATGAACAGCAAGGGGAACATCTGCCCATATGATCCAATCACTTCTTCCAATATTGGGGATTACAGTTCACCATGAGATTGGGCAGGGACACAAATCTAAACCATATCAGCCACATTATAAGTAGCAAGGCTGGGATTAGAACCCAGCCAGATATGTCTGATTCTAAAACCTATGTGTTCTTTTTCCTAATATCATGTTGACTTATGAATTTTAATATAGTTTTACTCTATTATGAAAAACATTTGCTTTTCTACAAGATACTTTTACTATTCAAATGATCCAGAATGCACTGACATGAAAAAATAGATGTTGCTAAAGTAGTAGTTATTGACCTTGTTGTTGTTTTTATGTGTTCATATAACCAAAGTTAAGTAGAAAAACTGGAGAGCAACATTGCAGGCATTTGATTCTCTTGAGATTTACATAAATGGAAATTTACATTAGACTTGTTACCAGCCCATTCATAGTACTTCCCGATGGAAATTGCTTGACAATACTATTTATGTACATGTGTAAATAATTAAATCAGATTAACTTTAAATCCTATAATTGACATTTGCTTAGTGTTAATCACTGATTTTTTTTTTTTTTTTTTTTTTACGTGCAAGAAGACACAGACAAACCAAAACAAATGGTGGCAAATAAAACAGAAAAGGAAAAAAATAAGCAATAATTGCCCAAGAGATCAGTCAGACATCAAATTATATTGTTACATGCAACAGCACCTGCTCTCATGAGATGCATTTTTTCAAATACTCCTACAACCTTCCAGCAGTGACAGTGAGATGATGGGTGTCATACTTGTACAGTACATGTGCTAACTCTTAGAACAGAAAATAACATTCACTCCTACCCTTCTGAATTACGAGGAGTCAACCTTGGAAAACCCTCCCATAAAAGTAAACTTTCCATCTGCTCATCCTGAAATGCAGTGCTGCTGGAGGGCGTATTTCTCTCTACCAATCATTAGAAAAACATGTGTTTATTTTCTGAACAATAACCTCGGTGGAATATATATTTTTAAAATACATATTAGATGAACTTAATTCAGACAAATCCAACTGATGTGTATATAATAGAAAGTTGGGTTTTGATTGTAAAATTAATATCCCATTATACATTACTCATTTTTAAAATAATTCTGACCAACCTTTACAGTGATTATCTATTTTAATTTTATTACTTCCATTGTTTCCCAAGGGGCATAGGAAATTTAAGTGTCTTTGGCAATGTATCATATTACATTTATGGCTCAGTAATTGATAAGGCTTAAGGAAGATTTATCTCTAGCCACAGAAACTCTATTGCATACAAAAGTTGCTACTGCTCAATTTGAGATGCTACAGGGACAATTGTCAGTAGTTCACAAATTGTCAATTGCTTCACATTTTCTGTCTAGCTTGATTTCAAAGCTTCTTGTTCCTTATGGATTGTTCCGTAATAAGGCATTTTACTTGAGTGTATGTGCCCCAAATTCTGAGAAATCTTATTTCTCATTCTATCTGTAGAAACAAAAATTTGTCCTCAATAAACTTGGTTTTTGTCCATTTATTATGTTGTGTTCAGAGATAGTATCAGTTGATTCCATTTTACTTAGTCATATTTCTGATCTCCTGGTGATGAAATGTCTGGAATACTTAAGTACACTTACATAAAAAACACATATCATATCTTTTCCCATGAGGTGTGTTAAGTAAGGATCTTCACATTAAAAGTGAATTATATTCCCATGTTCACTTAATTTAACTTTCTCACAATAGTGGTTTGCATGTTACATATTTTATGTATCTCAGTATTTATAACTCTTTTTAAAATGGATTTTAGCTCATGAAACTGTTTATGTATATGTATAAAAAGTGGGTTTTTGCTTATGATTACTGCCTTTAAATATTTATCACAGAATAGGAATTATATGTAACATCATATTAGACACCAATTCTATAATACTTGCCTCCCAGTTGAATATACTTACTGAAAGTTAGGATGACCAAAGCGTGTCTGTTCTATGAGTTTAGGAATTTAAACATGACTAGGAGAGCCAAGTATGATATTTTAGATAACTGACATCATAGCTACTAACAATGATTAGCCTCAGGACTGATACTTCTGAAAATTTAAGGGTAAAACCTGTCATGTTTAAGTAATATATCAGTAGGAGAGAAAAATATTTTCCTAGAACAGAGTCTGTCTGCAAAATAGTTCAGGGACACTGCTTGAGTACTGAGGTTGGAGCAAGGTGATTTTGAGTGTCACACTCTGTAGGATCTTGCCTGTTTTGCCTTTGGTCTAGCTCCTCAGGAAACATGCTGATTTCCACTGCACAATAGGTAGCTGTGAGAAATGACAAGAACAAGGCAATTAACTAATTGACAACATCAAGGACATCATAAGAACCTGAAATAATAAAGCTTTCCTGTTTGAGATCTTATCAGTAATGACAATGTTAGGGGCAACTCTTTTCTTCCTTATGGTGAGAAGAATTGATTCCCATGGGGATGGGGATGGAACATCAGCAACTGCAGAAACCCTGGGCTTAGTGTAGGGGCCATAGAAGAGTGATTCTCTGAGAGGACAGCAAGCTCTAACACCCTGAAAGAAGTCAGCTGGTGCCATAAGGGGAGAACACAGAGGAGCTGACACCTTCTGAAGGTCGAGTGGAAAGTGGCAACTTTATCTTAAAAAGCCCGCTTTAGTCAGTCATCCTGGGCCCTATTAGTGGAAATCTTGGTCTTGGAAGGATTTGGGTACCAAAAATTATGTTGATGGAGACAGTAAAGCAGAAACTGTTATACCTTCTTTTGTGATATCCAATTATAGTTTCATAAGTATTTATATCTCTATCCTCGTATATATCTCTTATACCCCCTTTTCTGTTTGATATGCATTATTCATCTTAATTTGATAGTTAAAACTTTATCTCACTTTTGATAGTTGATGGGTTGCCATTTGGGTTGGTAGGTGGAATGCATTAATTTGGTTAGCATCTCTACAAGTTTTTCTTTTAAATTAACCAGGGTTATTCTGGAACAGAACATGTCAGCAATATTTGTTCTGTGTTTCTCCTTGATTCCCAGTGGACTATCTCATGTATATTATTTGCTTAGTTTATGATTTGACTTGAAGGCTCCTATGGAAATACTATTTAGATATAGGCATTTTCATTGCATTCTTTCCTCTTGGTTGAAAATATATATATATATATATTACACTTGACATATATATTTAATATATATATTTGATATATATATTTGACATATATATTTGATATATATATATTTGATATATATATTTGATATATTTATCTGAGATATATCTATCTGAGATATAGATATATCTCTCTCAGAGATATATATATAAGTTGATAATTATAACTGCTCAAACTACTGCACTTCCCTTGATTCACCAGCTAGTAAACTTTGTATGTGGAACTGTAACTTCCCTTATCTCCCAAGTTGCAAAATCTTGGGTATAAAATCTGAGGTTTCTAGGATTTAGGTTTCACTGATGTTATGATAAAAAAATTTTCTTTCAGGAGATCACCCAGAAGGGAAATGACCGTGATTGATTTCTGCGGCTCTCATGCACGCTCTCATGCAGCTAGCTGAAAAGTGGCATTTCAAAACATGAGTTTGAATGCACAAGGGGAAAATACAAGGGAGGAAAATTGACTGACTGGTTTTAGTTTTCAGCATTCCAAATCTTACTCCTCTGGTTTTAGGCAGTTCAGGCCGTCTTACGAAACAGACATAAAAAATATCATAGACTGGGTGGTGTAAACAAATTTATTTTTTCATAGTTCTGGAAGCTAGAAATCCAATATCAAGATGCCAGCATGGTCAATTTCTGCTGAGTTTTCTCTTCCTGGCTTGTAGACAGCTACTTTCTTGCTGTATTCTCACATGGATGATGGGGATGGTGGAGAAGACAAGCTCTTTGGTGTCTGTTCCTACAAAGACACTAATCTCATTTTTAGGGGGAAGCCTAATGATTTTCCAAAGGCCTCGTCTCCAAAACCATCATATTGGGGTTAAGGCTTTACCATACAAATTTTGGGAAGACACAATTCAGTCCATAGCACCTCTCTACAGTATTGAATGGCTGAAAACAATTATTCACTAAAGGTGTAGTAAGAGCTTAGGACTATGCTGGGTGCTATGGGAGCCACAAAGAAGGAAGATGACAAAGATAAGAACTTGATTTGATTATAATAAGTTAGATATCTCTTAGTAGGAAAACATAGATGTAGAGACATAATTCTCTTTCTAGGATTTTTCAAATGGCAGAGTGCTTTTGCGATTCTTCACTGGGAGGGAAAAGTTTAAGATACACAAGAAGAGTTGGTAGGAAAGTTAGAATAGTTCTTCCTTTAAGATACATCCTTTAAGATTGTTTGAAATGTTCAGAACATGAACCAGAACAGCCTAGAGAGGCCTAACAATCTTTTTTTTTTCCCTTCTTAAGTTTCTTAAGGGGTTTATGTAGCTGTGAAAACTTGAGTTTGAATGCCAGTAGCTTGAAATTGTATGTTCTTGTTAAGTTCAGATGGGACCATCACTTTGTCTGTAACAACATAAAACTGCTTAAATGAGGAATTAAACTAACTTGACCAGAAAGGAAAGGGACTATTAGTCATTTCACGCCTATAATGTAGAAGGCATTTTGTATACTATAGCTTATTTGATTCTCACAGCCACAGTTACAAAGTAGCCATCTTTATCCATATTTTATACAGAAAGGAAGACAGTAAACCTTAGGGAGATTAAATAACCTTCTTTTAACTAGTTTAAAATGCACTTACTCTGCTAATAAATGGTAGAAATAGAATTTTAGTCAGACCATTTTGACTCTGAAGCCCATAATCTTTTTTACTATTTCAAACTGTTTTTCTGAAATAACTACATTGAACTTGTGTTCAGTAACTGAATAGCTATTTAATTTTGCCTGTTTTCTTCTCAAACTCCTTTGCATCTTTATAGCATTTGATTTCCTTCTATATTTCTCATATTCTCCCATAATCAACATTAGATATTTAAACAGGGTGAAAAGATAAATGCTTATTTCTCCATTGTTCTACCAATTGATCCAAAGCAATTTGATTGAAAGGAATGAGAATGGTGTTTTCCCTAATATATTGCTTGAAGAATTATATTTTACAAGAAACATAAAAAGTATTATATGAAGATATGTATTTGGCCATAAGCTCTTATCAGGAATCCTGGTTTAAGTACAAACAGATTTGTACCTTGCATAATTTCCTATATCTTTAAAATGCTAATGCGCAGCGTATTTCCGAGAAAGTAAAATGAGCTGCAGTGTTTCATCAAATTATTTGCCCACAAAACTCTATTGTTACTCAATAACTATTAGCATCTTATAGAACGTAGAATACTCAAGTATAGTTTGAAGCAATGGCTTCTGGTAGTGAACGGCACCTGTTTCATTTCAGTGGTTATTCCAAGATCACTATGAAGTACATTTATCTTGTGAGTTAAAACTTAGAAGCCCAGAATGCATATGTGGGTGAGCTAGTTCTTTCATTGCAATTGGTAAAGCAGTTTGGAAAAGATGGTAAACAAACCACAGAAATACATGCACAAAATTCCTTTTGTCTGTGTAGTTCAGAGCAAGGTGAATTTAAGATTTAATTGCTCTGATGGAGCGTGAATGTGGGTATACTGGGGGTGTGGGTGGGTGGTATTCATTTTAGGCTACCATTATAAAAGTAGAACTTGGTTTTACTATTAGCACAATATGTGCCTTTGTAAACAGGACACAATCTGGAAACTTATTTCTGTATTAAATATACTCTTTCTGCAGCTCATTTTTAGAATTTTGAGCTTAGCTTCTCTGTGCTGTTATAGAGCAGGTTTAATTTGTGCCTACAAAAGGCAGTTCTCTTGGAGTCCAGGGGTATTATGGGGAAGTAATACAAGAACTGGTGCTGTTGGGAAGAGAGAAAAACTGATTGCCACAGATCACTCTCTCAAGCTCCCAACCATCTGGAGAGTGCCATATGGAGGAGGGAGAGTTCAGAAAGGACCATCACTTAAGTCATCAGAAACCAGTTTAGTCTCCATTGGACTAGATCTGATCATAAAGAGCTGACTACAGTTGTCTTCGTTCTGCCTGTAGAAATCATACAAGACAAGGTTAAAACAGCGGGTCCATCTTTTAGTAGCTATATGTCTGTTTTCAAATGATTCCATTTTCTCAAACCTTATATTAATCATCAGTAACCTGAGGCTAATACTCGTTTAATGAACTGATTGTTATTATTACAGGGAATAATGTATGTAAATCACCTACATTGTGCTTGCCTTGCTCATAGTTGATAAATAATGAGAGCTGCTTTTCTTTTATTCAGGCTTTTGGATGGGGTTGGAGAAAAAGAATTTGAAGAGTAGGACAAGAAGGAGCCTGGTAGAGTGAACATATGCTGGTGCTTTTCTATATTTGATACTGTTTTCATGTTTAGAAGACAAATCAGTTTTATATTCCAGACAAGAGATGGAAAATGCATTTAATTTTCGGTGACCTTTCTCTAGTTCTCATTCTCTTTTTCTTCTCTGAAGCCTTTTATAATAATGAATACTTTATTTTTCTTGAATTTCTTTCTTTGGCTCCCACAAAGCTCTCCCATCTTAGTTCTGCCTCATTATGTGACTGCACCACTTCCTCCAGTGTTTGAAAAATTTGCGTTCTGGTTATCCATCACTGCATAACAAACCACCTCCAAACTTCTTGGCTTAAAACAATGACAATCATTTTGTTTTTATCCCTCATGGTTCTGGAGGTTGATTGGCTCAGCCTAGTGGTTCTTACTTAGGTTCTCTCAAGCAGCAATCAGGAATGCTGGGCTAGAATAATCTGAAGGCTTATTCACTCATGTCTGGCTCCTGGGAAGAGGGAGGAGATGTGAATAGATAGGAACTGCAGAAACTGAAGCATCTTCCTCTAACTGTATGTTGTCCCTTTTCACAGTTTTTTAGTACAGCAACTTCAAGGTAGCCATGCTTTCTACATGGGGGCTTAGGACTTCAAAAGTGCAAGAGGGCAGAGAGAGAACCAACCTTTTATTACTTAACCTCAGAAGTCATGAATTATCACCTCTGAAACATTTTATTCATCAAGACAATCACAAAGGCCTGCTCAGGTTCAAGGGGAGGAGAAATAGACTCCACACTTGCTGGGGATGAGACAAGATTATTCAAGAACATGTGGAACAAGAAATATTTCTGTGGCCACATTGGGAAAATAAAACTCACCACAATCTGCTCTCTGGTTTCTTCATGCAAAATAGATTTGATTTGCTCTGTGTCCTAGTCCCCTAAAACATACCCTATCCTGATCATTTACCAGAGAAAGTCTCATTCCGTTTTGGCATGGGGCTCATGCTCAAAGACCAGGATCTTGGCATATAAGTAAGGTTTAGTGTAGACAAGGCTCTGTAGTGTGGTTCCTTGTGTACAACTTCTTGAGCAATCTCTTCTTGAACTAAGACCTTTACACTAAAGTGGCATGCTGTCTGTCTCTCTCCCACATGCAGCATGTAATGGTGGGACAGGTAAAATAATCACAGTAGACATTCCCATTTTAAAAAGGGAAAATCGAGGCACAGTAGTCATTGGTTCATAGTAATTCTGAAAAAGTATCTGGGTATATGTTGCCAGTTCCTTGGTTAAGGTTCAGTTGTACTGCCTAAGAATGACTTTTTCATAGCCCTTACCTTTACCTTTTCCATAAAATATAGTCTGTGTTTGCAGCTCAATAGTTTTGTCTGCCTGCTTTCTGCTTGTAGAAGTTCAAGAGTCCAAAGATCTCTTTAATTTGGTACTTTCTCTGTCCCTTTCAATCTAAGCTGATCTCATACCTTTAAAAACGGAGTGTTTTTTAAGTGTATCAATTTTATAATCCACTCCATTATATAAAAGCCACAACCACAGATCTCTTCAGTGTAATTCTTGTGCTACTTTGGACTTCCTATGTGACTATTGTGGGACAATGTGCTTCAGATTCTTAGAAGCCCGATGTGTAATAGAAAGGATCCATGAGACATGCCTTGCTATTCTTAGTAAATCTTTTGTCGGTTTGAGGTAACACCTTAAATTTTTTCTTGACAAAAGTTTTTACAGTCATATTCTTGGTTTTATCTTTAGATCATGTTTTCTTGATTGTATGCTAGACTTTTTCTCTGTCCTAAATTCATTTCTTAATTTAAGGGTTATTTTACCTCCAGAAAGGCTCAGAATGAAAATGTTTTCTTTATCTAGCAAGCCCTAGCTCCTTTATATTTAACCATTCTTTCTTTAGGTTATCTCTCTTCTCTTGCACTTTACTATATAGGCAGCTAGAAGAAGGGAGGCAGCAACTTCAGTGCTCTGTTTGGAGATCTACCTAGATCATTTAGTATGTTAGGTTAGTTTCCTAGTTTCCACATTATAGCAGGTTAGACACATTTCCTACTTGGCAGCTCAGACTCAAAGGTACACATGTTTCAAGGTAAGACCTATTCTTGGAAGTCATGCAGACTTACTTTTACTTTATTTTTTTTTTTGAGATGGAGTCTCACTCTGTCACCCAGGCTGGTGTGCAGTGGTGTGATCTTGCTAACTGCAACCTCTGTCTCCCAGGTTCAAGTGGTTCTCCTGCCTCAGCCTACCCCCGTAGCTGGGATTACAAGCACCTTCCACCATGCCTGACTAATTTTTTTTTGTATTTTTAGTAGAGACGAGCTTTTAGCATGTTGGCCGGGTTGATCTCAAACTCCTGACCTCAAATGATCTTCCTGCCTTGGCCTCCCAAAGTGCTGAGATTATAGGCATGAGCTACCACGCTGAGCTTCAGCCTTACTTATACATTTTATTTCTTTTGGTAGTCAAAAAGCCCACTCAGTTTAAAAAGGAAGAGAAATAGCTTCCAATTCTTGACGGAGGGAAGTGGCAAAGATCTAGAAAAACATGTTAGAGTAACATGTTGTGGCCATTTATGCAAAATGTAACACACTCTGAATATAGGTATTCCCAAAAGTTCTGTTTTATCCCCATTCTACTTTTCTTTACATAACTGTTCCTTGGTGATTCCATTTGCACTTAGGTCTTTAATCACTTTGTATATGACTCTCCAGAATCATCCTCATCATAATCAGCATCATTATCAAATGGCTAACACACTTTGAATACCAACAGTGATCCAACAAATGTACTAAGGGCTTTCTATGACCTGTCTTTGTATAGTTCCCACCACAAACCTATGACATTGTTTCTGTTTTATAGAGGAAGGTTAGGGGGTGAAGTAAGTTCAACGCAGCCATACAGTTATTATGTAGTGTTTTTTTTTTTTTTTTTAAATCTCTGATCTTTTACCTGTAAAGGCCACACCCTTAACTATTAGTTGAGGTTGTCTCCTAGGTTTATATCTCTGGTTCTGACTTTTGTCCAAGGAAAAGTGTTTGCTGGATAATGCCATCTTTTTAAATCTTCTCTATAGACAGGAAAGTAGGGAAGGGAGGAGGGCTACAGACCTGGCTGCTGTGTATCCAATGAGCTGAGATGGAGAAGGAAGCATTCCTCTCCTGGAACCATAGAATTCAAAGACAAGGCAGTGTTAGAACATGGTCATTCAGCAGAGCAGAGCAAACCAGAGAATCAGGCTCATATATCTTATAAGACAAAGAGTTTCTGGGACATGTTATCAGAGAGAATTGGAATCAAGCATTTTGTTAGGAGATTGTTGAGCTGCCAAGGTGGGAGAGAACTTGGGCAAAACATTGTCTTTTGGTAATAAGTATCCAAAGCTCAATTTAAATGCCTGGTCATGGGGTAGATACCATCATATTTCTCATTATTCCATTAATGTCACAAACACATTATCTTCTCCATTTAAGAGATTCCAAAAATATTACCACCAAAATAAAGAAGTGCCTTAAAAGTAATTTATGTGGGGTGGGCATAGTAGTTCATGCCTGTAATCCCAGCACTTCGGGAGGCCGAGGTGGGAGGATCACAAGGTCAAGAGATTGAGAGCATCCTGGCAAACATGGTGAAACCCTGTCTCTAGTAAAAATACAAAAATTAGCTGGGCATGGCTAGTGCCAACCTGTAGTGTCAGCTACTCAGGAGGCTGAGGCAGGAGAATCACTTGGACCCGGGAGAAGCCGGTTGCAGTGAGCTGAGATAGCACTACTGCACTCCAGCCTGGTGACAGAGCGAGACTCCTTCTCAAAAAAGAAAAAAAGTAATTTATGTGAAAACAATTTAGATGGTTTAGTTGACCAATGCTTCAGTGTGAATCTATAGTGACCTGTGACTGTGGAGTCATAGGTGTGTAACTTTGTTTTTTAAAATGCTGAGGTGAAAATAGATCGCCATAGAAAAGTCTGCCGCAAGGGAGGTGACAGGTCCATGCTGTTCTGAGTATCTACAACCACTGCTAGAGTAGGTACAGTGTTCCGATCAGGGCAGTCTCTTCGAGGTGCAGATTTCCTCTTCTTGGTTCTTCAATAGCTTGGCTGGGGAAGCCACTCAAAACTGGGTCAAGTTAACTACAGCTGAAGAAAGTAAAGCAATTTATCTGGCAGAAACCAGGATATGTGAATTTGTTTTCTACAGCTGCTACATCAAATATCACAAACTTAGTGGCTTAATATGAATATATTATTTTAAGTTATAGAGTTCAAAAGTGCAACACGTGTCTCACTGGCTGAAACTCTAGGTGTTGGCATGGCTGCGTTCCTTTCCAGATGCTCCAGGGGAGAATCCATTCTCTTTTCCAACTTCTAGCGGTGCCCACATTTCTTGGCTGTGCTCCCCCTTTAACACAAGCAATCATGCAGAAAGTCCTTCTCATGTAGCTTCTCCCTACAGGACGTTCTTCTGTAATTATACAACTTTAAGGATTTATTGGGCCTACTTAGACAATCTAGAATAATCTTTCTATTTTTTAAGGCCAGCTGATTAGCAACCTTAATTCCATCTATAATCTAAATTGCCCTTTGCTGTGTAATCTAACATATTTACAGTTTCCAGGGATTAAGACTTAGAGATATTTGGGTGGCATTATTTGTCTAGAAGAGTGATAGGATAAGGGTCTTTATACATGTGAATGTCTTTCTATCT
Organism: Ateles fusciceps; assembly: GCA_036589455.1. NCBI lineage: Eukaryota > Metazoa > Chordata > Mammalia > Primates > Atelidae > Ateles > Ateles fusciceps. The sequence goes on along the minus strand of JAZHEH010000681.1, from coordinate 529,919 downwards.
GGATGTCCTCAGTGAGCAAAAATAGGATTAGTGATTAGAAGCATCAGGGAGAAATGCTTACGATGTTTTGATTGTCTGCAGCATTTCACATTTCATATACCCCCCGTTTTTTTGAGACAGGGTCTCTGTCATCCAGACTGGAGTGCAATGGCGCGATCATGGTCCACTGCAGCCTCGACCTCCTTGGGCTCAGGTGATCCTCTGGAATAGCTGGGACCATAGATGTATGCCAGCACACCTGGCTAATTTTTTGTATATTTTATAGAGATAGGGTTTTGCCACATTACCCGGTCTGGCCTCAAACTCCTGGGCTCAAGTGGTCCTCTTGCCTGGGTTTCCCAAAGTGTTGGGATTACAGGCCTGAGACACCGCACTTGGCCATATTTCATATACTTCCTTTAGATTGTCATTAATTATCTTCTAGGAAAAAAAACTATCCCTTCCTAGATGAAGAGACTGGAGAAATGAAGAATCAGAAAGGTTGATGAACTTGCCCTTAGGAAGTGGTAGAACTGATTGTAAACTTGGGAATTAGTGTGTTTCCATCTCTGGAAGTAGCCAGTTTAGTTGGGGGCAGCTCTACGTCTAAATTTTGACTGCTAAGATGGTAAGATGGGAAAAGCATAAGCTTTTGAAGTCCCTGTATCTGAAAGTGGTTTGATCAGAGATTAGATACTCTAGATTGTTTGAAGGAATTTTTGGGTTTGGAGGGGATGCAGAGTTGAATAAAACTCAAATTTCTTTACTAGTGTGAAACTAATTCTTGCTGGAATTTTGTAGTAATCTTCTAAGTAATTTCCATACCTCAAGGCTCTTCCATCTGTAGTTCATATAAGAAATCTGTAATCATGGTATACAGAATATCTTCAGTTTAAATCTCAGGTGTTCTACTTACTAATCCTTAGGTCATTGGAATATTATTTACCTTCTCTTAGCTTTGGTATTCTCATCTCTAAAAGAGAGACGATGATAACCTTTTCAGGATAAAATGAAGTCTAAATGAGTAAATGTAAGTAAAATTCTTATAATGCCTGTCACACAGTAAGCACATAATAGGTTTTTTTAGTTCTTATTTGGATTATTTTTTACTCACAATAGACATCTCAAACACAGCTCCAATCATGTAATTTCCTTAAATATTAATCTTTAGTGCCCCCCCACTGCTAATGGAATAAAAAGCAAGATGCTTAAGCTTGACCTGAAGTGTCCTCTGGATACATCTTTCCATTGCCTGCAGAAGCATACAATCCAGACACGCTCATTTCCTTTGTATCTGAACATGTACATACCACTAATTTGCTTGTTTGGTGTTCTCTCATCACCATTCACTTATTTTAGAATGCTCTGATTCACATTTCCCAAATCCAAAACATTCCTTAATAACAAGCACAAAGAGTGCCTTCTTCATGATCTTTCTCTGGATCTCAACAAGAAGTGATTTCCCCATTTTGTTATAAAATGATTATATATACATATATGTAAGGTGATATTGATATATAGTAGTGTATCTATGTGCTTGCCACATATTCTCTCCTTACACATCATTTAGAACAGAACTTTATCTTAGTTACTATTTTATCTTTAATATGCTGTATATGTGTGGCTCAATCACTTAAAGCACATACCAAAAGTATTGAATTAAAGAATGAATGAAAGAAATGAAAATCTTTCACCTTTTTAGCTATTCTCAATTGCAGCATTTATATATGATTTCTTGCACTGAAATTAATAATAATTATGAATTTTCATACTTGGTTCTTTAGGCAGAAAAACTCAAAATGTAAGGTTCAGTAACTCAATAGATATTATTTAAATTCCTAATATGTGGTCAATCATGTCTTATAGCCTCTGTGTCAACAGTCAGTGGGCCAGATATTTCTAGGTCTTTGGTTGTTAAAACAAATTGTGTTGTAAAACATTCACATGCAATAGTTAAGTAGTGTGTGTGGCATGGTAGGCTCCAGACCTAGGAAGACCTGGGCTTGAGTCCTAGCTCTGCCATTAACTTGCTATGGACTTTGGGTAAGACTCTTGCTCTCCCTGAGCCTTATTTTCTCATCTGTAAAACAATACTTATAGTAATAATGATAGCAATCACAGTAATAACATCTATCTATTATATATCTATAACTTAATGGAAGAAGTGGTGGTGGTCTCAAAAAGTTAACATTGGAAAATTTTAATCACTCCATAATCTCTCTTGCCATCCCCAAAGCCACTCCAAATAGGCTACACAATATAATAGGCTATACAAAATAATAAATAAAATTATTAGTTTGTTATCCAGCTTCAAGAAACCTAGCTCCATAAGCTGTACTGACCTGATTGTCAATCACTGTTCCCCCATACAGACATGCTTGAGCCATCACTAGAGGGATCGTACATACATTTATTGGTCACTGTGTCTGTTTTGCGTTCAGTGAATGCATGGTGTTGCCTTTCTCTGGTATAGAATCAAATTCAGTACTAAGCATCATAGCATGTTGGGGGAGGAGATGAAATAATGCCAGGGTGATCTTAGATACTGTCCAGTGATTCAGGGTATTTTACTTGTTGCTTTCTGGAAACTACAAATATCCAAGAAGATATTTCTCAGCTAAGACTCCCTGCTACTGCATCAACCTCAACAACTCTACTTTTGCTTATTTTATACATCCAGTTTATTTTTGTACCGACAGGGTCTCACTCTGTCACCCAGGCTGAAGTATGGTGGTATGATCATAGCTCACTGCAGCCTTGAACTGCTAGCCTCAAGTGATCCTTCCATTCAGCATCTCTGATAGGTAGAACTACAGGCACATGCCACCACTCCTGCCTAATTTTTATTTTGTAGAGAAAAGGTCTTGGTATGTTTCCCAGGCAACTCTTGGACTCCTGGCCTCAAGCAAAACTCCAACCTTGGCCTCCCAAAGCACTGGGATTGCAGGCATGAATGATCACACCTGGCCTAGGATTCTATTCAAGACTTTCTTTGGGGGATCAATGGCTATGCTATTTTTTTTTTAAACTTGGAAATTCGCTAATATCTACCTCTCTCCTTTAGAACAGACTCAGAAAATTTATTTCTAAAAGGCACATACATAATAAAAAGGCAGAGGCCACACCATTTGTTAACATCTGTCTGTGTCAGCTCATAGCCTCGTGACTCCACCAAATCAGGCTCCAAAGAAAGAGTACCACTTACCTGCATCTGCATCTCTTCCCCTGAGAACTTCCAACCAGGGAGGGTGTTCTGCCTGTGCAGACCTGAAGGGCTAAAAATTTAACGCCCCCCGCACCCCACCACCTCCAATCCCCACCCCCTCTGCCCGAGAGCAAGCCTCAACCAACAAGTGATAGATACTGGTGTTTAAATACCCTAACTTCCTTGCTCCTCACATGGGAAAGCTCTGAGGTGTGTGTTCTTTACTATCTTTCCACGATTGTGCCTGTGAGACAAAGCTGTGGTTACCCAGTGTAGTTTACTTGATAATATACTACTTATCAACTGCTTTTCTTTCCTCTTCCTCCTTCTGGAATTTCCTTGGGATCACAGTGCTAATGAATTACTTTTACTGGAATCCTTGTCTCAGGACATGTTTCTAGGGGAACCCAAATAAAGACTTCTTTTGAGTCGCCATGTAGTACTGACTTAACTATTATTGGATGGATAGACTGAACAAAAGCAACCTGTGAGTGAAGGACTAGGTACAATGTGCACCAAGAGCAGCTCTGTTCTCATAGGTTATGGACAATTCTGCCATTTTGGCATAAGGTCCTTCTAACCTGTGTAACTCACTTTGCTACCCTCCTATTTTATATCCACATGGTGTATTATGCTCACTCCAGCGTCACAATTGTACTTTGACAGTCTAACTGTGCTCTGGTCTTCCCTGGTGTATCATGACATCCTCAAATCAGGGGCTTTGTCTTATTCATGCAGCATGTTGCACAGTGTTTGACACAGACAGTTCACTTGGTTGGTGGGAGCCAAGTGAATCACCTTCATTGTGTATTGGTGAAATGTGTTAGAAAATCATCTAACTGTAGAAGGAAGTGAAAAAGTACCTACACAGAATCAGGGAGAAGAGGTTAGCTGTGAAGTTGTAAGAACTCACAAACCATAAAAGGTTTTTAAGTACAGGAGCAACATTATGAAAGTGCTATTTAAGGAAGAAGATGCTTTGAAGCTGCACTTAAAATAGATCAGATCAAGTGAGCTTAAAGTCAAGGAGGCTGACAAGAGAACTCTGCTTTTATTCGAGTACAAGGAGATGGTTTGGGGGTAAGGAGAATGTCTGTATCTAGGAGGATGGACAGAAAAAGGTTGGTGAGAAAGAGAAACACTTTGCGTAAAATTTCAACAGCAATTGTTAAATGCTTATAGGTAAAAATTGCCAGGTTATATCTGTGTGATGTTTTCTCCTTTTCATAGTGCTTGACTCAAAATTTCATTTGTGTCCACCAGATAGATATGATGTTATTAATGAGGAAGGCAGGGCCATTGAGAGTAGAAACTGGTGTTGGAGGAAGTTCATGAGCTCAATTTAGTTACTTTAAATTTGCGTTGACAGCAGGCTCTGAGGAGTAATATGCTACTCAAATTCAGAAGAGGACAGGACAGCCTGACTGCCAAAATCCCTACAAATTACTGTTTTAGAAACACATAGATGCATCAGCTGATCTTTAATGGAGAAAATAGATAAAAATAGTTGTATTAAAATACTCACCACTTTTCTTTTTATAGTATTCAATTAAATTTTTTATATTGAGTTTAACTAGAGGCCGAACTTTCACATCAAATACTGAATTTTAAAATACATAAGAGGTGAATAAGGTGATGCTCAACATTCTCAATTTTTACGTGTCATATAAAGTAGCACAACATTGTCAGGCCTACACTGAAAAGTAGGACACATTTTATGTTTTCATCTTACTTTATTGTATAGTGAGCACGCACTGTGTACATTACACTTTGGGAGAATATAGAATGAATAATGTAACAATCTTGCTCTCTTAACAAATTTAGCATCTACAATTATTTTGTTGAGACAAAGTCAAAATATATCCTTAGCCAAGTAAAAGTGGCCACATTAAAATGTCAAGTGTGCATAAACACTGCTGTAGAATGTCATAAAGGCAAAATTGATGAGCTTATAATGTCTTGTACATGAAGTGGGGTGGAGGAGGCTCAGTGAAGAGAATCATTGTGCTGAATAGAATCACCTGGGCAGACTTTACTGAAGAGGTGGCTTTTGATCCTGCCCTGGTATGGATGACTAGATTATCAATAGGTGGGAGAGTATGTAGCAGGTGGGGGACAATTGTAGTGGGTCAATGAGGCGAGAAGCTTTGAAATGTCCTTGGGCCAAGTATGGACATACAGGTGTGAAGATGTGAAGGCACATGGGAACGCTGGGGCCCGAAGGCTGTGACATTGTGGTGATTCAGACCTGAGAACTTCAGCGTCTCCCATTGCAAGCACCAGCTCTATTTCAGAGCAACGCCTGAGTCATTGCGGGAACAGTTGGCCATGTTGTTACTAGTATACTCCAAAGCAATCACAGAATATTGATGCCTGCTGGCAAAAGGAGATCAGATGAGGGGGCTCAGGATTCACTCCTGTATGGAGGAGTATGCCTGAAGTCTGTTTTCCCCTTGAGATTTCCTCACAAAGAAAGAAAACTTGATAAGAATTGATATAAGAATATTAATAGATCATCAGTGTTTCCATTTATAGATTGTCCTGTGCCCAGTTCAAAGCATGAAAGCACATTGGATTTGTAATTGAAGTAAGTCTTTACAACCACCCTGCTGTCAGTAGCCCTAGTTTACAGGCTACGTGAGTAAGGTTTAGGAAGCTGCAGTAACTTACTCATGGTCATACAGCCTAATAGAGGTGGAATTTGAATCCAGTTATTTCTGACTCAGAATCTCATTCTGTTTAAATATCATTGCCTCTTATGAGTAGCCAAGAATAATTATTCTTGCTGATGGGCTATGGAAATCATTCATATTCATATAGCATTTTAGTGTTTTTGATGTGCTAAATACTATAATTAATAGTAAGTTAAATGTACTCCTCTTAAATCTTGTTTGTTTTTTGTAATAACCCTGTAAGGTAGGGTTGAAGTTGATGTTCAGATAAAGTGCTAGTTGTGACCAAGGTCACACATAATTATGTAAGGTCACTGGTGTCTTGACCCCTGAACTCATTCTACAAGTGGTTTCTACAAGTGGTTTCAAACTTTTCAAAATAGGACAACCACTTTTTCAAATGAAATATTATGAAAAACTCCAATATGTGATGAAAACAGAGGATAGAGCTCCGGGGTCAGTTTGAATTTTAGAAACTTGGAGGTTCTGCCTGTTCAGAGTCTTCCTCCTTCACTTATTGGTCCAATCCAAGGAACCTCAGTAGAAACCTGTGACTTGAAGGGAATAGATTCTACTCTTGTTCCCTCTGATGGAAAAGACACAGCCACCTTGGTTTAAGTTTTGCTTGTTAGCTTGTAGCCTTTCCCTACATAATCCTAGCTCTACTCATTAGAGGACATGTTCCCTGTTTTTTTGACTCTTGCCTTTGATTCTGCTTTGTGAATCTTGAGGGTTTGTTTTTATGATACACGTGTTTATAAGTTGGCCTGTACAGATGTTCATATCGGGAGCAATGACTTCTTTTCCTTTACTAAGGGAATATGAGGCATCTTTTATATGATATTTTAATTATCCTTTTATTTCTGAGAAGGCATCAGGTTGCATAGGCTCAGATACTAGCTCTTTCACTTAATAAGTTGAAAATAACTTCTGTATGTTAGTCTTCACATTCATAAAATGGAGATAATAATGGTAACTGCTACGTTGGACTGCTTTGATAATTAGTATTTCATGTAGAGGACTGAGAATAGTACCTGGCACATAAAAATTAGTTAATAAATATTAGTTATTATCATGCATGAAAAGGTCTTAGAGGTTTTAACCTCAATGAATCACACACACACCCACACCCCCCCAACACCCACACACACACCCCTACCTTGATTTGAGGCTCCACTGATGAAAGCATTGTTTTAAGAATGAATGAATCAATGTTTCTTTTCAGAACAACAACAATTGAATAATGAGGGCAGTTTTTGTTGCCACGCTTTAGGATGGGCATTGAAAAATTGTAGTGTGTATATAGAACCACTGAGATAATGATCAGAACATGAGGAGTAAAAAATATTTGAAAACAAAATTTTTGAACTGGAGAATAGGATATTTACTGGAGGGCATGATGGCTCTTGGGTAGAAGCAGAGCCAATAGGGTGAGATAAGAAGTATTTATATAATTTCTGTGATGTATTAAGATACACATTTACTTATGTCATTTCCTTTAATCTTTATGGATAGCTCCTAAAATAAGAATTATTGTACACATTTTTACACGCGAGGGAAGCTGGAGTCCACTAATGGTCACCTACTCAATTCAGTCAAAAAAGCTAGAATTTCAATATAGGTCTCTTGGACTCCAAGTTCTAAGCTCTTTCCACCTCATTCCTTCATGTAAATTGGAGCTATCCAACAACGAATGGGTTACCTAGCAGTTCTGAAGTGTACACAGAACACCGTGAGTGATTTTCTTCTCCTGTGTCTAGTCTTTGGTATGTGACGAAAAGACACTTTCAGTCTCAATTTTCTTTTAAGTTGCATTTCGACTTCCATATTGATTTTTTTTTTCTTTTTTCAAATGTAAGGTCTTCACTTTCAGGAAATCTGTCAAGTTGCCATTGAGTTTCACTCAGATGTCTGTATTAATTTAAACTGAGGGCAAATTTCAAGGGACAGAGCCGTTCAGTATGGGCTTTGCCTTTCTGTACATTGAATCTACAGATAAATATGAAGCATTTAAAGATGGCTTTGATCATTAGGACAATTATATTATATTGATGAAACTCCTTCAAGGCCATACAGAAGTGAAAATAAAGACTGCGAAATAAGCCCAGGGTTAACAAGCTTCTCCAAGTGGCCCCTTCTTTACTTGCTTCCTTGTTACCTGAATCCATGCCTTGCCAGGACACCAGAGGGTTTTCCCTTTGCTCTAACTTAAGTTTCTCATTTGGATGATAAAGAAGTTGAATTAGATATCCTTGAAAATTCTTTCTTATACAGATATTTTGTGTCTGAGCATTATACTAAAATAAATTACATGTACTCCTTCCTTTCTCCCTCTCTTCCTCCTCCCTCCCTCTCTCCGTCCCTCTAACTTACTTGGTAATCTGCTTGATAAATTAGATTTTAAAGTAGACAACAACTTCATTAAAAGAGAATAACCTTGAAATGTGTAGTTTCTAAAGCATACTGACACTCTACAAGGAAAGAAAGGATTTTCAGTTAGCAAAGCACTAAAGTTACAGATTATAGCTATTATCACGAATTAGCTACCCCAGATGGAATGCTGCCCTGTCCCAAAGTGAAAGCTGGATAGCTTGCTTATACATAAATAACTCACACCATTCTCTCTATAAACAACCATACCTCTCTAGTAAGAGGTGTGCAACTGCTCTATTTTATATTTGAGGCAAAAGAGACTTTTTAAATAATTACTTTTAATAGAATTTTTGAGGGGTAAAAATAATAAATGGTGTTGTAGAATGTTTAAAAGATAGAAATGAGAAAAGTCATATTGGTACATATCCTTCCATTCTTATTTTGATACATATATATGGAATACAAATCTACACTGTACATAACATTTTTAAAGCCTTTCGTCTTAATGTTATAATCTTTTCCCTTTTAAAAATTTTTAAACTGCATTTCTGAGGTACGATTGACATCTGAAATGCTGCATATTTTTAGTGGATACAATTTGATGAGTTTGGAGGTAAGTATATCCCTGTGCAACCATGACCACAATCAATGCCATGAATATCCTATCACCCTCAAAAGCTTTCTCCTGCCTTATTTTATTATTATTTTGTGGTAAGACGCTTAATATAAGAGCTACCTTTTTAAAGCAAATTTTTATGAATTATCAGCCCTTGGACAACATGAGGGTTATGGGTGCCAAACCCCTGGCCCCATGCTGTCAAAAATCTGTGTGTAGCTTTGACTTTCCAGAAACTTAAATACGAGTTTACTGTTGACAAGAAGCCTTATGGATGATAAAAACAGTTGATGAACACATTTTATATGTTACATGTATTATCTATTGTATTCTTACAATAAAGTAAACTAGAGAAAAGAAAACATTGAGAAAATCGTAAGGAAGAGAAAATACATTTACTGTTAAGTGGAAGTGGAGCATCATAAGGGTTTTCATCATCATCTTCACATTGATTAGGCTGAGAAGGATGAAGAAGGGTTGATCTTGCTGTCTCATGGGTGGCAGAGGTTGCAAACATGGAGGAAGTAAAAGGGAAGGCAGGAGAGGAAGGCACACTAAGTGCAGTTTTATAGAAATATATCATAATTTGTCATTTTTGCTTTTTCATTTCTCTAAAAATGTTCCTATATAATATAAATCCTTCTACAATTTACTTTAGTTTCAATGCCCACAGCAGAGAAGGAGGTCCATGTTGTAAAAGAAGTCAAAATAGCCTCAAATAATTGGAACCTTCTGTTAGATTGTTTAATGTCAATTTGTTTTCTGGTCCTGCTCTTGCATTTTCTTTCTTATCCAGCATTGGTTTGAAAGCAGTCTCCATTAGGTTGTCTTCCGTTATTTTCCCTGGTGTAGTATCTGTTCTAAAATTTCTCAGAGATTCATATCTTGAAACCCTTTGCCTTGTACCCTTTTTTCTTTGGCCGTGTCTACAATCTCTTTCATGATTTCCTTGATTGGCTCTGTTGTAAATCCTGTGAAGTCATGTATAATATGTAAACATAGTTTTTAAATTAAAAAATAGTAATCACCTTTTGTACTTTATTATGTATTTATCTTCAATGAAGAAGTTATCTTCCACAAGTGGTTGTGTTCAGATGAAGTAAATAGGCACTGTACATTCAGAAGTGAAACAATAAGTGTTCTTTTGAAAACAAACATATAATAAAATAAGCATGCACAAAAACATCAGTGAATTATGTAAACAACACAGAGAGAGATAGTTTATTTGGGTATTGTCTCAGCTAATACATTTACAGTTTGCCTTCAAAATTTTATCCTCTCAGGTCTCCCTTAAGCTTTGCCTCAAAAAGGTTTAGTGTAAAGAGAGGTTTATATAATACATTTTAAAGTCTTTGTATTTTTAACTAAATTCATTCTATTAGATAAATTCCATTATTATTCCATTCCTCATTTTACAGATAAGGAAACTGAGGCCCAGGGAGGGGAAAGCAGTTTGCCCACGATCACACAGTTAGTAAGGGGCAGAGCTGGGCTTTCAGCTCACTCTTAGCAGTTCACTTGTTTAACCACCACAGTTGCCGTCTTTTGTTTTCTTCAATTTTTAAGTTCAGGGGTACATGTGCAGGATGTGCAGATTTGCTATATAGGCAAACATGTGCAATGGTAGTGGCTGCACAGATTATCCCATAGGCTATGTAGGTATTAAGCCCAGCATCCATCAGCTGTTCTTCCTGATGCTCTTCCTTCTCCAACTGTCCCCCTCCTACGGGCCCCAGTGCGTGTTGTTCCCCTCCATGTGTCCATGTGTTCTCATTGTTCAGCTCCCCGCTAATAAATGAGAACATGCAGTTCAGTTTTCTGTTCCTGAGTTAGTTTGCTGAGGATAAGAGCTTCCAACTCCATCCATGTCTCTGCAAAGGACATGATCATGTTCCTTTTATGGCTGCATAGTATTCCATGGTGTATATATACTACATTTTCTTTATCCAGTCTGTCATTGATGGGAATTTAGGTTGATTCCTTGTCTTTGCTATTGTGAATAGTGCCGCAATGAACTTACACATACATGTCTTTATAATAGAATGATGTATATTCCTTTGGGTATGTATCTGTAATGGGATTGCTGGGTCAAATGGTATTTCTGCCTCTAGGTCTTTGAGGAATCACCACACTGTCGGTATTTGTCAGGGTTCTCTTACAAGGACAGAACTAATAGGATATACGTAAGTAATATATATATGTGAGATTATTACGTATTAACTAACCTGATCACAAGGCCCCCCAATAGGCTGTTTGTAAGCTGAGGAGCAAGGAGAGCCAGTCTGAGTCCCTAAACTGAAGACTTAGAATCCAGTGTTTGAGGGCAGAAAGCATTCAGCATGGGAGAAAGAGGTAGGCTGGGAGCCTAGGCCTGTCTCTACTTTACACGTTTTTCTGTCTGGTTTATATTCGCTATAAGTTGATTAGATTGTTACCACCAGATTAAGAGTGGATCTGCCTTCCCCAGCCTGCTAATGGAAATGTTAATCTGTTTTGGCAATGCTCGCACAGAAAAACCCTGGATTAATAATTTCTATCCCTCAACCCAATCAATTTGACACTCAGTATTAGCCATCATACTGTCTTCCAAAATGTTAGGACTGATTTACACTACCACCAACAGGGTCAAAACACTCCTTTTTGTCCACAAACTTGCCAGGATCTGTTGTTGTTTGACTTTTTAATAGCCGTTCTGACTGGCATGATATGGTATCTCATTGTAGTTTAGATTTGCATTTCTCTAATAATCAGTGATGTTGAGCCTTTTTTTCACATGTTTCTTGGCTGTGTGGTGTATGTTTTCTTTTGAGAAGTGTCTGTTTATGTCCTTTGCCCACTTCTTAATGGGGTGGTAGTTGTTTTTTGAGGAAAATAGTTTTATTTATTACTTTAAGTTCTGGGATACATGTGCAGAATTTGCAGGTTTGTTATATAGGTATACACGTGCCATAGTGGTTTGCTGCACCTATCAACCCCTTATCTAGGTTTTAAGCCCCACATGCATTAGGTATGTGTCCTAAAGTTCTCCCTGCCCTTGCCCGCCAACAGGCCCCAGTGGGATCCCCCCTCTGTGTCCATGTGTTCTCATTGTTCAGCTCCCACTTATGAGTAAGAACATACGGTGTTTGGTTTTCTGTTTCTGTGTTAGTTCACTGAGAATGATGATTTCCAGCTTCACCATGTCCCTGCAAAGGACATGAATTCATTATTTTTTATGGCTGCATAATATTCTATTGTATATATGTTTTTGTTTTTTATAAACTTAAGTTCCTTGTAGGCTCTGGATATTAAACTTTTATCAGATGGATAAATTGCAAAATTTTTCTTCCATTCTGTAGGTAGTCTGTTCACTCTGATGATAGTTTACTTTGCTGTGCACAATGTTTTTAAGTAGATCTTATTTGTCAACTTTTGTTTTTGTTGCTGTTTTCAGCATTTTTTTTTTTTGGTCATGAAATCTTTGCCTGTGCTTATGTCCTGAATGGTATTGCCTAGGCTTTCTTCTAGGGTTTTACAGTTTTGGGTTTTACGTTTAAGTCTTTAATCAATTGAGTTAATTTTTATATATGATATTTGGAAGGGGTCCAGTTTCAATTTTCTGCATATGGCTAGCCAGTTCTTCTGGCACCATTTATTAAACAGGGAATCCTTTCCTTATTGCTTTTTTTGTCGAATTTGTCAAGATCAGATGGTTGTAGGTGCATGGCCTTATTTTTGAGTTTTCTATTCTGTTCCATTGGTCTATGTTTCTGTTCTTATACCAGAACCAGGCTGTTTTGGTTACTGTAGCATTGTAGTATAGTTTGAAGGTGGGTAGCATGATGCCTCCAGGTTTGTTCTTTTTCCTAGTATTATCTTGACTATGAAGGCTCTCTTTTGGTTCCATATAAATTTTAAAATATTTTTTTCTAATTCTTTAAAGAATGTCAATTATAGTTTAATGGAAATAGCATTGAATCTATATATGACTTTGGGGAGTATGGCTATTTTCACAATATTGATTCTTCCTATCCATGAGCATGAAATGTTTTTCCATTTGTTCATGTCCTCTTTGATTTCTTTAAGTAGTGGTTTTTCATTTTCCTTGAAGAGGTCCTTCACTTTCCTTTGTAGCTGTATACCTAGATATTTTATTCTCTTTGTAGCAATTGTGAATGAGAGTTCATTTATGATTTGGCTCTCTGCTTGCCTGTTTTTGGTCTATAGGAATGCTGGCAATTTTTGGACATTGACTTTGTATCCTGAGACTTTTCTGAAGTTGCTTATCTGCTTAAGAAGATTTTAGGCTGAGATGATGGAATTTTCTAGATACAGGATCATGTCATGTGCAAAGAAAGATAATTTGACTTCCTCTTTTCCTATTTGAATATGCTTTATTTCTGTCTCTTGCCTGATTGCCCTGGGCAGGACTTCTAATACTATGTTGCATAGGAGTAATGAGAGAGGGCATTCTTGTCTTGTGCCAGTTTTCAAAGGAAATGCTTCCAGCTTTTGCCCATTCAGTATGATATTGGCTGTGGGTTTGTCATATTTAGTTCTTATTATTTTGAGGCATGTTCCTTAAATATCTAGTTTACTGAAAATTTTTAACATGAAGAGATGTTGAATTTTATCGAAGGCCTTTTCTGCGTCTATCAAGATAATCATGTGGTTTTTGTCTTCATTTATGTGATGAGTCCTGTTTATTGATTTGTGTATGTTGAACCAACTTGAATCCTGTGAATGAAGCCAACTTTATCATGGTGGGTAAGCTTTTTGATGTGCTGCTGAATGCGGTTTGCCAGTATTTTATTGAAGATTTTTGCAGCATCGATGTTCATCAAGGATATTGGCCTGAAGTTTTCTTTTTTGTTGTATTTCTGCCAGGTTTTGGTATCAGGATGATGGTGCCCTCATAGAATGAGTTAAGGAAGGAATCCCTTCTTTTCGATTTTTTAGAATAGTTTCACTAGAAATGGTATCATCTCATCTTTGTAACTCTGGTAGAATTCAGCTGTGAATCCATCTGGTCCTGGGCAATTTCTTTCTTTTTTTTTTTTTTTTGGTTGGTAGGCTGTTTATTATAGCCTCAATTTCAGAAATTATTATTAGTCTATTCAGAAATTCAATTTCTTCCTGATTCAGTCTTTGGAGGGGTACTTGTCCAGGAATTTATACATTTCTTCTAGATTTTCTAGTTTACGTGAATAGAGGTTTATAGTATTCTCTGATGATCCTTTGTGTTTCTGTGGGGGTCAGTGGTGATATTCCCCTTATAATTTCTGATTGTGTTTGATTCTTCTCTCTTTTCTTCTTTATTAGTCTAGCTAGCAAACTACCTATTTATTGATTTTGTTTTTTCAAAAAAACACCTGGATTCACTGAGCTTTCTTGAAGGGGTTTTTCATGTCTCTATCTCCTTCAGTTTAGCTCTGATCTTGGTTATTTTTTTGTCTTCTGCTAACTTTGGTGTTTGTTTGCTCTTGGTTCTCTAGTTCTTTTAATTATGATGTTATGTTGTTAACTGGAGATTGTCTTAGCTTTTTCATGTTGGGCATTTAGTGCTATAAATATCCCAGTTAACACTGCCTTAACTATATCCCAGAGATTCTGGTACTTTGTCTCTTTGTTCTCATAAATTTCAAAGAACTTCTTGATTTCTGACTTAATTTCACTATTTACCCAGAAGTCAATCAGGAGCAAGTTGTTCAGTTTCCATGAAGTTGTGTGGTTTTGAGCTATTTTCTCAATCTTGAGTTCTAATTTGATTGTACTGTGGTCTGAGAGACTGTTTATAATTTCAGTTCTTTTGCATTTGTTGAGGAATGTTTTACTTCTGATTATGTGATCAAATTTAGAGTAAGTGGCATGTGGCAATGAAAAGACTGTATATTCTCTTTTTGGGTGAAGAGTTCTATCTGTATGTATCAGGTCCACTTGATCCAGAGCTGAATTCAGGTCCTGAATATATTTGTTAATTTTTTGTTTCAGTAATCTGTCTAATACTGTCAGTGGGGTGTTAAAGTCTCCCACTATCATTGTGTGAGAGTCTAAGTCTCTTCATAGGTCTCTAAAAACGTGTTTTATGAATCTGGGTGTGCCTGTATTGGGTGCATATATATTTATGATTGTAAGCTCTTACTGAATTTTTAAAATTATGTAATACCATTCTTTGTCTTTTTTGATCTTTATTGATTGTTTAAAGTCTGTTTTGTCAGAAACTAGGATTTTGACCCTTGATTTTTTTCTGTTTTCCCTTTGCTCGGTAAATTTTCCTCCATTTCTGAATTTTGAGCCTATATGTGTCTTTGCATGTGAGATGGATCTCTTGAAGACAGCATACCAATGGATCTTTGCTCTATATCTAGCTTGCTATTCTGTGTCTTTTAATTGGAGCATTTATCCCATTTACATTTAAAGTTAGTATTTTTATATGTAAATTTGATCCCATCATCATGATTCTAGCTGGTTATTTTGCAGACTTCTTCATGTGGTTGTTTCATAGTGTCACTGGTCTGTGTACTTCAGTGTGTATTTTTAGTGGCTGGTAATATGGTGTTTCCTTTCCATATTTAGTGCTTCCTTCAGGAGCTCTTTTAAAGCAGGCCTGCTATGACAAATTTCCTCATTATTTGCTTGTCTGAAAAGGTTCTTATTTCTCCTTCACTTACGAAGCTTAGCTTGGCTAGTTGTGAAATGTTGGGTTGGAAATTCTTTTCTTTAAGAATGTTGAATATTGGTTCCCCAATCTCTTCTGGTTTGTAGAGTTTCTGCTGAGAGGTTCACTGTTAGTCTAATGACCTTCTTTTTGCAGATGGTTTGACCTTTCTCTCTAGCGGCCTTTAACTTTTTTCTTTTTTGATTTAGACATAGAATAATTTGATGATTATGTGTCCTGAGGATGACCTTCTTGTGAAGTATCTTACTGGAGTTAGCATTTTCTGAATCTGATAGTTCTCCTAGCTAATATCCCGAAGTATGTTTTCCAAACTGGTTCCATTCTCCCTGTCTCTTTCAGGTACCCCAGTCAGTTGTACAGTGATAGGTTCAGTCTAGTTTATTTTGTTTGTTTTTCCAGCAAAAATTTACTGTTTTGGGTTTGATGGCTTCCACAGCTTTTTTCTCTAATAATAATGACAATTTTAATAATGTAATCTTTTCATGCTCTTATAATTTCCTCTATACTGAGGTTCTTGTCTGTAATGTTGGTAGTCCTTTCCTTAGAGAACTTTGTGTAATCAGCCTTAAAGATACTTATAGAGACTGATCCTAGAGGCTGAATTAGAAGTGTTGTGCTTGTGGGCAGGTAGACCACCACTTCAACACCTTTGATACTGAACTCTTGGGGTTCTTGGTGTCCAGGGGCATTGTCCAATATCAAAAAAACTTTATAAAGCTGTCTTTTACTGACAAGGTACTTCCTGACTTGAGGGACAAAGCATCAATAGAAGTAGTCCACAAAAGGGGTTCTTGTTGTGCAGGCCTTCTTGTACAAACAAAAGGCTGATAGCTGTTTTTATCTTTTCCCTTCAAGGTTCTGGGGTTCACAGCTTTAGATATAAGGGCAGTCCTAAGTACACATCTGACTGTATTTGTGCTAAGCAGTAGAGTTAGCTTATCCCTTCCTACTTTAAATAGTGATGCTCACTTCTCTTCCTTACTAATAAATGTTTGTGGCTTTTTTCCACCCAGACTAGGACACTTTTGCCTGAATTAAAAACCTGTTCAGGCAGGTATCCTTTCTCCTTGATGATATTCTTAATGGCTTCTGGGAACTCATCTACTGCCTCTTGGTCAGCAGAAGCTGCTTCTCCTGTTAGCTTGACATTTTTTTTTTTAATGCCAAACCTCTT
Source organism: Ateles fusciceps (assembly GCA_036589455.1). Taxonomy (NCBI): domain Eukaryota; kingdom Metazoa; phylum Chordata; class Mammalia; order Primates; family Atelidae; genus Ateles; species Ateles fusciceps. The sequence goes on along the minus strand of JAZHEH010000681.1, from coordinate 513,242 downwards.
TCTAAAATTATCAAACCATCCTTTGCTGGCATTACATTTTTCAGATCTAGATCTGTTCTTTTCTTTTTCTTTTAAGTTGTCATATATCAACTTTGTTTTTCTCGAAACATCTTATAGTCTATAGTTATGCTTTTCTGCAGCAATCCTTTACCCACATAAATGTTGCATTTTCAAGGTCAGATAAAAAGACATTTCATACAAATATAAGGTTTTTAGACCTGCTGGCAAAGCTGCAATGAAGGAAGGCCTTGCATATTTTCTTTTCTTTTTTTTATAATCATTCTTGAACTGGATTCATTTATATTGAAATGGCAGGCAACTGCAGCTTTAGACATCAATGTGTGGTACATATCAAGCAATTAAACTTTTTCTTGTAATGCCATGACTTCTTGGGAGCACTTTCAGCATCATTAGTGGTACTTTGTATGGGTCCCATGGTGTTACTCAAGGTTTATGTTATTGCAATAAATACAATACAAAATACATGAGAAATGCCAGAGATCTTTTCACTGTGATACTCAATTTACTGGAGAGAGAACTGCTCACATGGAGATGATTAGCATCACACAGCATTTTAAGCAGATACTGGCAACACTTGAGCTCACTCCAAAAGCAGCAGGAGGTGGCTATGAAACTATTACAGTATACAGTATGTATTAAAGTTAATTTTATGCAGTTTTATGGCTTAATACTGCAACTTTATACATTTGTTTACATTTTCCTCAACTGAGAATGGCATCATGTACCATCTATAAGTTCGTGTCTTACATTTTGATAAATTTTAACTTTTTATATTCATATATATTTTATGGTAGTAAATTATAAAAATAGACTACTGTCTACACATGTTTTATGCATTCATGGCATGTCTAACTTTTTCTTAATTTTCTCAGTATTTCCAGGCTATGCAGTTTGTCTGCCAGGTTTCTCAAATTTCTGCAAATCTTCAAAAAATTTTCTAACGTATTTATTGAAGAAAATTTGAGTAGTAATGTACCCGTGAAGCTCAAATCCATGTTGTTCAATGGTCAACTGTATAAAATACCACACTGTTAAATACAGGCACTGTTTGGTACAGTAGGTTCTTGGAACTTACTCATTTTGTATAATGAAAACTTTGTACCTTTTAATGAATGTTTTCCTTTTTCCTTCTCTCTCAGCTCTTGGCAACCATTCTCTGTGTTTTTATGAATTTGACTATTTTAAATTCATCCTATAAGTTGCTCATATAGTATTTATCCTTCTGAGTCTGGTTTATTTCAGTTAGAAAAATGTCCTCTGTGTGCATAAATGTTGTTACAAATGGCAGTATTTCCATTATTTTTTATAGTTGAATCACTTATGTACATGTGTGTATATATGTATATGTGTTAAAAACATTTCATTATACATATCACATTCCATTGTATGTGTGTGTTGAGGTTTTACATTTAAATATTTTTAAATTTATTTTGTGTTGATTTTTGTGTATGGTATAAGATAAAAGTCCAACTTCATTTGCATGTGACTCTCCAGTTTTTCTAATTATAAACATTTCTATGTTGTTCTTTCACCATACCATTTATTAAGGATCAACAGTATCTATTATTTGGATGTTTTTTATTTAAACACCTCTAATATTTGACATTTAAGTTTTTGTTAATTTTTCACTATTACAATAAAGAATGTTGTAGTCATCATCCCTATAGATAAATCTCAGTACATATCCACAATGATTTTCTTGGGGTAAAATCTTAAAAGTTACTAGAGCAAAGGATACGCAATTTTTATGCCAAATTTCTTCCAAAAATGAGGAATGTTTTGTATGGTTATGGTTTATGAATTTGGAAGTTTTCCTAACATGTTGGTCAATAGAATATATTACTATTTATTTTAAATTGCTATTTGCTACATAACACACATACACACAACACACGCATTTTACTCTTTTAGATTGAGCTTTTTAATATGCTTTGTTAGCTTTTAAAATTCTGTCATAAAATGCATCTTTCTGTTCTTCCTAATTCATTACATACTAAGGGTGATGATTCTACATTATATGTATTAAAATATTGTTTTTCAATTTGTATTTGCATTTTAATTTTGCCAATTCTATTTTTAGCATAGTATTTAAGAACACAGACTCTATATTTTAACTGCCTGGGTACAAATTTGGAACCCAAACCTTATGGCTGTGTGACCTTGAGTGAGTTACAGAATAACTCTGTGCTTCAGTTCACTCACCTATAAAATTGAGATAATAATAGTATATACATCATATGGTTCTGAGGGTTAAATAGAATGTACCTGGAAAGCGTTTAGCATAATCTCTGAAGATCATAAATACTAAAAAGTTATCCAAAGGGTGAAAATGGTACAAAAACATCACCTTCTGACCTCTTTGAACTTACACTGAGGTTGAGAGTTGCTGTTAGGTGGGAGGATAGGTGTGTATTCCCAGACACTCTGAAAGTTGTACCCCTATTCTTATCCTTAAGGCAGTACTGAGCAGACTAAGTTCCTAATGAAGCATAAAAGGTCACAACTGGAGAAGAGGTAAAATGGCTAGTATCTTTGTTGGTCACATAAATGTCTTCTTTTGAGAAATGTCTGTCATATCCTTGGCCCATTTTTTGATGGGGTTGTTTTTTCTTGTAAATTTGTTTACATTCTTTGTAGATTCTGGATATTAGCCCTTTGTCAGATGGATAGATTGCAAAATTTTTCTCCCATTCTGTGGGTTGCCTGTTCTCTCTGATAGTTTCTTTTGCTGTACAGAAGCTCTTAAGTTTAATTAGATCCCATTTGTCAATTTTGGCTGTTGCTGCCATTGCTTTTGGTGTTTTAGTCATGAAGTTTTTGCCCATGCCTATGTCCTGAATGGCACTGCCTAGGTTTTCTTCTAGGGTTTTTATGGTGTTAGGTCTTATGTTTAAGTCTTTAATCCATCTTAATTCTTGTATAAGGTGTAAGGAAGGGGTCCAGTTTCAGTTTTCTGCCTATGGCTAGTTTCCCCAATACCATTTATTAAATAGGAAATCCTTTTCTCATTGCCTGTTTTTGTCAGGTTTGTTAAAAATCAGATGGTTGTAGATGTGTGGCATTATTTCTGAGGCCTCCGTTCTGTTCCGTTGGTCTATATCTCTGTTTTGCTATGAATACCATGTTGTTTTGGTTACTGTAGCCTTGTAATATGCTGTTTACAATAGCAAAAGTTGAAACCAACCCAAATGCCCATCAGTGATAGAGTGGATAAGAAAATGTGGCACATATACACAATGGAATACTATGCAGCCATAAAAATGAGTTCATGTCCTTTGCAGGGACATGGATGAAGCTGGAAACCATCATTCTCAGCAAACTAACACAGGAACAGAAAACCGAACACTGCGTGTTCTCACTCATAAATGGGAGCTGAACAATGAGAACACATGGACAAAGGGAGGGGAACATTACACACTGGCACCTGTCAGGGATGGGGAGCTCAGGGAGGGATAGCATTAGGAGAAATAACTAATGCAGATGACAGATTGATGGGTGCAACAGTATACCTATGTAACAAACCTGCATGTCCTGCACATGTATCCCAGAAAAGTATAATTAAAAAAAAAATGGCTGATATGGCAAGTATGAATCAACAAGTCCTTTGACTTTAGTGTGCTACAAATTGTTGAGGCTTAATAATTTTGCATGTTTTATGATCAAGGATATTGGTCCTGAGTGGTGAGGCAGTCAGCCAAAATTGAAAAATTATTGTGACAGTAAAAAGAAAAATTGATGAGAAATAATACAGTAAATATTCTAAACAGTGGACCTGGCCAATCCATCACTGAGGCAGAAATATCAAGTCCAAAGCAGGCCAATTCTGTAAATGATGAAATTAGCACTACTCAGACTGTTGCTCAGAGTGACACTGGTATTTCAGGAGCGTTTTAAAGTTCCTAGAGATCATAATGATACATCAGTAGAAATGCTTTTAAAAAGCCATAAGGTCTAAATTGCTAATCAGGGTTAGTGAAGAGATCACAAAAAATGGTCAAAATGGCTGAAGTGTCGGGGGGAATAAAAGGCTAATTTACTTCTAGGAATGCCTATTGGTATTTGAAACTTGATTTAATAACTGCTTTCTTGTACTTGGATAGTAACTATATCTGAAAAGCTCAGGCTCATGGTAATGCTAGTTTAGACTCCTAGGCAAGGAAACAGGTAAGTTCTTGTTGCTTAGATGAGACAGTAAGAATGCAGAATCTATGTAATTTAGAGTCAGATAATTAATGCATTTATGGTATTGCTAGCAAGATAACCCACATGATTTCTTTCAAACATAGATAATTTATGTTTAGTAGGTACATTGATTCTCAGCCTAATAACAGAAATAAACTAGTCTCATGACTATTTCCCCCACAAAATTATTTATTAATAGAGGTTTGCTAATAAAAACATGTTTCCTACAATAAAACATAGCTCATAAGAAGAATTAGTTTTTTATCTGGTTGGAAGTTTGATGCTATTTGGTACAAAAACCCTAAGAAGCTAATCTTAAAATGTTAGTAAGAAGAAGTTAATACACTTAATATTAAAATAATTATTATAACTCATATAAAAACATGAGTTTTTTTCTTAAAATATGGGCCAAGAATATAAACAAATAAGTCATAAGGAAACAATATAAACGAATATAGTTACACGAAAAAACTCTCAATAAAACAAATTCAATTTTAAAAAGTTGTACCTGTCAAAATTGGCATTTAAAATACATACCTTTTAATAAGATCATGATGAAAATTATGTAAAGAATAGAATGTAAAACATTTAAAGAGAACAGTTCAGTAATATATATTAAAAATATTTTTTTGAATTTTGAGACAGAGGCTCACTCTGTCATCAGGCTGGAGTGCAGTGGCACGATCTCAGCTCACTGCAACCTCCGCCTCCTGGGTTCAAGTGATTCTCCTGCCTCAGCCTCCCAAGTATCTGGGACTACAGGCACGTGCCAGCCTTCCCAGCTAATTTTTGTATTTTTAGTAGAGACAAGATTTCACTATGTTTGCCAGGATATTCTCGATCTCTTGACCTTGTGATCCACCCACCGGCCTCCCAAAGTGCTGGGATTACAGGCATGAGCCACCACACCCAGCCTAAAAATCTTAAAATATATTATTTTTTAAATTTAGTTATTTTATTTCTGGGTAGCTATCCTAGTGTCTTAGTTTGGGTTCACCCAGAAGCAGTCTCAGAGATCAACAAGTCATTTGTTTGGGAGGTGCCACCAGGAGAGAAATGGGGAAGTGACATAGGGAGAAGAAGATGGTCAATAAATGATGTGTTAGCCACAGTAGACTGCTGGAGCTGGATCCTGTGGGGAATTCTTGGAAATAACAAATATGCCCCTCAGAATTATCCCACCTGAGGGGAGAAGGAATGGGGGTATTTCTACACCAACTCTTAAGAGTCATTAGTTGAGAGTTACTTGTGGGGGTGTTAATTCCCTGATCTTTCAGCCTGCTGTGAGTTTGGGTTGATTGTTTTTTTCCAGCACTGTGGAAGCCATTCAGCCACAGAGGAGCAGATAGTGACTGTTAGAAACAAGTTATGCTCCTCAAGAAATAGACAAGCCAGTGACAATGTGCTATGTTAAGGAAACAATCAAATTGCAAATATACTCATTTAATAATATTGGGCACTTACATTGTTTCTAATATATAACATGCATATGTTAGTGTTTGTTAATGTATGTGTCCCATAAATAATGGTATATACAATAACAGATACTATCCAAATAATGTATAATCATTAAAAAATATGTTATAGACTATTTGCTGATATGCCAGTAAACATTTAGGGAGATAAATACATTACAAAGCAATGTGTACAGTATGATTACATTTCAGTGGAAAAAAGAATGTATTTCTGAAATGACTTGGAGACACAAAATAAGATATTAACATTAATTCTCTTTGGATAGTGTGATAATGAATCATACTTCTTACCTGTTTTTACAAAATTTTCTACTCTAAATATATATTGCTTTTGCAATAGAAAAATTATTTATAGATTTAATGATGAGTCACCAATGAGTTAAAAATAAAATGATGAAAAATGCTTCACTGAATCTAGAAAATTAATATTTAATTGCAGTAATTAATGTTTACTTCTTTGAATTCAGTCAAGATTGTTTCTATGAAGAATAATAATTTTTTTCTTTTGCGGTTTGACCGTTAGTTCATTATCCAATATGGTATATAAAAATAGGTTGGGATTCTGCATGTATACTTCAAAATCACCATTACTTATTCAGTTCATGGCATTTGCAATACAAAACTTGAATTTTAATTTAAAATGTTTAAATTCAGGCACAGAGAATCTGTTTTTAAAAATCAACTACCCCACTTTGGTAAGAAATTACTGTAAATAAAAAAATTGAGAAATAAAAATGTCTCAATGAAGTCCCAAAGATAGATGTGCTGGACTAGGAAATTATTTCCTGAAAGGGATTTAGAACTACCAGCTTGAGTTAATAATAAATCGACATCTTCAGAACTAAGATTAGCTGAGAGTGCTGGTCATGGATACGAATGTAAATTTAATCAAATGCTAAGAAAATTAATTGTCTAGCATAGTGCATTATACACAGTAGGTCCACAAAGATACATGTCCAATAGACTAACATTAGGTTTGTCAAAAATTATGCCATAAATATGACTTACTGACTTGTTGAGTGGTTCATGTTAGTCAAATTGCCAATTCTTTTTTGCTTGTTTTTTTTCTCCTCAGAAAGAGTGGGAGATGGTTGTTCTAATCTCTTTTTAAGAGCTCATCAATAATGCACCAGATCAAAATTTAAAACAGTCTGTGTAACAATTGGCATATGGGGGATGAAGAAAATTAATTTGATAGAGAACAACCAGACATCATCTCCTCAATAATCCTTCTACTTCTGTGAAGGGAGGACTTAGGAGGGGTTGAGCAGATTTTTAAAACCTGCCTTATTTTTTTAGCCATGTCAAGAATAAATTGATCTGATTAAAATGAACCTTTTCCATCTTCCTCCAATGTGATAGCCAGTCCATTGTTCTGTCATATATATACTAGTTCTATAGTTTTGCTCAAATTGCTTTTTGGCCCGTTTTTGGTCTTTTTCAGGTTCAGGGTCCCCTTACCTCTGTGATTTATTCTAATGGGACCTAACCATAGTTTTCTGTTCCCCCACCCACGTTTCCGTAATTGAGGTCTATGTTTTTAATATCATTTCCAGGTTAACCTCTAAAAGTACAGTTCTCATCTTTATCCTATTGTCAGGTAATATTTCACATTCCATTCTAAACTGAGATTGTTTGTGATCTTTACGTTCATCTTTCTCAGATCAAGTCTAAACTTAGGGATATTGGTTCAGAAGAGTAAAGCAGGGGGCAGGATTCTGGTAGTGCAAACATTTGTATAAAAGATATTTTCCAGGCTCACTGTCCACAGGGCAGGACCTTAAAACATAAAGGCCACAGGAGGTGCCCTTGAGGAAAAGCATCACTGTGTGGCAGACTTTCTGGACTTGACTGTGAGTTTCACAGTATGACCCTGCTGCTTTCAGAGATTCCTCAATTACTGTTAGATCCTGGTACAGGACTGTTAGTACTTGCGATTGTCTTTCTGGAAACCCCCATCCTTCACCTTTTAGCTCCTGCCCAATTTGTAGATTTCTTTAAAATGTAATTTCCTTAGGGAAGTCTTCCCTCATTCACAGAAATTAAGCTTAGCCCCCCACATAATTAATTTTTATAACATCCTATAATTTCCATTTGTAGTACTCATCAGAATGTTTAATTATATAATTAATTCATAGCTCCCTGACTAGAGTTTAAATACACAAGACCTTTAGTTTTGCCCAGGGGTTTACTTAATACCTGGAACAAAGATGTTCTCAGTGGACATTTGTAGAATGAATCAATTAATAAATGGATCTATTCATCTCCTAGTATCTTACTATTCTTGTGAAAAGAGATAGCTAGTGAAAATAAAGATTCATGTTCTTAGTCTGTTACTGGTAATTATTGAAGGCTCTTTGGGATCACCATAGTCATATTGTGAAGCTTGAAGTCACGTATAGAGAGTCTACCATATAGTTTTTCAAGGATCTTGCCCAGTCCACCTGTTCACCCTGATACACTGAGGTACTGCAGTGTGGACAATCAAATTTGAATGTTTCTTTCATATGAATTGTTACACTACCAGGATCTTCCTCCAGCTTTACTTTTCTGATTCCAGATACCCCTAACTTTAGTCTTGATCCGTGAGTGGTGAACACAGAAATAGCAACCACTCAAAAATGAAATTTTGCTCAACAATTGAATATTATTAAGGTACCCCAAGACTCCTCATAGAATACAAATGATAAAAATAATAACCATCAAGAGGAGAGTAAAAATGTGGGCCAAACTGGTCAGAGAGACATCCAGTGTAGAACTTTGCCCCACTCCAGCAGTAAGGTTTCCCCAAGTCAGTTTCATACTGTTTTATGAGCCCTCTAAATGCAGTCAAGATCTCTTTCGTTGCTACTGTAGAATCAGAGCATTCATCTAAGTTTGTTAGAGAACATATGTACGTGGTTTGCACAAGCAGTAAAAAAGTAATATAAAATCTTAAATAATGTCAGCAATGATTTTCTGCAAAGATTCTTACAAGCCATTGGGAAACAGAACAGTGAACAATGAAGATGAGGTCCTTACAGTTTTGAACTTACGGTAGCATTGGGTAGGGAGAGAAAATTGATAAGTATATTAATAAATAGGATAATTTCTCAAAGTGTGATGTCTTTAGGCTGCTATAACAAAATATGATAGACGGGGTAGCATATAAACAATAGAAATTTATTTCTGAAAGTTCTGGAGTCTGATAAGTTCAAGATCAAGGTACCAGCAGATTCAGCGTCTGGTAAGGACTTACTTTCTGCACCAAAGATGATGACTTCTTGCTGCATTCTTACACAGTGGAAGGGGCAAGGCAGTTCTCTGAGGATTTCATTTATAAGGTCACTGATTCCATTGATGAGGGCTTCATCCTGATGATCTAAGCATTTCACAAATGCCCCACCTCCTAATACTATCACATTGGTGATTAGGTTTTCAGCATGTACATTTTAGGGGAACACTAACATTCAGACCATTAGCAGCTGTGAAGAAAACTAAACAGGGTGATGTGGTGGAGGTGACTGGGGCTGGTGGTTGCTGCTTGAGATTGAGTAATCAAGGAGGACTTTTTTCTTGCAGAGGTGTCATTTAAGCCTCCACCCTTTTCCTCTACAGCAATAGTTCTCAACTAGGAATGATTTTGCCTCCAGAAAACATTTGGTAATATTCAGAGACCATTTTGGTTGCCACAGCTGGCAGGGGGCAGGGTTATTACTGACATATAGCAAGCTGATTTCTGGGATGCTGCTTAAACATTCTACAATGCACAAGACAGCCTCTGATAATGAATTATCTATTCCAAAAGATCAACAGTGCCAGGGATGAAAAACCCTGATCTTCGGTCTATTCTCGTCACAACAACCAGGTTGATTTTTAAAAATACTGAATCATATTATATCAATCTTCTGTTATAAGCCCTTTAATTAATCCTCAGGTCTCCCAGATTCTTCTCATTCTAGCTTCCTATAGTCCTTCAACTCCGTTTTATTACCTTCACTCATTACACTCTGGCCTCAGGCCTTTGCACTGGCTGTTCTCCTGCCTGAAATTTTCTTCCTTTGGTTATGTGGATGGCTGTTGCCTCACCTCTGTCAAATATTTGCTCACATGCCACTTTCTTGTTGATCAAAACTGACTCCCCTTGCCACGCTGCTTCTGCTTGTCTTACCATACTCCCGTCTCTTGCATTTATTGTCTTCTAATGTGCTATATAATTTACTTATATAACTATTGTTTATTGTCTGTTTTACCCAATAGAAAGTAAACTTCATAAACTGAGAGGTTTTTGATACTTTCTGCCACATAAGGGGTACTACATGAATATTTGTTGAATAAATGAAGGAAGGAAAAGAAACTTCTATGAAGAGAATGTGGCTGCCAAGAAAAGCTATGGAAAAAAATCAAGAACAGAGGCCCTAAAAGTGACTGAGCTTAGTGTGCTTAAAGGAAAACCAGAAGGCCAATCACTGAAGTGTGGTAAATGAGGGGCAGAGCATGCAACATGAGTCAGAAGCTGTCATGGTCAGATCAGATAAAGCCTTATAGAACACAGTAGTGTCCAGGTGTGTTTTGTAAAGGAAGAACTCATGTGTCATGTTTAGAAAAAGATGTGTGCATTTGTATATTTTTTTCACCTGTCAAGTTTAATTTTTCAACTTAGGTTATTTTATTTATTTCTATTTTTGTAGAGGCCGGGTCTCATGTTGTTGCCCAAACTGGTCTTGAACTCCTGGGCTCAAGCAGTCCTCCCACCTTGGCTTTCCAAAATGCTGGGATTACAGGTGCGAGCTACCTTGCCTGGCCCAGCTTACATTATAGATAGGTATGATCAAATCAATGGCTTTTCTGTATGTACTTGCAGGGGAGCCATCAGCCACATGGTAATACCTGTGAGATTTTCAAAAGTGCAACTGTCCCCAAAGTATTTTGACACTGATTCATATGTTTAAAGTTGTTTTAACTGACAAGTAAAAATTCTGTGTGTGTGTGTGTGTGTGTGTGTGTGTGTAGTATATATGTGTGTGCATTATGCAATGGTTAAATCAAGCTATTTAACATATGCATTATGTTGCATGCTTATTTTTTTTAATGGGGAGAACACTTAATGTCTATTCCCTTAGAGATTTTCAAGTATACAATATATTGTTATTAACTAAAGTCACCATGATATGCAATATACCTCTTGAACTTATTCCTCCTAGCTGAAATTTTGTCATTTAACCAATATCTTCCTAATTCTCTCACCCTGCAGCCTCTGGTTACCATCATTTTATTCCCTGTTTCCGTAAGTTCAATATTCTTACACCTCACATATAAGTGAGATAATGCAGTATTTGTTTTACTCTTTCTGACTCATTTCACTTAGCATAACCTCCAAATTCTTCCATGTTGTGGAAAATGACACCATTTTCTTCTTTTTAAGGTAGAATAGTATTCAAGTACATATGCATATTATATTTTCTTAATCTATTTGAAGCTGATTCCATACCTTGGATATTGTTAATAATACAACAGTGGACATAGGCATGAGACACTGACCCATTTTTTAAATGTTCATAGTCACTTTCTGTTTTAGCCATTGTTTCAGAGGCTGCAATTCAAAAGTAAATATATCATTTGGAACATGTAATACAAAATTCTGCTAATACCTGTAATTGTATTGATTATAGTGTCTCCTGAGTAAAGATTGAATGAATGAAGGTAGAAGAGAGATCTTCTGAGTAGAAATATAATGAGAGAGGTTGAAAGTGTCAAGGCAAGGAAAGAAAACTGGTACTTGCTGGTCAACTAGTGTGCAACAACTACTTTGTTAAGTGGTTTGCATATGTGATACCATTTCAACATTTAAAAATATGATATCCCATTAAACAATGAAGAAATTAAACTTGCTCAAGATCGTGCATCTAGTAAGAAGCCTAGCTGGAATTTGAATTAAAATGTTTCTGGGTCCAAGTCTGTATTCATCTCCTTAGGCTGCTGTAACAGAGTAACAGAATACCATAAGCTGTGTGGCTTAAACAACTGAACATTTATTTCTCATAGTTCCTAGATTGTTAAGCCTAAAATCAGGTGCCAGCTGATTTAGTTCATTGGTAAGGGCCCTTTTGCCAGCTTTTCCTTTACTTCCTGTCTCCTCACATGATGAAGAGAGAAGAAAGAGATCTCTCTTGCATCACATCTTACAAGAGACAATAATTAGGTATCTACCCAAATAACTTATTACTTCCCAAAGACCTAATCTTTAAATACCATCATATTGGGGGTAAGGATATCATATGGAGTTTGGAGGTGATATGATTTAGTTCATAAAAAATATGAATGAATGTTCTTTCTATGACATTAAACTGCTTTCCTACTAAAAAAATGAAGAAAAAAAAGATACCCACTTTGATATTTTACCGCCCTGGATGAATCACTTGTGAGTCTAGGCTTAGATTTACTCCCTTCAATTAAGTCAGTTTCTAAGGTCATTAGTTAATGCTTAGAAAGTTTCTTTCACATACTTCTGTAGAAGAAGTTTTGATACGATAGCCTGAATGAACCCTTTTTTCCTCTTAGTTCTCTAAAAACTCAGAGATTATTGTAAAACAACTTTTTTTCTGCTAGTTGTAAAAGGAACATACAAAGGCCAAAATCTTCTGTTTGGGCTTTTGGTACAGCTTTTGTGTCTGATAATAAAAGCCAAGATTTATATTGTTGACTGAAGAAATTCAACTGTTGCCCTATATATATCAAATGGACAAAAGGGCATTTGCTATTGAATAAAGATTGTGTTGGTTACATTCAATCCTGTCCATATAAAGATATAGAAAGATAATAATTTAGATTTTTTTAAAAGCTCTAGCTGAAAGAGTCATATAAGTTTGACCTATGCCAAAGAATTGTCCATCAACCTCAAAAAATCTCAAATATGTTCTTTTATTTTTAATAAAAAAGGAAAGGTCCCCTTTTCAAACTTTATTTGGAGGGCTTAAATTTCCTGTTAAATATTTAATATATATTTGTTTTAACTATAAAAATAACTTTTTCTACTAGCACGTATGAAGATTATTAATATAGATTACATGAATTGACTATTTGCAGTTGAAATGGTCTTAAACACATACTGGAATCAGTTTAAACATCTCCCCCTCTATCAATTCTGTCTTGTTATTTGTTGGGGTATCAGGAATCCAACTAAAAAAATAACTGCTGTGCTGTCTATGGGTATGCTAAACAAATTTATAAAAGTTTTACTTTTTTTCCCTCTGAAAAATCAGCTTATATTAGGTAACATTCTGTCTCCTTCATCAAAATCTAAATTTCTGAAGGCCTTAAATAAGATAATGGTCCACAGAATCCCACTGCTTATACTACAAACAAGTTTGAGAATTCCATCTTCTTGTCCTGGAAAGAAGGTGAATAGGATAAGCTTTGATATGAGAGAATGTATTCTCTTTCAGAATTGTTAGAGCTAATGCATTGTATGAAATAGTTGTCTTTGGTTTTGTGCCAATTTTAATTGCCTATTTGAGCAGAAATGCACTTTGAGTTATTTTTAGCTCTGTAGATTGAATTTAGAATTCAGTGGATTTACTTTTCACCAATACAGATAACAAGATCTGTCATATTTGCGGCAAGTAGAGGGTGCAACATTCTATTTTTAACCTCATTGGTTCATTAAAATGATGGGTGGCACTGGTTTAAGAAGCAACAGTCTATGAAACACAGACTATGAAAACTCACTCCAAGGAAACACACTCTGCCTCTATAAGCAATTACTACAACCCAGCATTCGTGAAATTCCAGCTTCATAAATTTACACATTATTGTTAACCCTGGAAGAAAAGAGTGAAATGCCCCTTTTGGAGAAAGTGGCTGCTGTCATAAAACTAATCTCTATTTCTTTGCAAGATCAAGACTGCCACTCATGTGAATATCACAGTTTATGCCTGTCAGGTTTAGAAAGTTGTGGGTTGCAGTTAAAGATTGTCACTCTGCAGGATATTTTTCATTAGTTCATTTACATAATTCCATTTTATCAAAAAAAAAAAGGGAAAGAAAATGACTTGTCAGAGGAGATTTTCACCCAATTGCCCTAATTTAACATTTATGCTCCAAGAAAGTCTAGGTTTTTGTAATAGCAGGCATACCTATAAGACTTGGGAACCTGAAATGTTAGCATGGCCATGATTCAATAATGTGGGTCAGTGGGTAGACCATCACTGTGTCATTGGAAACTGATGGAACTGATCAGAACACATAACAGAACAAACAGCAAAAGATGGATATGAGAATTACAGTTCTAGAATGGTGGCAGGAGGAGTTCCATAGACCTGCTTCAGTGAACAACCGTGGCTGGTGATAATTATTTTAGAATAAGAACACTCACTTATTCGAGAAAAAAATTTTAAGAACAGTACATCTTTTAAAAAGTGTCTGTTCATATCCTTTGCCCACTTTTGGATGAAGTTGTTTATTTTTTTCTTGTAAATCTGTTTTAGTTCTTTGTAGATTCTGGATATTAGCCCTTTGTCAGATGGGTAGCTTGCAAAAATTTTTTCCCATTCTGTTGGTTGCTGGTTCACTCTAATGATTGTTTCTTTTGCTGTGCAGAAGCTCTTAAGTTTAATTAGATCCCATTTGTCTATTTTGGCTTTTGTTGCCAATGCTTTTGGTGTTTTAGCCATGAAGTCCTTGCCTGTGCCTATGTCCTGAATGGTATTGCGTAGGTTTTCTTCTAGGGTTTTTATGGTGTTACGTCTTATGTTTAAATCTTTAATCCATCTGGAGTTAATTTTTGTGTAAGGTGTCAGGAAGGGGTCCAGTTTCAGCTTTCTGCACATGGCTATCCAGTTTTCCCAACACCCTTTATTAAACAAATTATTTCCCATTGCTTGTTTTTGTCAGATTTGTCAAAGACCAGATGATTGTAGATGTGTGGCATTACTTCTGAGGCCTCTGTTCTGTTTCATTGGTCTATATCTCTGTTTTGGTACCAGTACCATGATTTTTTGATTACTGTAGCCTTATAGAAATACCATTTGACCCAGCAATCCAATTACTGGGTATATACCCAAAGGATTATAAATCATTCTATTATAAAGACACATGCACATGTATGTTCATTGTGGCACTGTTTATAATAGCAAAGACCTGGAACCAACCCAAATGCCCATCAATGATAAACTGGATAAATAAAATGTGGCACATATACACCATGGAATACTATGCAGCCATAAAATGGGATGAGTTCATGTCCTTTGTAGGGACACAGATGAATCTGGAAACCATCATTCTCAGCAAACTGACACAAGAACAGAAAACCAAACACCACATGTTCTCACTCATAGGTGGGTTTTGAACAATGAGAACATATGAACACAGGGAGAGTAACATCACACACTGGGGTCTGTTGGGGGGTAGAGGGCTAGGGGAGGAATAGCAGGAGGTGGGGAGGTTGGGGGAGAGACAACATTGGGAGAAATGCCTGATGTAGGTGACTGGGGGATGAAGGCAGCAAACCATCATGGCATGTGTGTACCTATCTAACAATCCTGCAAGATCTGCACATGTACTACAGAACTTAAAGTATAATAATAATAAAGAACAGTGCATCTGTGATACTTGAGTCATGACATTCTTCTCACATAATCCCCCAGCTCAGCATGATGGAAGATTCCAGGCAAAAGCAGCTGATAAGTTGGTGGCTCTCTTCTTCTACCCTGTTTGATTATAAAGTCTCTGACATAGTTTTTTTTTTTTTTTTTTTTTTTTTTTAGCTTAGATACCTACTTTTAAAGATAGTTTTAATATTGTACCTTCTCTTCCTTCACATTCTTCTCTGAATACAGAGAAACACACCTAATATTTTCTGCCTAATCTTGCTAATGAGGAGCAGATTATTTAAATTCAGTCAGAAAAGTGGGCTTGCATTGGTAGTATAAGTGGTTCATTGTTCATATTTGCATTTTTTATACTGAAAATTGACACTGAGGATTGTTTGGGAATCAAAATGTAATACTCAAGGCAATGAAATGAAAATGGTGAATGTGGTGTCTATTAATTTGCAGGACATTTAGAAACATGGTAAAATAATGAACTCTGATTACTGTATTCATCATGACTATTTCTGAATGGGGCTTTAGATATAATGAGGATAACTTTAATTAAAAATCTGCAATTTCAGAATGATGACAGCTATATAACCTGTCATAACATGCAAAGTTCTTACAGTCATTTTCTGATAATTTATACCTATGAAATGATACAGTATATTATTTAATTAACAGCACTTATTATCTTTCCAGCTTCTTTATAAAGCATAGTGATTAATCAAATGTTTTATGAACTGTTGTATATTAAACGTGAAACTCTATTATGAGGCAATTTCAATGCCATCCTTTAAGCTTAGCAGTCTTTTAAAATTAAAATAAAACCCATCAACTGCTCTTTCCTGCTATAAAATGTAAGATTCTCAAAATATTTCAATTTTGTGTAGCTAGCTCCTTTCAATTGTTGTAATTTTACTTATTTGGCTCAAAGTATATAGAATTCATTAAAAATAATTTGTCATGTACATGTGAACCACTAAAACAGGAGACCAAAGAGAACCTGTTTTAATGTAGTTAAGAAGTAAAATGCACTTACATGCAAACCAGAAAATAATCTGTTATATTTTTAAAAAGAAAATATATTCCATTCAAACTTTTTTTCCCCTTTTCCTTATGTAGTGTACATATTATCTCTATTATTTGATTTCAGAGAAAGGGAAACTAGTATTAATTGTCTGCTTTATCACAGTAAGTATTTCATAAAACGCATCTGAAAAATTACATGAGGTAGGATTATCACAACCACTTTACGTAGTAGATAACTGCATTTAAATAAAATGAAGAAATAGCTAATTGGATCTCCAACAGTTCCACATAATAAAATTAACTGATTCTCTTTAAAATTCACTCATGATTGAAAATACTTTAAGAAATAAAAGAGGGAGCACAAAACATAAGAAAAGAAGGTAATCTTTAAACAGAAAGTCATGTTTTAAAAAAAATTACACAGTAATTCTAAAAAAAAATAGTTATTTAAATTAAAAATGCAAAGCATAGATTAAACAGCAGATGAGACACAGCTGATGATAGATTAAATAGACCTAAAGAAATTACCCAAAATGCAGGGTAGTAACATAAATAAAAGGAAAATGTAAAATAAGAGTTCAAAATATGGAAAATGGAGATTGAGAAGGTAAAATATATGTTTAATAGGAATTACAGAAGAAGAAAATAGACAATGGGAGAATAAAAGCAGACAAAGAGATCACAGTTAATAACTTTTTAAAATTATGAATCCTTGGCTTCATGAAGTATGATTCACAAAGAAAATCTCAAAAGTGACTACAGTAAAACCCTCAGATTACCTACAAAGGGATGGCAGTTACATAAAATAATGACTGTTGGGTGAAGTACATATATACATAATTTTTTTAAAAGTAAACCTGGAGGTACATCTGAACTAACACTGATTTTTTAAAACAAAAACAAAAACATATGGGGTTTAGGCAAGAGATCAAGATGTAATTGAAAAGTTGGAAAGTGAGACTTTATCTTTGTATTGTTTGAGATGAAAATTGTGCTATAGATGTGTCTATTTCCACCTTCTTATTCACTAATTCAACAGTTATTGATTTTGCACTAATTATGTCCCAGACATTCCTCACAAATTTTTCACAGCCCTCAAGAAAAAATCCATTAAAAATTCCTGCCATCACAAAGTTTATATGTTAGTGAGTAGGGCAAGAAAATAAATATAATTAAAATGTAGCATAGACAGCATTTTCATCAATGTTAAGTACTCCTGGGGATGAGGAGATGGGAGAAGGTTGGTTTTAAGTACATGCAAGTGCAATTTTAAGAGTGTGATCAGGGAAGGTCTCAATGACAGGGTGAGATTTGAGCAAACGCTGAAGGGATCCAAAGAGGGAGGCATGCTGATATTTAGCAGAGGATTCTTCCAGTAAAGGAAGCAAATGTAAAGCCCTAAAGGTAAGGTAGAAGCATTCCAGATGCATTTGAAAAATAACAGAAAATAGTCAATGTGACTGGAGCAGAAAGAGTGAGGAAGATAGAAGATCAGCAAGGTAGTGAGGAACCAAAAAGTACAGGGCAGTAGGCATTGTAAAACTTTGCCTCTTACAATGAGTGAAGAGGGAGCCAATGATGCGTCTTGAGTAGAGGTGAGATGTAATCTGTTCTACATTTTAAAAGGATCACTATGCTGGAACAAGGCAAGGATAAAAGTACAGAAACCACTTAACCACCGTAATGTAGAAGAAAGGTGATGGTGAATTGAATGTAGCAATAGAGGAGGTAAGAGTGTCTCAATTCTGGGTATATTTTATAGGATATCCAAGTAAATTTGTTTATGAGCATGAGAAAAAAAGAACTAAAAAGTAACTCCAAGTTTATTGGCCTGAGCAATGAGAAGAATGGAATTAACATTTACTGAGATGAGCAACATAGTTGGCAGAGTAGATTTGTGTGTGTGTGTGTGTGTGTGTGTGTGTGTGTGTGTTACGGGAAAAAATGGACTAGAAGGGGAAACATCAGGAATGCAGTTTGAGATAGCTGGATAGCTGGTTACCTGGAAGTAGGAAATGTAAACCACAATGTGATTGAGCCAGGTGTCTTAATGGATTCAAGGTTCATTTAGCCAAGGTTGAGGACATGCTGGGGGGAAGAACAGAAATCACAGGAGCATCTGTGATCTACGGCTTTTGCAAAGGGGGTTTTATGAACTTCAGTATTTAAAGGAAAAAGAACAAGCACGAGGGAGAAAAAAGGAAGAAGGGTAGGTAGTGAGGCAGATGGTCACATTCTTGTGTGGCTCTGATTAACTTCAGTATATCTACATTTTACATGTGTAAAAGCAGAGTAGAGGAAAATGTCAATTACGCATTGCCTCTCAGTGAATCTGCATGTAACAGATAAAGTAAGCATGTGAAAAGGAGTAGGGGAAATAAGGCTATGAAATGGGGTTGTGAAATTACAGCTATCATTAGTGGTTCAGTTCCCAAGCTTACATTTCCCTTTGGCATAGTGGCATAGGGTCCTGAGATACTATTTTTCTTTGATATTTTTCCTGTTTGTTAAAATCTTTTGGGGAAAGCATTGTAGAAGAACATGAATCTCTGGTCATATATTTGGTGTGATCACTCATTGCTAGGACAGTTTATTCCTAGAAGGTTAAATCCCATGTTGCTAGGAAGGCTCATTCCTAGGAGGTCATGTCCCACATTGCTATGAAGGCTCATTCCTAGGAGGTTTTCAATTTTCATGTCTCATGGAGAAAAATAGGGGGAGGAAGAAATAAAGCAAAAGGAGAAAGGAAAAACAAAGACCAATGTTAAATTATAGCAACAAAAAAAAAGCAATCCTGGAAAACTAACTTAGGCTATCCTACCACACCTTTAATCAGAGCAATTCTTGGATAATCATCATTTTAACTCTTTTAGTCATGCATTGACTCTGTTGTATGTCTGGAGAAGTTTATAGACTAGCTATTTTTGTTTGTTTGTTTGTTTTTTAAGTATCTGAAGCATTTTAAAATTTCACTACCAATATGACATATTTTTCTGGACAGTAGTTTGAATCAGGTGTTTAAATGAACTTTCTGAGAAGGCAGGCACAAGGTGGTATATTAATACATGTGTATACACACATACATATATAATGTACATATATATTGCTGATATTTCTTACAAAGTTTAAGTTGTCTAGCTTCAGCTTGCAGGGCTTTAAGAAAAGTGAAGTTTTAATCTCTAGTGATTTCAAGTCAGAAAAATGGGAGAAAACAACTATTTGAAAACATTAGAGACTTGTAGTCAGGAAAGAATTGAGGATTGAGTCCAAATAAATTGTAGACAAATAATAAAAAATGAAAAACAATAGACAAAGCTAGAATCTAATAACAGGTATATTATAGTTTCTTTGGAAACATAATTTTTCCCTTTAATACTCCATTTTTTTTTAACCAAATCATAGTAGGACAACTTAGTTGCAAATAAATTTTTAGTCCTATTGTACTTGGTCAGATTACTTGTATAAAATACAGCAAGAATAATTGTTAGCCATTTGTCTTTTTCAAAATCAACTTGCTGAAACTTTTCCATAAGGAATCTCAGCTAAAGTTTTTAAAGGCCTCTTGAGCCTAGCCAAGGATTTATCTGTGCTTGCAGACACCTTTAAAAATTGAGTGAATTTATCTGTCTTGATGGTCCCAGAATAATTTAAGGTTCCTGGGCCTATCAGAAAGTGGCATTCTTTAGGTCAGAAACCCTGTATAGGAAGTACGTAGACAAGGTGTGAGGCCAGTCTTTCCAAGGGACTTTTATCTGCTCTTTAAAGTAATCTCAATTTCTCACAGCATTCTGGTAATGTTTGAAAATACACCATTTCAGTCAAAGCTTCAGTAAAATAACCAGTGTCTCCAATTATATCCTATTGCAAAAGATGACAGATTCTTAATGAAGTTATACAAATAATGATATTGGCATAAATTAAGAATACTCACAAATAGTTTCTAAATTCTGGAGAAATTAGGTAGAGAGAAATAAATATGCCTCAAATTTTGCTCACAAGAGTATATTTTATTTCATTCAGTTGTTGAAAGTTACAAATATCTCAAAAGAAAATTTTGTTTTGATTCTGAGAAACAAAAAGAAACATTTCAAACAAAACAAAGTCAGAAAAATTTATTTCAGTCCTCTGTTAAGTCTCATACAGTTAAGTCATTCTATTTGACATTGGGGTTCTCAATCTATATGAATACATCAGCTCTCCACTAAGAGTCCTGGAAGTTTTTTTCCTAAGCCAGTGGTACAGTCCTTGAAGCTGTCAGAAACCTGCATGGTAGAGCACCAACAGAGACCTTTCTGTGGAATTCCTTAGAGAAACAAGTTTTGGACTGTAGCTGATTATAAACAACTTTTTGAGAAGAATAAAAATGAAACAATCTGTGGATGACAATAGTCTTAGGACTATCACAGTTAAAGATACAATTGACAAGGAAATTTGGTATTTCTGTGGCATGCAACAATACAGCATAATCATAATTATTACTGATAATATTAAGACATCAGAATTATAGGACTCTCATACAATTTAACATTAATAACACTTTAATATAACTAAGTTAAAAATATCTCATATTTGACAATGCTTACTTCTGATTTTAACATATCAAACTGAGTACGTCTCTTTTGGATTTCAAGGGGCTTAATATCTTAAAAAATAATAAAGTCAAAAGAACTGAATTTAGAGCTTGAAGTTCTAATTTTGAAAAATTTGTCAGATACCAAAGGTTTAGAACAGTTGATACCAAAATATAAGAACATAGGTCATTCTAAAATAAGTCATTTATTTAGTCAAAATGGTAAAGATTTTTTTTTTTTTTTTGAGACAGAGTCTTGCTTTGTTGCCAGGCGACAGGCTGGAGTGCAGTGGCGCGATCTCGGCTCACTGCAACCTCCGCCTCCCGGGTTCAAGCAATTCTCCTGCCTCAGCCTCCTGAGTAGCTGGGACTACAGATGCGTGCCACCATGCCCAGTTAATTTTTATATTTTAGTAGAGATGGGGTTTCACTATGTTGGCCAGGATGATCTCGATCTCTTGACCTCGTGATCCGCCTGCCTCGGCCTCCCAAAGTGCTGGGATTACAGGCGTGAGCCACCATGCCCAGCCCTGGTAAAGATTTTTAAAAGCAAAAGCCTTTATTCTTTGATAGAAAGAGACTCAGTTTTGTAAACAGTATGACCTAATAAAGACAACATGAGGTTAACTGAATCTGTCTCTGCCCTAACTCCTTTTTTTTCAGTTTTCTCAAAAGATTAACAAAAATCTTATCTGTTAAATCACATAAAAATCTTGTTCATAAACCCAAATTTTATGTTTGCATTAGTGTGTTGTTAACCCCAAAGCTAATTTAAAAAAAACTCACAAATCTGTCCAATTTCAGTTTGACCATAAGTTTAGATTTTCATAAACTTCAACAATATTTTACAATTTTTTATTAAAGAGCAGATCAATGTTCCAATACACTCCTCTTATTCTAACACTGGGGCCCAGACTTTGGGATCGATGTGCTTTTTATATCAATTGTTTAACTTAAAGGAAAAAAATTGTTCCTTTTAAATTTTAGCTACTTGGTCACACAGAATTTTTTTCATAAGATCAATCTTCCACAAACCTTCTATAATTTATTTCAGTTTTGTCCTATCATTTTACCTAAGGACAAAAATTCACTTTCTTTTCTAATTTTGTATATTCATTTAATTTATTCATCTTCTTTTTACTCCTTTAGTTAAAAAAAAAAATAGCCCACTCAACTGGGCAAAATTACGCTTGCTTTGACAAAACCACATTTCCATGCCTCCTTATAACTTTTTTCCCTAAAATGCATCCTACGCTTCTTATACATTTTACATAAAGAATTGTTTCTCTTATATCTAGTAGTTTTAATTATATACATTAATTACAGTGTTAACTCTTTGTTACTGTTTTTAGTGAAAAACCTAGAAAGTAAGCAATTTTTAAATATGTATCAGATTCACATAATGCCTGACTCTTTCTAGCATATCCAGGAGGAATAGCTGGCCCAGGAAGAACTCCATATGTCCCCAGTCCTTCCCATAGCATTTGTTTTTTTAGAACCTAGAATCCAGAGGCTCTAAGATAGGTATTGAACAGTTACTTAAAATATCACCAAAGGCTGGGCACAGTGGAATACACCTGTAATCCTAGTACTTTGAGAGGCTGAGGCAGGTGGATTGCTTGAGCTTAAGAGTTTGAGACCAGCCTGGGCAACATGGCAAACTCTGTCTCTAGCAAAAATACAAAAAATAACCACACATGGTGGTATGTGCCTGTAGTCCTAGCTACTTGAGAGGCTGAGGCAGGAGGATAGCTTGAACTTGGGAGGTTGAGGCTGCAATGAGCAGAGGTGGAACCACTACACTCTAGCCTGGCTGACAAACTGAGACCCTGTCTCAAAAACAACAAAAAACAAAACAAAAAAACCACTACAGAAGCAGTTTATGATGTTAAAACCTCTAACAAAGGCAGTATCTGAACTGCCTGACTGAGAGTTCATAGAAATAAAAGACTTTTCTATGTTATTTTACCAATAATTTTAAAACTGTCTTATTTACTGAAATCATGTGAACTAAAAGGCATTAGTTTCTATTTTCCTGAGAAAATATTTGATTTCAGTGCTTTTTCCTTTAAGCCAATTAATTAATGTTCTTTTATATATTTTTGTCATGAAATATCACATACACATGACATATAAACACATAGACATATGGACAGCAGGAGATATTAAAGATTTATGACATAATCACTTGCAGGGTCTTTCCTGCTTGCTGTACAAACAAAATCAACTTACTGAGACTGTGGTATTACAGTAAAAAAAAGTGTTTAATTGACATGAGGCCAGCCACATGGGAGATGAAGCTATTACTCAAATCATTCTCTCTGAAGCCTTGGATGTTATGGGTTTTTAAGGGTAGTTTAGTGGGCAGGGGTTAGGGAATGGGTACTGCCAATTGTTTGGGGATGCAATGATAAAGGTAAGAAATATGATCTTTGTGCACTGAGTCCTTTTCTGGGTGGAAGTCACAGGTCTTGTTGAGACATAAGTCATGAGTCTGGGTTCTATCAGTCTGAAAAACATTTCAGAAAAACAATCTTAGGTTCTACAATAGCAATTCTATGTATAGGAGCAACTGAGGAAATCACAAATCTTGTGACCTCTGGCCACATGACTCCTGAGTGGTAAGGAATTATAGAAACTATGCCTACATTATAGCAGAGCTTGGACCCTTCCCATCATCCTAATCTTGAGGCCTTTCATTAATGTTACAAGATGGTTTCAGCCCCTGAACGGGAAGGAGATTAGTTTTAGGAAGCGACCATTATTATCCTTGCTTTAAAGTTAAACTATAAACTAAGTTGCTCCAAAAGTTAGCTTACATCCAGGCCTTCATCCAGGAATGACCAAGGACAGCTTGAAGGTCAGAAGCAAGATGGAGTCAACCATGTCATGTTTCTCTCACTGTCATAATTTTGGAAAGGGAGGTTCAATAAGATTCTTCATTTGCCGATTTCAAAGTTTCTCTCCCCCCAAGTTAGACTGCAAATCTCTTGATTATGTTTCCTGCCATAAATAATTGTTAGCCGGCAACCTTAAATTTGCATTTCTAAAGAGACAATTCTTAGGTGAAACAGGTAGAAAATTTACATCTCGAAGCACAGGGCTAAGACGTTTAGCCTAAATATTGTACCGTCATTTGCTCAAACCAAGGAACAAAAATGATGTAAGTATAAGTTCAGTTAAGATGGCTAGGAAGAGGACCTTAAACAAGGGTAAAGCCCACACTTCTGTCAGGGCGTTTTCTAGGCTTCTAGCTTTTCAGATGACTGTTCATACACAAAGGCCCAAAGCTTACGTGCTCCCAGCAGACAAGAGAATACAAAAAATCAAAGCTGTCAAAGGAAAGGGGAAAAAGAATCAATTATAAATTAACATCCTAGAAGTCACACAAACATCAAACCAAGAGAGGTTAGTTCCCTGACTAGAATCAAAACTATGCCACGGAGGTGAAAGTGCAGCATTGTAACTACTAAGCCACAAAGTTGAGTGGTCTTTGTTGCTCCTGATGAGGAAGCAAGCCCAGGCCACGGCAGAAATTTTAACTACCAAAACTGTTTTAGGTCAGATTTTTGCTCTTAATTTAGTCAAGAGCATTCTTAAGGTTAGCCATGAAACCGCTACGTGTCTTTTTAAAACTTTAACCTTTCCATTAATTGTTTACAATAGGTGATCTCTAAAATCTTTAGTAGCACACACACAGAGAGGGGATAGGAAGGCGGTATTGTTACATAAATGAACCTCTCAGGCAGTCAAATTTTGGTTTTGATTTATCTTAGCCAGTCAGGGTTTTAGAGGTGGAACTTGAGTTTCTGCAGCTGTGGGGGGTTTCAGTCAGTAGACATTAGAGGGGGAAGGGATTGGTCAAATCTAACTTCAAATGAGACAAAATTTAAAAAAGCAAGCACACAATTTACGTATTGTTGAGATCTCGGAGCTTAAGGAGAAGTTCTAGACAACTGACAAAAAATCGTGACTTCTAGTTGTCATTCCGCGGCCCCCACCCTCCTCCCCGGAAAACCAAAGCAGCTCCTTACCTGGAGATGGGGCCCAAGCTAAAGACTGCTCTTTGCTTTCAGGGAAGTAGGAAGCTCACTTTCCTTGTTGGAAGTGTGTAAAAACTTACTTATTTACAGCAGCAGCAGAATAAACCTCAGATCTCAACAGAAAATCAGGGATCTCTGGAGGGAGAATCTCCCCGACCTCAGCAGATAATCCAATTGGTTAGAGTGACAAAGAGCTCTAGCTGGCACAGGACCCTGATAGGAGAAGTTGCTGGAGGCTAAGGGCCAACTCCACTTAGAGAATCCCTTCTTGGTTACCAAAATATAAGCTGAACAATGACTGAGGCAGATGTCTCAATTGATTAGGGGTTTATTTAGCCAAGGTTGAGGATGTACTGGGGGGAAACACAAATAAAATGGGCGTCTGTGATCCATGTTTTTTTCAAAGGGGATTTTGTGAACTTTAGTATTTAAAGGGGAGAGAGCAAGCAGGAAGGAGAAAATAAGGGTAGGCACATGGTTACCTTCTTGTGAGGCTCTGAGAGCTTCAGTAAATACACATTTTACTTGTAAAAAGAAGGAGTAGAGGAGATGAGGCTATGACATGTGGTTGTGAAATTATAGCTATCTGTTTGGGAACAAAAAGAAGACATTGGTGACTCAGCTCCCAAACTTAATTTTCCCTTGATATGGTGAGTTTGGGGTCCTGATAGTCCATTTTTCTTTCACAGGGATCATTGTTTAAGATGGATTCCATGCTGGATATCCTCGAAGATAAAAGCTTTAACAAATCAAATCAGCTATCTATATATATATATATATATATATATATATATATATATATATATGATACTCTAAAGATTTTTAGATTGATATTAATTTTCCAATATATGTTGTTTAATGAATATGACTAGGAAAAAGGAAAAAAAAAAAAAAGAAGGGTGAGGCTGAAAGGTGAAAGCCTTAGAGGGAAAGAGAAGAAGAAAGAATCTTTAGTTCCATAAGCTCCTTCCCTCAGCTCCTGAGGGAGACACACAGGGGGTTGGAGGTCCACCCCTGGTCCTCCTAAGTCTGAGGGTCATGTCTATGGGGCTCATCCAAAGCACTAGATTCTAATAACCATAAACACTTTTATTTTCTCCCATAATCCAAATCAGTGGCAACTTGTTTTGTAGTTCTTATCTTCTGTTTTTGAATTTTAGTTCTTTCAACACCTGTTTAATCAATTCCCTACATTAAATTCTTTTTAAAAAATGCCGAGTATGGTTTCTGTTTTTATACCTAAGCTGTACCTGGTATGCTCTAAATAGGTAAGACAAATCGATCCCAGTATAAAACAACAGTAGTTTTTTTTTCATTGTTCTTAAAATTACAGCATTCCATTTTCCTCCACTGGCTGTTCATTAATAGACAGTTTGCCTAAGGGGCATATAGCATTCTCTACCAATTGTGTAACAGCTTTTGGAATATTTTTGGGCCATAACAAAGCAACTATATTACCACAATAAAAATAAGACTGAGCTTTTAACTTTATTTCTTTTGCAAATTTTGGCATATGAACTGTTTTAACATTGTATGGGGCTCACATTTTCCTAACAACACACACAGTATTTTTGAACAGCTCTCAGGAGTTGAAATGCTATGTGATTTTACATTTAAATGTAGACTTTTTGAGGGGGATGACATCTTTCCTTGCTATGGAGCTGAGTGACTGTTTTATTTCTTTGAAGATGCTTTAAAATTCCCTTTATTTAATTAAATCAGACTTTCTTCTCTATGCAAGTTTGAGAGAAAGAGTTCTTGATATTCCTATAAATCTGCATACTTCTTAATATAACCCATTACATTTTGACAATAAGGGAATCATTCCAACTGAAAAGTTAATCTTTCTAGATGGGATATGAATATTTAAATTTTATACAAATTGTTGTTTGGGACCTTTGTGGAAAGATAGCATTAAACAAACAAAATTTCCCAAGCTAGGAGAAAATTTGCTAAGCTTAGATAAAAATTATAATAGGTTTCCAAGTTGGTTATAGATAAAACCTTGTTTAAAAATGCCATATACTGATCTAACTTGCTTATATTAATAGCATGCTTTTAGTATTAAGGTTGACCTTCTATTTGATAGTCTAAGTATTTGTCAAAACTGAAAGAATTAATCCAATAAGCTCCTTATTTTTCCTTTTTTGACACCAAATTCACCTGTTGTTACTGCTTTCTGTGGATTAACCCAATTAATTAAATAAATTCTCATATAGATTCAGGAAAAAAAATCTAGATTTTGCTGAAGTTTTAATTTCACACATTCTGTGCCATTTTGGGGGAGGAATTATGCTTCTGTTTTAAATAGACCCCTAGGGCCATAATCAACCATGTGAAAGTTATTCTCATTTTCACAGTCTTCTTTCCTTGTCCATGAAGATAAGATCCTCTAAACCTCTGAAATGAAAACTACTCAGTGATAGAATACAATCCAGGTGAATCAATTATAAAGGATAACATTGGTTGCCTATTCAGCAACCATTCACATCTTTTTGTGAAGAAAACCTGATTTTTACATATCTCAGGCAACAAAACTGTTCAATGAAAAAAGATGCACGAAGCAAAATGTACAAGGATATGAGCCCTAGAGATGTGGCAGTAATTTTGCGAGTATGGAAAGAGAAGACAGCAACACCCTGCGGCCTGTTTTGAATGGCAGAGTAGTAGGACAGGGACCTTGGGCCTTGATCATATTGCAGAGACATTGTACCAACCCTGGAATTTCCCCACTTTCAGGGCTCTTGATGTATGAGATCATTGATATTAATACTTAAGTTATTTTATTGGGCATTCTGTGTTATAACCAACTTTGATGGAGTCTACCATATAATTGTATTTTATTGTGTTGTACTGTAATTTTTTGTTATCCATTGATCACAAGGCCAAACTAATGGCCCAAGTCATTTACATCTCCTCTGCTCTCCATTTGCAAAAATCATCCCTTCTGCCCCATGCCAAACACAAAACCCACCATTTGTCTTTTGCTTGCTGCCTGGTAGAGGACATTTTCACCTGCCAGCTTCCTATGGCTATGGCAGTGAAGGATCTGGGCCGTGCTGTCCCCTTGCTTTTTCTGCCTTCTGACAAACCTGGTGCTTTACTCTGTGGCTCTATATGATGTGACACTGTCTCTTAAGACTCTTAAAAATGTAAGTAATACACTTTCTTTCAATGACACTGACCTTTTCATGTTGTCACCCAGTCACCTCTATAAATTAAAATCCTGTGGGTACTATTGAGACAGTTTGTGTAGCACACGGGGTGACACAGTGTTTGATGAAGGAGCATGCCTCTAGACTGCTCTTTTTGGCTTACTAACTGGATTCCCTCAACAGTGAGTGCTGTCTGGTAAGCCATGGCTGGCACTTGTGCTTCAGCCATCACCACTTTATACTGTATCTGCCATTTGCTGCCACAGTGTTCAAACCTACATCGAAAGAGGACATCTAAGGCATGTGCCTTTATGGCACACCTTACTTAAAGTAATTGAGTTTTAGGGAAAGATTACTTTTGGGGATGTATAACTAGATCTACTATGTCTTACTTGATACCCTACCCTGTACCAGGAAGGGGAGATTAGGTTGATTGACTAATATACGAGGCAAAAAAATCCTCAAAGGGGGTGAGGAGGAGCTTCCTCTAGAAGTACCGTGTTGGAGGCAAGTCTGATCTGACTCAAACATGCTGACATCAGTGGGAGGGTCACTTAGCTGGCCTGGGTTCTTTTCTCATTGTAAGTGGATTATTGTCCTGGCCTGCCCTTTTAGAGAATGTCCCTGGGCAAAATTCAGACATGGTATCCCCTAGGAGTTCTAGGGGCGCACTGGCAATGCAGCAGGAAGCTCACTCCTCTCTAAAACCATAACACCCAATAGACTTAAATGTTGATCCAAAGGCAAATCTCTTTGTTGTTGCTTGCTCTCTTGTTGACACTGTTTGTCCCTTGACACCTTAGGGCATAAGGGATCCCATCTTTGGACTGATGGCTCAGTGCTCTATGAAAGAGGAAAAGAGGAAGGAGAATTTTGTTTCCACTTTCCCTAAGACACCTGCAGGGGTTCTCTCAGCTCCTCTGAGATTGCAAATCTCCTGATCATGTGCTTGGGTACTCAAAAGTGCTGCTGCTTACCACCGTTTTGAGTATCCTCCTCCAGACTAAATTGTCAGAAAACAAAGAATGTGAAAGATAAAGCTGAGGTTACTATTGGTCTCTTGGATATAGAACGCAGGCCTAAGATTGATTGGGATACTCTAGAAAAGGAGGCTGCTGCTCAGAGCAGAGGCCTCCCAGGAACACCAGAAGTTTACCAGATAAACATCAAAAGGATAAAAAGGGGCAAGTATGTCTTGTAATCATAAATTTTAGAAAAACTGAAGTGGAGTAAAGGGATAGTGAATGCTATGCGGCCAGAAGAGCTATTTTGTTCAGTACCTGTAAAAGGTGACAATAACCAAATACTTAGGTAAGGATAAGAGTATGCATCTATCTGGGAAGAGCATTCAGGTAGATGAATTAGCATGTATGTAATGACTTGAGATACAGTTGTGGCTGGAGCCATGAATGAATGAACAATATGCTGTGCTAAGTATATTTAATAGTATCATTAAATGATATATAATATACACAATATGATTAGCACAGTGCCTTGCATGTAGTAAACAATGAATACATTTTAACTTATTTTTCCATTCCATTTGATTGCAATTCAGAACACATGATCTTGGTATTATTTTAATCCATTGCGTATCTCATTGGTCCACATTTCCTGGGAGAAGTGGCTCATTATGACCAGAAATTTCATTGTCTTAGATTGAACTTTCTACAACTTTTCCACTGTCATTCATATGATAATCCTGACATTCAGTTAATAGTTGAGCTTTTAATCTCATTAATGACATTTATTATGCTCATTAGAAAAAAAAAGTCCTCCTGAAGTCTGCAACATTTTTTAATGACTTTCCTTGCTTATGGATCAGAGAGGTAATTTTATGTTAATGTTCTAACCATTAGTATATTCTACCTGAAATTTTTAACCAAAAAAGGATGAAATATGGAAAGACATCCAAGACATGTTAAGAAAAGCAGGTTGTTGAACCATATGTAGAGAACCTGTTATTTTAAAAACAAACAGTATGTGTTTATGCATGCATGAAAAGATGCTAAAATGTTCTTGACTGGGAATTTTAGAGCTGAGTTCTGAGAGATGAGGAGAATAGATTTTAAACTATTAAACACATCTAAATCTACATTGCAGTTCTTGAGCATCAATGTACAATGTCATATGCAATGCGAGGGTCAACAAAAATTTATCCCAGGATTAGCCTATTAACACACATTGAGTCCAGGCTACACAAGAGACTCTCAGAAAGCTAAGCATTCTTGAGAGAAGTCATAGTAAAGCTGTTTTTGGAGACACTTGTGAGTGTACTGACTGATTCCTGCATCCCATTGAGAAGCAATGAGGAATAGGCCTTCCCAACCTTAAAGCCAGGTGAAAGATTCTCTGAGAAAATCATTTAGAGGGCTTGGCTTGTGTTTTCTGAGATTCTTATCATACAACATGTGACATGTGACTCCTGCCTGAAGTGGTCTGTAGTAGTAGAAAGAGACAGACTTGTACTTCCAGAGTTTGGTGGGAAACAGATATATGCTTATGTAGACCCCAAAAGGAAACAGGAAGAGGGGTTTCTCAAAGGCACACCACCCAGTAATACCACCTGGAGGGTCAAGAAGCCCTCACGAAAGGGTGTGCCATCTGAAGATTGAAGTAACAAGAGAAGGTATTGCCTGCATCATGGAAACTGTGATTGTAAATTCCTGGGAAAAGGATCTAATTAGATAGAAAAACGTCTTTCACTTAACCAACAGCAAGGGCCCCAATACAGATGATAATCATATCAGTCAAGCAAGATCTTTCTTGACCCAAACTACTTCTCCTTTCCCTACTCCACTAATGGAGCATCCTAAGCAGTCCTGGTGGCTAAAAGAGAGGAGTAGAGGAACAAGGTGAGTGAATAATGGAGTCCACTATGTCCAAGCATCAGGAGAGGAAAAGCTTTAAATTTATGAGAGATAGCATTGATCCAGACTGGGTTTTATAATATTGTGTGAAATGATGCTTTTAGAAAGGTAAAATCATGACTGTCAGACAAATATAAAATGAAGATGTGTCAAAAAATACCTAGGAATACAGCTAACTGGGGAGGTGAAAGATGCCTGCAAGGAGAACCATAAGCCACTGTTCAAAGAAATTGGAGATGACAAAAACAAATGGAAACACATTCCATACTCATGGATAAGAAGAATCAATATCACTGAAATGGCTATACTGCCCAAAGCAATTTGTAGATTGAATGTCATTCCTACTATACTACCAATGGCATTCTTCACAGAACTGGAAAAGAAAACACACTTTAAAATTCATATGGAACCAAATAAGAGCCTGAATAGCCAAGGGAATCCTAAGCAAAAAGAACAAAGCTGAAGACATCATGCTACCTGACCTCAAACTATACTACAGGGTTACAGTAACTGAAACAGCATGGTACTAGTATAAAAAAAATAAAAGACACAGACCAAAGAACAGAAGAGAGAACCCAGAAATAAGGCTGCACACCTACAACTATCTGATCTTTGACAATAAGCAATGGGGAAAGGACTCCCTATTCAATATATGGTGCTGGGATAACTGGCTAGCAATATGCAGAAGGATAAAACTGGACCCCTTTTGTACATCACATATAAAAATTAACTCAAGATTGATTAGAGACTTAAATGTAAAACCCCAAACTAGAAAAACCTGGAAGACAACCTAGACAATATCATTCTGGACAGAGGAACTGGCAAATATTTCAGGATGAAGAAACCTAAAGCAATTGCAACTAAAGCAAAAATAGACAAATTGGATATAATTAAATTAAAGAGTTTCTGCATAGTGAAGGAAACTGTAAACAGTGAACAGACAACCTACAGAAATGGGAGAAAATATTTGCAAACTATACATCTGACAGGTATCTAATATCCAACACCTATAAGGAACTTAAAAAAATTTACAAGAAAAAAAAAACTCCATTAAAAAGTGGGTAAAGGATATGACCAGACACTTTTCAAAAGAAGACATACATGTGGCCAATAAGCATATTTCAAAAACTCAACATCACTGATTATTAGAAGAATGCAAATCAGACCATAATGAAATATCATTTCACACCAGTCAGAATGGCTATTATTAAAAAGTCAAAAAATAACAGATACTGGTGAGATTGCAAAGAAAAGAGAACACTTTTACACTGCTAGTGGAAGTGTAAATTAGTTCAACCATTGTGGAAGACAGTGTGGCAATTCTTCAAAGACCTAAAAACAGAACTACCATTTGACCCAGAAATCCTATTACTGGGTATATACCCAAAGGAATATAAATCATTCTATCATAAAGCCACACACACACACACACACACACACACACACACACACACACACACACCCGGTCATTGCATCACCATTCACAATAGCAAAGACATGGAATCAACTAAATGCACATCAATGGTAGACTGGATAAAGAAAATGTGGTACATATATATACCATGGAATACTATGCAGCCATAAAAAAGAATAAGATCATGTCCTTTGTAAGAACATGGATGGAGCTGGAGGCCATTTTCCTTAGCAAACTAACACAGGAACAGAAAGCCAAATAGCACATGTTCTCACATATAAGAGGGAGCTAAATGATGAGAACATGTGAATACATGGAACAACAGAGGATGAAAAGTAGGAGGAGAAAGATGATCAGGCAAAATAACTAATAAGTACTAGGTTTAATACATGAGTGACAAAATCTGTACAACAAGCCCCTATGATATAAGTTTACCTGTATAACAAACCTGGACATGTACCCCTGAACTTAAAAGTTAAAAAAAAAAAAAAGAAAAAGAGAAATAGAAGCACAGGAAGTTATATAATTTACCTAAAATAACAAGCTAGCAAATGTCAGAGCTGAGATTTTAATACAGAAAGTCATGCCTTATAGGGAGTATTTTTAACAATAAAGTAATATTGCATCCTCAGTAAATTACAATGTAAGTAACTGAACATCTTGTTCTAACATTGGACTGGTAGTCAATTCAGTTCATGGTTTTCCACCAAAAGACTCTTGGTATGACAAAGTTAGGTAAAGTATGCTACTTGAGGCCAGGTGTGGTGGCTCATAACTGTAATCCCAGCACTTTGGGAGGCTGAGGTGGGGGAATCACTTGAGTCCAGGAGTTCATGACCACCCTGGGCATTATGGCAAAACTTTTCTGCAAAAAAACACCCAAAATTATTTGTGCATGGTGGTGTGTGATTGTAGTCCCACCTATTAGAGAAGCTGAAGTGGGGAGGATCACATAAGCCCAGAAGGTCAAGGCTACAGTGAGCTATGATTGCACCACTACACTCCTGCCTGGTCAACAGAGAGATACCCTGTCTTAAACAAAAACAAAAAATATGCTACTTGAGAGCAGATAATTGTTCTTTATTATAGTTTACCTCTTGAGCCTCCCCCTGACTACCTACAAGAATACCTAGTTCCCTAAAGGTGCTCTGTAAATAAATATTTGAATAAATAAGTGAGGAAAAAAAAACCTATAAGATTACTATATATTTAATTTATAAATTAATGAAGAAAATAATATAGATAAGTACAAGTTTTAAGAATACAATAAATATTTCAATGTAAACCATCAGTCTTTGTCATGTACTTGTACATACAGTGTCAGACAAGTGCTAAGGACAGTGTATATAGTAAAAATTCACAGGAACCAAACAGAACTTGAAGGCACATCGATCTGGTTAGAGTCCTCATAGAACAGGTACATCTTAGAAATAAACAATGAGCTTCAGATAAACAGAGGGAAGACAGATAGTGATTCTTAAGTAGTTGAAAAAATTAAAGACTTAAAGATCATATACCTCCTGGGACCAAAAAGAAATTTAACCGCATTGGGCAGAAGATTTTATGAGTAATATGAGGTAATGTTAAAAATATAGGTGAGAAAGAATGATGCCTGCTTTGCTCAGCATTTTATTTCTAGCCCCTGACTAGAATGCCTGACATTTCATATGTGATTAATAACTATTTTTTAGTATGAATGATTGTTTACATTATTCTAAATTGGAAAAGGCCACAGGAACTTTGGATCAGCAAAATAAGCACAATGATATTTCAGAAATATTATTAGAATAGTGATAACAGGCATTGGAGTAAGAAAAAACAGGTATGAAACTGCTGAGAGCCTGGAATGAGAGTGGGATACTCTGAAAATGTAAAGGAGGAAATGTCTATGAACCGTATTGCAAAGATAGGATTTGTGGACAGTTTGTGAACACAGAGAGGGTATAGGTAATATGGAGAGGGAAAAAATGTTACAGGGTAACTCCTTTTTTAAAGTTAGATCAAGGAACCTATGTTCAGAATACTATTAAATTTCCCAGTGTTTGAACATGGAAGACTTTTTTTTTGGTAGGAACACAAATAGAATATATAGATTCATTTCAAGGTGAAATTGGAAAGTTTTTGAGTTTTCTCTCCATTTTTATCTTGACCTCTTCCCGTTTAATTTAACAGAGTCTCTGCCCCCTTACTGAACTTTTCTCTGTAACTGGGAAAGGACTTTCTTAGTTTGAGTTCCTCCAAAATGCAGAACCAGAGACAAAAGTTTCCTTGAGGGTTATTTATTTTAGGAAACTATCCCAAAGAACATCAGTAGGGGAATAGGAAGAGTGAAATAGTAAATAGAATAGAAGGCCTATTTAAGGATGTATTAGCCACCTGTTCTATGCGGTGGACAAGGGCTTGATCTTGCGAGGGACTCTCAAGTTGTGTAGCATTCACCTCAGAGTTGTCTGCCCAAGGGGGAGAAGAGGGAAGCATTTACCCATAGATTTCCTCCTTCAGTGATTAAAGGTTAATCCATAGTGTATCAACTCATTCTCACAAAGGTTTGCATGTTGGAATAGCTAAGGATATTGATGGTAACGAAAGTGATTGGTTCAGAAAAGTTCCAGGACGAGAGCAGAAATTATGCAGCACAGTCATTCTGACTATTTCAGATTACCCATACATACAGCTGAGTGTCACGAATACCATACAAACAATGGCTGGAGTGAAAAAGTGGAATCAAAGGAAGTGAGCTGGACAAAAGTGTCTGATACAGTTTACTCCTTGAGCTAGTGCCCTGCATTCCATCTAATTGATGACACAATCTTTAAAGTTATGGCTGGTTACAGTCTCTACAAAAGACTTTCTAGATCAGAATCAGGATAAGCTGTTCTGTGGATGTTAGCCAGTTTTGTCCTTAACCATCCCAGTACTTGCTTAAAGCGTCCATGAGCAGGTAACGTGTAACAGGGATGAGACAATGAGCAAGTTAATCAATATGTGTTTTCTTCATCAAACCTCTAGCTCCTCTTGAATGGTCAGCCTGCCAGCATCGGATTAATGTTGACATGTCACCATTCCTCAGGGAGACAAACTAGTACTCTAGTGGCAGGTTGATTATATTAGACCCTTTCCACTTCAAAGGAGGCAAAACTTCATTGGTCTTGGGATTAATATATACTCCAGATACAGTTTCTCTTTCCTTGCCCACCAATCTGCCATCATAGATGGGCCTGTAAAATGTCATATTCTTTGACAAGTCTTTGGTACAAGTTCAAACAATAGGTGATTCTGCCCAGGATGTGAAATTGCTTCTGATTGATTATCTTGTCAGGAGGATGAGGTGCAATTTAAGAGCCTTCCTCATGGTGTTTGCTACCGTAGTGTTTCTTATTTACAGTTCAGAGAACCAGTGTGAGAATTCTGCTAGCTGCTGAATATATCCAACCCAGTGATGCACTCAGAAACTGGATACATAACCCACAGGTGGGTCCATAGACCTTTTGGATCCACTGTGAGATGAGGATGGGTCAGGATTTGATTTATCTAGTGTCCTCCATAAGCACTGATCTAACCACAGTTGATGATTAAATATCTGGTCCCAGGTGTCAGTAGCAGCTCAGATTCCACAATTATCTGTATTCTTCAGCCCTGAGATGGTTTATATAGTGCTCCAGTACATGATATTTTTGCTTGTGAATAGCTGCAAGTAGCTTTTGGAAAGGAATAGGGGAGTGTGTGTTGTTCATATGTGAGTCTCTTCTCCAGGGGACATGGCCTCTCAGCAGTCAGTGGGCTCTGGGATGGGAACAGACTCTCATATGAGATGTATGTGAGAGATCATAGTTTTTCATTAGAGCAGTAACCTCAGCCTTCTGTGTACCAGCTCTTACTTTACCTAGTTATACATATCCACCCTATTCAGCTCCCTATATTTTGCTTCCTAGAAACACTGTGGTTTGTTTCTGACACCATGACCTTTCTGTTTATGAACTTACTGGATTTCAGTTAATAGTTGATTACATTGAGCCTTCCATTTTTTTTTTCTTTTTCAAGGCTTTTAAAACTGTAAACAAAATCTGGGAAACTCCATAGTCTTTATCATCATCATTGCTTGTGTATTATCCGGGCTCCACTGCTACCTCCTAAGACAGTGCTTCACCATCCACCTGAACCTCTCCCAGTGCACCATTGGTGAGAGTCCTAGCAATTATGATGCTACCATATGTTAGTGGTTGTCATCATTTCCATTATTGCTACAGTGGGACACTTAGTGCTGTCCACATGATGGGAAATTCAGCCCCAGAAGGCCATTGTGAGTGTGATTTCTAGGGTCACTTCTGATGCCAATTGTCTTCATTTGGGCTCTTACAAATAACAGAGCCCAAAATGAAGGTTTTTGTTTAGATAATTTATTTTGGAAACTAATGTCAAGGAAGAGGAATTGTCTCTAGAGAGACTTAAATGAAAAAAAGAAAAACCAATGTTTGTTAGAAACCTGTATGTGGCTATGGGCAATTGGAGTTTGATCCTGCTGTAAACTCTCTGAAAAGCACAAAAGGGACAGAAGACAAAGACAAAAATGATATGATTTTGCATGCCAAGCTCTGTTACTGCCTCTGTCTTCATTGATCAGAGGTTTCCCTAAGGGATTTTAACTCACTAGTACTTGGTACATCCTTCAGACTGACTGAGTGGGTTCCCACAGCCGTTCCAGATAGCAGTATCCAACAAGTCTTGGTGCAGAGAGTGAATGACAAAAACTACACTGAAGTTATACCTGAGTGTAGCTTGTTGCCATAGCAATGGCTGGAGTGAAAAGGTGGGTCAAGAAGATGTAAAGTGAAGCATAAATTTATCTAATAGAGAGTTGTATTGATAATTGACGTTTGAGATGAACTTTCAAAAACATTCACTATGTATGCATTATGTGCAAATGTATGTATAGTGTCCTCCACTTACTAAGCACATTGGTTGATTTTTTTGAAGAAAAACAATTTTGAAGAAAATTGTTACCCTTGACATCATAAGTCTTACAATATAGTACGGTATGAATAGGTTCAGTTCCAACAGTTCACAGGATTTGGGAAATTTTAAACATTCTATTTCTAAATGTGTTCAAATCTAGAGGAATTGTAAGCCTTTTATTATAAGAACTTAAATCATTTGGGAGATAGAAATGCAAATTCATGGGCTCCACCTGAGATCTATCAAAGCAGAACTTGTGGTGATGAGGCCCAGGGATGTGTAGATTAAGAAGCTCTCTGGGTAATTGATATTCATGCTGAAGTTTGGGATCTGCTCTTCTCAGATCTTGTTCCTGAACAACCACCTCATATGGTTATGTGAGTAGCACTAAAAGGAAATGTAAATCTTTTGGGAAGCCAGAGGTGCTTTCATGATCTCTCCAGAGATAACTCTTATTTACATTAGAAGCTATGGCCTATATTTTCCTCATCCAATTCTTCATAGTAATAACTATACATTTACACTTCCTGTAGAGAATCTAACCCAAAAGTCTTGATCCCAATGACACCGAATGGCATAGAATGAAGATTTAAGTATAATGATACTTTAAGCTCTCTCCAGTAGTAACATAGAATGAAAAGAAGGAAGGTATTATAGACATACTCTAAGGTGACTCTTAAAATGAGTTACACCTTGGTAAAACTTTTCACCCAAGTGTGGGCGGAAACTTGTGACTTGCTTCTAACATACAATATGGCAAAGGTAACAGGATGTCTCTCCCTTGATTGGGCTATGTTATATGGCAACAGTAATGGGATGTCACTCTCTTGACTGGTTTATGTTACATAGCAAAGGTGATGATATGTTACTCCTATGATTATATTTTGTTATGTAAGACTGTCTTAGCAGATTGGACTCTCCCTTCCCAGTTTTGGTGAAGAAAGCTGCTATGATGTGAAATGCCTCTCAAGAAAGCTTGGCTGGGTACAGTAGCTCACACCTGTAATCCTAGTGCTTTGGAGGCTGCAGTGGGAGGATCACTTGAGGCCAGGAGTTTGAGATGAGCCTGGGCAACATAGTGAGACCCATCTCTACAAAAAGTTTTAAAAGTAGGCAGGTGTGGTGGCACAAGCCTGTAGTCATAGCTACTCAGGAGGCTGAGGCAGGATGATTGCTTGAGTCTGGGAGTTCAGTTACACTGAACAATGATCACATCACTGCATCCCATTCTGGGTGACAGAGTCAGACTATATCTCAAAAAAGAAAAAGACGAGATGGCAAGGAACTGTTGGCCTCTAAAATCTGAGGGACAAAGTCCCATAGCCATAAGAAACTGAATTTTGCCAGCAATCATGTGAGTTTTGAAGAAGATATGAGCATTAGTGAGACAAGCCTCAGTCAGTGTCTTAATTGCAGCTTCTGAGACCAGAGCAGAGGACCTAGCTAATCCATACCTGCACTGCTAACCCAGGGAATCTGTAAAATAATAAATATTCATGGTTAAAGCCACTATTTATGGTAATATGTTATGTACCAATAAAACATTAATACAGAAGGCTTAATATGCATAATTATATCTATTACTGTGCCTTTAAAACTTAGGGATTATGGTGTCTAGGTCTATGTGTGATATGGGTTAACTAATTTTCATTACCTGGTTGCAGGTAATAATGCAGAATTGAGAACTCAGGCTCAAATATCTACAGGGGGCATTCAATTTACAGATGAGGATTAAGTGGACAGTGTGAGATGAGAATTGCAAAGCTACCTGCATGAAGATAGAGCACAGAACCTACCTAGTGACTGCGCTTTGAAGACCATTGTGCAGTATAACAGGAAAACTGGAAAAAAATACCACTTTGACAGAATGGGCTGCATATTACTCATGAACTGCCAGTTTCCAAAGCTGTTTTACATGGCTTTTACATTTTTTGCTCAAAATATTTTAACTCCCCATCCTAAAATTCTGGTTTGTTCTCCTATTTTTAACCTCTATTCCCTGGCCATGGTCTCCTGTGGTATTACTGTTAAAAACTTGTTTCATCTTTCACAACTGCTGGGAACAGGTGAAAATGATGAAAAAGCCACTTGTACAGCTATTAATATGAATAATTTGATTCTGGAAAATTGATAGAAGAAAGTTCTACTGGGAAATTCAGTTTAGCTGCATGAAATCAATCCCAATCATATCACTTCCATAAATTTACTTCTACAAATACCCAACTCTGATGTTCATTTGTTCAATTGACAATGTTTGAGGAGCAAAAACTATGTGCTAGCCACTGTTGTAGATGATAGAAATGCAGTCGAGAACCAAAGAAAAAGTTCCCTTTTCGTGGAACATTCTAGTTAGTGGGCATTCGTGTTGCACAACAATCACTACAAGTGCCTAGAATGCGTTAGTGTGACTATAAATTGGTTATGAAAGAAACAGTTTTAAAGGTTTTTTTTTCCAATATCAAATAGAGTGGCTGTGGACTCACAGTTTAAAAATAGCAGAGAATTGATTGCAGCACATTGTGAACTTTTAAGTTGTATTTAGATACTTCAGATGTTTTCATTTTTATATTTCTTATAGACATGGGGACCATAGGTTTATGGTACTTGACGTGCACAAACATTGAACAGTCTAGACCAAATCTATAGTATTTTGTAATACATAGTATTATATCTTTAAAATGCAAACATTTATGTGTCTGTGTGTGTGTGTGTGTGTGTGTGTGTGTGTGTGTGTATTTAAATTGGAGCATAGGGCATTCAGGTGGTGGTCGCAGAATGTTGAAGAATGTACAGAACTTTAGGATATTGCTTGAACCAACATGCTTATCTGACCTAGAAAATTTAGATTGGGGTAGTTTTACATATCACATGTAAAAGTAGGTTAATGTACTGCATACACACAGTAAGCATCATTTAATGTTTTCAAAAATAAATAAGTGTTACCCTAGAGCACTGGTACTTAACCAGAATTATTTTCTAAAAACCCTTATAAACAACCAAAACACAAAAGAAAACAACAGTTTATAAACTCCAATTCAGGAGGCTCTGATTTTCTATAGATCTGAGGTAGAATCTGGGCATCTGCATTTATAGATAATTCTGATGTAGCATTTATAAAAGGTATACACAATTTATAATAAGACAGTTTGAGTCTGTGCAGAGGGAGTACTTTCTAACAATTACTGTAACCGTCAGCCTAAGTAGGATATCAAATTCAAATAGGAGGAACTAGTAGCAATATTCAGACATAGGCATACATACATATTACTACTGTCCAAAGTAAACTATGTTAAATTTTTTTTTTTAATTTTCACGATAGAGCAAATATTTCAACTCATGTAATATTGTTTGTATCAGTGAAAAAATCTAAGCTTTTCTCATATTTTCTGTAAACTACTTATTAACCAACCTCTGCAGAAAAAGGCAACATAAAAGAGTGAGTTCAGACTATTTGTAATTACCACCTTTATCACTTGCTGTGTATTCTCATTAATTTTTTATTCATATGTAAATGAGCATAATCATGATCTCTATTTTTGGAGAATCCCCTTTCCCTGGTTTTCTATTTCCATATGGAAGAAGTTCTACTGGGAGACAACTATTCGTCTCTCACCCAATAGAATACTGTGTTGCTTTTCCCAGGTCCTGTCTTTAGGAAGGCATTTATTTCTTTAACTGCAAGGCTACTGACTGCCAGCAGGCCACAACTGAGTCACACTACAAGAAGAGCCTGCAACTGAGGGGAGCAGACTTGCCCAAGTTATTTGACCTCTAAAGGTCAGCCAGCACCAAAGACTAGTCAATATATGTGTACAAAGTCCTAGGCCTCTTGACTCAACACAAGACAACTGTGCAGGGCCTTCCTGCTCCAGAGCTCCTTGTGGGAGCTGCAGAAGTCTTTACTGTATTTGCATGACATTTCAAATTTTCCCCTGCCCAGTCCTGCTTCCCTCAAACCCCACAGGTATTTATCCTTCAAGTACTACCCAGTAAACCACCTATGAGTAAATCTGCATCTCAGAGTCACTCTCCACAGGACCAGACTTAAGATAGGTAACTTTTCTCATTGGTGAATATGAAAGAAAGAACAAGGCCTGCATGCACTGCTCAGCCTTCAGAGGGTTCTCCTCGTGGATCTTCCTGTTTTTAGGGAGACTGTGTCGGGCATGGTTGTTGTCTCTTATCATTGAAAGAGGCTGACCCTCTGAGAGACGAGCACTGTGTAGTGCTGCCTGAGACTGGGTGGGGTTGGCTTGCTTCAGATCAAAGATGTGTTCTTTGATCAGCTTAATACATTATAAGAACATTTTGTATTTCTACTTGTCTGTCTGATTGATTTATGTATTTTATAATTCTGAACTCAGATATAGTAAGATTTTTGTGTTATATTACTGGGCAACAAAGACATTTGCATTACTTACTATTGCTTACTAAAACTCCAATGAATATCTATCTCCTAGGGTTATCATGATAATTAAATGAGATAATACATTTAACTTGCTTAGCACAGCCCCTGATATTTAGTAAATGCTGAATAAATGTTAACTACTTAAAATAACATGAGGTGATGCCACATATGTGCCAAAATTCATTCAATTTATTTAAAGCCAGATCACATTGAATAAATAGTCTCTGGAGGTATTAATACAGGAATGAAAAATGAAGACCAAGGGGAGAAATTTATATTACATTTTGATTTTTGGTCATCAGCCCCCAAACCAACCTAAATCTACAACCTCACAGTCTGGCTAACTGCCGGTGATCTTCGAAGTTTATTGGTACTCTGTGGCAAGC
Source organism: Ateles fusciceps (assembly GCA_036589455.1). Lineage (NCBI taxonomy): Eukaryota > Metazoa > Chordata > Mammalia > Primates > Atelidae > Ateles > Ateles fusciceps. The sequence goes on along the minus strand of JAZHEH010000681.1, from coordinate 471,164 downwards.
CTTGGGCTAAGTAAAGCTCCCCAAATAGTATTTCATTTAATCCTCTCAGGAAGAGAACTCCTATGCTACAGCCATCTTCTAATAGCATCGTTAAAATTCTTTTATCTAGAGGCCTTAATAGCAATGCATATCTTGACACGATTTAAAAACAATTATGTGCAAAGGCAGAAAAACGAGTTGCATCCATTTTTAGTGAGCCTCCTTCTGCATGGAATTAAATAGGAATAATGCCAAGGCTGACCTGTGAGAACTGTTTTTAAAATTTACCCATGTGTAGAAATATGGGTCATTTCATGAATGTGTAGTTTGTCTTGGTATCATGTAGCTTAGGTGAAATCAAATGCTAACTATATGAGTTCTATTAGCCTTTCAAGCCCTTTAATATTTTTGTGTGAATTAAGTAAATATTCTTATGACCATTTCCTAAGTAGAGAATATAAGCACATTATTTAGCATAGTTAATTGCCTATCAGAAAGTATTTGCTCAATGAAAGATACAGACACTATTAGTAGTACTAATACTAATAATGGTGGTACTAATAATAGTTGTAAGTATATCCACAAAATGAAATCCAGTTGTGGCAGATCCTGTTCAATCACTGCCACCTTTGTTTTTCCTAATGGAATCCTTATTTTGTCCAGGTAGCAGGCAGATATTCTACATCTCAGGAAAGTTAGCCTTTCCCACCCCCACCACCTTAAGGAAATCATCACTATGGCACTTGTTAAAATGTTGAAGTTATTCCTGATCTGTTGGCAGTAATGATTATGACAGTGAAATTCATTAGCTCAAGATAATTGTCACAGCATGTTGCAAGGATTATTGTTGAATGGGCCTCCTTATTATGGTGACATTCATTAAATGATTGCAGCACTTTCTGGCACCTGTCTTTGGCCAGGTAAGCAGCACAACTGTGTTCTGGAGTTTTCCAGAAGAACTCTACTTTTGGAGAATCATACGCAGCCCATTAAAAATTTTCTCTCTGAAGGTCATGTCTGCCTAGATTGGAAGAGGGTTCTGTGTTGGGAAGGTCCTGGTTTACTTTGAAAGAAGAATAGGAGGTATTGGAATTTAAGACACCATGTCCCTTCCCTGCTTCTGTTCTCTGGGTTAATCTCCAGTGATACTGGTTGGGTGAAGGACTGGTGTGCTTTGATTGCTGAAGCTGTGTTATAGAAAGTTGGCTAGAACCCAAAGATTGGTGGGCTGGTAGTGTTTACCCACTCGTCCATAAAGGGCAGGACCCACAGGGTGTTTATACCACTGCTACAGACCCAGGCACGAATGGGGCTCCCTCTTAATGAGCCCCTTTCTCTCATTCATCTCTTTGCCCCTGCTCAGATTTCTGGGGCTGCTTGGAACATTGGTCTGAGGTTTATAGAGCTACTATGAGTTCATGGTATTGGTGAGTTTATAGAACTTTTCTACTTTTTGAGACTGTAAGTCCCATAATGACTATAACTGGTTGAGGAAGTTGTTGGAAGAGTTAATATGATCATTACCACAAATCATGGCTGAAACAGGGGACATCACTTAGCTCTGTCAAATAAAATCACACCAATAATTTCTAAAAGTCAACAAATGATTTGAAAATTGTTGGAAGATGTGATGAACATTATATGTCACTTTGAAAATAGTCTACTTAGAGTTAAAGAAGAAATATATATTTAAATTTTTGAATTGCATATTTGTATGTTTACTGTATTACCATCATGGTTGGTATTTACTTGAACTATCATCTTTGCCTATAAACAAATGCTTTCTAAATAATACATAAATTTTGATGGAAAGAAGGAAAAATTATTCTACCCCAGCAGTAAGTTTAAAGAGTTGACTCTTGAGTGGAATTTTCAATTCTGGCTACAGATAGGTAAAAGCAAAATTCTTCTCACATTTGTGAATTTCTCCATCTTTTAAAAATCCCCTTGGCGCCACATTTCATGCTGGGGCTGATGTCAAGTTTATTTGAACTTGTCTCTTGCTCAACTCAAAGTGAATGAGAAGACACAAAACAACTTTTTCTATGAAATGTGAAGCCCAGACATTGGTACAATTTCATTATGAAAGGAGAAGCCAAGGAAATGTTCAGGTTTCATTCACCCCTCAATGAAAGACTTTCCATCACAGTCTATTCTTCTTTGTAAGGAATTTTGGCATCCTTTTCTTGGATGCAGCTCAGATGTCACTTGTTGAGAAAACACTGCAGGCTGGTAATTTGATCTTTGACATAACTCTAGATTATTTTTTCAAAAAATAATCTTTATGACATTGTCTTTGTGAGACTTATTCAATTGAGTAACATATGATACATCATGATTAGATTGTATTAGCTATTTATATTGAAGAGAATGTGAAAATACTAAAAATATAGTTAAATTTTCTTATGACTATTTCTTAGATACTGTGGAGTGTGATTTTTCATTTTGTGTTCTGTCAAGTCCTCATGACTTTTCCTGATTTCTTAAGGAACACTGTGTGAAGGGAAATTTCACTGGGTAGGCAAGACTCCTACCCCCATATCAGAATTTTAAGCTCTGCTTTTATCTGTTTATATATTAGGGTTCCACAGACTAAACAATATTTAATAGTTAACTTTTTATATCTATATATATAGTGTATGTATACACACGTACACAAATTGCATTCAATAAAATTTGCCTACGTTAAGTGTGCAGTTTGAGTATTGACAAATACACACTTAGGTAACCATCACCCTAATCATGATAGAGAACATTTTCATTACTGTCAAAAGTTCTCCATACCTGTTCAAGTCAATCCCCACCACATCTGGCCTTAGAAACCATTGTTCACCTTTAAGTCACTGAAGATTAGATTTTCCTGTTCTAGAATTTCTTACACATGAGATAAAATAGTATGCACTATTTTGTGCTGATTTATTCCTCTCAGCCAGTTTTCTTTCCAGATTCATCCAAGTTGTTGCAGGTACCTTTATTTTTCAAATTGATAAATATGCTTTTGCATGAATATGTCACATTGTGTTCATTCATTGACTTGATTATGAACATTAGTGCTATTTTCAGGTTTTAGCTAGTATGAATATGTTGTAATGAACATTTAATGTAAAGATCTTGGTGTAGAGGTATTTAAGAAATTTTTCTTTGGTAACTACTTAGAAATGTCATGACTGAATTCAACGGTAATTATAGGTTCGACCTTATAAGAAATTGCCAAATTATTTTCCAAAATGATTATTCTATTTTTAATGACCCCAGTTTTAGCTGTTTTTGTTTTTGTTGTTGTTGTTTTAATTTTTTGTTTTTGAGATGGAATCTCACTCTGTTGCCCAGGCTAGAGTGCAGTGGTGTGATCTGGGCTCACTGCAGCCCTTGCCTCCCAAGTAACTGGAACTATGGGCACTTTCCACCCACCTGGCTAATTTTTTTTATTTTTGGTGAAGTCAGGGTTTCACCATGTTGGCAGTCTAGCTGTTTTAAATCCTCTACAAGACCTGATACTGTAAGTCTTATTGATTTTAATAATTCTGGTGGATATGTGGAGCTAAGATATTATGGTTGTTGTTTTTTTTTTTTCTTTTTGCATTTTCTTGATGATTAGTTACTTTGAACATCTTTTCATTTGCTTATCAACTGGTGTATCTTATTTGGAGAAGTGTCTATTCAAATCCTTTTGCCCTTTTTTAAATTGTGGGTTTTTATATTGTTGAGTTTTAGGAATTTACTATATATTCTGGACATTGATTCCTTATCAGATATATGATTTGAGAATTCTTTCTCCTGTTCTGAGAGTTGTTTATTTTGTTACTATCTTTTGATGCACACTTTAAAAAAAATTTAATAAAGTTCAATGTGCCTATTTTTGTTGTTGTTGTTGTTGCCTATGCCTTTGGTGTCATATATTTTGAGCACTATAAATATATTGGCCCACTTCCTTCTGGCCTCCAAAATCTCTGTTTAGAAACCTGCTGATAATCTCATCGAGAATCTTTTGTATGTAATGAGTCACTTATACTGCTTTCAGTATTCTATTTGTCATTGTCTTTCAAAAGTTTGATTAAATGTGTCTTGGCATGAGTCTCTGAATTGATTTAACTTGAATCTCTTATTACCACTTTGCTAATTGTTTTTTGACTGTTTTGTAATTCCTTTTTCCTGTTCTTTCTCTCTGGATGTTTTCCTTTGTGATTAGATATCTTCCTTTGTGTTGATTTTTTGGGGGTAGGAGTATGCTTTAATTCTTTTAATCTTTTGTTAATCTACCACAGATTTTTCTTGGTAGCTATCATGAGACCTACACAAATCACGTTGAGACAGCCAAGTAAAGAGGGCTTCCTGGAGAACCTCCAAGCAGCCTGCACACTGGGAGGAGTGCACACTGGGGTGGTGCCTTGGGAAGTCAATACCATTTGCAGGGGAATGGAGCCTGGACTCTCCTGTTCCTGGGTGGTAACCTGGGATTGAATCTGTGAGATGGGGGCCTGTTTACAGAAACCTCTCTCATTTTGTTGAGCATCTAGGTTGATTGCATGTCTTTGCTATTGTGAATAGTATGGTGATGAACACATGTGTTCATGTGTCTTTATAGCTAAATGATTTATATTCCTTTAGGAATATATCTAGTAATGGGATTGCTGAGTCAAATGGTAGTTTTGTTTTCAGTTCAAGAAATCTCCAAAATGCCTTCCACAGTGGCTGAACTAATTTACATTCCACCAGCCGTGTATAAGCTTTCCATGTTCTTTGCAACCTCACCAACATCTGTTATTTTTTGACTTTTTTGTAATAACCCTTCTGACTGGTGTGAGATAGTATCTTATTGTGATTTGGTTTCCATTTCTCTACAATTAGTGATGTTGAGCATTTTTTCATATGTTGGGTGGCTGCTTTTATGTCATCTTTTGAGAAGTGTCTATCCTGCTCATTTTATAAAGGGGTTATTTGTTTTCTACTTGTTGAATTGCTTAAGTTCCTTATGGATTCTGGATATTAGATCTCTGTCAGTTGTGTAGTTCGCAAACACTGTCTCCCACTTTGTAGGTTGTCTGTTTACTCCATTGATAGTTTTCTTTTGCTATGCAGAAGCTCCTTAGTTTGTCCCCTGACTTGTGAATTTTTATTTTTGTTGCAATTGCTTTTGAAGACTTAGTTATAAATTCTTTCCCAAGACTAATGCCCAGAATAAGTGTTTTCTTGGTTTTCTCCTGGGATTTTTATGTTTTGAGATCTTACATTTAAATCTTTAATTCATCTTGAGTTAATTTTTGTCTATAGTAAAATATAGGGGTCCAGTTTCATTCTTCTGCATGTGGCTAGCCAACTATCTGATCACCATTTATTGAATAGAAAATTCTTTCCCCATTGCTTGTTTTTGTTGACTTTGTCAAAGATCAGATGGCGATAAGTGTATGCCTTTATTTCTGGCTTTTCTTTTCTATTATATTGGTCCATGTGTCTATTTTTTATACAAATACTGTGTTGTTTTGCTTACTCTAGCCTTATTGTATAGTTTGAAGTTGGGTAATCTGATGCTTTCAGCTTTGCTCTTTTGGCTTAGGATTGCTGTGGCTATTTTGACTCCTTTTTGGCTCCATATCAATTTAGATTTTTAAAAATTATGTGAAAAATGGCAATGATAGTTTGACAGAAATAATATTGAATCTATAGATTGCTTTGGGAAGTATGATCATTTTACTGATATTTATTCTTTCAATACATAAGCATGAAAATTTTTTTTCCATTTGTTTGTGTCATCTATGCATTCTTTCAGCAGTGTTTTATAGTTCTTTTTGTAGAGCTCATTCATCTTTTTGGTTAGATGTATTCCTATGTATTTTATTTTCTTGTGGCTGTAGTGAATTGAATTGTGTTCTTCATTTGGCTCTCAGGGTGAACATTTTCGTTGTATAGAAATTTTGGTTTTTTTTTAACATTGATTTTATATCCTGAAATGTTACTGAAGTCCTTTATAAGTTCCAGGAACATTTTGGCAGAGTCTTCAGGGTTTTCTAGGTACAAAATCATCTTGTCAGCAAAGAGAGTTAGTTTGCCTTTTTTTATCCTCTATTTTTATGCTTTTTATTTCTTTCTCTTGCCTGATTGACCTGGCTAGGACTTTTAGAACTATGTTGAATAGGACTGGAGAGAATGGGCACGGTTGTTGTTTTTCCAGTTCTCAAGGGGAGTGGTTCCAGATTTTGCTCATTCAGTATGATGTTGGCTGTGAGTCTGTCATTCACAGCTCTTATTATTTTGAGACATGTTCCTTTGATGCCTATTCAACATCAGAAATGGATGTTGAGTTTGAATGAGGCTTTTTTTCATGTTCATTGAGATTATTCTATTTAAAAAAATTCTATATATTTAGTGACTGACATTTATTGTTTTACGTATATTGAAACAATCTTGCATCCCTGAAATGAAACCTACTTGGTTGTGGTGAATTAATTTTTGATGTCTGTCTGGATTTGGTTTACTAAGGTTTTGGTTTGTTGAGGATTTTTGCATCTGTGCTCATCAGAGATATTGGCATGTAGTTTGCTTTTATTGTTGCATCCTTGCCAGGTTTTGGTATTACAGTGAAGCTGGCTCCAATAGAATGAGTTAGAGAGGAGTCCTTCCTCCTCAATTTTTAGGTATAGTTTCAGTAGAATTGGTACTACCTCTTTGTGCATGTGGTAGAATTTAGCTGTGAATCAGCCTGACTTTTGTTTGTTTAGTAGTCTTTTAATTTTCAGTTTTGGAACTTGATATTCATCTGTTCAGGGTTTCAATTTTTTCCTAATTCAATATTGGGAGGCTTTGTGTTCCCAGAAATATATCCATTTCCTCTATATTTTCTAGTTTGCATGTATAATGGTGTTTATAATAGCCTCTAAGGATCTTTCATATTTCTGTGACATCAGTTATAATATCACCTTTGTAGTTTCTGAGTGTGATTATTTGAATCTTCTCTCTTTTTTATTTTTCTGTTATCTAGCTAGTGGTCTATCAATCATGCTTCCCCCTTTCAAAGAACTGACTTTTAGTTTTATTGATTATCTTTGTGGGGTTTTGGGGGGATCTCAGTTTCATTCCATTTTGCTCTGATTTTAGTTATTTCTTTTCTTCTGTTAGTTTGGAGCTATTTTTTTTTTCTAATTCTTCTAGATGTGATATTAGATTATTAATTTGAGATCTTCTAACTTCTTGATGTATGCATTTAGCACTATAAACTTTCCTCTTAACACTGCTTTTGCTGAATCCCAGAAATTTTGATATATTGTGTCTGTTTTCATTTATTTCAAAGAATTTTTTTGATTTCTTTATTTTATTGTTTTCCCCCAAATCATTCAGGAATAGGTTGCTTAATTTCCGTATAACTGTGTGGGTTTGGTAGTTTTCTTGGTATTGATTTCTATTTTGATTCCCTGTACTACAAGAGTACCCTTAATACTATTTTTTCAGCTATTTCAGTGTTGGAGCATGTTTCATGTGTAGATGACGAGAATTTTGTAGTTGATGGTGTTCCCTTTGTATGCTGATGGGTGGAATATTCAGTAGATATTTGTTAGGTTCAGTTGGTTAAGTGTTTAAGTCCAGAGTATCTTTGTTAGTTTTCTGCCACAATGATTTGTGTAACACTGTTATTGGGTATTGAAGTCCTTACTATTATTAAGTGGCTGTCTAAGTCTTTTCATAGGTATGGGAGTTGTCATTCTATGAATTTTGGGTGTTTAAGTGTTATATGCATACATATTTAGGATAGGTAAGTCTTGTTGAATTGTACTCTTTCTCATCATGTAATGCCTTTCTCTGTCCATTATGACTACTGTTGGTTTGCTATCTGTTTTATCTAATGTAAGAATAATGACTCTTGCTCTTTTTTGTTTTCCAGTTGCATGATAGATGTTTCTCAAACCCTTTACTTTTAACCTGTGATTGTTGTTACATGTGAAATGGGTTCTTTGAAGACAACAGATGAATGGGTCTTATTTATTTTATCCAACTTACAACTCTGCCTGTTAGGTGGATATTTACACCCTTTACATTCAAGATTAATATTGCTATTTGAGGTTTTGATTCTGTCATGAAGTTGTTAGCTCGTTGCTTTATTGTTTCCATTGTGTGGTTGCTTTAGCTTTATATGGTCTGTGGGCTATGTACTTGTGTGTTTTTGTTCTTCATTTTCATCTTGAGAACTCTCTTAAGGCTCTCTTTAGGTTGGTTTAGTGGTAACACATTCCCTTAGTGCTCGCTTGTCTAAAAAGTCTTTTATTTATCCTTTTCTTATGAAGCTTAGTTTGAAGGGATATAAAATTTGTGGCTGGAATTTCTCTTTAGGAATGCTGAAAATCGACCTTCAAAAAATATCTCCTGGCTTGTAAGGTTTCTGCTGAGAAGTCCACTGTTAGCCTGATTGTGTTCCATTTGTATATAATCATACCTTTTTCTCTGATGCCTTTAAGAATTTTTCTTTAGCATTGACCTTGGTCAGTCTTGTGACTATGTACCTTGGTGATATTAATTTTGTATAGTATCTCACAGGTGTTCTCTGAATTTCTTTATCTGGAAGGATTTGGGAAATTTTCTTGAACGATTATCTCAAATATGTTTTCTAGGTTGTTTACATTTTTTTCTTTCTCAGGAATGCCAGTCATCCATAGGTTTGACAAATGACCTGTATTTGAACTCACTGATTTTATGCTTGATCAAATCTACTGTTGAAATTTTCTACAAAAGTTTTAGTACAGTGTTTGTGTCCTTTGCTCCAGAATTTGACTCATTTTTATGGTTGCCGTCTCTCTTAATATTCTCTTTTTGCTCATAAATTGTTTTTCTGATTCCATTTAGTTGTCTATCTGTATTCTCTATAGCTCAGTGAACTTCTGTAGGGTGATTATTCTGAATTTTTGGTCAGGCAGTGCATAAATCTGAATTTATTTAAAATTGGCTACTGGCGTTTTATTTATTTCTTTGGGGGTGCCATGTTTCCTTGTTCACGTTTCCTGAGGCCATGCATCGGTGTCTGACAATTAAAGATGTAAAACTTATTTCAATTTTTATCGACTGATATTGGCAGGGGGAAGTCCTCACCAGTCAGTCTGTCCAGAGATTCTGGGCAAGTTATCTAGCATGATAGAGCTTGCTGCTGGAGTTCTTGAGGAGATTGGCCTGGTGCCTGGGTAAAATAGTTTTTTTAAGTCTTTAACTAGTAGATTTGTTGTCAGGTCTTTTCCAGTGTCAGTTTTTGTTAATGTATTTATTCACTTTTTAAGTTTGAGTGGATTACACTTTACTGTTTCTTTGTATGCCTTGTCATTTTTTGGGGAAAACGAACATTTGAATCTAATTATGTACTAACTGTGGAAATAAGATTCTCCTCTTCCCTGGGGTTTGCTGTTTTTGTTATTTATTATTTATGCTTTTCTAGTTTTTGTACTATGACCCTCAGTCAAGGATCAGCCTGAGATGGAAATTCAAAGTCTTCTCAGGTTTCCTATGAGCCTGTGCCTTTCCATGGGTTTGCATGGTCACTTCCTGCTTCTCCCCTATACCCAGTTGCTTTTGAATGTTCTTTTTTTTTAATTTTTATTAATTTTTAAAATAATTTATTTATTTTACTTTAGGTGCATAGTATATCTGGCATTTCTCTCCATGTTATCCCTCCCCACCCTCCCCTCCCTCCCCACCCCCTATTGTCTCTCCCCTACCCCCCTCAACTGTCCCCTGTGTGTGATGCTCCTCTCCCTGAGTCCACGTGTTCTCGTTGTTCAATACCCACCTATGAGTGAGAACATACGGTGCTTGGCTTTCTGTTCTTGGATCCGTTTGTTGAGAATGATGGTTTCCAGATTCATCTAAGTCCCTACAAAGGACACAAACTCATCGTTTTTTATGGCTGTGTAGTATTCCATGGTGTATATATACCACATTTTCTTTGTCCAGTCTATCATTGATGGGCATTTGGGTTGGTTCCAGGTCTTTGCTATTGTACACAGGGCTGCAATGAACATACGTGTGCATGTGTCTTTATAGTAGAACGATTTATAGTTCTTTGGGTATATACCCAATAGTGGGATTGCTGAGTCAAATGGAATTTCTATTTCTGGATCCTTGAGAAATCGCCACACTGTCTTCCACAATGGTTGAACTAATTTACACTCCCACCAACTGTGTAAGAGTGTTCCTATTTCTCTACATCCTCTCCAGCATCTGTTGTCTCCCAATTTTTTAATGATCGCCATTCTAACTGGTGTAAGATGATATCTCAGTGTGGTTTTGATTTGCATTTCTCTAATGACCAGTGATAATGAGCATTTTTTCATATGTTTGTTGGCCTCATATATGTCCTCTTTTGAAAAGTATCTGTTCATATCCTTCGCCCACCTTTGAATGGGGTTGTTTGTTTTTTCTTGCTAATTTGTTTTAGTTCATTGTAGATTCTGGATATTAGCCCTTTGTCAGATGGGTAGATTGCAAAAATATTTTTGCCAGTCTGTGTCTTTTGATTGGGGCGTTTAGGCCATTTACATTCAATGTTAATATTGTTATGTGTGAATTTGATCCTGCCATTTTGTTACTGGCTGGTTTTCTTTCTCATTAGTTGACTTATTTTCTTCATTGCATTTTTGGTCTTTGCCAACTGGTTTGCTTTTGCAGTGACTAGTACTTGTTCCTTTCCATGCTTAGTGTTTCTTTCAGGAGCTCTTGTAGGGCAGGTCTGGTGGTGACAAAATCTCTCAATAATTACTTGTCCATAAAGGATTTTATTTCTCCTTCACTTATGCAGCTTACTTTGGCTGGGTATGAGATTCTGGGTTGAAAGTTCTTTTCTTTAAGGATGTTGAATATTGGCCCCACTCTCTTCTGGCTTGTAGAGTTTCTGCTGAGAGATCTGCTGTGAGTCTGATTGGCTTCCCTCTGTGGGTGACCTGACCTTTCTGTCTGGCTGCCCTTAGCATTTTTTCCTTCATTTTGACCCTGGTGAATCTGACAATTATGTGCCTTGGGGTTGTTCTTCTTGAGGAATATCTTTGTGGAGTTCTCTGTATTTCTTGAAACTGAAATTTGGACTGCCTTGCTAGGGAAGTTCTCCTGGATAATATCCTGGAGTGTGTTTTCCAGCTTGGATTCATCCCCCGCTGTCATATTCAGGTACACCTATCAAGCGTAGATTAGGTTTTTTCACATAATCCCATATTTCTTGGAGGCTTCGTTCATTTATTTTCACTCATTTTCTCTTGTATTGCCTTCTCTTTGTACTTCTTTGAGTTGATCTTCAATCTCTGATATCCTTTCTTCTGCTTGATCGATTCAGCTATTAAAACTTGTGTTTGCTTCATGTAGTTCTCGTGCTGTGTTCTTCAACTCCATCAAGTCGTTTATGTTCTTCTCTAAGCTGGTTAATCTAGTTAGCATTTTGTCTAACCTTTTTTCAAGGTTTTTGATTTCTTTGCATTGAGTTAGTGTTCCTTTAGCTTTGAGAAGTTTGTTATTATCCACCTTCTGAATCCTGTTTCCATCAATTCTTTGCACTCCTTCTTGGTCAAGTTGTGATCCTGTGTTGTTGAGGAGTTGTGATTCCTTGAAGGAGAAGAGGTGTTCTGGTGTTTGGTGGTTTCACCTTTTTTGCACCTGTTTTTTTCCCATCTTTGTGGATTTACCTGGCTGTGGTGTCAGAGAGCTGCTTGATGATATAATATCTGTATTCCAAAAAAGGAACATGAAATGGGTTTGGGAAAATAAAATAAAATGGGTTTGGAGAAAAATCTAGACTTTTAAATTTGTAACAATAAGAGGAGCTACAAGAATAATGGCTATCACCTCTGTGTCCTCATCTCTTTGATCAGAAGCAGAAATCAACAAACAGACAACAGATCCCCCAAATTTGGACAATAGGATGTGTTTTACTCACCATGTTTCCCACAGCTGTGTGCAAGCTACTCCAGGAACACATGCATCGATTCCTGCCACAAGACTGGGGCTGTAAGATGGGTAGCTGCAACTGTGGGAAGAGCTGACATTGACCATAATTAACCACAATTTACCACTCAAGTCTTACTCTAGAAATTACAAACCTTCAATAGACTTTACAGTTCCAAAATAACTTCGTTATTTTTCAAAATTAGTTTGGCTAGTTTCTAATTTTTCAGAATTAGTTTCCTTACATTACTAAAATTAATAACGATACTAAAATTAGCACGTCAAATTTTTCAAAAAGTCTGCTGGTATTCTTAATGGGATTGCATCACATTTATAACAAATCTTTTTATTTATTTGCACACACATTTATCATTTTGGGGACCATCACTACTTACTTCTTATAGGTTTCATGTTCTACCTGGTATTATTTTTCCTTTGTGAGAAGATTTGTTATTTCTTACAGTACAGAAGAGCTAGCAATGAATTCTCTTAGCTTCTGTTTGTCTATCAGTGTCTTCATTTTACCTTTATTTTGAAAGACACTTTTGGCTAATAACATTTTTGCTGCTTCTTATGTGTTTGTTTATTTTCTAATACTTGCATTTTTTCTAATGTGATGTCAATCATTCTTACTGATGTTTTCCTATGTATTAGGGTTCTCTAGATGGACATAACTAATAATAATATATATATATATATCCTATTATATATATATGTAAAATTATATATAAAATACTATATATACATATATATATATATATATATATATATGTGTGTGTGTGTATATATATATATATAAAGGGGAGTTTATTAAGTATTAGCTTACACCATCACAAGGTCTCCCAATAGGCTATCTGCAAGCTGAGGAGCAAAGAGAGCCAGTCTGATACCCAAAACTGAAGAACTTGGAGTCCAATGTTTGAGGGCAGGAAGCATCCAGCATGGGAGAAAGATGTAGGCTGGGAGGCTAGGCCAGTTTCTCCTTTTCATGTTTTTCTGCCTACTTTATATTTGCTGGCAGTTGATTAGATAGTGCCCACCAGATTAAGGGTGGATCTGCCTTCCCCAGCCTAATGACTCAAACATTAATCTCTTATGGCAACACCCTCACAGACACACCCAGGATCAATACTTTGTATTCTTCAATTCAATCAAGTTGACATTCAGTATTAACCATAACATCCTATATCTAACTTTTCTTTTTTCATGACTGCTTTAAGAGCTGCTTCTTTTTAGTGGTTTATTTTCCTTGTTGTTCACTGAGAGCCTTGCAAGTGAGAGTTTATAATTCTTTACAAATATTGATTGAAAAATCTTAGACATTTTTGTCTCAGATATTCTTTCTGCTTTATCTTTCTTTTCTGGAACTCCACTTTATTAATATTAACTTATTTTGATGTTTCTCCACAGGTCACTGAGGATCTATTCACTTTTTTAAACACCACTTTATGAAATATACCCTCAACAAATTTTTAAGTGCATAATACAGTATAGTTCACTGTAGACACAATGTTGTACAGGGGGATCTCTAGAACTTACCTACCTTGTATAATTAAATTTTATGCCCCCTGAGTAACAGCTCCTCATTTCCCACTACTCCCAGCTCTTGGAAGTCACCATTCTACTCAGCTTCTGTGTTTCACTATTTTAGATTCTACATAATTAGAATAATGCATTATTTATTTTCCTATGACTGATTTATTTCACTTAGAATAATGTCTTCTAGGTTCATTATGTCACATTGGGCAGGATTTCTTTCTTTTTTAAGGCTGAATAGTATTCTATTGTTTGTATATATCACATCGTGCCTATACATTCATCTGTTAATGAACATTTAAGTCATTTTCAAATCTTGGCTATTGTGAATAATGCAACAATGAACATGGAAGTACGTATATCTTTGATATACTGATTTTCTTTACTTTGAATGTATACTCATTTGTGGAACTACTGAATTATATGGCAATATAATGGCAATTTTCAGTTTTTTGAAAAGCTTCCATAATGACTGTACTAACTCAATCCTCATCAACAATCTACAAGTGTTTCAATTTCTCCACGTACTAGCCAGCACATGTTAACTTTTATTTTTGTTTTTATTGTTTATATTTGGTAAGTCATTCTAACAGTCATTTTTGTTTTGGTTTGGATGTCTCTAATGATTAGTAATGTTAAACATCTTTACATGGCATACAAATGAACAACTAGTCTACCCATTTGTATGCCTTCTGCTTTATATGCCTTCTTTGAAGAAGTGTCTATACAAGTCCTTTGTCCATTTTAAATCATTTTTTAATGACTTTTTGGCATTGAGTCATAGGAGTTCGTTTATCGTTCAGGTATTAACTGCTTATCAAATATATGGCTTTTAAATATTTTCTCTTATTCTATAGATTGCCTTTTCACTCTGATAACTTTTTTCATTGCTGTACAGAAACTTTAGTTTATGTAGTCTCACTTGTCTATTTTTGCTTTTGTTACTTATGCTTTTCATTTCATATCCAAAAAATAATTACCTGTCCCAGTGTCATTAAACTTCCCCTGTTTTCTTCAAAGAGTTTTGCAGTTTCAGATGTTACATTTAAATCTTAATTCATTTTGTGTTTATTTCTGTGTGTGAAATAGTTTAGAGTTACATTTTATTCTTCTATGTGTGGATGTATAGTTTGCTAAAAACCATTTGTTGAAGAGACTATCCTTTTTGTAGTCTTGGTCACTTTATTGAAGTTTGGTGGACCATGTATGCATGGGTTTAATTTGGGGCTCTCTATTCTGTTCAGTTGGTCTATATGCATGTTTTTATACAGGTACCATACTGTTATAATTCCTGTAGCTTTGTCATGTATTTAGAAATCAGTAAGATTGATGCTTTTGGTTTTGTTCTTTTTTCTCAAGAGTGTTTTGGCTTTTCATTCTTTTTTGTTTTATATAAACTTCAGAACTTCTTTCAATTTGAAAAACGCCATTTGGATTTTAATAGGGATTTCGTCCGATCTTTAGATTGCTTTAGGAAGTGTAGGTGTTTGAATAATATTAAGTCTTCAAATCTATGAACATTCATTTGTGTCTTCTGCAATTTTTTTTCATCAGTGTTTGGTAGTTTTCAATGTATAAGTTTTTTACTTTCTTATTTAAGTTTATTCCTAAGTGTTTTATTCTTTTTGATGCTATTGGAAATAGAATTAACTATTTTCTTTATTTTTAGAAAACTTTGTGTGTATAAACACAACTGATTTTGTTTGTATAGACACAACTAATTTTTAAGTGTTTTTTTTATCTTGCAACTTTACTGAATTTTTAAGAAATGTCTTCAGTGTTTTCTATATATAAAACCATGTCTATGCAATGAAATAATTCTATATTTTTCTTCCTTATTTGGATGCCTCTGGCTTCTTTTTCTTATTCAATTATTCTAGCTAAAACTTCTAGTACTATGATGGATAGAAGTTGGCAGAGTGTGTATCTTTGCCTTTTTCTTGATGTTAGGGAGCAAGCTTTCAGTTTTTCACTGTTGAGTATAATGTCATATGTGTTTATAATGAGTTCATAATTGTATGAGCTGGAAATAGCTCATGGAATAAAAAATACATGAAACAAATATAAATGTAGATAAAGAACCATCCAGAAATAGAAACAAAATTGTGTGTATGTGTTTGTGGCGGGGGTAAGAAGGTATGATTGCTGAGGGAAGGTATTGCCTATATGGTAGTGTCAGTAATTAGGCCTATCAGTACAGAATTAGTTAAATATTCTAGGGAAACTACCTTTGTTAGCACTCTCTTGAGAAGAAACTCTATTAACAAATTTGCCTCTAAACTATTTGTTCTACAATTTTAAGTGATTTTGTCAGTTGGAACCTCAATTGCTAATGTAGTTGACCTTTAGTAAACCTCAGTGTACTTGCTAATGTATTGAGAAAATTACTAATAAAGCATGCTGATGATAGGTCAACACAACGTAATTAACCACTGAGATAGAGCTTTTATACCATATTCCTCCAAAAGACTGTCTAGGGAATGATAGGTCTTGGAGATGGTTTCATTTAATTATAATCTGGAAAATGCAAACATACCATGAAATGTTTTAGTCCTGTGGATAAAAGACAATTTGAAGATAGTGATAGCATGGACGATTTAGTATCTGTGGCATCTGGCAAAATACTGTCTTGTTCTTTTACAACAGGAAAGGGCCCATTTTATAATTATCTAGTTTGAATATTCTCAGTAATCAATTTGTTTTTTTAATTGACAAAAATTGTGTATATTTTTGGTGTACAGCATGCAGTAATCAATTCAAATATACTCTATGCCTAGCAATAGATTGTGGGCGTATATAAGAGGTATTGTTAAGCAGTTACTTTTTTTTATGGACCCTAGACAGAAAATCACATAAACCAGACATAGTTCAGGGTATTAGTTTTATTCCATTTGTTTAAAGGTGGAAGAATGGAGAAGGGGAACTGACAAAATAATTTAGGAGTAAGACCAGGAATAATAAACAGATTTCATTTTGAATGTCATTTCTGATAACTTAGTGGCAGTCACCTAAAAGGCTGTTTTGAGAAATACTCTGAAGCAGTATATCGCTCTGCAGGAAAGTGTGCTATAATAAATTAACAACTGTGCTGAACTTGACTATAGGAAATGAAAGCTTTTTTTTTTTTTCTTATTGGCAAGTAGAAAATAAGATTGCTATAAAGTATATTACTGAGAAAGAGAGGTCAAGTCATGGGAGTATAATGCGTAAAGGGTCACGTTTCTGTACGATACTGTGCTTGAGAGTTAAACTCTAAATAGGGCAACATGAACCTGGATAAAGAGGTGATATATATATGTACATTGATGAGAGA
Organism: Ateles fusciceps; assembly: GCA_036589455.1. NCBI lineage: Eukaryota > Metazoa > Chordata > Mammalia > Primates > Atelidae > Ateles > Ateles fusciceps. Next base: position 454,435 of record JAZHEH010000681.1, on the reverse strand, counting down.
AGACTAGAGAGTGTGTGGATGGCTTTATTAAATGAAAGATATCAAAGTGAAGTTTTAAAATTTCTTTTCTTGATTAATATTTTTGAATTTTTTTTGGGGGAGAGGGGTCTAGTTGGGGGTGAAAGGGCAAAGTTTTAACTTTCTTTACACGTGATTTTTGTGCATAAAAAAGCTTATGTTAAAGTAGTTACTGCTATTTTAAAATACAATTCAATTTATTAAACATATAAATTCACAAACCTTATTTTACTATAAGAATCTTGGCTTATCTTACTCTGTGAATAAATCTAGCAATTTTGACCATCATTTTGATGAGTTTGGTTCCATTTATAAACCTTGTCTATTAAGTTCTCTCAAATATTTTAAACTGATTTTTTTTTAACAATTCAAATGTTTGAACAACTACAACCTTTGCAAGTACTTAACAAAATTTTTAAAAATGCTAATCAATTACATATGGTGAATCTAAAACCACTTATAAAATTAAATACCGTTGTACTTGCAAACAGAAATCAAGGTATAAGAACAGGCCCTCAATGAACAGAAGCCCAATCAATCTGTTAGATCCTTTGAAATGCTAAATTCCTTTAAACATTAGAGTTACTTTAAATATGAAACTTAAATGCCTAAGTTTAAGTTTAGTTCTGAGCTTATAATTTTGTAATTCCTTTGGTTTAAAAGCAGATAAAGATTTCTTGACCTGGCGTGGTGGCTCAAGCTTGTAATAGCAGCATTTTGGGAGGCTGAGGCAGGTGGATCACCTGAGGTCAGGAGTCTGAGACCAGCCTGACCAATGTGATGGAACCCTGTCTCTACTAAAAATACAAAAATTACCCTGGTGTGGTGGCAGGTTTCGGTAATTCCAGCTATTCAGGAGACTGAGGCAGAAGAATCACTTGATCCCAGGAAGCAGAGGTTGCAGGAAGCCGAGATTGCACCACTGCACTCCAGCCTGGGTGACAGAGTGAGACTCTGTCTCCAAAACAATCAAACAATAGAAAAAGATTTCTTACTCTAAATATGGGAATATGGGAATTAAATATATAAATATGGGGATTAAAAAGATCCCATATGTACTAAGAACCATATGGAAGGCAGATACCAAATCTTACATGGGATAAAAAATATAAAGCAGAAAACCTATACCAAGGTTCCATAAGGCCGTGAGTAGGTTTCCGTGAAACAGTTTACAAACATAACTGTTGTGCACAAATTGGTCTCTAATAGGGGGAGCATTAAACACTAATTAATGGGGTCTTGACTCCTGGGACACCCTTTTTTAAATTGAGATAAAATTTACATAACATAGAAAGAACAGTTTTAATGTATAGAGTTTGATGGGTGGCATTTAATGTGGGTACAGAATTATACCAGCATCACTTTACCTAGCGGTGAAACATTTTCAGTATCTGGAAAGGATACACCATGCCTGTTAAGCAGTTATTCACCGTCCACTCTTCCAGCCTTTGTAAGGCATCTTCCTCCAGTCTCTGGCATAACTAATCTGTTTTCTGTCTCTATGAGTTTACCTATTTTAGACATTGCATATACATTGAATTATACAATATGGTATGCGGATTTTTGTTTCTAGCTTCCTTCACTTCAAATAATGATTTTAAGTTTCATTCATGTTGTAACATGTATTAATAGTTTATTTATTTTATGGCTAAATAATACTCCATTGCAGAGACATAGCACACATTCATCAGATGATGGGCATTTGTGTTTTTTCCATTTTTTGGCTATTGTGAATAGTGCTGCTATAAAAGAAGTTTTTCTTTATCTGTTTTGGCTTCTTTTTTTTGAGAAGCTAAATAACTTACCCAAGTTTTACAGTTAATACTGGTAATGGGATATGAATAATCTCACAGTCCAAAATCCATGTTTCTTCCAGGAAAGAAAGAAATGTCTCAAGGGCAAAGGAGTCGGAATAGCCCACTTTCTGGCAAGAAGATTTGAAAGCTACTTACTTTCTTTGCTTAGAAGAAACAAATAGAATTTGATTATTTCTCATATTCTAAAGAGGCCTATAATTAGGAAGGGATAGAAAAGGCTTAGGGAAGAAAATGATAGGATTGATTATAAATTATTCCTGTATTTACAGATGGGCACTGTTTCTTCTATGCTCTTTTTACTTACCTCCAGTGACTTCTGGCTTACAAACATTATTGGCTAATATGTCAGTTAGTTTTAGTTTAGAAATTATCTGGAGGGAATAGGCTCTGAGAACAAACAACACTATGCTCTGTTGGTGTCCTTTTGTAAACGATTCCCTCTAGTGGCTTGAAATTTTTGTCACTGTGTTGACAGGATTTCTACCTTCAAAAATGTAAGAAAGAGAGACCCAGGATATTCATTATTGATAATAATCAAAATAATGACAACAATAATTCTGAATGTTTCTGGCTGTCACCACATAGTGGAAGCCAGGGTGAGCTTTTAAAATATTTATCCGATCAAGTCACTTCCTGGCTTTACATTATAAAAACCTGGCTTTGCATTATAAAACCCTGAAGGCTTGACGCCTGCCTGTTGCTTCAGACTCTTGCTAGAATGTCACCACTAGTGGAACATGAGCTTCTCTCTCTGTTACCTCTGTTACTAGTTTATCTTCAGCTCCTGGAATAGCACCTAGTAAATAGTTGTTGCTCAGTAAAGATGTATGAACAACTGAATAAATGTCTTCTGCTATTCTTCTTTTCAATAGTATTTTCTTCTCTCTTCTTTCACTACCTTGATCACATCAAACTCACTGACCCTAAATCAGGGTCTTCACATTTGCAATCCCCTCTAGCAGGAGTTTTCTCCCCCAAGCTCTTTGCCTGTAGAGGAAACTTCACATCCTGCAAGGTCCCAGGCTCCAGGAAGAAACAATGTAAAGCAACCTTCTCCTCATTAGTTACCCCTTATCACATTACTCTGAATATTTCTTTTATTGTCACAGTTTGCAATCATTTATTCGTTTATTTGTTTACATGTATTTTGTCTGATTTGCTCTAGATGGCAAAATGGCAAGGTCCAAGTTTCATCTATTTATTGTGGTATGTCAAATAGTGAATGCAGTGTATACTATGTGATAGTTTCTCATTAATAATGTATTGAATAAATGGGCAAATGTCATGGCAATGAGCAGTTTTCAAAGCTAGCCTCAGTCATTGGCTGATGTCACCCTAAAGACAATCCAATTTCAGTGAGCTGAGTACTTATGATTTTATCATAGATCCTTCTTGGATCATTACATCTAAGGGTAAGAACAGAACAGTGTTACTTAGCCCTTATGGCCTTCCTTTGGAATACTCTTGGGGTGGATCCTTTGGCAGAGGTATCTTAAGTAGCTAAGTGGTTGGAGTTTCATGCTTTCCTTTACAGCATGAGACTTCAATCTAGTATTGTGAGAAAGGTCTAAGCCTTAAGGCCTGAGATGCCCTAAATTTTAGTAGTGTACTGATGGGCAACAAGGAAGGACTGGAAGTCCCTGATTTCTCTCAAGGTATATCAGACAGCCCCCAGACTAAGGTTGAAGTATGATGTTACCTGTCAGAGACATCTTAGGTAAGTGCAAAGAGCCTGAACTTTGGAGGTAGAACTGGATTTGAATTTTTTCTCAGTGCCTCAGTGACCCTGACAGCTGCTTAAGCATCTTTTAACTTCAGGGACCTTATCTAAATGCATGAAGAGTATTGTATACCATGTAGAGTTTTAGGCCAAAGGGAAGGCTCCTAAATTATTGTGGAGAATACAGGATGAGAGGTGGGGTCAGGGGATGCATTCCAGGAAAAGGGAACAGAATGTTAAAAGGCTTTGAGGGGGGTATAAAGTAGATAATGACCTATTGGTAAAACTGACTAGGTGGTGCATGATCTAATACAGGAAGCAAAGAGAAGGGTGATGAGAGATGATGCTGGGGAGGCAGAGAAGGTGCATCATTGAAGGTACCTGTGGTAATCAGGAACCAAATACGGTTCCAAGCAGTTAGTGTGATTGCATTTGTATTTTGTTTTTCACTGTAACATATCAAACGTCTCATAATTTATGAACTGTTTAGTTAGGTTCTGAACCCAGATCTCTTTGACATCAAAGTTTCATCCTTTTCCTCCTGTTAACAACCCTACCACTTCTCATATTTATATATAAATTTACCTAGATAAACATTTGCCCTTTAATAAGGACATTTAATACCTAGTTCACCAGCTTTGTGACCTGTGGTAAGTTATTCAACCTTGCTACTCATCATTAGGACGATTGTGAGAATCGTATGAGATGTAATTGTACAAATATATACTCAATAACTATTAGCTGTAATAATTTGTTTTAGGCATAGAGTTAGGGCAGGTGTAAAAAACACTACAACAAGTAAGAACCTATTTTGTAAGAGGTGCACCTTCCTATGTTTCTTGGTATTCTAATACCAAGGAAGCTGTTCCTAGTGAGATAGAAAGTCAAGAGATTTACATCTTAATCTCACCTCTACCAGAAATTCACTTAATCTCTCTGGATCAGTTATTTACCACTGATTCTTAGTTTCCCCATCTGTAACAAGGTTTGGGAATGTCAGTACAAGTCTGTTTGGGATGTTGTGAGGTAAAACGAGCTAAAAGGAATTGTAGCCCTCAGAAAAAGAAATGCTAATATGAGTTTAAGGAATTGGGTGTGATTTTTAATGTTGTGATTAAAAGGTGATAAATTTATACAGTAAATTTCCCTTAATAATTTATTCTGTAACAGCAACATAAAATGGCCCTAAAGAAGTCTAGACATAGCTGGTCTCCCTGGTGTTAGTAAAGCTGAAGAAATGTCAATTAAGATAAATACCCCAAGACAAAAAAGCCATTAGCTTTTGGATCTAGAAAGAATCTAAATATGTTCCTCAGAACTCAAAATAGCCATGCATAAATTTCTCCACTGCATTCCAGTGACTCAGAAACAAGAACACACTGCTTCTGTTTTATAAAAGGAGAGTGTGAAATGTGTAGAGGTTAAATGACTTGCCTAAGGTTGCACAGTAAGTGAGCACCCACTAGAATCCATTATTTCCTTATGAATTTTAGAATCACTTTTTCTAATTTTGTGAGAAATGGCATTGGTAGTTTAAGAGGAATAGCATGGAATTAGTAAATTGCTTTCGGCAGTATGGCCACTTGAATGACATTGATTATTCCAATCCATGAGCATGTCTTTTTTTTTTTTTTTTCATTTGTTTGTGTTGTCTTGGATCTCTTTCAGCAGTGTTTTATAGTTCTCCTTGTAGACATCTTTAATTTTCTTGGTTAGATGTGTTCCTAGTTATTTCATTTTTCTTGTGGCTATTGTAAATGAGACAGCATTCTTGGTTTGAACCTCAGCCTGGAAGTTATTAGTATATAGAAATGCTATTGATTTTTGTACATTGATTTTGTATCCTAAAGCTTTACTCAGGTCATTTATCAATTCTAAGCGTCTTTTAGTGGAGGCTTTAAGATTTCCTGGGTATAGAATTATCGTCACTGAAGAGAAATAGTTTGACTTCCTGTTTTCGTATTTGGACGCCTTTCATTTCTTTATCTTGCAAGATTGCTCTGGCTAGCACTTACATTACCATGTTGAATAAGAGTGGTGAGAGTGGACATCCTTTTCTTGTTTCACTTCTCAAGGGGAATGGTTCCAGCCTTTGTCCCTTGTTATGATGTTGGCTGTGGGTTTATCATAGATGGCTCTAATGATTTTTAAGTATGTTCCTTTGATACCTAGTCTTTTGAGGCTTTTATCATGAAGCAATTTTGGATTTTATAAAAGCTTTTTTGTGTCTATTGAGATGATTATATGATTTTTGATTCTAATTCTGTTTATGTGGAGAATCACATTTATTGATTTGCTCATGTTGAACCCAACCTTGCATTGCAGGAATAAAGCCTACATGATCATGGGATGAAAAAAGAGCCTAATTAGCCAAAGCAGTTCTAAGTAAACAGAACAAAGCTGGAGACATCACACTACCCAACTTCAAACTACAGTAACAAAAACAGCATAGTACTGGTATAAAATCAGACATATAGAGCAATGGAATCTTAGAAATAAAGCCACATACCTACAAACATCTGATATTTGACAAGACAAACCAAAGAACAGGCAATAGGGAAAGGATTCCCTATTCAACAAATGGTGCTAGGATAACTAGCTAGCCATAATCAGAAGAATGAAACTGGACCCCTACATTTACCATATGCAAAACTTAACTCAAGATGAATTAAAGGTTTAAATTTGTGACCTATTCAAAATGGTAAAGACATGACATCCCTTTAGGTACCCATCTATGGCTGATTAGATGAAGAAAATGTGTTACATATATACCATAGAATACCATGCAGCCATAAAAAATAATCTATTTTGCAGCAACATGAATGCAGCTGGAGGCCATTATCCTAAGCAAATTAATGCAAAAACAGAAAACCAAATACTACATATTCTCAGTTATCAATTGGAGCTAAACATTGAACACCCATGGACATAAACATGAGAATAATAGACATTGCAGATTACTAGAAGGGGAAGGGAGGGGAGGTGTGGGTTGAAACACCACCTGTTGTGTACTGTGCTCACACCTAGGTGACAGGATTCATATCTTTCTGACCTCAAACCTCAATATCATGTAATATACCCATGTCACAAACCTGTAGATTTATCCAAAATAAAAATTGAAATAAAAAAATATATTATGCTACAAAAATACTATCACTTTCTGACCCTGAGTCAGGAAATCATGCTTTACAGTATGATTTGGAAATTCTTTGGAACTTTCTATGAAACCATGTCACAAACTGTCATCATGATAGAATAATTTTGAGATCACTTCCCTTTTAATCAGTCATGACCATTCCTGTGATAAGCTTGCTATTTGCCAGTTACGTGCCATTTTGGTGATATGCAAATACTTGCTTTAGAACTTAGCTTAAGATCAAGTTCTAAAACAACTTTAGAACTTGGTTTGCTTTGCTGCTCAGGAACCCAGGACCCCAGGTATTCTTGGTGTTTGTTGGACCACTATTTCTTTATATCAAGTTCTGCTTTAGTTATTTCTCTCCCAGCCCTTTTATATTAGAGCTCATCTGTTCCGTGTTCTGTTCCCAGGGTCTATGAAAGGTGAATTCTTCTTTAAATGATAATGGAGGTCTTAGGTACGTAACTAAGCTATCATAAAATCTTTTTAGGTCGTAGATATTTTATCTCTAAGGATCATTTTATTTTTATTTTTATATCCTCTGTGAATTCACTGTTCTAAACAATCAGCTATCATGCCAACTGCATATATTGAGGAATAATTTGTTTTTCCAATTTTAATTAACTGGAGACTTAAACAGCTGCCAGATAGCTCCTGATCAGCATGAGATATAAGATATGTGACTACTCTGAGATGATTACATCTAGTGAAAAGCAAGGAGAGTTGCATCCTTGCCATATGTAAATGTAGAACTTCAATTAGGCTTTAAAAATATCAAGAATTTACTCTTGAAAAATCTATTTTCCTTTGTTTAAAAAATACTTCAATTGTAGGAAACCCAGACCAGAAATCACTCATTGAACCTAAATCATAGTTCCTGGATTCCATTTAGGGTAAAAATTTTAGGTGTTCCCAAGGGCTAATGGGATAACTTATTTGATTTTATTTATTTTTTTGAACAAGACACCCTTAGAATTACTTTGGCAACTTTAGGGTCAGCTCCACCTTACATGATTGTTCAAGAAGCATTTTTACCATAATGTACAAATATTTGCTGTTCTTTGCTAACCATCAGGAATTAATAGGTTCAAGAGAAATGCATTTCTGCCTTTTGCTTTATTGAGGTGACAGCATAGTGAGAGAGGGCTTTAAGCATTTGTTATTTAAGGATCTCCTTTGTTTTCTAACTTCTATCACTAAATACATGTGGTACAAAAGACATGATAAAAAAAATAATGACAAATGAAGGAATATACCTAGTTTTTTTTAAATAGAAAAGTTCAATCATTATTCAGAAAGAACCATAGTATCTTTTCTCCTAAAACTTGTCCATTGTGCTTTAGAAAAATTTCAGTTTCAGCCTTGGTTAGAATTTCCTTTAGGGTTGCTACAAGAAATGTCTATGTGATTTTTTTCTATTTAGTCAGTTAATTTGTGGAAAAGACAATATTTTCTACCTCAATCTTGATATATGGGAAATGAAACACTATCATATTTCCATATCAGCCTATCTTTCTAAATTCCCTGTTTTTCTTCAATCCATTCTTCTAAGCCCTCAGATTGTCTCCCTGTTCAGTGGTATACCACATTTTCAGATTTATTATCTGGAAATATTCTATCGTATGTATCATACTGTGACTCAAAAATACCCTTTCCAGTAAGTATAGGCCAGGCTCTTCAACCAGATATAGAAGACCTATTATAATTAAACCCAACCTCCTACCCTTTCTTAGTAAACTTTCAAGGATCTTTTTAAATTAGAAAAATACTTTTTTTCCTGTAGGCCCTTATAGTATTATGAACTTTTTAAATTTGTTGCCTAAATCATATTTAGGTACTCATTTTATCTGCCCTACTAGACGATGGACTCCTTTAAGTGAGGACCTTTCTACAAGTCTATATTCACAAAGGGCCTAGATTAGAACTTTATAAAGGGGGAATCCTAGGTTACATGCAGTGAATGAGTATGTGAATTAATTCGGTCCTCAGTTTTTAATATTGGGAAATTGAAGTAAATGTTTTTCTCAATGTTTAGTGTATTGGGCCATAAGAAATCTGGAAGAAATCTGATTCCACTGAAAATGATGGGACTAATGAGGGCATTTAATTTTTTTGTTTTGTTTAATAAAAAACTCTCCAAAAACAGTGGGAAGGAGAGAGAAAAGTTGCCATGACAACCTCCAACGCTGTACCTCTGAAGATTCAGTTTATACATTTAAAAAATGTGCCTTCATTTTTTCTTTTCCATAGAGATGGGAACTTAGTTAACTGCTAAAAGGTTTTATGGAGGAGGTTTTAATGATACCTGTCAATTTTGTGGAAAATAAAGAGGACAGAGAGCTTATCATAGCTAATGAAATGCACTTAGATGTCTGTACTTTATGATATGTCAGAATAATGTGTATGATGACTGGGGATGAGGGTGGGGCTCAGATATGGCCCAGAAAATTAGGACCTAGGCTGACCTGATGCCGTTTTTCTGTATACATTTCCCACATAATCACATTATAAGTTGAAAAGAAAAAAAATTTTAGTAAAATCAAGTAGAACTGATCATCAAAGACAATTACTTTTGGGTGGAGGAAACTTATAAATTCAATGAATTGATCAGTGTTTATCAAGAGAGGCAGGGTATATGAGGGATAAAACAAGATCTTAGCTAAGAATCTTAGCTGCTCTGACATTTACTAGACATATGGAACTGGAGATGTTACCTAATTTTCCACAAGCATGTGTTTGTTCATGTGTAAAGTGAGGACTAGTATCTATCTCAATGGGGTGTTGTGATATTTAAAAGATGAACACAGGATATGGCATACAACAAGAGCTTAGAAAACCTAAATGATGGTGATGGTGATTGATGATTATGGTAATGATGATGATTTCCTTCTGTGCATAGCACTATGTTGTGAATCTAGGGTACACCAAAATGTTCTTACGTAGAGATTGGCCCCAAGAAGAATGTGATCTAATCTGGGTTATATAATAGTCACATATCATTAGTTAAATAGCAATAAGGTTCAGGCTCCATAAGACAGCATCAAGGTCCTTGACCTTCTACTAGTCATTTCCTGTTTATCTCCTGCGACTATCCCCAACAGAAGCTAAACTCAAGCCATACCCAATTACTTTCCGTCCTCTGAGCCCATGATGTACCTGGCTCTCATTCCTGGTGCCTTCACACATGCCACTTCTCCTTGGCATGCCCCTCCACTCCTCATCTACCTGCTGACCCATTGTAGTGTGACAGGTCCCTCCCCAGGTTACTTAAGAGTGTACATCTGCTGCTTGAATCTTGAAGGCCAGGCAGTAAGCCAAGACCATGGTGTCCAACTGAGGAACAAGTGTCCCTGAGAACTCAAACATCCCAGGGAGTATCTAGGAACATACTTAAAAATCAGTCTTATTGCACACAGTAGGCAAAAAGCCAAAACAGTTTAAAAGCAGCTTAGAGATGAGACGGCAGGGTGGCTCTCTAGAGCTATTCTGTTGCCACCCAGGAGTGCCCTGTATGTAAGTCCTGATAAACTCATCTACTTGCCGAGCTGGACTTTTCCTAGTCAATCTTTGATGTCTTGCAGCCTTCCCAGTTTAGGGGAACATATTTCTATATAACCCTGGGTTTTTCTTGTAGCAGCCATTTTTTAGACTTCTGCTTCTTGAAAACTGCTCCTAAATCTCTTTTGTGTCTTGGGGCACTTGTCTTTATCTCTGTTAGGAAGCATTTCTTTTCACTGACATTTCTGATGCATGCACCAGACACTGATAGGCACTGAAACACAAAACCCAGGGAATGATAATATCTACCATTTGGACTTTTGGGTTTTGTTTTTACTATTTTGCTCATCTTCAACAGACTTGTTACATTTCATTATTCTTTTTTTCTTACCTTAAAGCTGAGTACAGTATCTAGCATGTAATAGATAACAAATTTTGATAAAATAAAAAGATAAGAGATATTATAATAGTCTCTCAGAGGATTTAGGCCAGAGATATTCTTACAATAGGAAGAATGGAAAATTCTTATTACTTAAATAAGTTAGATAGTAGTAGATAGAAATAACCTAGGTAGAGACACTTACTTGGACAAGTATCTGTTCATTTTGACTGGATGCACACTGGAAATCTTCTTTCCCACACCAGGAGGGTATAACAAATCTATGTTGTCCCATCTATTATTGTATGCAGTATTAAGCAGAGGGACACAGGCTCATGGCTGCATAGAGAGACTTATTATGTGTATTTTTAATGTGTCTTGACTCTATTTCAAAGCTAATTATATTTCTAAGATACTATTTTTATAATGTAGAAGTTTTTCTTAATTTTAAGTTCTGGGATATATGTACAGGATGTGCAGGTTTGTTACATAGATAAAATGTGTGCCATGGTGGCTGCTGCACATATCAACCCATCACCTAAGTATTAAGTCCCACATGGATTAGCTGTTTTTCCTAATGCTTTCCTTCTCCCCCCACTGCATTCCCTGACAGGCCCCAGTGTGTGTTGTTTTCCTCCCCAGGGCTAAGTGTTTTATTGTTCAGCTCCCCACGTATAAGTGAGAGCATGTGGTGTTTAGTTTTCTGTTCCTCTGTTAGTTTGCTGAAGATAATGGCTTCCAGCTCCATCCATGTCTCTGCAAAATACATGATCTCATTCCTTTTTACAGCTTCATAGTATTCCATGGTATATATATACTACATTTTCTTTGTCCATTTTATCATTGATGGGCATTTGGGTTGATTCCATGTCTTTACTATTGTGAATAGTGCTGCAGTAAACAGAAGCATGCATGTATATTTATAATAGAATGATTTATATTCCTTTGGGCATATATCCACTAATGGAATTGCTGGGCCAAATGGTATTTCTCATACTAGATCTTTGAGGAATCACCACATCATCTTCCACAATAGTTGAACTAATTTACATTCTCACCAATAGTGTAAAAGTGTTTTTATTTCTCCACAACTTTGCCACCATCTGTTGTTTCTTGACTTGTTAATAATTGCCATTTGAACTGGCATGAGATGGTATTTCATTGTGGTTTTGATTTGCATTTCTCTGATGATCAGCGATGTTGAGCTTTATTTTCATATGCTTGTTGGCCAGAAGAATGTCTTCTTTTGAGAAGTATCTGTTCATGTCTTTTGCCCACTTTTACTGTTTTTCTTCTAGTAAATTAAATTTTTTTTAAGATTCTGAATATTAGACCTTTTTCAATTGCAGGTTTTTTCTCCTACTCTTTAGGTTGCTTATTCACTCTGATGATAGTTTATTTTGCTGTGCAGAAGCTCTTTAATTAGATTCCATTTGTCAAAATTGTTTGTTTTTGTCAGGATTGGTCAAAGATCAGATGGTTGTAGGTGTGTGGTCTTATTTCTGAGTTCTCTATTCTGTTCCATTGGTCTGTGTTTGGTTTTTTGTAACAGTACCATGCTGTTTTGGTTAGTGTAACTTTATAGTATAGTTTGAAGTCAGGTAGCATGATACCTCCAGGTTCTTTTTGCTTAGGATCATCTTGGCTATTTGAGCTCTTTTTTGGTTCCATATGAATTTTGAAACAGTGTCTACTATTCTGTAAAAATGGACAATGGTAGTTGAATGGGAATAGCATTGAATCTATAAATTGCTTTGCACAGTATGGTCATTTTCATGATATTGATTCTTTCTATCCAAGAGCATGGGATGTTTTCCCATTTGTTTGTGTACTCACTGATTTTCTTGAGCAGTGGTTTATAGTTCTTCTTGAAGAAGTCCTTCACTTCCTTTGGTAGCTCTATTCCTAAGCATTTTCTTCTCTTTATAGCAGTTGTGAATGGGAGTTCATTCATGATTTGGTTCTCTGCTTGTCTGTTGTTGGTGTGTAGGAATGCTTGTGACTTTTTCACATTGATTTTATATCCCAAGACTGCTGAAGTTGCTTATCAGTTAAGCTTTTAAGCTGAGATGATGGATTTTTCTAAATATAGGATCCTGTCATCTGTGAACAAAGACAACTTGATGTCATCTCTTCCTATTTAAATTTATTTATTTCCCTTGCCTGATTGCCCTGGCCAGGACTTCCAATACTATGTTGAATAAGAGTGATGAGAGTGGGCATCCTTGTCTTGTGCTGGTTTTCAAGGGGAGTGGTTACAGCTTTTGCCCATTCAGTATGCTATTGGATATGTTTTTCATAAATGGCTCTTATTATTTTGAGGTATGCTTCTTCAAGTTTATTGAGAGTTTTTAACATGAAGGGATATTGAAATTTATCGAAGGACTTTTCTACATTTATTGAGAGAATATGTTAGTCTATTCTCATGCTGCTAATAAAGACATATGTGAGATTGGGTAATTTATAAAGAAAAGAAGTTTAATGGATTCACAGTTCCCCATGGCTGGGGAGGCCTCACAATCATGATGGAAGGCAAAGGAGAAGCAAAATCACATCTTACATGGTGGCAGGCAAGAGGGCATGTGCAGAGAAACTCCCCTTTATAAAACCATCAGATCTCATGAGACTTATTCACTGTCACAAGAACAGCATGGGAAAGACCCACCCCCCATCATTTAATTACTTCCCCACCAGGTCCCATCCATGACATGTGGGAATTATGGGAACTAAAATTCAAGATGAGATTTGGGTGGGGGCACAGCTAAACCATATCATTCCATCCCTGATTCTTATAAAATTTCATGTCCCTCACATTTCAAAACCAATCACCTTTCCAACCAACCAAAAATATTACCCCAAAGTCTTACCTCATTTCAGCATTAACTCAAAAGTCCACAGTCCAAAGTCTCATCTGAGACAAAACAAGTTCCTTCCACCTGTGAGCCTGTAAAATAAAAAGCAAGTGAGTTAGTTCCTAAATACAGTGAGGGTACAGGCATTTTGATGAATACATCTGTTCCAAATGGGAGAAATTGGCCAAAACAAAGAGGCTCCATATAAGTCTGAAATCCAATAGGACAGTCATTACACTTTAAAGTTCCAAAATGATCTTCTTTGATTCCATGTCTCACATCCAGGTCATGCTGACACAAAAGGTAGACTCCCATAGCCTTGAGCATCTCCACTCCTGTGGCTTTGCAGGGTATAGCCCCACTCCTGGCTGCCTTCATTGGCTGGCATTACTCAATGTCTGTGGTCCTTACAGGTTCATGTTGCCAGCTGTCAGTAGATCTACTATTTGGGAGTCTGGATGACAGCGGTCTTCTTCTCACAGCTCTACTAGGCAGTGCCCCAGTGGTGACTCTGTGTGGGGGCTCCAACTTCACATTTTTCTTCTGCACTGCCCTAGCAGAAGTTTTCTATGAGGGCCCCACCCCGGCAGTAAACTTCTGCCTGGACATTCGGGCATTACCATACATCCTGTAAACCATAGGCAGAGGTTCTCAAACCTCAGTTCTTGACTTCTGTGCACCTACAGGCTCAACACCATGTGAAAGCTGCCAAGGTTTGCAGACATGATCCCTCTGAAGCCATGGCCCTAGCTGTACCTTGGCCACTTCTAGCCATAGCTGGAGTGGTTGAGATGCAGGGCACCAAGTCCCTAGGCTGCACACAGCAGGGGATCTCTGAACCCAGGCCAGGAAACCATTTTTCCCTCCTAGGCTTCAGGACCTATGATGGGAGGGGGCTGCCTCAAAGGTCTCTGGCATGCCCTCAAGACATTTTCCCCATTGTCTTGATGATTAACATTTGGCACATAACTTAGATGAATTTCTGCAGCAGGCTTGAATTTCTTCCTAGCAAATGGGTTTTTCTTTTGTACTGCATTGTCAGTGTGCAAATTTTTCAAATTTTTATGCTCTGCTTCCTTTTGAACGTTTTGTTGCTTAGAAATTTCTTCCATCAGATACCTTATTATCTCTCTCAAATTCAAAGTTCCACAGATCTCTAGGGTAGGGGCAAAATGCCACCAGTCTGTTTTCATAGCAAGAGTGACTTTTACTCCAGTACAAACTTCTCATCTCCATCTGAGATCACCTCAACCTGGACTTTATTGTCCATATCACTATCAGCATTTTGGTCAAAGCCATTCACCAAGTCTCTAGGAGGGTCCAATCTTTCCCATATCATCCTATCTTTTGAGCCCTCCAAGTCTCTAGGAAGTTCCAAACTTTCCCACATTTTCCTGTCTTTTTCTGAGCTCTCCAAACTGTAGCAACCTTTCTGCCTGTTATCCAGTTCCAAAGTTGTTTTCACATTGTCAGGTATCTTTACAGTAGCACTTGACTCTACCAGTACCAATATACTGCATTATTCTGTTCTCATACTTTTAATAAAGACAAACCTGAGACTGAATAATATATAAAGCAAAGAAGTATAATGAACTCACAGTTCCACATGGCTGAGAAGGACTTACAATCATGGTGAAAGGCAAAGGAGAAGCAAAGGCACAGCTTACGTAATGGCAGGCAAGAGAGTGTGTGCAGGGGAACTCTATAATACCATCAGATCCCGTGAGATTTATTCATTATTATGAGAACAGCATGGAAAAACCTGTCCCCATGATTCAATTACCTCCTACTGGGTCCTTCCCGTGACATGTGGGAATTATGGGAGCTACAATTCAATATGAGATTTGGGTGGGAACACAGCCAAACCGTATCAGATAATCATGTGGTTTTTGTCTTTAGTTCTGTTTATGTGATGAATCACATTTTTTGATTTGCATATGTTGAACCAGCCTTGCATCCTGGGGATGAAGCAAACCTGATTGTGGTGGATAGGCTTTCTGATATGCCTCTGTATTCAGTTTGCCAGTGTTTTATTGAGAATTTTTGTGTTGATGTTCATCATGGATATTGGTCTGAAGTTTCCTTTTTTTGTTTTATTTTTGCCAGGTTTTGGTATCAGGATGATGCTGGACTTATAAAATGAGTTAGGGAGGAGTCCCTCCTTTTCAATTGTTTGGAATAGTTTCACAGGAAAAGATAATCAGCTCCTTGTTGTACCTCTAGTAGAATTCAGCTATAAATCCATCTGGTCATGGACTTCTTTTTGTTGGTAGGCTATTTATTACTGCCTCAATTTCAGAACATATTATTGATCTATTTCGGGATTCAACTTCTTCCTGGTTCAGTCTTGGGAAGGTGTAGGTGTCCAGGAATTTATCCATTTCTTCTAGATTTTCTAGTTCATTTGCATAGAGGTGTCTATAGTATTTTCTGATGGTTGTACTTTTGTGGGGTCAGTGGTAATATCCCCTTTGTCACTTTTTTATTGCGTCTCTTGGATTCTTTTTCTTCTTATTAATCCTGATAGTGGTCTATCTATTTTACTATTGTTTTTTTCCACAAATCCAGCTCTTGTATTCATTATTTTTTTTTGAAGGAATTTTTGTGTGTGTCTGTCTTCTTTTCTGATCTGAGCTTGGTTATTTCTTGTCTTCTGCTAGCTTCATTTTTTTTTCTCTCTCTCTCTTGGTTCTCTGGTTCTTTTAGTTTTGATGTTAGAATGTCAGTTTGAGATCTTTCTAGCTTTTTGATCTGGAAATTTAGTGCTATAAATTTCCCTCTTAATATTGCTTTAGCTGCATCTCAGAGATTCTGGTGTGTTGTCTCTTTGTTATCATTAAGTTTCGAAAATCTTCTTGGTTTCTCTCTTAATTTTATTATTTATCCAGGAGTCATTCAGGAGCAGGTTATCCAATTTCCATACAGTTGTATGGTTTTGATTGAGTTTCTTAGTGTTGAGTTTGATTGCACTGTGGTCTGAGAGACTATTATGATTTCAGTCCTTTTGCATTTGCTGAGGAGTGATTTACTTCCAATTATGCGATCAATTTTAGAGTAAGTGCCATGTGGTGCTGAGAAGAATGTATATTTTGTTGTTTGGTGGTAGGGAGTTCTGTAGTTATCTCAGGTCCTACTTGATACAGAGCTGAATTCAAGTCATGAATATCCTTGTTAATTTTCTGTCTCATTGATCTGTCTAGTATTCACAGTGGGGGTGTCAAAATCTCCCACTGTTAGTGTGTGGGAGTCTAAGTCTCTTTGTAGGTCTCTAAGAACTTGTTTTATGAATCTGGGTGCTCCTGTATTAGGTGCATATATATTCAGGATAGTTAGCTCTTATTGTTGAAATGATCTCTTCACCATTATGCAATGCCCTTCTTTGTTTTTTTAAATTTTTGTTGGTTTAAAGTCTGTTTTCTCAGACACTAAGATTGCAACCTATGCTTTTTGCTGTTTTCCATTTGCTTTGTAAATTTTCCTCCATTCCTCTGTTTTGAGCTTATGTATGTTTTTTCATGTGAGATGGGTCTCTTGAATGCAGCACACCGATGGATCTTGACTCTTTATCCAGTTTTCCATTCCATGGCTTTTAATTGGGAGCATTTAGCCCATTTATAGTTAAGGTTAAAATTGTTCTGTGTGAATTTGATTCTATCATCATGATGCTAGCTGGTTATTTTGCAGACTTGTTTATGTAGTTGCTTCACAGTTTCTGTAGTCTGTGTAATTTAG
This sequence comes from Ateles fusciceps, assembly GCA_036589455.1. NCBI lineage: Eukaryota > Metazoa > Chordata > Mammalia > Primates > Atelidae > Ateles > Ateles fusciceps. The sequence continues at coordinate 437,280 of JAZHEH010000681.1, read as the reverse complement.
TGTGTTTTTATAATGGCTGGTAATGCTTTTTACTTTCCATTTTTAGTGCTTCATTCAGGAGCTCTTGCAAGGCAGGCCTGGTGGTTATGTATTTCCTCAGCATTTGCTTGTCTGAAAAAGATTTTCTATCTCCTTTTCTTATGAAGCTTAGTCTTTGCCCAAATATGTAATTTTAGGTTGGGAATTCTTTTCTTTAAGAATGATAAATATTGTCCCCAATGTCTTCTGGCTTACATGGTTCCCACTGAGCAGTCTGTTGTTAGTCTGATGGGATTCCATTTATGGGTGAACTGGCCTTTCTCCATGGCTGTCCTTAACATTTTTTCCTTTATTTCAACCTTGGAAAATTTGATGATTATGTGTCTTGGGATTGATCTTTTCATGGAGTATCTTACTGGGATTATCTGGATTTCCTGAATTTGAATGTTCGCCTGTCTTGCTAGGTTGAGTAAGTTCTCCTGGATGATATCCTGAAGTGTGTTTTTCAACTTGATATTGTTTTTCATCTCTTTCAGGCACCCCAATCAGTTTTAAGTTCAGTCTTTTTACATAATCCCATAGTTTTTGGAGGTTTGTTAATTCCTTTTCATTTTTTTTTTTCTCTAATCTTGTCTGCCTGTCTAATTTCAGCAAGATAGTCTTCAAGCTCTGTTATCCTTTCTTCTCCTGGTCTATTTGACTATTCATACTTGTGTTTTTATTGTAAAGGTCTTGTGTTGTGTTTCTTAGCTACATCACATCATTTATGTTCTTCTTCATTCTGGTTAACAGCTCCTATGTTTTATCATGGTTCTTAGCTTCTTTTTAATGGGTTAGAACATTCTTCCTTAGCTCAATGAAGTTTGTTATTACCCATCTTCTGAAGTCTACTTCTGTTAATTCATTATCTCAGCCACAGCCCAGTTCTGTGCCCATGATAGAAACATCTTGTGATCATTCAGAAAAGGCACTCTGACTTTTTGAGTTTTCAGCATTTTTATGTTGATTCTTTCTCATCTTCATGGGTTTATCTACCTTTGATCTTTGAGGCTGCTGATCTTTGGATGGGGATTTTTGTGGGGGTCTTTTGTTGTTGTTGTTGCTTTCTGTTTTTCTTTTAGTAGTCAGGACCCTTTTTCATAGGGCTGCTGCAGTTTGCTGGGGTTCTACTCCAGACCCTGTTTGCCTGGGTCCCTCCCATACCTGGAGTTATCACCAGTGAAGGCTGCAGAATAGCAAAGATGGCAACCTGCTGCTTCCTCTGAACTCTCTGTCCCAGAGGGCCACTGACCTGATGCCAGCCAGAACGCACCTACATGAGGCATCTGCAGACCCTTGTTGGGAGGTCTCATCCAGTCAGGAGGAGCAGGATCAGGAACCTACTTAAATAAGCAGTCTGGCTGCCTTTGGCAGAGCCAGTGTGCTATACAGGGTATAGTCTTCGTCCTTTGGGCCGCCTTGACTCTCCAGAGCTGGGAGGCAGAAAAGACTAATACCGCTGATCCAGGATACTACAATTGCCCCTCCTCCTAGGGGCTCCTCTCGGGGAGATTAGAGTTCTGTCCATAAACCCCTGGCTGGAGATGCTAAAAATCATACAGGGAGGCCCCAGTCAGTGAGGAGGAATGGGTCAGGGTCCCACTTAAAGAAGCAGTCTGGCCATGAACTGTGACAGCGGCTGTGCTATGCTGTGGGAAATTGCTCCCTGTCCAGACTTCCCTGTCTCACTGGCACCGCTGTCAGAGGAAAATGGCCTACTGGAGCCACAGTGATAACAGCTGCCCCCTTCCTGCTAGAACTCAGTCTTTTTAGGCATTCTCCAGCTTGCTGCACTGGCCTTGCAGGTCTTCCAAGCTATTGGGTTTTAGCTTGTGGGGTTCCATGGGATTGGGGCCTGCTGAGCAAGCCCACTTTGCTCCCTAGCTTCAGCCCTCTGCCCATGGAAGTGGATGGGTCTCCTGCCTCACTGGAGGTCTGGAGCTGGAGTATGCAAAAACTCCTGTGTTTCAGTGCCGGCCTGCGTGGCTGCCCACCTGGACAGCTGCCATGAGTCTGCACAGCTCTGTGCTTGTCCCAAGGACCTGGGGGTGTGGGCTCATGAGGAGACCTCCTGATCCATGGGTTGCACAGATCCGTCAGAAAAGTGTGATTTTCAGGGCCAGGTAGCACAATTCCACATGACCTCCCTTGGCTGAGGGAGGGAGCTCTCTATATCCCATGCAGCTCTTGGGTGGGCTCTTGCTCCACGCTGCTTTTCCTCACTCTCTTCATGTTGCAACAACTGTCTAGCCAGTCCCAATGAGAGAACCTGGGTACCTCAACTGAAGATGCAGGGTTCACTTGCCATTTTTGTTCTTTTGCTTGGGAGCTGCAGAGTAGAGTTGTTTCTGTTTGGCCTTCTTGGTTTGTTTCCCACAAAGACATTCTTTGGAAGTTTTTCTTTTATTTGTATAGACCATGGAGTGGGAGTGTGAATAAAATTAAAAGTCACTATTTTTTATATACAATAAATAATTGAATTTTCTATTTTCTTTAATGCCCAGTAATTATAAGCCCTTTAACAGAGAGAAGTGTCCCAGTAGAGAAAGGATAGGTGCCAGTATTTTGAAATGCCAGATATCTCCCTGGGGAGCAGGTGTCTTCCTGAGCAGTGGGTCTTTGATTTTCTTGCCACTTGTGTGTTTATTTCTTTTTTGTCGATTTGTACAGTATTTTTTTAGTCTAGAGGCTGTACAAGGCACCATGCCAGGCTCTAGGGATGGGATGGGGTTGAATCAAGTCTGTGCAGAGAAATTCAGTGTAGATAATCAGAATTTCCAAAAGAAGATAATAGCAGATGTAGGCCTAGTCCTCAGTGTACACCCTGCCACAAAAATCTATTTCCAGTCTATCTTTTCCAACTCTTGAAGCAATTTTATACCAAAGATGTGACCTATTTTGAACTTGAGGGGTTGGATGCATCTATTGTTGTCCCACAAAATTCTGTGTGAAAAAAGCCTTCTGTTGATTACATTCGTGAGAAACTCTTCCCAGACACCAGACAGGAGGAAATATGACATCATCTCTCTCTTCCTCTGTGTCTCTGATCTCCATTACTACACAGAATGAAAAGAAACCATTTTAGTTTCTCTCTACCCTTCCAAATCTGGTGCTGGGGTCCGTGGTTTGTTATCAACAGAACTCATTCATTCCATCCTTAACTAGTGTCATCTGAGAAGTGCCTAGGCATGAAACTCCAGGAATTTGCAAGAGGCAGAAGTACCACTTTTGTTTTTCAGACTAGAACTAAAGTCTCAGCTCTGGGGACCTGGTGCTCACAGAATTATGGAGACCACCTCACATTCTCCAAAGTGGGTGTGTGGAAGGAAACATTTTTATTATAATAGCCAACTCACTTCCACATAGACAGATGCTAAATAAAATGTTCTTCCTGCAAGAATACTCTGTTGTGAAGACTTTGATAATGACTAAACCTATCAAAACATTATTACCAGGGGCCAGAGGATGACATTCATGACTTTGATAATAGAACTTTCTGCTGGAAAAGTATTTGACTTCTAAATACAACTATTTCCTTAAAATTTTTTTTTGTATACTACTTTTACTAAAGGTCATCATGCTTGCTTCTAAGAAGAACTGATGAATTTACTCATTAAGGAACTAAGGTTCGTGGACATTAAAGGAGTTGTACCTGGTTATCTAGTTAGAAGTTTGTGAAACGTGAACCCTGCCCCTCATCTTTACATTTTAGGATGAGTACTTTTTTCATAAACTGTAGAGATTCTTGAATTTTGAAGATAGTACTGCTGATGGTCTAATTTTGATTAGGAGACATTCCAACAGGGCATGTTTGAACTGGGGAGTGTATCTAATACAACTGGTTAGGAACTAAGCACGATATGAGAATGTGTGATAGAGACAAATTGATTTGATCACAGGAGAGAACAAACCCAGGACTTTTCCCTCAATAGCACTGTTTCTAAAATGAGGTATAATGGATTTTGCATGTGACCATGAAATAATCAGTCTTTCCTGTGTGTTTTCTAAACCACTTTACCTAACTGACAGTTGCATGTTTAAATATTTGAGATTTACATTTTGTTGTTAATACTGTCTACAGCCTGTTTTTCCGTGACTTCATGAGTTTCAGTCACTACTTTAAAAAATAAAACAAAAAAATCTGTGTAACATTGGCTCTTGGCTATGGCTCTTGCTCTGGATTTTAGGTTGTCTCCAAACCCATCTGCCAAACAGGACAGAACACAAGCAATGTGACTGTCATTTTCACCACCAATGCTATTTGTTACCTGCTGGGGCATGTTTCATGATTAGCCAGCCACTGGATTGGATTGACATGTTGTAGTCTTATTCAACTGTCATTGGAAATATCTTTAAATCTCTTGTATCTAAGATACTGTGCTTAGTTTTAATGAGTTGACAGAGGAAAAAAGGGATGGAGAGCTTCAAAATCTTGTAGGAAATAATGATATATAAACAACTAATGAAAATATAAGGCCAGATAAAATACATTATACTATAGGTAAATATTGCTATGGGAGAAAAAGTGGAAAACCAATTAAATTTGACAGACCTGAGGAATGTTTCATAGAGGTGTAACATTTAAGCTCGGCTCTCAAGGACGAGTTAGATTTTCTTCTATGTACAAATGAGTGGGGAGAGGAATTCCAGGCTGAGGGAATATTAAGATCAGATAGGGTTACAGGAGTATGAAAGCATAGGAAACCACTACTCGTGAAATAATTTGAAATATAACTAGGGAATTGGAATAAATGTGAGGTGTGTTAGGGCATAAAATCAGCCAAAAGTAGTAGTGGTATTAAGATGTGTAGGTTTGTCAGATTTAGCAAATAAAAAGAGAACCATCAATTAAATTTAAACTTCAGCTGAACAACAAGTGATTTCTTAGTGTAATGAAGGCGTATATGTGTGTGTGTATATATATATATATATATTATGCGCGCACACACACGCACACACACACACATACATACACACTAAAAATTATTTATTGATTTTCTAAAAGTCAGATTTCTCAAAATGTCCAGCAGCAAGAATGAAAGAGCCTGATAGGGAGAAACTCTAGAGGAAAATTCAAAGCATGACAATCTTTGTATTGCATTTAAGTGCCACAAGAGAATATTTACTGCCAAAGAGGTACTAAATAATCAAGTGGACAAAATGACTTGGCCAGCTCACATCAGCAACATCTGTCCTGGTCACTTCAGTACCCCAGAGCTTGCACAGTAGATTATGAATGAGGTAACTATGTTGACAGAGTCAGAAGCTATGTATAGACCCATCAACAGGTGCTCCATCTTAGAAGGATTAGGTAGACTAAGTAAATCCAAGAACCTGCAGTTTGGAGTGAATGTGGCTCTGCACATGGTTACTACCAGTGACTCATCTAGGTGATTTCCATTTCTTATCCCCACCACTGTAGGCTCTGTGGGGCTAGAGCAGGGATCAGCAAACTATGACTGATGACCAGATCTTTCCCATAGCCCCTTTTCTCCCTATGACTCCATGAGCTAAGAATGGTTTTTCCATTTTTAAAAAGTTTAAAAAATAAACATAAAAAAAGAAATACATGATAGACTGTTAAAGAGAAATTTAACAGTCTTGTTTTTTAACAGTCTCTATCATGTATTTCTTTTCTCTTACTTTATTCTAACAAAATGGCTTTGAAAATCTAAAATACTTATTTGGTGGTCCCTTATAGAAGTTTGCTGATCCCTGGTCTATATGTTGGGGGTCCCAGAGAGGAAAGATGCTTCTTCTAGGGGATACAGTAAGAATTTCATTGCACTTAAAGCTACAACCATCATCTGGTTATTTTGGATACCTTGTGCTTGTAGGTCAGCAAGCAAAAAACGGGGTTATGGGCAAAAGCGATTGACCCTATTAATTATGAGGAGATAGAGTTGCTGATATACATTTTTGGCAATTTGTTGACGTATTGGGGAATCTTTCATTAGTGTAATACAAAGTTTTAACTCAAATGTGCAGGTACAGCAACCATATTCTAATAAGGGCATGGTAACTAGAGCCCAGATACCTTACAGATGAGGGTCACCCTGGCAGGCAAGCCACCAGTCCAGTAGAAGTGCTAGATGAGCCAGAGGGGGAGTCTAGAATGGGTGATGGAGGTGGGACATGATTATCCCAGCCATGAGATCAACTGTAGTAGGTATAATTCTCCTCTTGTAAACATTTCCTAAAATTACAACTAACCAGGATCCTGGACAAATATTGTCTGGATAAGATGAAATTCATCATGTAAGAAGCAAGTGAGTGGTACGAGGGATGGAATGTGGTAGCTGCTCTTAGTGCTGTCTCCAGATTTCATTTGCCAGGCCAACCTACCCACTCAGTGGTGGCTGTAATGGCTCACGGTTGCCCACTTCTTCTGAGAGTTGTCCTTGCTGAGACAGAAGCTATCTCATTTGCCTCACATGGAAGGTTAGCTCCCTTTGTCCCAGGAGACTAATGGCACAGGGGGAAAAAAGGCCATTCCTCTTACTTCAAAGTGATACCAGCTCTGCAGCTCTCTTCATCCCCCCAGTTTGCCTGTGGCATTAGGACTGAAGCTGCCTTCCACTGAGCTCACATGCTGTTTTCCCCTGATAGTACTCTTCTATGCTACTTCCTTCTTATCTTTCTTTTCAGAAATAAATAATAAATTTACATAAATAAAATTAATAATAAGTAAAAATAAGTCAATTTCATATGAATTATTGTTTTAGGTTTGGCTTCTAGGATACCTGACCTAAGACAAAGACCTATATGATCTGGTCATTGCATACATTGCTAATCTCATTTCCTGCTACTTTTCCTCTTAAAATTTTGATTCCAGCCATACTTGTCTCCTTGCTATTTCTTCACATGATAAGCATCTGCCATTATCAGGGCCTTTATTTCTCCCCTCAGCCTGAACTCTGTTCTCTGGATAGCCACTGGGTTTCACTCCCTCACTTCATGCACATTTGTAATCAAATGCCACCTGTTAAGAACATTTTCTGGATACCATTCTAACACTGGACACCCTACCTTTCCATCTCCTTGTCCTTCTCTATTATTTTTTCATATGTCATATTACTGCATGACATTCTACTATATATTTACTTCTTTCTTTGTGTATTTTCTTATCTCCCTGACTAGAATATAAATGCCAAAATGATAGGACATGTTCTATTCTATTTGCTACAATATTTTTGCTGCTTATAACAATGTCAGAAAAATCGTAGGCATTCTGTAAAGAATGTTCCTGTATGACAGTCACTCCACTCAATATGTTGTAAATCTTGAATTCAATCCCAAATTTCTCTGGCTCCAAAAATCTTGCTTTTGGTTTTGAACCCTGTCGTTGCGTGTTCGTTCTCAGCTGCTCTGTGTACCAAATCATTTATTCCAATTCACTTGATATCAGAATTCCAGTAGGGCTAAAATTCTTGAAATTCCCACATATTAGTATATATATAGCCATCTGCTATAACAAATTGAATCCAAAATTTCAATTGTTTGATATAATAAAAGTTTACTTTTTACTCACATAAAGCCCAGTGAGTAGAGTGTGAGGAAGATAGGTTGGTGTTTTGTTCTATATAGTCATTTGGAGTCCTAGGTTGATAGAGACATGCCATTCTTAATGCAGAACTTCTAATGTTGCCCTGAGAGTCCATGAACCAGCAAAAATGAGGATTACAAGGTATGAAAAATCATATTTATATATATATATACATATATATACATATATACATATATATACATATATATATATATAATATATATATATATATATATTTTTTTTTTTATCAGCCAGGTCTAGAAGTCATATACATCACTTCCACTGGCATTGAGTTATCCAGAAGTCATCATATTGCCCCAAATGAATGTAAAGGAAGTTAGGAAATACAGCACCTTGTCTGCCAGCCCTTTCATGGCAGTGACTCTATATAGTGGAAGGGAGCACAAGTTTTTGATGGACAGCTAACCACATCTACTGCAAGCTGTCCACTGCCAGTGGTTATTCACGTGCATCTTTCTTTCCATAACAGAACATACCATCCCTTCCTATGGGAGAAAAATACAATGCTGCATTCAGTTACTGCATCTAGATCACCCTGGAAACATTATCTCCCATTATTTGACTAACCTTGATCCAGGAAATTAAAGTGGTGCAGGAGAACTTTAAGCTCAGAGTTTTACAGGTAAGCAAAAAGGTTCTTGTCCATAATCTTCAGTCTCCTTGGGAATGAATTTCTCTTTTGTAGTCATTATCTCCTTAAGCTTGAGACTTCACATTGCCTAGTAATTTTTTTTTTATCACAGAAACAGATGGCACTAAAGTTCTAACCAGTGTTTTACTAAGCAAGGTATTCAGTGATTACTTTATCTCTCCCAATAGATACTATGTAATTGTGATTATAATGTTTATTAGTCTTTGCTTAAAGTTTGTTTAGAAAAAATTCTTGTTTTTCCATTTGCTATGTCACTACACACTAATTAGGGAGAAATATGTCTCCTGTATTTCATATAAAATAAAAGAAAGCCATTATTTTGTTGGAACACATCACCTGCAATTACTAGAGGAAGTGGCTACAGAGTATATGTAGAGCCTTCAAACATTCTCTCATTGCCAAGTGAGCTAACACCAGATCTAGCACTGAAGAAACCATTGAATAATTCAGTTCTCTTTTGCGTGCTGAGAGCAGTGCAGGTAATCATTCTCACTTAACCTTGTACTTCATAATGAACAAAATAAGTGTGAAATCCTGTGGTTGATATCTTTGTTGTATCTTGAAAATAAATTTTGTATCATTTTGATCAAAAGATTAAAAGTATGATCTGACTTTTAGAAGGAACTAGGAGAAACTTTATGTGTGTGTGTGTGTGTGTGTGTGTGTGTGTGTGTGTGTGTGTGTATACACCTATCAATATGTATACCTTGTATAGGCCCCTTCTAAATTGACTCTGGGCTTGGTTCTGTGTTCAATAGGACACCAGCAAACATGAAACAAACAGCAGCTTGTTAAGTTTTTTGAACATTAAGGCTTACGTTTTGTAATGTTTTAACCACCATGCTGGAAGCCAAGTCTATTCTGCTGAAGAGAACATGTAAAGGGTAAAGGTTTACTAAGGTTCTCTGGCTGACAGCCCCAGCTCCAACTCAGATCCAGTTCAGCTGCCAGATTATAGCTTCATGAGACACTTCAGAAGAAACCAGCCACCCGTCCCCCAACCCCTAAAAGAAAACTTGCCAGCTGTGCCTAGCCCAAATTGCAGAAACTGAAGCAAATAAATGGTTAGGTTATACTCTAAACCTCTGAGTTTTGGGACTTTGTCACATAGCAATAGATAACTGATACAACTATGGCATGTTTATTTGGACAAGATTTATTCCAAATACAATAATTCTCAGCATCTTTATTGCAACAATCTGAAGCTTATCCTCTGCCATTTCTCATTGCCTTTTCCCCACCCTTGAATTACTTAGGAAACCAAATAATTTGTTGAAGACACTTCTGGCTTCCAGCTAGGTCCTTTCACTACTCTCTTATCTTAGTTTTCTGAGGAATCCCATCTTTTCTATCTCTTTATTTTCATTCTACTTTTAGTATCTACCCTTACTCCTGTGGTATTTCTCAGGTTTGTTTCAGCTCTACTGACCATTAGAGTTAGAAAATGTGGTTGAGTCAGGGTAGTAACTGAATAAATACTCCAGTTAAGTCTTAAAATGGGAAGGCTGAGATATGTTTATATTCTTGTTATCAACCAGGTTGAATATTTAGCCTATAACACATCTGGTAATTTTCTTACATTTTGTATCTCTTTGTTATTTTTTCTTGATGCCTATTCAGTTAAACTTTATTTATTTATTTATTTATTTATTTATTTATTTTTCCACCATCAGAGCGGTTGGCATTCATTATCACTCTCAGATGTCAGTTAAACTTTAATCTTATGGCCATGATGTTCTGTGTGTTGAAATGGAAATAGAATGAGCTCTCCAGCCATGAGGCGTAATTTCAAGCTATGATTCTTCAGTGTTCTAACTTTATAACTACAATGAATTTTACTAACATATTTGAGCCTCAGATTTTCAACTTACATAATATTTTTTCCATACAAATTTGTTGATAGGATGTAACAATGAATATATAAAATTCCTTAAGCAATTCCAGTAAGACAAGGTAGGGACTTAATGAATGGTAATCATCGTTATCATGATTAAATAGAGTAATTTAAAAGAAGTTGACAGTTGACTCTCCCCCAAGCCTGTTCTTCCAGCTGAGTCTGAATCTCACTGATGTATTCTGATATATTTTTAAAAAGTTAATGTGATTTATTTCACTAGTGTTTTATGGAAATTGAATTGGGTGACTAATGATAATAGCCAGTAATTATTAAGGACTTAGTACATGACAGGCACCATTCTAAACATTTTACATGTATTAATTTGTCAAATACAAGAACACTATTAGAGAACTTGATATTTTTTATTTCTATTTTACAGTAGAAGAAACTAGGCTTAAAATTATTCCTAGACATAAGCTTGCCAAAGGCAGTCTTAGCTGATAGGAACAGAGCCAGAATTTACCCAAGGGAATCTAGTTTGAAACCTGTACTTGTAAACACTTCAGCTCTGCCTCCTCAATTCTACAATTCAAATTCAGCTTTGCACTCCTGCCTCTCCCAAATTCATTTAGATGAGTGATTAATGAATTATTTTTGCCACAAATACCATATTTATTATGGATGTCGGTTTAGTTTTTTGTCCTGAACACAGACTTCATTATCAGTTATGTTGTTTTATTCTGATTTCAGTTCAATGGAAAATCACCTGTTCCTAAACATCCATAATAAATCTTATACTTTTGAAAGTGGAGTCCATCCCTGCCTTCTCTTCTCTCCCAATAACAGGAGAAAGCACCTGCAGTAAGAGAAAGGTTCTTTCCTTTCTGTTTGCCATGGACATGGATTTGAATTGTAGAATTGAGGAGGTAGAGCAAGATGGCAGAATAGATGGCTCCACTGATCATCCTCTCCTCCACCACCAGGCAAGGACACCAAGTTAACAACTATATAGAAAAAGAAACCACTTTCATAAGAATTAAAAAACAAAAAACAAAACAAACAACCAAAAAAAACAGGTACTCATAGTACCTGATTTTAATTTCATATCACTGAAGGAGGCACTAAAGAGAAAAAACAGTCCTGAATCACCAGCTGTCCCCCACCGCCACCCCCCACTTCCACCCCACCTGGGAGAACTCAGCAATTGTGAGGCACTGAACTCTGCTGCTCTTAGAACAGAAAGCAAAAGTACACCAAACTGAGCTGATGCCACAGAGAAAGCATTTAAACAAGTCCTAGCCAGAGGGAAATCACCGATGCCAGCGAGAAATCACCAATGCCAGAGGTCTGAACTTGAATGCCTGAGTACCTGCAAACCTTGCCACCACGGGCCAAAGGGGTCTTGGTCTCTAAGCAAACTTGAAAGGCAGTCTAGGCCATAAGGACTGCAACCTAAGGCTGAACTAGGTCTAGATACAGCAGACTAGGGAGACATACAACATACTGAGATACTGGCTGGGGCAGCCAAGCAAATACTAGCATCATCACTCCCTTAAACCCAGGCTGCACAGCTTGTTGCTCCAAAAGAGAACACTTTATTCCACTTGAGAGGAGAAGGAAGAGTGAGGAGAACTTTTTGTCTTGCATTTTGGATACCAGCTCAGCTACAGCAGGATATGGCACCAGTCAGAGTCATTAGACCCCCATTCCAGGTCCTAGCTCCCAAACTACATTTCTAGACACACCATGGACCAGAAGGGAACTTGGTATCTTCTCCTTCAAGTCCTTCCAGTATTCATCACTTGGTAACTGAAGAGCCCTCAAGCCCTGAATAACCAGGAGCAGTACACAGGTGGTAGGTTGAGGGCTTTGGTGAGCCTCTAAGACTTGCTGGCTTCAGGTTAGACTCAGCCACATTACCAGCTGTGGTGGGTATGGGGCAAAACTCCTGCCTGAGAAAAGCAGACGGAGGAGTAAAGGGGACTTTGTCTTCGACCTTAGGTACCAATACTGCCACAGTGGGCTAGAGCACCAAGCAAGCTCTTTTGGTCCCCCAGTTCTAGGACTTGATTTTTGGACATCATTTCTAGACCTGCCCTGAGCAGAGGGGAGTCCTCAGTCCTGAAGGGTAGTCACAGGCCAGGCATGCATTCACCACAAACTCACTTAAGAGACCTTGGGTCTTAAAAGAACATTGGTGGTAGTATGGCAGTACTCCTTGCAGCTAGGTATGGCGGTGGCTATGGGATGAGTTTCTTCTGCCATTGGAAAGGAGAGAAAAGAGTGGGAAAGACTGTGTCTTGTGGTTTGACTGCCAGCTTAGCTGTAATACAATACCAGGTAAACTTCTAAGCTTTTTTACTCTAGTCTCTGATTCCTAGATGGCACCTCTAGACCCACCCAAGGCCCTGGGGTCATCACTGTCCTTAAGGAAAGAACATAGACCTGGGTGGCTTTGCCACCTGCTAATTTTAGAGCCCCAGAGCCTTGAACAAGCATCTGCAGTAGCCAGGAAATGGTTACATTAGTCTTTGGGTGAGACCCAGCATTGTGCCGGCTTTAGGTCTGACCCAGTGCTTGTCTCCCCTCCACACACAGCTTTAGGTGGCTCAGAGCAGAGGAAAGAGACTCTGTTTGTTTGGGAGAAAGTAAGGGAAGATAACAAGTGTCTCTACCTGGTAATCTAGAGGATTTTCCTGTGTCTTGTCCAAGACCATCAAGACAGTATCTCTATGAGTCTGCAAGAACCACGATGTTACTGAGCTTGGGGTACAGAAACAGTTTAGATCATAATAACTAAGTTTTTTTTTTCAAATATCTTGAACACCTCCCCCAAGAAGGACAGATATAAATAAGCCCAGACAGTGAAGACTATAATAAATACTTAACTCTTCCATGACCAGACACCAAAGAATATCTACTAGCATCAACACCATCCAAGAAAACATGGCCTCAACAAATGAACTAAGTAGAGTACCAGGGACCAATCCTGGATAAACAGAGACATATGACCGTTCAGGCAGAGAATTCAAAGTAGCCATGTTGAGGAAGTTCAAGTTTACAAAGAGAAGGGATTCAGAATTCTGTCAGACAAATTTAACAAAGAAATTGAAGTAATTTAAAAGAATCGAGCAGAAATTCTGGAGCTGAAAATGCAATTGACATAATGAAGAATCACGAGAGTTTCTTCATAACAGAATGGGTCAAGCAGAATAAATAATGAGCTTTGAAGACAGGCTATTTGAAAATACAAAGTCAGAGGAGACAAAAGAAATAAAAAACAACAAAGCCACACCTACAGGATCTAGAAAATAGCTTAAACAGAGCAAATCTAAGAGTTTTTGGCCTTAAAGTCTAAGAGGTAGAGAAAGAAATAGGGATAGAAAATTTATTTAAAGGCATAATAACAAAGAACTTCCCAAACCTAGAGAAAGATATTAATATTCAAGTACAAGAAGGTTATAGAACACTAAGCATATTTAACCCAAAGAAGACTACCTGACAACATTTAACAATCAAACTCCCAAAAGTCAACAATAAAGGAAGAATTCTAAAAACAGCAAGAGAAAAGAAACAAATAACATACAATGGAGCTTGAATATGTCTGACAGCAGACTTTTCAGTGGAAATCTTACAGGCCACGAGAGAGGGACATGACATATTTAAAGTACTGAAGGAAAAGTATTTTTATCCTAGAATAGTATTTTGGTAAAATATCCTTAAAACATGAAGGAGAAATAAAGACTTTCCCAGACAAACAAAAGCTGAGAGATTTAATCAACACCAGTCTTGTCTTACAAGAAATGCTAAATGAAGCCCTTCAATCAGAAAGAAAAGAACATTAATTATCAGCTGAAGATACAAAACTTTATGGTGATAATAAGTATGCCAAAAAATACAGAATATTATAACACTGTAACTGTGGTGAGTAAACTACTCTTATCCGAAACAGAAAGATTAAATGATGAGCCAATAGAAAATAATAACTATAAAAACTTTTCAAGACCTAGTATAGTAAGATACAAATAAAAATATCAAAAAATTAAAAACCAGGAGGACAAAGTTCAGGTGAGTTCTTATTAGTTTTCTTTGTGCTTGTTTGCTTATGCAAATAGTGTCAAGTTATTACCAGGTTAAAATAATGGGTTATAAGATAGTATCTTCAAGCTCATAACCTCAAACCAAAACCATACAATGGATACACACAAATAAAAACCAAGAAACTAAATCATGTCACCTGAGAAAATCATCATCACTAGAGGAAGACAAGAATGAAAGAATATAGAAAGAGAAGACTACAAAACAACCAGAAAACAAATAACAAAATGGCAGGAGTAAGTCTTTACTTATCAATAATAACATTGAATGTAAATGGACTAAACACTCCAGTCAAAAGACCTAGACTGGCTCAATGGATAAAAAAATGAGACCCATTGATCTGTTAGAAGAAACACACTTCACCTATATACCTATAGACTAAAAAAAGAAATGGACAAAGATACTTCATGCCAATGGAAACTAAAAAAGAGCAGGAGTCACTATACTTATATCAGACAAAATAGATTTCAAGATAAAAACTATAAGAGGCAAAGGAGGTCACTACATAATGATAAAGGTATCAACTCAGCAAGAGGATATAACCATTTAAAATGTATATGTACCCAACACTGAAGCACACAAATATATAAAGAAAATATTAGCACAAATGGGAGAGACAAGCCCTAATAAAATAATAGCTGGAAACTTCAACACTCCACTTTCAGCATTGGACAGATCTTCTGGAGAACAACAAGGAAATATCAGACTTATTATGCCCTACAGACTGAATGGATATAATAGATATTTACATAACATTTCATCCAAGAGATGTAGAATAAACATTTTTCTTCCCCTAAGCAAATGGTTCATTCTCAAGGATAGATTATATGTTAGGTTACAAAACAAACCTTAAAACATTCAAAAAAAGTTGAAATAATATCAAGCATCCTCTCTGACCACATTGGAGTACAACTAGAAAATAATAACAAGAGGAATTTTGAATACTATACAAATACATGGAAATTAAACAATATGCTCCTGATTGACCAATGGTTAATGAAGAAATTAAGAAAATAAAAAAATTTCTTGAAATAAATGATAATGAAAACACAACCAAAACCTATGGGACACAGCAAAAGCAGTACTAAGAGAGAAGTTTATAAGTGCCTACATCAAAAAAGAGGAAAAACACCAAATAAATAATTTAATCATGTTTTTTTTTTTTTTTTAAGATGGAGTTGGAGTTTCACTCTTGTTGCCCAGGCTAGAGTGCAGTGGTGCAATCTTGGCTCACGGCAACCTCTGCCTCTTGGGTTCAAGCAATTCTCCTGCTTCAGCCTCCCGAGTAGCTGGGATTATAGGCATGTGCCACCATGCCCGGCTAATTTGTATTTTTAGTTAAAACAGGGTTTTTCCATGTTGGTCAGGCTGGTCTCCAACTCCTGATCTCAGGTGATCTGCCTGCCTCAGCCTCCCAAAGTGCTGGGATTACAGGCATGAGCCACTGCACCTGGCCTGATGCATCTTAAAGAACTAAAAAAGCAAGAGCAAATCAAACCCAAAATTACTAGAAGAAATAATAAAGATCAGAGTAGAAATAAATAAAACTGAACTGAAGAAAGATCCAATGAAACAGTGAGGTGGGCTTTTTTTTAAATGTTAAACAAAATTGATAAACCTTTAGCTAGACTAGCTATAAAAAGAGCAAGATTCAAATAAATAAAATCAGAAATGAAAAAGGAGACATTGCAAATAATACTGCAGAAATTCAATGGATTATTAGAGGCAACTATCAGCAACTATATGCCAATAAATTGGAAAATCTAGAAGAAATTGATAAATCCCTAGCTATATACAACTTATCAAGATTGAACCAGGAAGAAATCCAATAACAAGTAATGAGACTGAAGCCATAATTAAAAGTCTGTCAGAAAAGAAAAGCCCAGGACCTGATAGCTTCCCTACTGAATTCTATGAAACATTTACACAAGAAATAATACAAATCCTACTCAAACTATCCTGAAAAATAGAGGAGGAGGGGATACTTCTAAAATTATCCTATGAGGCTAGTGTTACCCTGAATCCAAAACCAGAAAAAAGACATTAAAAAAGAAAACTCTAGGCCAGTATCACTGGTGACTATTCATTCAAAAATCCTCAACAAAATACTAGCAAACCGAATTCAACAATATATTAGAAAGATCATTCATCATGACCAACTTGGGTTTATCCCTTGGATGCAAGGATGGTTCAACATATGCAAATCAATCAATGTGATATATTATGTCAACAGAATGAGGAATAAAAGCCATTTGATCTTTTCAATTGATGTGGGAAAAGCGTTTGAAAAATTCAACATCCCTTCATGACAAAAATACTCAAAAACTGGTGATAGAACACCTCAGCATAATAAAAACTATATATAACAGACCCCCAGCTAGTATCATGCTGAATGGGGAAAAAAACCTTTTTCTCTAAGATCTGGAATACAACAAGGATGCTCACTGTTACCACTGTAATGCAATATAGAGCTGAAAGTCCTAGCTAGAGCAATGCGACAAAAGAAAGATATAAAGGACATCCAATTTGGAAAAGAAGAAGTCCGATTATCCCGTTTGCAGATGACGTGATCTTAGATTTGGAAAATTTAAAGACGCCACAAGAAAACTATTAGAATTGATAAACAAATTCAGTAAAATTTCAGTATACAAAATTACTATACAAAAATCGGTAGAATTTCTATATGCCAGTAGTGAATAATCTGAAAAATAAAACAGTAATTCTACTTGTAGTGGCCTCAAATAAAGTTAAATACCTAGGAATTAACCGAAGAAGTGAAAGATTTCTATTAAAAAAACTATAAAACACCGAAGAAAAAAATGGTGAACACCAAAAATAAAAAATGAAAAGCTATTTCATGTTCACAGACTGAAATAATCAATATTGTTAAAATGTTCACACTACCCCCCAGCAATCTACAGATTCAGTGCAATTCCTATCAAAATACCAAGGATATTTATCACAAAAATAGAAAAAATAATACTAAAATTTACATGGAACCACAAAAAACTCAGAATAGCCAGAGCTATACTAAACAAAAAGAACAAAATTGGAGGAATCACATTTCCTAATTTAAAATTATACTACAGAGTTAAAGTAACCAAAAGAGCATGATACTGGCATTAAAACAGACACATAGACCAAAGGAACAGAATAGAGAACCCTAAAACAAATCCACACACCTACAGTGAACTCATTTTTAACAACAGTGCCAAGAGCATACACTGGGAAAAAGAAAGTCTCTTCAATAAATGGGGCTAAAGAATGAAACTAGACCCCTATCTCTTACCATATACAAACACCAAATCAAAATCAGTTAAAGACTTAAACCTAAGACCTGAAACTATTTCAAGAAAATATGAGGGGACGATCTCCAGGACATTGGTCTGGACAAAGATTTCTTGAGCAATACGCCACAAACACAGGCAACCAAAACCAAAAATGGAGAAATGGGATCACATCAAATTAAAAAGCTTCTGCACAGCAAAGAGTAAAATCAACAAAGTGAAGAAACAACACACAGGGAGAAAATTTCTGTAAATTACCCACCTGACTAAAGATTAATAAATAGAATATATAAGAAGTTTAAACAACCCTGTAGGAAAATATCTGATAATCCAATCAAAAGAAGGGCAAATAATTTGAGTAGATATTTCTCAAAAGAAGACATACAAATACAAATGGCAAACAGGCACATGAAAAGGTGCTCAGTATCACTGATCATCAGAGGAATGCAAATCAAAACTACAATGAGCTATCATCTCATCTCAGTGAAAATGCCTTGTATCTAAAGGCAGGCAATGACAAATGCTGGTGAGGATGTAGAGAAAAGGGAATTCTTGTACATTGTTTGTTGGAATGTAAATTAGTACAACCACTATGGAGAACAGTTTGGAGATTTCAAGAAAACTAAAAATTGAGCTACCATGTGATTCAGTAACCTTACTTCTGGCTATATACCCCCAAAAAGGAAATCAGTATATAAAAGAGATAACTGCACTCCTATGTTTGTTGTAGTACTGTTCACAATAGCTACAATTTGGAAGCAACTTAAGTGTTCATTAACAGATAAATGAGTAAAAATTTGGTACGTATACACAATGGAGTACTATTCAGCCACAAAAAAGAGTGAGATTGAGTCATTTGCAACAACATGGATGGAACTGAGTATCATTACATTTGGTGAAATAAGCCAGGCACAGAAATACGAGTATTGCGTATTCTCACTTAATTTGTGGGATCTAAAAATTGAAACAGTTGAAGTCATGGACATGGAGAATAGAAGGATAGTTACCAAGAGGCTAGGAAGGGTGGTGGGGAACTAAAAGGGTACGTAGGGATGGCTAATGGGTATAAAAATGTGGTTAGAAAGACTGAATAAGACCTACTATTTGATAGCATAGCAGAGTGACTAAAGAATAACTGTACATTTTAAAATAATAGCATGTGATTAGATTGTTTGCAACTCAGTGGATCAATGTTTGAGGGGATGGATACTCCATTCCTTATGCTGTGCTTATTTCACATTGCATGCTTTTATCAAAACATCTCATGGACCCCGTAAATACATACAACTACTATGTTCCCACTAAAAATTTTTAAAAATTTTAAATTTTAGAATTGAGAATATACAGCATCCTCTAACTTTCTCCTTAAATATGCAAAGAAACTGAGGTCAAGAATGGTTTTCTTACTGCCATTCATTATTTTGGTCACTAATTCTTTGATTTAACAAGGACTGAGTCCTCCTAAAACCAGTTTACATTCTCCACTAAAACAAATAATTTCCCAGGGAGCTGCAGGGAATCTCAGTTTATACCCCAGGAGGTGAGCAGGTTGCCATGACTTTTAAAATACTGGTGTGACATTTTAAATAAAGTGACTCCTGCAGCCTTCCCCAAGCTTTTTTTGGTTTTCCTCCTCTAAGAAGTTTTAAGGCCCTTGAGTCACATCTTACTTCTAATGAAACCTTTTTCTTCAAATTGTAGTTTTTTTCAGAGTATGTCAGTTCGTCTTACTCCTAGGGCAAAGGAAACTCAGTAAGAGCTATACGGTGTACGCCATTTTAGTTTAGCCATACTGCACTTGAAATTGATTCTCAGAGGAGGAAGTAGGCATTTGGAACTATGAGCTTTATTAAAAAATTCATTTTAAACAATTCACCTAAGGTCAGGTCATTTCAGAACTCCTGGGATCCAATTGCCTATCATAATTACAGCTATTTGAAATTTTTCTTAGAGGAGTATCTACCCTATACGCCAACGTAATGATGGGGACAACAATGCTAATGACACATTGCTTTCTTTTTCGTTATATAAAACTTTCACTTTCCTATAGTTTTATATTTTAAAGTTGTTTTTAAAGATCCGTTATCCCTTATAACAGAATTGTTATGTGGATTACAGTGAGGTTAATTTAGTGTTATTGAGACATTCATATTATGTGAGAGCTTATTATATGCTGGGGATTGTGTTAGGTATTTGAGAATCAAAGATGAAAATACGGAAAAGGGTCAGATAGAATAATGGGAATTAAAAGTTTTGGAGCATCTACTCTGGGCCAAACATTGGGTTGGACACTCTATACAAACTATTTCATTTAACTTTTTAACACTCTGAAAAATGTGTCATTTTTATTTTTCAGATATAGAATTGAGGCTCTTACTAAATATGGTAGGGAATAAACTATTTAATAATTTATGTGTCTAAATTATAAAATGTAAACAAATGATCTAGGAAGTCAGAATGAAACAAATTGCTCAGAAGTATTGCTCTGGGTAATGTTTTAGTTGGACTTTGGGAGTTGCACGTGAAATAAGTGGGAGCAGAGAATTTTTCCATTGAAGGAATGGAATGAAAACGTGTTTTGAGAGATGAAAGTATATGAAACAGGAAATAACTAGGCATACCTAGCATACAGGATATGTTGCAACATGAACAGCAGGCAGAGTGGATATTGGAAACGCTGTTAACGTACCAGTCCATATCCTGAGTTCATCTCTGAGTTCACCTGAAGCTGTTGTGCACAGTTTCTCAATTGTAGCCCCCGAGTCCGCTTCTCTGCCAGGAAACTTTCTCTGGCACCAGGACAGTTTGCTCAGCTGCAGAGAGGTGCTGCTAGGAAGTGTAGGAAAGTTAACCCCCAGGAGCAACTCTCAACCAGTGGGAGATGAAAATCAATGGTTAGTGCATTAGCTCCTTGGTTCATTGGTGGGGAAATTCTAAAGCACAATCTCCACTGTTTTACAAAAGTGAACCAGCAAACTGAACTCCAGCTTCCTGGCTTTTTAGTGAACATTGTTATTGTCGTCTCACTTTCCTAGCCTTCTCTTCTCCCATCTCCTGGGATCATTTCCCAAATAAATTATCTTCACCTGTCATTGTTTCAGGGTCTGCTTTGTAGGTGAGTGGGGGGAGTTCAGACTAAGGGCAGGAGAACTGGAAAGCAGAGGAAGATATAAAGTAGGTGTGTGGCCTTGTGTGCTAAGAGACATGGATTTTTAACTTAGAGGAGATGGGATATCACTCAAGTCTTCAAAAAAATGTCACATTTGTAATTTAGAAAAGGTACTCTGGTTGCTGGATATATGATAAACTGGAAAGGCTGACTCAAACTGTTGAGTATTTGTTGCAATAGCATAGAGGGCCTCAGTTTGGGCCATTAGTATAATAATAATGACAGATTGAGATTTTTAAGGTAGTATATATAAGCTGGTTAGTTAGTACATGTATAAGTTATAGTATCAGAAAATAGATACGTACTCAAAATAGGTTAAAGAGGTTGTAATTAAAGACCTATTGGCAAACATTTGTGCAGAACAAAGTGAAACCATGAGAGACAATATCCCAAGGGAGGTAAAAGCAGAGAAGCTTATATCACCCTAACTCCGAAAGAACATGGGGGAGTAGTTTCCAGAGCTTAAAGGAGAGCTCAGTAGACACAGGACCCCTTGATAGGAGCATTCAGTTCCTTTGGTCTTCAATTAAAGGATGGAGCCAGTACAAAGATGCCTTCTGGGGAGGAAGCAGGAATCCAGACTTCTCTCCCTTACCTTTAGTATTCTGATGGAGATCTCCACTGGTCAAACCAATTAGAAACCCAGGGGAGAAGTCAGATGTTGAAATAGGCCACACAGATTAGTTACCTGGGTTAGAGGGTAAGAAGGTCAAGGGCAAAGAGACCTAGGGATCTGCTGGGCAAATGAAAGATAGTGTGTACTGTCCATTAGCAGAATATAGGGACTGGAGAGCAGACCAGAAACAGAGCAAAAATTGGAAAAGAAGGGAAGATGGTGGATGCCTTGGGAAGGTATTCTTCCTTTGACCCATGAAGGTACCTATGTAAGTAAAAGGTGAATACATGTGCTTGGGTGGGAGAGCAGAACATGGGCACTGGAAAAAGTAAAGTGGGAGATGGGACCAATGTCTTCACTTGGTCCAGGGATGGCTGGGTCTAGGGTACCTGAAACTGGTACCTTTGAATAAAGCATATCTCTCTAAAAGTTATTTTTTTCTCTCTGAGCAATAACACTCTCCACCTTCCATATCATTACTTCTCAGTCCTCAAATGCATGTGAACATATATATATATCTATTACACATACTTTCATAATATTTGGAAAAAGGATTGGTTTTGATGATATTTTAGTTAAACATATATGGTGATAGGTGCTATAGACATTAAATATTTCTCTTCTTCAAGGATCCTTGCTGGCCAGAGGACATTTAGCCGTCTGAGATCTTTTCATGCTCTCGAAGTCAATAGTTCAGTTGTGTGTAAGTGGAAACAGAAATAAAGTCATGTTGATGGGATTTCTGAGAAATCAATGCACTAGTTGAGATTCCTCCCATGATAGGCAACCCTATTTCATCAGAAGCAGGTCTACCTCACCTTGCGAGATAGGTAATGTGTTTGTGAGAAAAGCCTTGGCCTGGAGTCAGAGTCCCAGGGTTCAAATCCTAACTTTACCATTTATGTATGTGAGGTTGAGCTAATTAGTAATCACCTTCGGTATCTTATCTATAGCATGGAGAAAATGAACCCTGCTTTTTGTAATTGTTAGAATAAGCCCATTTATGCAAAGGAAAATTGCTTACTTTATATTTCTGCATAAAGTAAAATATTATTTTAACTTTCTACTAGATGATTTCTGTGTTTCTGCAGCCTGTAGAATTTTAGAGGAATGTGGCAAATTCTGGGTGGAAACATTGTTATCACCATGGGTTTTTGGTTCAGATCGACTATTTAAGCACTGTCTTCTCTACTTCTCTGTGTGACTTCAGGCAAGTTACTTAAATTTCATTCACTGTTCATACGTGCAAATTGAGAATAATATTTCACAGAATTGCTGCAAGAATAAGACAATACATAAAATTTCATAGCATTCACCACCGATAGTGAGCACTCTGCTAATGAAGGTAGTATATTTTATTAGCTGTTAGCTTCTTTTCTTCTATTCTCACTCCTCCTTCCCACCTTTCCTCATTCTCCATTCTCCTCTTCCTGCCAAAAGCTAAATCCTAAGGGATGCTAAAGTGAGCATATATGACCCTTTGCCCAGTAACGTGCCTAGAGACTTCACATATGTTAACCGTTTAATCTTCACAGGAGCCTTAGATATTTTCCCCATATAGCACATGATTAACCAAGGCTCAGAGAGGTTAATTGCCACAGAGTCACATAGCTAATAATTGGCAATACTGGAATTTAAACGTCGATTTGACTAGCTTCACAGTTTCTTTCCACAACTTCATTCTGGCTCATGTGCAATTCAAAGTAACAAGGTGCTAAAGATACTGTTAAATTTGAAGTGATACACAAATGTGAAATACTATGATGATTGTTGTAAATTATTAAAATAATACTATTTTATACTGCTGGCTTGGCTCAGGGGCCTTTAACATACAGTCTTATTTGCACTCATCTGGGAGATAAGTCTGTTCCATTCTATACTGGCCAACACTGTGGGCTCAGTAAAAATTTAAAGGGATCTATTTAGTCTTCCCTGTCCTTTCAAGCACAAAGACATTAGGGATGGAAAAAGAGGACAGGCCAGCAGTCTATTTCTTTCTCATTGTGGAGATGGGGACAAACTATGAGTTTTGAGAGTGCGGCTCCACACATCCACCAGGATGCATTTTCCCTTGATAGACAAAGCGGTTTTGGGGAATTGCAACCCCAGAATAGTTATAGAGACTAACACTGGGAAGCATGCAGGATACTGGGCTTGATCTGGACTACAGGGTGGCCATTGCCTAGGTCTATACAACCCATTTACAGAGCTGAGAGCCTATATGAAACAACACTTTAAAAATCTAATTAGCATGATAGCTGGATTTTTAATTTTCTTTTAAAAATTTCTTCACAAACTAACTTGTTTCCAGAAAAAAGGCCCAAATCATCATAACCTATTTTAAAACTCACATGTTACTGCCAGAATGAGCATTCTGATTAAGAAGCACTAATCTGTCATTGGTACAGATAATGAGGAAAGAAGATACTAGAAGTGTCTGAATAAAAAAGCCACCCAAATGAGGGGCTCTTTGATAAGTTTTCACTTCTTCTTGCATGCCTTCCATTCTTACTCTCTTTCCTCCTCCTTCCTTCCTTTTTATTTAAATTAATAAACAACAATACACCTGGACAATATAGTAAGGTCTTGTCTCTACAAAAAATAAACAATATTAACTGGGCATTGTGGCATGCACCTGTTGTCGTGGCTACCCATGAGTCTGAGGTGGGAAGATCATTTGGGCCTAGGAGGTCAATTCTGCAGTGAGCCAAGATTGCACCAGTACATTCCAGCCTGGGTGGCAGAATGAGATCCTGCCTCAAACACAAACACAAAGCAATAGATATTTTCAGGAGAAAGGTGGATTTGTTTCGAGACTAAGGTTGATATCAAAACTTCTTCCTAACCAGTTCAGTGTCCTCTGGGAGAGACATGGAGGCCTAGCACTGCACAAAGAGAAAATCTGGTCCTTGCAAGTCAGGCATTTTACCAACTGTGTAATTCAATGAGAAAAACCTTTAAAAGCTTATTTTAAAATAAGCTTTTCAAAGCTTATTTTAAATCTCAACTTTGGAAATTTTAATGGAGTTAAAAGATATTGCTGTAATTTCAATAAGGGCCTTGATGTAAGAAAGTGACTCCCCTGCAAAGCCCAGCATGGGATGAAAATAACATGAGAGCAAGACAAAAAATTCAGGACCCTGAAATGAGATGAAACTGTTCTGGGTTAAGGGTTTCCTTTTCAATAGCCCTTTGCTAAGAAGAATGCTGGATTATAGATTAGGACCTTACTGCATAGCATTAATAAGTTACAGTATAGTAAAATCCTTCTAGGATCTGGTTTCAGAATGCTCTTTGATCATATCCTCTACTGTAACCTTCATTTATATTTGACTTTCAATAGTCTGAGTTCCTTCAGGGCAGAGGTTGTATCTTCTACAACTGTGTCAACAATACCTGGTACAGAGCAAACATTCAATAAACCCTTGTTGAATTACTGAATAAGCAGCTGTTCTATGTGTTGTTTATGTCTTCATAAACTCATGACTTGAAGCATCTCTCTGAACATTGTTTTAGACAGACACAGGTGAGCCTTACCTGACAAAGTCATGATTGTCATCCCAAGGACCACTGAAGTACAGCCTTATATAGAAGTCAGCTTAACAAGGTGTGTTTCTTTTCTGGTGGACTGTGAATTATACCGATAGTCTGGAAAGAATGATAAAAAAATGTTCTAGAAAAATGTAAATATCAATGCAAGCAATATGAGGATAGTGCCAAATGAATAGAACAGATAATATGTGACTTCAGAGGCAGGAGAGGTTGATATGGGCATAGGTTGGGGGTCAGGAGGTAAGATATGAAATGCTCTCAAGGGGATGAGTGGAATGTGTACAATTGTAAGATGGAAAGTTATCAAGCAGAAAACCAGAAAGTTTTGCTTGTTGTTTTTATTTATGAACCCAACATACACTTTAGGGAGCCCACATAGCACATTCACAGCCTAGGTAGCCTCAGGCTGGTCTTAATGTTATTGAAAGAACTGGCTTCAGACTGGAGCTCAGGTTTTCCTTCCTGGCATTTTCTAGTCTTTAGAGAAAATGGGGAAAACACCTAGCTCTCTGTACTCTAGAAGGCACTATAGGTACTGCTATAATTCAATAAGGATTATTACTGAAAGGAGTAATAAAACAGTAGAACTAATAAAACAGAATGATAGCCCAATACACAGAGTCAGAAATGAAACCATCTAGAAACAGCATAGCTTTTGATCCATTTATCAAAGCAATTTTAGATTCAAGGCAGGGACAAAAAAAAATCAGAGAAGTTTAATCCGTATCTAGAATCCTTTAATGAATAAATCATTTTAAATGGAACAGGTGAGACTTTTTTTTTATTGTTTTCTTTTTGTTTGGCAATTCACCTGAGTCCAAACCATATCAATCCATTCTAATGAGTTCTTGGTTTATATCTTTAATTAGTCCCCAGTGTTGTATTAGCAGTGGATTTGGGGCATTGCAGTATTTTGTAAGAAAATGTGCAAAGAAGTTAACCTGGAAGGTAATAGCAGAAATAGGGAACACAGACGAGCACTAAATTGTTGGTATTGAATACACAGAGGAATGATTTCTTTGGGGAAATCATTCTTTTTTCTGTAATTAAAACTTTAATGGCGGCTTCTGATTTTCAGGAAATACTTTTTATTGTATAATATGTTGGAATAATCAGCCCACCCTTTCTCTCCTTCTCCTCAAGTCCCTCACAGAGCTTCCTATTCCCATTTGTGTGGAATGGAGCAGCTTGCATTGTTAGAGCTTTGCCTAAATTACGATTGTAGAATTAGCCTCCTGCTGTTATAACTCTGCTGTTCTGAAATGAGACTTTATGATATAGTTACAGTCACCCAGTTGATGCTAATACTTTTCAGTTGCTGTTTCTTCTCATACAAATAAAACTGCTGCCAAAAATATGTATTAATTCCTAGTATAAAGCATATCTGAGTTTAATCCAGCACAGTGCATGAAGTCAAATATTAGGGTGGCAGCAATTTTTTCATTAGAGGGTGTGGTCATATAGGAAACCATGTATGTCTGTTAGTTAAGTACAAAACCTGGAATCTGGTGGTCAGTAGGATTGGAGTAATGTTTTAAATGGCCTAGTTAATACAAAATAATGTTGATTATTTCCAAATTCTTGTTCCAACTGAATACCTCTCCCCAACTTGTAATCGAACAACTGACATGTTGGAGGTACTTGGCCTTTCTAGTAGGCATCTCAAACTTAGGATCAATGCCAAACTCAACATTTTTCCTTTAAACCTATTATTTTTTAAACTTTTCTTTTTTTTTCTCAGTGAATTGCACTGCTATTGCTCAAGACAAAATCAGATATGAGCTGCTTTTTACCTTTCCCTTATAGCCAACTTTTTCCCCTAACTTTTAGGTTCTGGGGTACCTATGCAGGTTTGTTATATAGGTAAATTTGGGTCATAGGGGTTTGTTGTACAGACTATTTCATAACCCAGATATTAAGCATAGAATCTATTAGTTATTTTTTCTGCTTCTCTCCCTCCTTTTACCCTCCACCCTCAAGTAGGCCCCAGTGTCTATTATTCCCTTCTTTGTTTGAATGACTTCTCATAATTTAGCTCCTACTTATAGAAAACATGTGGTATTTGGTTTTCTGTTACTGTGTTAGTTTGCTAAGATAATATCCTCCAACTCCATCTGTGTTCAGTAAAATACATTCTTTTTATGATAGCCCACTTTTAATCCAGCATTAAATAATACTATTGCCTGTATCTTCAACGTGTGTGTGTGTGTGTGTGTGTGTGTGTGTGTATGTGTATGTGTGTGTGTATGGATCTTTTCTTCAACTGTCTTCCATAGCAAACAGTGATTAAGCTAAAGTTTATTGCTAATTAGTAGGATAATGAGGGCTCAGGTGGCAAACCCAAGCCCTCCATCAAGGTGTGGTCCTGGTAGTGGTGACAGGAGAAACAAGTGCCCACACCTAAGTGACATGAAGTGAGGCTGAGAGAACTGAATGAGTCTGAGGCCGACATAAGATGTCTTTGTTAGTCCATTCACAGACATTCAGATCCATTGTGCCCTGTGGTATCTGGCTTTCATATTAAAGAGGGGAGCTACTATTTTGTACCCTGGGGTGGAAGATATAGCATGCTTTGGGGGAGGGGGAGCCCTAATTTGTAGTGTTTGTCACTTTCTATGGTATAAATACTCCACCATAACCAATTTCAAGATACCAGTATCACCTGTCTGAATGCTGTTGCTGGGAAGAGATGTAAAGAATCAGCTCTCAAATTTTTTATCACAGGACTCCTTTATAGTCTATTGTCTATAGCTGCTTTTACAATGATGGTGTTGAGTAACAGTGGCAGACTGGCTAACGAAACCAAAAGCAGTGGTGACTTGGCACACAACTACTGGTGGTACAATTTTCATTAGTCACAATTTTTTGTCAAGGGGTTGGTCAGCAGTTATCTCCTAAGCAAGTTAAGGCAAGAGAGCTAGTGAAACAAGTAACAACTTCATGCCATAACTGATATTCATCAATTTGTTGTTCCCTCCACCTCCTTACTAGATTTTCCTTTCTTTGGAAAGGTGTTTAGAGATATTACCAGCCCATAAGGGCTTTACCCTCAATTATGTGTCTTTGGTTTTGTTTATTTGTTTGTTTTACTGTTTTGGTTTGTTTTTTAAGTCACTAAGGCGTAAATTTGGGCAGCACATCATTATGGGAACCAGTTTGTGGTTATGACTTACTTTAGGGATTATTCCATTCATTTCTCTATACCCTACCATTTTCTTCAATACCAAAGAAATTTTCATAACAGTACATCAAGGTTGGAGGGGGAACAGTTAGTTTTGGTTTAGTCTTATCTTCAGTGTATTTTATTCTGATTTTCCTGTTTTATGGGGGGAGAGGACCTCCATTTAAAATTTCTCCTTACATGGACTCTGGGAATTGACTTCTGAACTTCAGGACTCACTAGGCAGTCAGAAGAGATCAGTTTCACTCATTTTGCAAATACCTTTGGGGAAGAAGCTGTTTCCATACTTGGTTAAGCTCTGGTATTTCTGCTTTTGCTTCAATCAATGGTGGACAAACTACTAGATATTTAAATAAGTTTTATTAAGGCACAGGCATACACCTTTATTTGCATATTGTTTATGACTGCTTTTACAATAATAGTGTTGAGTAATGCTGACATAGACTGGCTAACAAAACCCAAATTATTTACTACCTAGCACTTTCTGTGAAACAAAAAAGATGTTGCCAACATCTGACTTAAATAATCAATTCTCAAATTTTTTATCATAGGACTCCTTTATACTCTTTAAAATTATTAGGCTCCTCAAAGATCTTCATTTAAAAATTATATCTATTTTTCATTTTTTGTATTAGAACTTAAAATGAATAAATTAAAATATATTAATTTATGGAAAATAGATTAATCACATGTCAAAACTAATTTGTGGTATTGACATTACATTTTACATTTCATAAAATATTTTATGAAAAACAACAAAATTTCCAAAATTTAAAAAAGAAGTATAATATTGATCTTACATTTTTGTAGTTCTATTGAAAGTTTAGTTTAACAGAAGCTAGTTAAATTATTTGATTGCATTCAATTTGCTGTGATTTATTGTTTTGGTTGAAGTACATGAAGAAAATTTTTTATTGTTTTGGTTGAAGTACATGAAGAAAATTTGGGATTACATAAATATAAAGAAGGGTGAAAAGAAATATTTTAATAGTCTTTTTGGGTGATAGTGAATATTCTCCTTTAATATTACACCAAAACTTGTAGAGTGGTAGCTTTTTTTATTTTTTTTATTTTTTTTTTATTGCATTTTAGATTTTGGGGTACATGTGAAGAACATGAAAATTGTTGCATAGGTACACACATGGCAGTGTCATTTGCTGCCTTCCTCCCCATCACCCATATCTGGCATTTCTCCCCAGGCTATCTCTCCCCAACTCCCCATCCCCCCACTGTCCCTCCCCTATTTCCCCCCAACAGACCCCAGCGTGTGATGCTGCCCTCCCTGTGTCCATGTGTTCTCATTGTTCAACACCTACCTATGAGTGAAAACATGTGGTGTCTGATTTTCTGTTTTAGTGTGAGTTTGCTGAGAATGATGGTTTCCACGTTCATCCATGTCCCTACAAAGGACACGAACTCATCATTTTTGATGGCTGCATAATATTTCACGGTGTATATGTGCCATATTTTCCCTGTCCAGTCTATCATCCATGGGCATTTGGGTTGGTTCCAGGTCTTTGCTATTGTAAACTGTGCTGCAATGAACATTCGTGTGCATGTGTCCTTATAGTAGAACGATTTGCAATCCTTTGGATATATACCCAGTAATGGGATTGCTGGGTCAAATGAAATTTCTATTTCTAGGTCCTTGAGGAATCGCCACACTGTCTTCCACAATGGTGGAATTAATTTACACTCCCACAAATAGTGTAAAAGTGTTCCTATTTCTCCATATACTCTCCAACATCTTTGTCTCCAGATTTTTTAATGATTGCCATTCTAACTGGGGTGAGATGGTATCTCAATGTAGTTTTTATTTGCATTTCTCTAATGACCAGTGATAATGAGCATTTTTTCATGTTCGTTGGCCTCATGTATGTCTTCTTTTGTAAAGTGTCTGTTCATATCCTTTGTCAATTTTGAATGGGCTTGTTTGTTTTTTTCTTGTAAATCTGTTTTAATTCTTTGTAGATTCTGGATATCAGCCATTTGTCAGCTGGGTAGACAGCAAAAATTTTTTCCCATTCTGTTGGTTGCTCATTCACTCTAATGACTGTTTCTTTTGCTGTGCAGAAGCTGTGGAGTTTGATTAGGTCCCATTTGTCTATTTTGGCTTTTGTTGCCAGTGCTTCTGGTGTTTTGGTCATGAAGTCCTTGCCTACGCCTATGTCCTGAATAGTTTTGCCTAGATTTTCTTCTAGGGTTTTTATGGTGTTAGGTCTTGTGTTTAAGTTTTTAATCCATCTGGAGTTAATTTTAGTGTAAGGTGTCAGGAAGGGGTCCAGTTTCTGCTTTCTGCACATGGCTAGCCAGTTTTCCCACACCATTTATTAAACAGGGAATCCTTTCCCCCATTGCTTTTTTTGTCAGGTTTGTCAAAGATTGGATGGTTGTAGATGTGTTGTGTTGCCTCGGAGGCCTCTGTTCTGTTCCATTGGTCTATATGTCTGTTTTGGTACCAGTACCATGCTGTTTTGATTATTGTAGCCTTGTAGTACAGTTTGAAGTCCAGTAGTGTTATGCCTCCCGCTTTGTTCTTTTTGCTTAGAATTGATTTGGCTATGCGGGCTCTCTTTTGGTTCCATATGAAGTTCAAGGTGGTTTTCTCCAGTTCTATGAAGAAGGTCATTGGTAGCTTGATGGGGATAGCATTGAATCTGTAGATTACTTTGGGCAGTATGGCCATTTTCACGATATTGATTCTTCCTAACCATGAACATGGAATATTTCTCCATCTGTTTGTGTCCTCTCTTATTTCATTGAGCAGTGGTTTGTAGTTCTCCTTGAAGAGGTCCTTTACGTTCCTTGTTAGTTGTATTCCTAGGTATTTTATTCTCTTTGTAGCAATTGTGAATGGCAGTTCGTTCTTGATATGGCTCTCTTTAAGTCTCTTATTAGTGTATAGGAATGCTTGTGATTTTTACACATTGATTTTGTATCCTGAGACTGCTGAAGTTGCTTATCAGTTTCAGGAGATTTTGGGCTGAGACGATGGGGTCTTCTAGATATACAATCATGTCGTCTGCAAATAAAGACAATTTCACTTCCTCCTTTCCTATTTGAATACCCTTTATTTCGTTTTCTTGCCTGATTGCACTGGCTATTTTTTTGAGATGGAGTTTGCTCTTGTTGCCCAGAATGGAGTGCTATGACTGATTTTGGCTCACCACAACCTCCCCCCTCCTGAGTTCAAGCAATTCTCCTGCCTCAGCCTTCTGCGTAGCTGGGACTACAGGCATTTGCCACCATGCCTGGCTAATTTTGTAGTTTTAGTAGAGACGGTTTCTCCATGTTGGTCAAGGTAGTCTTGAACTCCTGACTTCATGATCCACCCGATTCTGCCTCCCAAAGTGCTAGGATTACAGGCATGAGCCACCGTACCCGACCAGAATGGTAGCTTTATAACGTAATGGTAATGTGAAATATTAAAACGTATCAGTGAATTTTTGTATTCAATTACATTAAAATCCATCTTGCTTTTTAAATGAGTCTTTTACCAATGCATTTTGTACTTACGCATTTTATAACTTAATGTGTTAGTAATGTGGAAAATATTGATTCACTGAGTTTTGAAGATACTCCAAATGTTGATACGATTGTCTTAGTCATTTCAAGCTGCTATAACAGAATACTGTAGACTGAGTGGCTTAAACAATATAAATGTATTTTTTGCAATTCCCAAGGCTGAGAAGTCTAAGATTAGGGTCCTGACAAATCTGGTGTCTGGTGAGGTCCCTTTTCTTTGCAAATGTCATCTTCTTGTCGTATGCTCACATAATGCAGAGAGTGAGGAAACAAACTCTCCATATCTCTTCTTATAAGGGTACTAATTCTATTATGTAATCCCTACCTTCACAACCTAATTGCCTCTCAAAGGCTGCATCTCCAAATACTATGAACATATAAATTTTGAGGGTACACCAATAGTCATCCACTAAAAATATTTTTAAATATGTTAAGAGCAACATAAACTGAAAGCAAGCGGAAAAAAATTAGAGCAGAAATAAATGAAATTGAAAACAATAAATTAATAAGAAAATTGAAAGCAAAACTAAACCTGGTTCTTTGAAAAGTTCAGTAGATTTAATGACCTCTAGCCATGTTAACAAAGAAAAAAGAAAACACGAATTACTGATATCAGAAATGAAGGAGACTCCATTACTGCCAATCCGAAGAACATTAAAATTATTAAAAATGAAATATAACCAACTGTATGCTCACAAATTTGATAACTTAGATTATACAGGCCTATTCCTTGAAAGACACACTCTATTAAAACTCATGCAAGGAGACATATATAACATGAGAAGACTTACATGTATTAAATAAAGTAAAACATAAAATCAGTAACCTTCTTTTAAAAAAGTGCCAGACACAGATGGTTTTACTGATGAATTCTATCAACTATTTTGGAAATAAAAGATATCAATTTGCTACAATCTCTTCCAGGAAATAGAAGCAGAGAGAGCACTTTTCCACAGATTCTGTGAGACCAGCATTACTCTATAAAAAAGAATTAAGTAAAGATACTACAAAAAAGGAAAACTACAAATATCTCTCATGAACATAAATATAAAAATCTTCAACAACATATTAGCAAATTGAATAGAAAATTCAATTTCTATAAATGAATAATGTATAAAGAAAATTATATACCATGACGGAGAGGACTTTATTTCAGGTATTGCAAAACTGGTTCAACATTAAAACTCAATTAAAGTCATGTTAATAGGCTAAAGGAAAAAAATTATATGATCATATCCATAGATACAGTAAAAGCATTTGACAAAATCCAATACACACTCATGATAAAACTCTAAACCAACTAGGAATAGAAGTAGAATTTTCTCAACTTGCTAAATACTAATGATGAGAAACTGCATTTTTTTCCCAGTAAATTCAGAAACAAAGTACTGCCATCACTCACATTCAGCATCATACTAGAAGTCCTTGCTAAGGCCATAAGACAAGAAAAGGTACACAAAAGGAAGATAAGAAATAAAACTGCCACCCCAAGAAATAAAAAGTGTGTGTGTGTGTATATATACACATATATATTTGTAAATAAAGATTTTTATTTCACCTATATATGAAATACATATATTTAAGAGCACATGATAGTCTATGTAGAAAAACCCAACAAATTGACAAGAAAACTCCTGGAATTAGTAAACGATTATAGTAGTTTTGCAGGATACAAATGTAATATACAAAAGTTAATTGGTTTTCTATATATCAGAAATTAACAACTAGAATTTGAAATTGAAACACAATGCCATGACATTTTTATAAGGGAGTGAGAGAAAGGGACTGATATTTAAGCAGAAATCGAACAAAATACAGGATCTACATGAGGAAAACTAGAAAACTGATGAAAGAAATCAAGAAATCTCAATATATAAATAAATTAAGATATATTCCATATAGGCAGGAAGGAAGACTCAATATTTTTTAAGACGTAAATTCTTCCCAACTTCCTCTGAAGATTCAGTGAAATTCCAATCAAAATTTTAGAAAGTGATTTTGTGAATATTGACAAACTGATTCTAAAGGAATAATTTATGTCTATATAAAATGGCAAGAAACCAAATAACCAACATAATTCTGAAGAAAACGAATAAAGTTGGAAAACTGACAATGACTTCAAGATGTATCTTAAAGTCATAATGTTCTAGTGAAGTAGTGATAGAGAAGAAAAATAGATGAATAAATCAATGGAACAGAAGAAAGAGTTCAGAAACTGGCATACACAAATGGCACTGGAACAACTGGACATCCACATGCAAAACAGTGAATTCAGATCCATATTTATATCATTTACAAAAATTAAAATAGATCATATATATGTATATATATAAAAAACTATAAGATTTCTAGAGGATAATAAACAAGAAACTCTTGGTGACCTTGGGTTTGGCAATGAATTTTTAGATAGAACACCAAAAGAATGGTCCCTGAAAGAAAATTAATACATTGGACTTCATTAAAATTTAAAACTTCTGTGACGTAACAGACACTGTTAAGAGAATGAAAAGACAAACTATAAACTGGGAGGAAATATTTGTGAAACATATAACTGATAAAGAATTTTTAAAAATGTACAGAGCACTTTAAAACTAAATACTACTACTAATAATAACATAAAATACCATAATTGCAAAATGGGCAAAAGATCTGAGCACATACCTCACCAAATAAACATATCAAAAGATACTCAGCATCATATACAATTAGGGGTTTTCAAATTAAAACAACAAGATACTAATGCTCATTAAAACGACTAAAATCCAAAAACCTTACATCACTATGTACCAGCTAGGTTGTGGAGTAACAGGAATATACATTCATTTATTAGTGGGAATGCACAATGGTGCAACTGCTTTGAAGGAGAATTTGGCAGTTTCTTTAGAGCTAAATTTAGTCTTAGCTTACATTCTAGCAATTGTGCTTCAAGGTATTTACTGAAGTGAGATGAACGCATGTCCACACTAAAACCTGTGGACAAATACTTTATATCAGCTTTATTTATATTTGCTAAAACATTGGAAGCAACCAAAATGTTTTTCGATAGATGATTAGATAAAGTGTGGTACATCTAGATAATGGGATATTATTCAGTGATAAAAAGAAATAAACCATCAATCCACGCAAAGACATGGAGAAAACGTAAGAGTCTAGTGCTAAGTGAAAGACGCCAGTCTGAAAAGGCAACATGCTGTATGATTCTATGTAATGTTCCGGAAAAGGCAAAACTACAGACAATAAAATGATCAGGAGTTTGGAGAGAAGCAAAGAGATTAGGTGAAACCTAGGAATTTTTATGGCCCTGAAACTGTTTTGTGGGATAATGTAGCACAGACACATAACATTTTCTATTTGTCCAAACACATAGAACTGCACACAACAATTAACCCTAATTATACACTATAGAATTTACTTAATAAAAATGTATCAGTATTGATTCATATTGAACAAATGCAATGTACTAATGCAACGTGTTAATAATACAGAAAGCTGGGGGGTGGAGGAGGGAATATATGGTAACACTCTGTGCTATCTGCTTAATTTCTCTGTAAACCATAAACTGCGAAAAAAATATTAGCCTACTGATTTTTAAAAACTACATTTGTTAATATCACCACTAATTTTCTCAGAAAAGTATGTATAGGGTGGTTGTCAAGCTCATGGAGGCAGATACAGGTTTTCCAAAATTTTATTTTTTGCTCAAAGCTCAAAGTTTATCATTGGCAAAAAATACTGTCACTTGTTTTCTTTGAAGTGACAGTTTTACTTTCTTTATTCGTTTTTAAGAAAAAATGAGAAAATACCCAAGTATGAATAATCAAAGTTTTTCTGTCAGTTATTCTTTCAATTAAAAATGGAGATCAACACAAAACATGACTAGTAGAGCTCACAGGTCAAAAGGCACATGGGCTTTTCCTCAATACATACATTATTTTTGGTTACAGTGGAAATGTTTTGTTTTTGCCCATTTCATCACACAAAGTATTACAAAGATGGAGGGGATCCAAGATGGCCGATTAGGAGCAGCTGAGGATTGCAGCTCCCAGTGAAAGTGCGGAGGGTGAGTGGACGCCGCATTGCCAGACAGATTTTTATTGCCCACAGACCAGGAGATTCCCAGGGGGAGGAGCCCCACGGGTCGCCAGCGCGGCTGGTTTGGCCGGCGCAGCTGTTTTTGCCGGCTGGACTGTTCTCGCCGGCGCTGCTGTTTTGGGCGGCGTCCCGGCGCAGCGGTTCCCCATACAAAATACGTGGGTCCGGGTGCCGTTTTAGCTGGCAATTGGAGCTCCGGGAAGGCAGAGCCGCCCATTCATCTGATTAAAAAAGGGGACTGAAACAGGTAGCCAGGCCAGGAGATTTCCCAGGCAAAAAAACGCCAGGAATCTCCGCGCCCGCGGTTTCAGCTGGCGCAGTGGGTCGCCGCACGGGAAATCACACAGATCCCCAGCGCCTTTTCAACAGGCGGCTGGAACACCTGGTAGACTCTGAGGCAGGGAGCCAGGTGATCAGGCTCGGCTGGTCCCACCCCCCACAAAAAACAGCCAACGGAAATGCTCTGGATCCAGAGTTTCACAGCAAGCACAGCTGAGCCCGGGACGGCCCAGCTCTGTGGGGGAGGGGGCGTCCGCCATTACTGAGGCAGTCTGCCGCTACAGAGGTAGTTTGCCATTGCCGAGGCAGTTCTCCACTACACCGGTATAAACAGGACTACAGGGAAGTTCATACGGCAGCTGGGTGGAGCCCACAGCAGCTCAGCAAAGCCTCTGTAGGCAGACAGTGACTAGGCTGCCTCATCGCTGGGCAAGGCAGCCCTGAGAAAAAGGCAGCAGCACCAGGGAAACTCATAAACAAAGCCCTAACTCCCCCGGGACAGAGCACCTGGGGAAAAAGGGGTTTATGAGTTCTGCTGCAGCAGACTTAAACGTACCTGCCCAGCAACTCTGAATGAACAACGGAGCTCACAGCTCAGCACTTGAGCTCCTATAAAGGAAACTCTGTCTCCTCAAGCAGCTCCCCTCATCCCCGTATATCCAACGAGTCACCTCACAAAGGAGTGCTCAGACGGACATCTGGCGGGTATTCTTCTGGGACAAAGATAGCAGAAGAAGAGACTGGCAGTAACCCTTACTGTTCTGCAGCTGCTGCAGGTGATCCCCCCAGGCAAGCAGAGCCGGGAGTGAACCTCAGCAGTCCTACAGCAGAGGGGTCAGACTGTTAGAAGGAAAACTAAGAAACAGAAATAAATAACTTCATCATCAACAAACGGGACGTCCACTGAGAGACCCCATCTGAAAATCACCAACCACAAAGACCACACATAGACAAATCCACAAAGATGGGAAGAAACCAGCGCAAAAAGGAGGTAAACACCCGAAACCAAAACGCCTCTCCTCCAAGGGATCACAACTCCTCACCAGCAAGGGAACAAGGCTGGATGGACAATGAGTGTGATGAAATGACTGAATCAGGCTTCAGAAGGTGGGTAGTAAGAAACTTCTGTGAGCTAAAAGAACATGTTCTAATCCAATGCAAAGAAACTAAGAACCTTGAAAAAAGATTTGACGAAATGCTAATGAGAATAACCAACTTAGAGAGGAATGTAAGTGAATTGATGGAGCTGAAAAACACAACACAAGAACTTTGCGAAGCATACACAAGTTTCAACAGCCGAATTGACCAAGCAGAAGAAAGGATATCAGAGGTCGAAGATCAACTCAATGAAATAAAACGAGAAGGAAAGAGTAGAGAAAAAAGGGTAAAAAGGAATGAACAAAGTCTCCAAGAAATATGGGACTATGTGAAAAGACCTAATCTACGTTTGATAGGTGTACCTGAATGTGAAGGAGAGAAAGAATCCAAGCCTGGAAAATACTCTTCAGGATATTATCCAGGAGAACTTCCCCAACATAGGAAGGCAGGCCAATATTCAAGTCCAGGAAATACTGAGAACACCACAAAGATATTCCTCAAGAAGAGCAACCCCAAGGCACATAATCGTCAGATTCACCAGGGTTGAAATGAAGGAGAAAATGCTAAGGGCAGCCAGAGAGAAAGGTTGGGTTACCCACAAAGGGAAGCCCATCAGACTCACAGCAGATCTCTCAGCAGAAACCCTACAAGCCAGAAGAGAGTGGGGGCCAATATTCAACATCCTTAAGAAAAGAACTTTCAACCCAGAATTTCATATCCAGCCAAACTGAGCTTCATAAGTGAAGGAAAAATAAAATCCTTTGCGAACAAGCAAGTACTCAGAGATTTCATCACCACCAGGCCTGCTTTACAAGAGCTCCTGAAAGAGGCACTAAACATGGAAAGGAACAACCAGTACCAGCCACTCCAAAAACATACCAAACAGTAAAGACCATCAACACAATGAAGAAACTGCATCAACTAACGGGCAAAACAGCCACCTAGCATCAAAATGGCAGGATCAAATTCACACATAACAATATTAACCCTAAATGTAAATGGGCTAAATGCCCCAATTAAAAGACATAGACTGGCAAACTGGATAAAAAGCCAAAACCCGTCAGTGTGCTGTATCCAGGAAACACATCTCACCATGCAGAGATACACAAAGGCTCAAAATAAAGGGATGGAGGAAGATTTACCAAACAAATGGAGAGCAAAAAAAGTAGGAGTTGCAATTCTCATCTCTGATAAAATAGACTTTAAACCAACAAAGATCAAAAGAGACAAAGAAGGACATTACATAATGGTAAAAGGATCAATGCAACAAGAAGAGCTAACGATCCTAAATATATACGCACCCAATACAGGAGCACCCAGATACATAAGGCAAGTTCTTAATGACTTACAAAGAGACTTACACTCCCACACAATAATAGTGGGAGACTTGAACACCCCGTTGTCAATGTTAGACAATCAACAAGACAGAAAATTAACAAGGATATCCAGGACTTGAACTCAGACCTGGATCAAGCAAACCTAATAGACATTTACAGAACTCTCCACCCCAAATCCACAGAATATACATTCTTCTCAGCACCACATCACACCTACTCTAAAATTGACCACATAATTGGAAGTAAATCACTCCTCAGCAAATGCAAAAGAATGGAAATCATAACAAACAGTCTCTCAGACCACAGTGCAATCAAGTTAGAACTCCGAATTCAGAAACTAACTCAGAACCACACAGCTTCATGGAAACTGAACAACTGGCTCTTGAATGTTGACTGGATAAACAATGAAATGAAGGCAGAAATAAAGATGTTCTTTGAAACCAACGAGAACGAAGACACAACATACCAGAATCTCTGGGACACATTTAAAGCAGTCTCTAGAGGAAAGTATATAGCAATAAATGCCCACATGAGAAGCAAGGAGAGATCTAAAATTGACACCCTATCATCAAAATTGAAAGAGCTAGAGGAGCAAGATCAAAAAACTCAAAACCTAGCAGAAGACAAGAAATAACTAAGATCAGAGCAGAACTGAAGGAGATAGAGACATTAAAAACTCTTCAAAAAATCAATAAATCCAGGAGCTGGTTTTTTGAACAGGTCAACAAAATAGACAGACCACTAGCCAGATTAATAAAAAAGAAAAGAGAAAATAATCAAATAAATGCAATAAAAAACGATAAAGGGGGATATCACCACAGATTCCACAGAAATTCAAACCATCATCAGAGATTATTACAAACCACTCTATGCACATAAACTAGTAAACCTGGAAGAAATGGATAAATTCCTGGACACATGCATCCTCCCCAAGCCTAAACCAGGAAGAAGTCGAAACCCTGAATAGACCAATAACAAGGTCTGAAGTTGAGGCAGCAATTAAGAGCCTACCACCCAAAAAAAGCTCAGGTCCAGATGGGTTCACAGCCGAATTCTACCAGACATACAAAGAGGAGCTGGTACCATTCCTTCCTGAAACTATTCCAAACAATCCAAAGAGAGGGAATCCTTCCTAAATCATTTTATGAGACCAACATCATCCTGATACCAAAACCTGGCAGAGACTCAGCAAGAAAAGAAAACTTCAGGCCAATATCCATGATGAACATAGATGCAAAAATCTTCAATAAAATACTGGCAAACCCATTGCAACAGCACATCAAAAAGCTTATCCACCATGATCAAGTAGGCTTCATCCCGGGGATGCAAGGCTGGTTCAACATACGCAAATCTATAAACATAATCCACCACATAAACAGAACCAAAGACAAAAACCACATGATAATCTCAATTGATGCAGAGAAGGCCTTTGACAAAATTCAACAGCCCTTTATGCTAAAAACTCTCAATAAACTAGGTATTGATGGAACGTATCTCAAAATGATAAAAGCTATTTACGACAAACCAACAGCCAATATCATACTGAATGGGCAAAACTAGAAGCATTCCCTTTGAAATCTGGCACTAGACAAGGATGCCCTCTCTCACCACTCCTATTCAATATAGTACTGGAAGTTCTAGCCAGAGCAATCAGGCAAGGAAAAGAAATAAAGGGTATTCAAATAGGAAAGGAGGAAGTCAAATTGTCTCTCATTTGCAGACGATATGATTGTATATCTAGAAGACCCCATCGTCTCAGCCCAAAATCTCCTGAAACTGATAAGCAACTTCAGCAAAGTCTCAGGATATAAAATCAATGTGCAAAAATCACAAGCATTCCTATACACCAATAACAGACTTAAAGACAGCCAAATCAAGAACCAACTGCCATTCACAATTGCTACAAAGAGAATAAAATACCTAGGAATACAACTAACAAGGAACGTAAAGGACCTCTTCAAGGAGAACTACAAACCACTGCTCAATGAAATAAGAGAGGACACAAACAGATGGAGAACTATTCCATGTTCATGGCTAGGAAGAATCAATATTGTCAAAATGGCCATACTGCCCCAAAGTAATTTACAGATTCAACGCTATCCCTATCAAGCTACCAATGACCTTCTTTGAAGAACTGGAAAATACCACCTTAAAATTCATATGGAACCAAAAGAGAGCCCGCATAGCCAAGTCAATTCTAAGCAAAAAGACCAAAGCTGGAGGCATCACACTCCCGGACTTCAAACTATACTACAAAGCTACAGTAATCAAAACAGCATGGTACTGGTACCAAAACAGAGATATAGACCAATGGAACAGAACAGAGGCCTCCTACGCAACACAACACATCTACAACCACCCGATCTTTGACAAACCTGACAAAAACAAACAATGTGGAAGCCAGTCCCTGTTTAATAAATGGTGTTGGGAAAACTGGCTAGCCATGTGCAGAAAGCAGAAGCTGGACCCCTTCCTTACACCTTACACTAAAATTAACTCCAGATGGATTAAAGACTTAAACATAAGACCTAACACCATAAAAACCCTAGAAGAAAATCTAGGCAAAACCATTCAGGACATAGGCGTAGGCAAGGACTTCATGACCAAAACACCAAAAGCAGTGGCAACAAAAGCCAAAATAGACAAATGGGACCTAATCAAACTCCATAGCTTCTGCACAGCAAAAGAAACAGTCATTAGAGTGAATCGGCAACCAACAGAATGGGAAAAAATGTTTGCAGTCTACCCATCTGACAAAGGGCTGATAACCAGAATCTACAAAGAACTGAAACAGATTTACAAGAAAAAACAAAACAAGCCCATTCAAAAGTGGGCGAAGGATATGAACAGACACTTTACAAAAGAAGACATACATGAAGCCAACAAACATATGAAAAAAATGCTCATTATCACTGGTCATTAGAGAAATGCAAATCAAAACTACATTGAGATACCATCTCTACGCCAGTTAGAATGGCGATCATTAAAAAATCTGGAGACAACAGATGCTGGAGAGGATGTGGAGAAATAGGAACGCTTTTACACTGTCTGGTGGGAGTGTAAATTAGTTCAACCATTGTGGAAGACGGTGTGGCCATTCCTCAAGGACCTAGAAATAGAAATTCCATTTGATCCAGCAATCCCATTACTGGGTATATATCCAAAGACTATAAATCGTTCTACTATAAGGACACATGCACACGAATGTTCATTGCAAGCACAGTTTACAATAGCAAAGACCTGGAAAACCAACCCAAATGCCCATCGATGATAGACTGGACAGGGAAAATGTGGCACATATACACCATGGAATATTATGCAGCCATCGAAAAACGATGAGTCGTGTCCTTTGTAGGGACATGGATGAACCTGGAAACCATCATTCTCAGCAAACTGACACAAGAACAGAAAATCAAACACCGCATGTTCTCACTCATAGGCGGGTGTTGAACAATGCGAACACATGTACACAGGGAGGGGAGTATCACACACTGGGGTCTGTCAAGGGGAAAAAGGGGAGGGATAGTGGGGGGGTGGGGGAGTTGGGGAGGGATAGCATGGGGAGAAATGCCAGATATAGGTGATGGGGGAGGAAGGCAGCAAATCACACTGCCATGTGTGTACCTATGCAACAATCTTCCATGTTCTTCACATGTACCCCCAAACCTAAAATGCAATAAAAAAAAAAAAGTATTACAAAGATATGTACTCAGTGGCCAATGTTTTTAAAAATTATTTTTACTACTCAGTTAAAGATATTCTTAGGTGAAACTCATGTCCCCAGCTTTTCTTTTTTAATATATATATATGTATTTTTTAATTGTACTTTAGGTTCCTGGGTACACGTGCAGATCATGCAGGATTGTTGCATAGGTACATACATGGCAATGTGGTTTGCTGCCTCCATCCCCCCGTCACCTATATCTGGCATTTCTCCCCATGTTTTCCCTCCCCCTACCCCCCCATCTCCTGCTTTCACTCCCCCTGTCCCCCCTCAACAGACCCCAGTGTGTGATGCTCCCCTCCCTGTATCCATGTGTTCTCATTGTTCAACACCCACCTACGAGTGAGAACATGTGGTGTTTGATTTTCTGTTTTTGTGTGAGTTTGCTGAGAATGATGGTTTCCAGATTCATCCATGTCCCTACAAAGGACATGAACTCATCGTTTTTTGTTTTTTTTTGTTTTTGGCTGCATGGTATTTCATGGTGTATATGTGCCACATTTTCCTTGTCTAGTCTATCATCGATGGGCATTTGTGTTGGTTCCAGGTCTTTGCTATTGTAAACAGTGCCAGAATGAACATACATGTGCATGTGTCTTTATAATGGAAAGATTTATAATCCTCTGGATATATACCCAGTAATGGGATTGCTGGGTCAAATGGAATTTCTATTTCTAGGTCCTTGGGGAATGGCCACACTGTCTTCCACAATGGTGGAACTAATATACACTCCCACCAATAGTGTAAAAGTGTTCCTATTGCTCCATATCCTCTCCAGCATCTGTTGTGTCCTGATTTTTTAATGATCGCCGTTCTAACTGGCATGAGATGGTATCTCAATGTAGTTTTTATTTGCATTTCTCTAATGACCAGTGATGATGAGCATTTTTTCATGTTTGTTGGCCTCATATATGACTTCTTTTGAAAAGTGTCTGTTCATATCCTTCACTCAGTTTTCAATGGGTTTTTCTTTCTTGCAAAACTGCTTTAGTTCTTTGTAGATTGTGGATATTAACCCTTTGTCAGATGGGTAGATTGCAAAAATTTTTTTCCTACTCTATTGGTCGCCATTTTACTCTAAATGATTGTTTCCTTTGCCCTGCAAAAGTTCTGGAGTTTAATTAGATCCCATTTGTCTATTTTGGCTTTTGTTGCCAATGCTTTTGGTGTTTTAGTCATGAAGTCCTTGCCTATGCCTATGTCCTGAATGGTTTTGCTTAGGTTTTCTTCTAGGGTTTTTATGGTGCTAGGTCTTCTGTTTAATCTTTAATGCATCTGAAGTTAATTTTAGTGTAAGGTGTCAGGAAGGGGTCCAGTTTCTGCTTTCTGCACATGGCTAGCCAGTTTTGCCAACACCATTTTTAAAACAGGGAATCATTTCCCCATTGCTTGTTTTTGTGAGGTTTGTCAAAGATCAGATAGTTGTAGATGTGTGATGTTGCCTCCAAGGCTTCTGTTCTGCTCCATTGGTCTATATCTCTGTTTTGGTACCAGTACTGTGCTGTTTTGAGTACTGTAGCCTTGTAGTATAGTTTGAAGTCAGGTAGTGTGATGCCTCCAGCTTTGTTATTTTTGCTTAGGATTGTCTTGGCTATGTGGGCTCTCTGTTGGTTCTATGTGAAGTTTGAAGTGGCTTTTTCCAGTTCCGTGAAGAGGGTCATTGGTAGCTTGATGGGGATAGCATTGAGTCTATAAATTACTTTGGGCAGTATGGCCATTTTCATGATATTGATTCTTCCTAACCATGAGCATGGAATGTTTCTCCATTTGTTTGTGTCCTCTCTTTCCCTTGAGCAGTGGTTTGTAGTTATCCTTGAAGATGGCCTTTACATCCTTTGTTAGTTGTATTCGTAGGTATTTTATTCTCTTTGTAGCAATTGTGAATGGGAATTTACTTGTGATTTGGCTCTCTGTTAGTCTGTTATTGCTGTATAGGAATGCTTGTGATTTTTGCACATTGATTTTGTATCCTGAGACTTTGCTGAAGTTGCTGATCAGTTTAAGGAGATTTGGGGCTGAGACAGTGGGGTCTTCTAAATATACAATCATGTAGTCTGCAAATAGAGATGATTTGACTTCCTAATTGAATATTCCTTTCCTAATTGAATACCCTTTGTTTCTTTTTCTTGCCTGATTGGTCTGGCTAGAACTTCCAATACTATATTGAATAGGAGTGGTGAGAGAGGGCAATCTTGCCTAGTGCCAGATTTCAAAGGAAATGCTTCCAGTTTTTGCCTATTCAGTATATTGGCTGTAAGTTTGTCGTAGATAGCTTTTATTATTTTGAGATACATTCCACTGATACCTGGTTTATTGAGAGTTTTTAGCATAAAGTGCTGTTGAATTTTGTCCCAGGCTTTTTTTGCATATATTAAGATAATCATGTGGTATTTGTCTTTCATTTTGTTTATGTGGTGGAT
This sequence comes from Ateles fusciceps, assembly GCA_036589455.1. Classification (NCBI taxonomy): domain Eukaryota; kingdom Metazoa; phylum Chordata; class Mammalia; order Primates; family Atelidae; genus Ateles; species Ateles fusciceps. The sequence continues at coordinate 392,828 of JAZHEH010000681.1, read as the reverse complement.
TATGTTTATAGACTTGTATGTGTTGAGACCAACCTTCCATCCCTGGGATGAAGCTTACTTGATCGTGATGGATAGATTTTTGATGTGCTATTGCAATCAGTTTGCCAGTATTTTATTGAAGATTTTTGCATCTGTATTCATCATGGATATTGGCCTGAAGTTTTCTTTTCTTGTTGAGTCTCTGCCGGATTTTGGTATAAGGATAATGTTGGTCTCATGAAATGATTTGGGAAGGATTCTGTCTTTTTGTATTGTTTGGAATAGTTTCAGAAGGAGTGGTTACCAGCTCCTCTTTGTATATCTGGCAGAATTCAGCTGTGAACCCATCTGGGCCTGGGTTTTATTTGGTTGGTAGGCTACTAATTGCTGCCTCAACTTCAGCCCTTGTTATTGGTCTATTTAGGGTTTTAACTTCTTCCTGGTTTAGAGTTGGGAGGGTAAGGTTTCCAGGAATTTATCCATTTCTTCCAAGTTTACTGGTTTGTGTGCATAGAGTTGTTTGTAGTAATCTCTGATGGTAGTTTTTATTTCTGTGGAATTGATGATGATATCCCCTTTATCGTTTTTTATTGCATCTATTTGATTCTTCACTCTTTTGTTTTTATTAATCTGGCTAGCAGTCTATTTTGTTGATCTTTTCAAAAAACCAGCTCCTGGATTTATTGATTTTTTGAAGGGCATTTTGTGTCTCTATCTCCTTCAGTTCTGCTCTGATCTTAGTTATTTCTTGTCTTCTGCTAGCTTTTGAGTTTTTTTTTTTTTTTTTTTTTTTTTTTTTTTATCTTGCTCCTCTAACTCTTTCAATTTTGATGATAAGGTGTTGATTTTGGATCTTTCCTTGCTTCTCATGTGGGCATTTATTGCTATAAATTTCCCTCCAGACACTGCTTTAAGTGTATTCCAGAGATTCTGATATGTTCTTTGTTCTGATTGGTTTTGAAGAACATCTTCTATTTCTGCCTTTATTTCATTGTTTATCCAGTCGACATTCAGGAGCCACTTGTTCACTTTCCATGAAGTTGTGTGGTTCTGAGTTAGTTTCTTAATCTTGAGTTCTAATTTGATTGCACTGTGGTCTGAGAGATTGTTTGTTATGATTTCTGTTCTTTTTCATTTGCTGAGGAGTGATTTACTTCCAATTATGTGGTCAGTTTTAGAGTAGGTACAATGAGGTGCTGAGAAAAATGTACATTCTGTGGATTTGGGGTGGAGAGTTCTGTAAATGTCTATCAGGTTTGCTTGGTCCAGATTTGAGTTCAAGTCCTGGATATCCTTATTAATTTTCTGTCTCATTGTTCTGTTTAATATTGACAGTGAAGTGTTAAAGTCTCCCACTGTTATTGTGTGGGAGTCTACGTCTCTTTGTAGGTCATTAAGAACTTGCTTTATGTATCTGGGTGCTCCTGTATTGGATGCATATATAGGATAGGTAGCTCTTCTTGTTGCATTGTTCATTTTACCATTATGTGATGCCCTTCTTTTTCTCTTTTGATCTTTGTTGGTTTAAAGTCTGATTTATCAGAGACTAGGATTGCAACTCCTGCTTTTTTTACTTTCCATTTGCTTGGTAAATCTTCCTCCATCTCTTTATTTTTAGCCTATGTGTACCCTTGCATGTTAGATGGGTTTCCTGAATACAGCACACTGATGGGTCTTGACTTTTTATCCAATTTGCCAGTCTGTGTCTTTTGATTGGGACATTTAGCCTGTTTACATTTAAGATTAATATTGTTATGTGTGAATTTGATCCTGCCATTTTGATGCTAGTTGTTTGTTTCGCCTGTTGATGCAGTTGTTATTCATTGTGTCGATGCTCTTTACCATTTGGTATGTTTTTGGAGTGGCTGATACTTGTTGTTCCTTTCTATATTTAGTGCTTCTTTCAGGAGCTCTTGTAAGGCAGGCCTGGTGGTGATGAAATCCCTCAGCAATTGCTTATTCATAAAGGATTTTATTTCTCCTTCACTTATAAAGCTTAGTTTGGCTGGATATGAAATTCTATGTTGACAGTTCTTTTCTTTAAGGATGTTGAATATTGGACCCCCACTCTCTTCTGTCATATAGGGTTTCTGTTGAGAGATCTGCTGTGAGTCTGATGGGCTTTCATTTGTGAGTAACCCCACCTTTCTCTCTGGCTGTCTTTAGCATTTTTTCCCTTCATTTCAACCCTGATGAATCTGATGATTATGTGCCTTGGGGTTGCTCTTCTTGAGAATATTTTTGTGGTGTTCTCTGTATTTCCTGAATTTGAATGTTGGCCTGCTTTGCTAGGTTGGGGAAGTTCTCCTGGATAATATCCTGAAGAGTGTTTTCCATCTTGGATTCATTCTCTCTGTCACATTCATGTACACTATCAAATGTAGATTAGATCTTTTCACATAATCCCATATTTCTTGGAGGCTTTGTTCATTTATTTTCACTCTTTTTTCTCTAATCTTGCCTTCTCATTTTATTTCATTGAGTTGATCTTCAATCTCTGATATCCTTTCTTCTGCTTGGTTGATTTGGCTATTGAAACTTGTGTATGCTTGGCAACATTCTCATGTTGTGTTTTTCAGCTCCATCAAGTCTTTTATATTCTTTTCTAAGCTGTTTATTATTGTTAGCATTTCATCTAACCTTTTTTCAAGGTTCTTAGTTTCTTTGCATTGGGTTAGAACATGTTCTTTTAGCTCAGTGAAATTTGTTATTACCCACCTTCTGAAGCCTGTTTCTGTCAATTCATCAGACTCCTTCGCCATCCAGTTTTGTTCCTTTGCTGGTGAGGAGTTGTGATCCCTTGGAAGATGAGAAGCGTTCTGGTTTTAGGTGTTTTCATCCTTTTTGCACTGGTTTCTTCCCATCTTCTTTGATTTATCTACCTGTGGTCTTTGTAGTTGGTGACTTTCAGATGGGGTCTCTGAGTGGATGTCCTTTTTGCAGTTGTTGAAGCTATTTCTTTCTGCTTTTCAGTTTTCCTTCTAACCGCCAGGCCCCCCTGCTGCAGGACTGCTAGAGGTAAACTCCAGACCCTGCTTGCCTGGGGGATCACCCATGGGGGCTACAGAGCAGTAAGTGTTGCTGCTGGTTCCTTCTTCTGTTACCTTCATCCCAGAAGGATACCCGCCAGATGTCAGCCTGAGCTCTCCTTTATGAGATGTCTCTTTGGATATACTGGGGCCAGGGAGCTGCTTGAGGAGACAGTCTGTACCTTATAGGAGCTCAAGTGCTGTACTGGGAGCTCCATTGTTCTGTTCAGAGCTCTTAGTAGGTACGTTTAAGTCTGGTGCAGTGGAACTCATAACTGCCCTCTTTTCCCAGATGCTCTGTCCTGGGAAGGTGGGGCTTTATTTATAAGTTTCTGATGTGCTGCTGCCTTTTTGCAGAGATGCTATGCCCAGCAAGGAGGTAGAATAGTTACAGTCTGCCAGCAGAGGCATTGCTGAGCTGCCATGGGCTCTGCTCATCTGCTGTTTAAACTTCCTTGTGGTTTTGTTTACAGAGGTACAGTTAGAACTGCCTTGGTAATGGCGGTCTGCTTCAGTAATGGCAAATTGCCCCAGTAATAGCAGACTGCCTTGGTAATGGTGGACTTCCTTGGTAATGGCAGACTGCCCTCGGTAATGGCAGACTACTTTGGTAATGGTGAACTGCCTCGGTAATGGCAGACACCCTTCCCCCCACCGAGCTGGACCATCCCCCGGTCCAGCTGTTCTTGCTGTGAAACTGTCAGTCCAGAGCGTTTCAGATTGCTGGTCTTTGTGGGCATGGGACCCACTGAGCCAGATCACCTGGATCCCTGTTTCAGCCCCTCTTTTTCAGTTGAATGGGTGGCTCTGTCTTCCAGGTGTTCCAGGAGCCAATTGAAATGGCCACCCAGATTTGTGTCAGTTTTTGTGTGGAAACCCATGGCACTGGCTGAAACAGCTATGCTGGAAACTCGTGGTGCATTTTGGTCTGTGACTCTCCTGGTCTATGGGCCGTAAAAACTCATTTGGAAATGCAGTGATCACTTACTCTCTGCATTGTTCTCACTGGGAACTGCACTCCAGAGCTGTTCCTATTCAGCCATCTTGGATCTCTCCCCCTTCCCCAGCTTTTTATATGTGAGTCCATGGTAGAATACCTGACCGCCAGTATAATTTGGGCTACCACTGTAACTTGGGCAAGGATACCAGCAGTTTTTAAGCCCTCTTCACTCTTAATTTCTCCTGTACCATCAGTGCAAATGTCAACCCAGTAAAAAGGCAAATAATGTTTCAGTATTTTTGTGAAAATAGTTTTGACCTCATATACCCCAATGTGGGTGTCGGGGGTCCTCCAGGCATAGATGGACTACAATTTGAAAACTACTGGTTTAGGTTTTGTTCTTATAAATATTTTTATACTTTCGATTTTTAAAAATGGTTTAAAGGAGATTTCAACCTAATTTTTATTATTTCAGCAGAGAGTTGGTCTGAATAACCTAGCTCCTCATGTGAATAATTGGAGATTGAAATCCATTGGACCAGTTTTTTAACATCTGCCTGATCAATTTTGATAGCATCTTGTTGCTTCTTTATTCTGTCTTTTTAGTTTTTTAGTTATAACTGTAGTCAAACAGATCACACTTGGTTGAACTTAATAGGTGAAAGCCTGAGAATATAAGTTGAGGGTGCTCTTCCCTAGGAGACATTTGTACATGCTTTTTGCAGAAATCCAGCTGGCACTACTCATTGGACAATTATCATCTTTCCCTTGAGGATCCTGGTTCAATGCAGAGTTGAGTACCATATCAGCATCTACTCTAGAACAAGTCCAGCTTTCTCTTTGTCTTATTTAGCACAGTTTAAGTTTCCATTTGCTTTTTTTTATGTTATTCTCTTAGTTCCTCATGAAGCAACTATATCAAGCATGCTTATTTTCTCTGTCCAGGATCTATTACTGTTTCATAGGCAGGAGGTGATAGAGTTTAGACGGAAGACCCTGAACTTGCCTGAATTGTGTGTTTCTTTTCATAGTTTTTTTTTTCTTCAATATGATAGTCAATTGAAGTCTTTATTGTTTCACAGCACTTATTCCTAGGTAAAATTCTATTTTTCAAGTTTACCTTTTTATTGTCTGCCTCCTGCATCAGAATAGAAACTCTAAAAGGGCAGAGACTTTTGTCTTATTCTGCCCTATGCTTTGAACAGTGCCTGGAACACAGCAAATTCCCACTAAGCATTTACCACATAAATGAGTGAGGGAAGTTGGAACTTCCATCTGTTGGTGAAATTAATCAGTAAAATTGCTGCTCACTTGAATCAGGTGACTGTCTCCTAATTCTCAGGGCCTTGATTCTCATTTTGCCCTAAGAGCCTTCTATGTTTATTACCTTTGTATATTTCTGTAGATATTTCAGCTGACATAATCTACTATAGTCAGTAACCTTTTCTTATGAATAAGACCCTTGTAGCCCAGAGAGTGAAAGTGTTTTGTTAATGGTCACCTGACCAGTTTCTGGTAGACCTTGAACCACAAGTACCTAACCATGCATCATATATAGATCTTCACTTCTTGTAACTCTAAGAGGCTGGAAGCATTCTCTGTTTATTATTAATCCCAAATGAGGGAAACCAACAGGAAGCATTAACTTGGAGTTTAAGGGGATTTCCAGGTCAAGGTATGAGTCAAATAGAAGAAATTGTAAGGACTTGGTTCTGAAAACATTTTTTAAAACCGTATACTTTTCTGACCACTGAAAAGGTTCATTCTTAAACTCTGGTCAGAGAACAGAGGAAACTAGTCTCTCTGTAGGAGAGTAATGGATAATGCCCTTCAGAATGAGTACTACTCTTCCAATTTGTGAAACATAGAATTTAAGCAAATAACAACCTTTCACTGCTTGATTCTGGTGTAGGAATCTATACTCATCTCTCCTTCCTTCTATAAAAGCCTTGATAAATATGGCTCATTTTAAATCTATGTCAGAGGAGCAATATCAGCCCTTAGTATCATTTATGTGCCTTTAAAATCTCTCTCCCTGAATTTTCCGTTTCTTGTCAAGTATGTCACTTTATTTTAAGGATAGATCTTTCTTCCCAGGCCAGTACAGTTAAGCTAATAAAACAAGTTGTTTCCCAGCCATTTTTTAATTTTCTTTTAAACGCTTTAGGAATCACTTATGTGTTAGGACACTCATCAAACAAACCCACATTTTGACACCCACATTAATATCCAAAGAGACCATTTAATGAGCAGTATTCTTACCAAGGAGAATGAAGAACTTTTGAATGGTAGAACAATCTGGAATTGCACAAGTGAAATGTTACTGAGACAGAGATGGAGACTTTAGAACTTGGAGAGGTTTGGAACCTGCATGATGCATGAATAGGGACCAGAGTTCCTGCTGCTGTGGTCTTCCCAGGATAACCTCCCTTTTCTGCTAATGTACTGGTGCATGGGACAGCAAAGTCAAAATAAAGTGGGTCCTTGTTTGGGGGAGAGATGAGGAAGCTGGCCTCATCCCCCATGACTCACCCAGCTGGCTGTGAGGTTGAGAGAGTCTTTTTAAGACTGGGAGGAGAGCGGAGGAGGCAAGAGAAAAGCTTTGGAAGGCTATGCAAAAATTAACTCTTCTGAATAGCACATAAGAAGGTGCATATGTGAATTAGATGGAGACTTGATCTTGCCAGAAAGCATGCAGTTTGTATAAAAGTGAAATTTAGAGAAATGCACACCTAAAACAGATTGTAGGGGCCTACAAGGGTTGGCTGAAACAGGATTTCCCAGTATCCATCTGTGCTTCTTCTTTGCTAGCCTAGGGAGTATTTGAAATAGGACCTGTAGCCTGATAGACATTCAACAAACAGCAGCTGCCATTACTGTCATGGATCACTCGGTGGCCTCAATTCTACTTTGGAGGTATAGTGGCAGAATGTACTAAACATCATCTTAGGATTCCAAAAACCACATGTATCCCAACTTCCTCTTCCTAATTGGTTCGATATAGACAAGTTACTGAACCTCTCTGAGACCCAATTTTCTAATCTAGAAAATGGAGGTAAAGCCTGTCCTATATGTCTACAAACTACACAGGATTTTAGCAAGGTAAGTAAAGATGCTGAATGTAATAATGTTTTGTTAGGGAAAAAGTACAAAGGTTAATGGCAGTGTTGACAATAATGACAGCATTACTAGCTACCTGTGAAATATTACTTATGAGGCATAGAGCTAAGAAGATTTCACATAGATTGCGTGATACATTTTTATAGAAACCTCATGAAATAAATATTTGGCAGCTGAGGAAGTTGAAGCTCAGAGAAGATGCTAGAGGTTGGGTTAGGCTAGAATCAGGTTTTGAATGGAGGTCTGCAATCTTTTCTGTATACCATGCAACTTATTAGTAGCTAATATTTATTGAGCTTTTACTCTAAGCCAGACACTACCCAGTGCAGTTTGTATATATTACTTCATTGAATCCTTACAACACTACTCTGAGGGGAGAAATTAAACACTGCTATCATTTTACAGTTGAGGAAATAATGTTTTCACAATTATTCTATTCATTGTACACCAGGCCAGTTCCCAGCCCTCAGAATGCTTTCTTCTAACTGGGTCACAGAGGGTTCCAGCTGCCCACCCACTACCGGCCCCACAGGGATCCAGGAGAATGCTATTTATGTCTCTTGCCCATCCCACAGAGCCTGGCACCCATCTCCCTGGGGGAGGACTGCTCTTTGGAATTCCTGGCACTGTCTCCATTCTCCTCCTCCTCATACGCTGCTCATCTCTCCCAGTAATGCCTGCATTCGAGTTGTCTTTTAGCTCAGGCACAAGCAAGCATGGCCCATGCTTAGGGGACCCAAACTGGTTACTGAAATCTAGCCAGTGCCTTTGGCATCTCATACTTTGGAAAGAGGACTGGAAAGAATTACCAGTGGCAGGATCTTTACCTGCAGCCAGACCTCTGGGAAGGTTTGTTAGAAGGATTTCTCCACCTGCCAAGACCACGTTTTCTGTGCAGCTGGGTTTGCTGCATGTCTGTGGGGCATTTTCTTCCTGTTTCTGCAGCCCCTTCAGCACTGGGGGAGCTGGTAACCTAGGAAATGGTGGGGTGTGGGGGAAGAAGGCTTTGGTGGCGCTGAGTTGCCAGTGTGATTGTCAGCCTGGTGGGCTGACTCTGAGGGGGTAGGTGTGTGAGAGGGTGGCTGAGGGTGCTGGGCGCGTGCGTGCCTGTGGTAGCTGGAGTGCTGGCACAGCGTGTGGGTGTGATTGCAATGTGAGTGATGCACACCAAGGATAATTGTCAGGCAGCTCAGATTTTTCCCTCTGTCTTTTTTTCTTCTTTTTCCCCCTAATTTATAGTAGGTAAAGAAATCCTCCTCTGCATCAGCGAGGTAATATTTTTGAAAAGTTTCCAAGGGAATGAATTATGTGCTGTCTCAATTCCTCAGTGTTATTGATTCTCCAAGACTTTGTGACTAATATGTCTTAATGAGGGGGCCTGGGGTCTGGCTGAAGTTTGAGAAGTCAGCTTTGCTTCCTTTTCAGCATGAAAGGAATGCAAGCCAGATGCATCCTGCGGAAAGGTCACCTGCAGAAGCCAGTGTTAGTTTTTGTATCCAACCTCTACTCTTCATTCCCACCTTTTGGTACTACTAGATCCAAGTTTGCTTTGGAAGGACATCTCACCCCTATTCTCAATTCAAGGGTTTAGGAAAGACTATCCCCATACCACTTTAGGGAAAGAAAGCTCATAACCCAGACCCAAGCCATATTAGCATATGTCATGCAACTACTACAATGGCCAGTTCAGGCATGGACTGGAGATTCAAATAAGACTTCAATGTTGATATTGAATAATTGGGTTTTTTTTTTTTTTTTCCTGAAGACAGGGTTTCATTCTGTTTCCCAGGCTAGAGTGCAGTGGCATGATCATAGCTCATTTGGAGGATCACCTCAACCTCCCAGGCTCAAGTGACCCTCCCGCCTCAGCCTCCCAGGTGGCTGGGATGACTGTGCCAGGGTTGAAACAGATTTTTTTTTAATTCCAAAATAAAAGATACAATTCTAGAGTTTGGGGCAGTAATCTTATCAAGATAGTCTGCCTGAGAAGAGGGAGAGGAACAGTCTAAGTCATATCATCTAAGCCTCTGGATCCAGCTGTTCTTGAGGCAGGTTCTATGCCAAAATTTTTCGACACATAAACCAATAAGCTCCTTTAGTACTGCACTCAGTTTGAGATGAGTTTTCTGTGACAGGAAAACTGCTTTTCAACTGAGTGAGATTTTGCCAATAGGGGACATTTCACAATGTCTGGAAATGTTTTTGTTTGTCACAATGGGGAAGAGGTGCACTGACAGGTAGTGGGTAGAGGCCAGAGAGGCGGCTAAATGTTCTACAATGCACAGGACAGCACCCACAGTAAATAATTTCTGGTCCAACGTGTCAGTAGCGCTGATGTCAACAAACTCTGCCACACATGAAGCTATAAAAGTCTGGTGATAGGCAGCAAGGCTGTCCTTTTCACTTCTCCTCTCCCAGTAACAGTTTATCTTACCATGGATGAAACCTCGAATTAGAGGCTTATGAGGGACCCTGAGGCTTGTGACTCCTCAGGGGTGATGCTTTAATATCAGCTTTGACCTTAATTCTCAATGGCTTTGGCTTCCATAGGAAAAACTGCAAATAGGTGCAGGACAGAGAGGTCCCTGGACTTTCTAAATCTGGGTTGATGATCTCACTTCAAAGTTTTGGAGTAAGAAATTCTGTGGATCCTGATTTATTACCCATTGTTCATTAAATAAGTTTAAGCTCTGCTCCAGGGGTAATGCTCAACACTTTACAGGAATTTCTTATGGTAGGCTTTTCTTCAACCACAGGGGAGAAGTTGAGGAAATGTCCTCACTTTATCTCTGTCTGCATTCGAAGATCTGAAAGTACATGTTTCTCAGTTCCAAAGTCTACACAGAGGTCTTGTAGACTTTTCCATCTTGATGAGTAGGTTCTCTAACTGCTGTTCATTTCATGGACATTTCTCTGAGGCAAATACACTTTGAATGCTGGTAAAAGTCAGTATTTATATAGTAGAAATGGCTGGAGTAATATTCTCAGACCAGGTGAGATTTAGTGGTGTGTGATTTCGGGGGAGAAGGGTGCCCTGAGGTGAGATTTCTTTTTCATGTAGTGTTACTTTCTCTTCTCTGTACCTGTGATCTGCCACTTCTCCTTTAAGAAATGATCCAGTCTCAGTCTCCTCACTACCATTTGGTGCGGTGCAAATTTCATACCTTTTGGTGTTAGTGCCAGGGCAAAAGGAATGTATGTGTGAGCATGTTTGTGTCCGTGTTCATGTGTGTGTGTGTGTGACTTTAGCCTCCCATCATTTCAACCACACTTTGCATTTGAAACAGGCAAAAGATGTTTTTTTAGTTTTGTTCAAAGTACAATGTGTCAGGGCAATTTCAAGCATCAATAGCTCCACTTCTGTCATTTTGCCTCCTTCTCATTTGTAGATATTTCATAGTTTTCCCTGCTAAGCTTTCATTGCCAGTGGTTCTTCTTTCCCATTGTTATTTTTAGAACACAAAAGGAGAGGTGGATGCCCATGCTTCTGTTCCCATGATTGGATAAATTGGGAGAAATGGTGGTGGTCTCATACTTTGACCTATTGCAGCTTTTCCTATAAAGTATATAAAATTGATTATCTCACCACCACAAGGATTGTTTTTCCTTATTACTCTGTTTTATAGATAAGAAAACTGAAGCAGAGATAGTTGTTACTTTATAAGTCACATTTCTAATAGATGATAAAGGTTAGATTCAAATCCAGTTTAATCTGGCACCAAAGGCTGCTTGTAACTGGTCTACTAAACCATGTTCTCCCATAATCAGAGATGTTGGACTTTATTTAGAATTGACCTTCCCAAATCACCTGGTAAGTATTTCACACTTGTAAAAATTATTGCAACTGTTGAGACAGAGATTGAGTAAAGTCATTATTGTCAAGTATTAAACCTACTTTCTGTGTGACCGATTTATTGAATCAGCTGGGCTTGGTAGAGTACAATCAGGAGGCAACTAGATTCTGTTTCATATCTGCCCTTTTAATCTATTCTGTAGGTTTAATACTATGTATTATTTATCTATTGCTGCATAACAAATTACCCCCAAATTTGGCAGCTTATAATAACAAACATGCAATATCTCATGCAGTTTCTGAGAGAAATCTAGGAACAGCTTAGCCAGGTGGTTCTGGCTTTCACACTCCATTGTGGCTGCAGTCATAATGTCAGTGGGGTTTGTAGTTATCTGAAGATTTGACTAAGGCTGGAAAACTCTGTTCTAAGATGGGTCACTAATACATCTCTTGGTGGAAGCTCTAAGTTCTCAACACAGACCCCATAGAGCTGCCTGAGTGTCCTCATGGCATGACAGCTGGCTTACTCAAAAGTGACTAATCTATGAGTGAAGGCAAGAAAGAAGCTAATGTAATGTCTTTTACAACACAGTCCCTAGTCATACACCATTTCTTCTTCCATTTTTTTTTTTCCAGAGACAAGGTCTCATTATGATGCTCAGGCTGGATTCAAACCCATGGGCTCAAGCAATCCTCCTGCCTTAGCCTCCCAAGTAGCTGGGATTACAGGCATACACCACTATGCCCAGCTTACTTCCTTCATAGTCTTTTCTTTAGAAGGGAGTCATTAAGTCTACCTCACACTCAAGAAGAAGTGGGTTAAACTCTTCCTTTTGAAGGAAGGAGTATCAAAGAATTTGTAGACACAACTTAAAACTACAATGTACTCCTTCCCAGAAAAAAGTCTCAGGCACAGCTCTTAACTCTTCTGGTCATTCTCAGATAGTAAAACTATCCAGCCCAGTCTAATAAAAACTGCTCAATTTTTTGCTTCTCACTTTGCCCGATTGAGGCTTATTCACTAAAGGGAAGAAATATTTTGGTTGATTCTTCCTCTCTCCATATTTTATTCTCATTCATTTGCTACTATTTGGGGTCCCTCTAGAGTCAGGCTTTGATGAGTTTGGGCAAGGAGAGCTAGAAGACATTCTGTTTTTGTTAGTGTCTGTGTTTGGTAGTGCTAGAGCTGAGGGTTTCTCCTACTAATAGCCCTTTATGAGATCTTCAATGGTTCCTCTCATAGGAACCTCTCCTAATACTTGATAGAGCACTGAAAGTGAGATCTTCTCTGTTTGGTCACTTACAACTCTCTCCTTAGCCTCTGTCTTCCCTTTCTATGCCACTACCATCAACTCAAGCCACAGCCAAGCTCTTCAGTGTTTCTCCTAAAACTTCACATTTAGTTTTAGATGAGAAAGAGACACCCTTCTCTCAACATTTGTGGTGATGGTTAAGTGATTAAGAAAACTTCTTCCAAGTATTCTTTTCCACCCACACCTTAAACCTTCAACTTCTAGGTGGTTGATGAACTAAAGATTGAAAATCCATTATCACCAGCTTCAGTGTATCCTAATTATGAGGCCCACTGCCTATTGTATTGTCTTCAACTGTTGAAACTTCTACAGGACTTGCAAAGAACAGAAAAAAAATGTTTAACATGCTATTATATCTGTATAAGGTGACTAATAATTCCTCACATCTTAATCTCTTAAACATTAGCTCAGTTAATTTTTCTTCTAGAAATGGGACAAAAATTTGCTCTTGATAATGGAGATAATAAAGGTTTGATTCCAAAACTCCTAATACGATGGTTAATTTTAGACCCAAATTTGATCACAAGTGTGAATTTAGTTGAAATACCAAGTGATATACCAGTAAAATCCATCAAAAAATCTCAGCTCCATTTTTACACTATCACAGCAGTATCCTGGCAAAGATGGTCATGTTTCTGAAGAGCCCTATTGACTCTTTGGAAAGCCTGGTTTAATTACAAGCCATAGAGTATTTATACACATTTATTATTGATACAGCACTTAGCCTTCTGGCTTCTCTACACTTTCCGTGACAGAAACCCATTACCTCCTCTGCTATGTTTACTTTTCTGATGGAAATTAACTTTACAGGATGTCATGAGAAGGCAATGGTAGATTCAAAATCCTGCCCATGGCTTGAACTTTAATTCCACCATTTCTCTGAGAAATGAGATCCCATATATGATTTGTGAACAAAGGTATACGTCTTTCTCTGTGTGCTAAAATGCCTTAGTGTTACATTTGTGTGCCTCTTATGGCATTTTCATCTATATATTATAGACATTTCTGTATTTAAATTTCCCAGTAGAAAGTATGCTTTTGTATTTGCATCCCAATTCTGTACTACTCCTCTCCTCACTCCAATCTCTGCACCCAGATAAAGACTAAAAGGAATATGGTGAACTCTCTAATCATTACTTGGGTAATGGATAGATAGGAGAATAGTGAGCTGAACCACTAGAGTATTAAAGAACAGAATGCTCTCAGAAAATTCACTTTGCTAAACTCCACAACCCCTTTTTAGAGTGCCAATACTGTCCTCTTCTCGCCCTGCTTCATGAAGAGCAGAGGTTGGAAATGTGCCCAACATGTCACAGATAATTGAACCTAAACTGGTCAGCTGGCTCACGTTGAGCCAAACAGAGTCTTCCAGAAATTTGAATTTGTGAGATAGTAACTCTGATCAATTATCTAGATGAACTTTTGTCAGGCAGTACTGATATAGTACTTATTCTATTCTACAGATAGAATTAAGGATAAGCACAGAAAAATGCAGAGACAGGCATGGTTTAGCCCTTGAGAGAATGACTGTTTTGGTTCCTGAGATCTGCATTCCCTGATGACTTTTCAATTCCCAGGTCTGGGCTCCACACTTCTACTCTTGTATTCATGGGTGCTCTTGTCAGGGCCGCAGCATGGCTAACTCCTGAAGCCATTCTCATTTCATCTTGAATGTCACTTCCTGGTAGAAACATTCCCTTAATAGCTCTTGCCATGCTCTTTACCTTAGGTCACTCTGCTTGTTTTCCTCATAGCATTTAGTACAACGTGGGTACTGTTGTTTGAGTTTTTTTTCTTTGTTGATCAGATTCCCTTACTAGAATATACCACATGACAATAGATAGCTTCTATATTTATTTCACCACTGTTTTTTCAGTGCTGTAAAAGAGTGGGACTACACTGGAGGTCTGAATAAGTAGACTTTGAAAAAATAATAGGTGTAATAAATCCTTCCTCTTACTTCAGCCATTTTAAGGAGGCTCCTGCTATTCCGAAGAAGAATATCAACAGGAACAATGGCTGCAGGGGTTATTATTGCCCATGTTAGTGAAGTTTCTCCTAAGACAACCATGCACTTCAGTTTTTCCATCAACCCTCAAAAAGAACCCTAGAAGAGAAGATCGTGTATCCACATCTGATTTGTTATGTCTGTTCAGTCTTTTTATTCTCAATCCACTCAAATCACTAATTTTTATTTTTATCTAAACATGTAGACTACTGGGGAGTGTTCCCACATTTCTTCATGTTATTGGGTCCTACATATCATGTGTCATCTTTAATATTTTTCAGGTACTTTGGAAATGGTGGTGGTGGGGGTACTAATTTAATTTGATCTGAAACCTCTTCTATGTAATAGGAGTAAATTATCACTTATTATTTGAACACAGTTCTTTCTTGTTTAATGTTGAAAACCTTCTGAGAGAGTGTCAGGGAGATTAGAGATATGCAGCCAAGTATGCCTCCCATCTAGGAAGGAAGTGAGAAATCCTACCTCGTAAAGGTCTTCCAGAAACCCAGAAGCACTCAGAGTTCTGTTGCACAAACGTGGTGACAAGTACACCACGTGACTCATTTGTGTGGTATATTTGGTCCTATTGATCCATTGGCAGTAAGGAGATTGCACATTTCAGCAATGAGGTGTGGGAGTGCATTGTTCAGTTCTAAGGTACTGAGTGTGCGGGGGCTGCATGTACTGTGGAGCAGGCTCCAAATGAGTCATATGTCTGTTAGGAATGTTCCTTTGGATCTGCTGCCTGTGTTTTCAATCTCACATTACTCCTAAGTACCTTACTGACAGCTCGTACTCACACCTCACGGCTTAGAATGGCCGGGCTCTAGAAGACCAATACAGTTGAATCAAGTCTAAGAAAGATCACTTCAGGAAACAGTATAGTATCCATGGTGTCATTCTTCTTGGCAAAAAAAAAAAAAAAAAGGGACACAGAGTGGAAGAATGAGCAGAAGTATGGACCTCTGGAGTCAAATGGATTTGAATTTGAATAGCGAGCAGCTTAGTCGTTGCCTAGTAGGGGGAACACAGACAAGATTTTTCACTTCTTTTTAAGCATTAATTTTTTAATGTCAAAACATCATTGGCATGTGACAAAGTTCTGGCTAACGACTTAGATTGAGAAGTCTGCTACAGATTTCTGGGAAAGTCCTGCCTACCTCTAGTTTCTTCTGTTTTCTTCCTGAAGTGCATATGTAAGCATAGAGTGGGTGGAGCAGCCTTTTGGTTCCCATCAGGCCACCATGGCGATGCAAGCCTCATATAAAGGACAATGGAGTAGGAGGATGGAAGGAGCCTGGCCTATCTGTGCCAACTCTGAAATGCCTACCTAGAGACTGAGTTTATGGAATACATTTCCTTAATTGAGTGAAACTTTATAAGTGGTTTTTATATACATGCAACCAAATTCAATCCCTAAGCAATGCTTATGCATTATTATTCTGATCACATTTTGACATTATTATCAAATCCATTTTATGTTAAAGATACTGAGACAGAAAGGTTAATCAGCCTGCCCAAGGTAACATGTGATACACCTAGTAAGTAAAATAGAGATCTAAATTCATACTTTAACCAGTAAAATATGAAGTCGAGATGATAATGTTTCCTCCATGCCCTTTCTATCTACTTCACAAACCTTTGATCTTATCTTTTTATCCTACACACTTGTTCTGATCATTTGGTCTTTTTGTAAAATCCTCCTGAAATTCTCCCAGACTGTAATGCTATTGGAAAATGTTTGAGCTTATGTGGAAGTTTTGGCATCACCTAACTGTCTGATCCTCACCCTGGTCTGTATCATTTTATGTTTAACATTTAGCCCTCTGATCATGTAACAAATGGCATGGTTTGAGTGGATGATCTCTAAAGTCCTTCTGTTTCTAGTTGCCTGTGATTCTGAAGGTACCATTTAGCTAATTTCTAATTAGTCAACTAACTGATAATTGAATTGTTATTTTATCTAGTTTATGTCATATATCCAGTAAGTATTGAATAAATATTGATTGATGGTTGTGGCAGTGACTAAGCAACCTTTTCGTCATTTTTTTATGTTTTCTTCAAATCATTGTCTTTTTATTATTTCTGTTTCCATCCAAAGCCTAACATCTCATTAGGAAGTTTGGAAGACGTGTTCCAGTCAAGATCAAAGACCATTGCTTCAGTAAGGTCAGAATCAAAGAGAACAAATCAAAGGACCTAAAACATAACATTTGGTTGAAAAATACAAGTTGCTTCTTGGGTGAGGGAATGGGGTTGGCATATGTATTCAGAAAAACAATCTTCAAATAAAAAAGAGCAAACCAAAACAACTTTAGTTTGAAAGGAGAAGCAAGGTTGTATTAAGAGGAAATGGGAGGATATGCATTATTTTTGAAGCATTTTAGATAAATAAGTAGTGGCTAGACTATTAAAAGTATTAAACATTTGAACAGTATTAAAAGGATAATATGAATGAACCAAACATCTTGAATGATTAAGTTGGTAGAAAGTGTTATGACTTAAGCAGAATTTTTCTCCATGGTAGATCATGTCAAGAAACAGTCTTGGAACTTGCTAAATAGTGCTGCAATATTTTTATGAGACATGGTTTTCGTGAAGTCCTTGTAGATGATGTAAAAATTGAGGTTATACTAACATAGGTTTTTGTTAGCACAAAGAGAATCAACATGAGGCAAAACAGTATGGACACTGAGGTCATAGTTACTTTCCAAGTTCTTTCTCTAACTAGCTTGATGACATTTCTGAGAATCAATTTACTCATTTAAAAATAGAGCTTTTGGTATATACAGCCAGTGTGGTTTGCACTATGTTTTAGTTTGTTTTGTGTTGCTATAATCAAATACCCAAGCTGGGTAATTGATTAAGAAAGAAGTTTATTTGGCTCATGATTCTTGTGACTGAAAAGTCCAAAACTGGGCAACTTCATTTGGTAAGGACCTCATGCTTCCACTCATGGCAGAAAGCAGAAGAGGATCAGGTGTGTACAGAGATCACATGGCAAGAGAAGAAGAAAGAGAAAAAACCCAAGAAAGGTGTACTCTTTTAAACAATTCACTGTCTCAGGAATTACTCTTTTCCCAAGAATGAATGAAGTCAGTCACACTAGCGTGAGAGCACTAATCTATGCATGAGGGGGTCCACTCCATGACTCCAACACCTCCAACTGGACCCCACAATTCAACACTACTACAATGGAGATCAAATTTGAACATGAGGTTTGGTGGTGACATACTGCATTCAAACCATAGCACACCATATAAAAATAAAATATATAAAGCTTCTTATGAAATAACTGATAAGTAGTATTTACGTAATCAATATTCTTTTTTCCTAACAAAGAGTACATTTTCCAGTAACAATGAGTATATTTTCTTCTCCTGGCTAATATAGACTTCAATTTTACTTGCAATAAGCCCATTTTTATTTATAGTAGCCAAATTTTATGAAAAGAGAACATGACAGAAGAGCACATTGTGTAACTTCTATAATGAAAATTGTACTAACACAATACATTTCTTTCTACATGGCCTTTTTAGACTGTTTATATCATACCTATAACTAAAGTTTGTACTTTTCAAATATTTTAATGTTTGTTTAGTGAGCATTACTTGATGGGTTTTTGGAGTTTTTATTGGCCTGGATGTGAGATACAAACACTATTTCTCCAGAACAAACATGTTTATTGTGCTACATATAGAAGGAAAGTCAATCACCTTACCAGCAGCACTAAAGACATTCTGGATTTAATTTAAAATGTAAAAGGGCTGAAGAAGTTTGACTGAGTTTTGTAGTTATAGTTCAGAAAGTGATTTCATTATTAATTACTTCTCAGAAACGAACATTTGCATGACCTATATTTTCTAGTCACAACCTATATAGAGAAAAAGGTGTCAAACACTTGGAGCATCTTTTGGATACCTGTCTTGCTTTTGTTCATTTTTTAGGATATTTTAATGCTAACATTATTCAGGGTTACTAATAACATTTAGTTGTTACATCTGTTTTAAACAACTGTACATTACCCAGTATTGATTCTAGGATGTAGTTTTAATATATGTATAAATATAGAAAAGGTGAGTAGGGAGCATTGAAAGAAGAGTTAGGGATTTTGATCAAGTATTCTGTATTTCAGACTCTAAGATGGAAACTCTATTTAGGAAACTTCTTGGTGGTGGTGACTGTGTTTTTCATGTACATTTTTGGCATCCCTCAGTGGGTTAAGCCAAAGGGAGCAAAGAGATATTCCAGAATAATGGCCACTATTGTTTGTGGTCCTGAGTTATTTTGCTAATTAGGTATCAAGCAATGTAAAACATGCATTATTTCCTTTTTATATGCATTCAGTTTATTACACTTCTATTTTGTGTCATCCAATTTTAAATGGTGGCTGTGCTACTAGGTCCAATGGAGAAGGGTTGGTGCTTTCATTGTGAACACAGTGCACTGCTGGGAAAACAACACTAGTCCATGAGAGACATATATAAATAATAGAATTTCAGCTACTGGTACTGGATGTGAAAAAAAAATAATACAGGATAAGAAGAGAATGAATGAGGAAAAGAAGCACTACTTTTTGTTTTATTATACTTTAAGTTCTGGAATACATGTGCAGAATGTGCAGGTTTGTTACATAGGTATACAGGTGTCAAGGTGGTTTGCTGCACCTATCAACCCGTCATCTACATTAGGTATTTCTCCTAATGCTATCCCTCCCTGTTCTGTAGGTTGCTTGTTCACTCTGATGTTAGTTACTTTTGCTGTGCAGAAGCTCTTTAATTTAATTAAATTCCGTTTGTCAATTTTGCTTTTGTTGCCATTGCTTTTGTGGTCCAGTTTCACTTTTCTGCATATGGCTAGCCAGTTTTCCCAACACCATTAATTAAATAGGGAATCCTTTCCCCATTGTTTGTTTTCATCAGATTTGTCAAAGATCGGATGGTTGTAGATGTGTGATATTATTTGTGAGGCCTCTGTTCTGTTCCATTGGTCTATATAACTGTTTGGTACCAGTACCGTGCTGTTTTGGTTACTGTAGCCTTGTAGTATAGTTTGAAGTCAGGTAGTGTGATGCCTTCAGCTTTGCTCTTTTTGCTTAGGATTGCCTTGGCTATACGGGTGTTTTTTGGTTCCATATGAAATTTAAAGTGGTTTTTTCTAATTCTGTGAAGAAAGTCATGGTAGCTTAATGGGGGATAGCATTTACTCTATAAATTACTTTAGGCAGTATGGCCATTTTCATGATATTGATTCTTCCTATCCATGAGCATGGAATGTTTTTCCATTTGTTTGTGTTCTCTCTTATTTTACTTGACTAGTGGTTTATAGTTTTTCTTGAAGAGGTCCTTCATATCTCTTATATAATAAGTTGCATTCCTAGGTATTTTATTCTTTTTGTAGCAACTGTGAATGGGAGTTCACTTATGATTTGGCTCTCTGTTTGTCTGTTACTGTTGTACAGGAATGCTTGTGATTTTTGCACATTGATTTTGTATTCTGAGACTTTGCTGAAGTTGCTTATCAGCTTAAAGAGATTTGGGGCTGAGACGATGGCATTTTCTAAATATACAATCATGTCATCTGCAAACAGAGACAATTTGACTTCCTCTCTTCCTATTTGAATACTCTTTTTTTCTTTCTCTTGCCCTGGCCAGAACTTCCAATACTAAGTTGAATAGGAGTGATGAGAGAGGGCATCCTGGTCTTGTGTTGGTTTTCAAGGGGAATGCTTCCTGCTTTTGCCCACTCAGTATGATATTGGCTGTTGGTTTGTGATAAATAGCTTTTACTATTTTGGGATATGCTCCATCAATACCTAGTTTATTGAGAGTTTTAGCAAGAAAGGGCATCCCATTCAAGAGGCACTACTTCTAATGGCTAGTCAGAGAAGACATCTCTTTGAGAAAAGAAACATGGAATTAAGGCTTTAGTGATGAGAAGGAAGCAGATACATGATGATGAAAGGCAGAGATTTTTTTTTTATAAAAGCATGAAGTACAGAGGCCCTGATTGGAAAGGAAAGGAATTTGATGTGTTCAAGAAACAGAGACTGTTGGCTAAGGGACTTAGAAAAATGGAACTGTGAGCTGTTATTGACACTCACTTCCTCAAATGAAATTGTTGCATGAAAAAACACTTTAGGCTAGCATTAGAGCTGAAGTTCTCAAACACTGGGCCATGGTGCTACCATACTAGAATTATTCAACCATCAGGGCTTTACAGACCTTTGTAGGCTGAGTCTACAAATCTCTGTTTTAAAGAAACTTTCCAAATGATTCTGATGCGGATTCATTGATATCTATTGCCCTTGAGGTCTCTGTGGAAATCCTGTAGTGAGCAGTCTCTGAAGTGATGTAATGAGAGTTACACTGTGATGTCAGTTATTAAAGAACTTACACACTGTTTGAGGATGTGAGATACACTAAAGGAATAGCGGGAACCTTAAAAAAATACAAAATGAAATTCACATTAGGAGCTACTGTTCTGGGTAACTGCCACCATTGCTAACAACAGAAGTTATATCATCAGAGGCTGCCACGGACTGGGACCAACATTTTGAGGAGAGGTACCTCAAAACCATTATAATTAGGACTCCCTACTCCCAGGATCTTTCGGACCTGCCAACAAGGAGAAAAACTACCTACTTTTGGGACTTTGAGCTGCTGAAAATCTTGACACTATTTAGTAATGAATACCATCTCTGAGATCAACAGACATTTCTATTTTATTAGAATGGGGTAAATTAGGAGAATTATATTTTGTTAGATCATGTTATAATAAACATAATGGTACTAATTGTCACAATTCTGTTTCAGAATTTTTCAGACTTGATTTCTCAGGGTACTAGTCTTGGCCAGTCTTTCAATGTACTCTTCAATAAGAAGGGAAAATATGGCAGGGAGGGAGGTGGTAGAGTTTCTGGGTACAGATTTCCTAACTAAAGAAACTATGAAATCAACTCCATCTTTGGATTCCTGGTAGGACCTGAGTGGAGAGGGTCATACTGAGTAGAGATGCAGTCACAGCCTGTTTTAATTTCTCACAGCTGCTGTAACAAAGTACCATACATTGAGGGGCTTAAAACAACCATAAATTTATTCTCTTACAGTTCTGGAGGCTAGAATTACAAAATGAAAGTGTTGGAAAAGCCATGTTATTGCTAAAAGCTCTAAAAATGGATTTTTTCCTAACTTCTTTCTAACTTCTGGTGGTTGCAGGTAATTCCTGGTGTTTCTTGGCTTTAGATGCATTACTTCAGTTTCTTCCTCCATGATCACATGGCCACCTTCTCTGTGAGTGTCTCTGTTTTCTCATTTGATAAGGATACCAGTCAATGGATGAAGGCCCACTTTAATTTAGTATGTTTTCATTTAAACTAAACTAAATCTACAAAAATGCTATTTTCATATAGCCATACTCTGAGGTTTCAGGTGGACATGGATTTTGGGGGAGACACTATTCAACACAGTACTTAGGCAATTGGTTTGATGTTTCCCTTTCTTCTTTAAAATATACAACTGAAAATGAGGCTAATTCGAGTACACCAGGTGATATGGTTTGGCTGTATCCCCACCCAAATCTCATTTTTAAGTATAGCTCCCATTATCCCCCACATGTCATGGTAGGTACCCAGTGGGAGGTAATTGAATCATAGGGACAGGTTATTACCATGCTGTTCTCATGATAGTGAATAAGTCTCACGAAATTTGGTGGTTTTATAAAAGGGAGTTCCCCTACAAAAGCTCTCTTGCCAGCCACCATGTAAGATGTGCCTTTGGTCCTCCTTCACCTTCTGCCATAATTGTGAGGCCTCCCCAGTCATGTGGAACTGTGAGTCCATTAAACCACTTTTCTTTATAAATTACTCAATATCAGGTATGCATTGGGAACATGAGAATGGAACCCTGAGAATACACCAGGGTTCTTAAATTGGAACAGTTGTCATTTTAAAATCCCCCTCTTTATTTCTGAATGGCTGTAGCTATCGTCCAAGTCATACAGTTAAAGTAAATTCAGTCTTTTTGGATTGCATTACCAAAAATCAGTACTGATCACTTGAAAGTTATATGATGGTGGAAGACCAACCATCTCTTTGCTTCACCTTTGTTAATCTTTTCACTAAATTAAAGCATCAGAATTTAATAAAGATGTTGCTGAGAAATTTTAAGAAAATGTCCCATCATCACCCATCGAACAGTTAGGCAAAGGAATTGATAAAATTCATTGGTCCTCTTTTGGTAAGGTTCAGAAGAGTGAATTTTGTGGTGGCACTTTAAGATGGAGGATCCTGGAAGGTTTAAGGAGCCAATAAATTTTAAGTCTGGGGGACAGTTTCACAATAAATCTTAGCTTTCCATAAATCTCAGGTTTTTTTGCTATGACATTATTTTCTTCATATTTTGGTTGCCCAAACATCTTATTGACATAAAACTTTGGAAAAGTATTATAAAAATATTTACTCCTTTAATGTCGCCCACACTGACACAAATAATTTTAGGCATAAATTAGATAATTATATTGGTTCAATTGCAGGAAGAAAGTAGGGTAGATAAAACGAAGGTCCCAGTTCACAGTTTCATACTGTGGTGGCAAAAGCTATTTGATCAAGCTGTTTTGATAGCACAAAATACTCTTTAGGAATAACAAAATAAGGTGAAGACTGCATACACTTGGCCGGTAGGATGCAAGAGTCAGATCCTAAGGTTTTAGCAGAGACAGAGTGAGAGAGGTAAATTAATGAGGATTGGCACAATTTATTAAGTAGCTAAAGATCTTTCAAAAGGAATCTATCTGAAAACAAATCCCTTTAACAGTACTGAAAGCACAAAGAGAAATTCCCTTACACATTTAGTGCAGGTATAAATTATTTGATAGTTCTTTTGAAAATGTTTTGTGCCCCCTTTTGCCCTGACATTAGTAATCTGAATTACTCTAAGGATATGATAGTTGTTAGGATTGCAAAACTAAAGGAGAAACGATAAAATACTATTTTGATTTTTTGTACAATTTTTGTTATATATGTCATTTACTTCCTAATACAGAAAAAATCCTTTATATCCAGTTATTCGTTTGCCAAGGGGATGCTCTAATATCTTTAAATCCATACCTTTTCTCTGAGAGAATCCAGCCCTCATCTCCCTTCTTCCAGTTCAGGTCTGTGGGCTTTTTATCCTTTGCCACCACTGACCCATCCTTTCTAGCAGTAGATCAGGGATCACTGAGCTGAAATGGTCAAATGTGCAGTGTCTGCTGATATGGCCTCAGAGGATGCTCTCTTACAGTAATATTCAATCAGAGAAGGAGTATGTTTTTGAAATCAGTTCCCAAACCTCAGAGCAATACGTTTGCTGCTTCTGAAAGATCTATCTGCCTTCAGCAATTGAACCTCAGTGGCAGGAACAGCATAGAAGATAGAATTCCTGTTCTTTATCCTCCAGCTGAACTTTATTTTAGGTCAAAACTAATTCTTTTCTGTACCCTGAACTATGGACTGATGCTAATTTGTGAAGTTAAGATGTAGTATAAGCTAATTACGTATTCATGTCAGGAAGAAATTCTTCTTTACTTTTGATAACTGAGGATGGCATCAAGCAATTATATGCCTTAGGATATTTAACTCCCTCCTCTAAAGCAGACATTTTTGGCTACTGGAATACACCAGATGTTATAGCAAAGGGGATGATGGATTATATTTGTTCCTGATTTGCATATATAAATGAATTTTGTATACAAAAAATACAAGATAGAACAAGAATAGGAAGGGAAACACCTACCAGTATATTGAAAAAGTAAATATTAATTCCCATTTGCAGTTCTTTTGACTAGGATTTTTAAAATCCTCTTGAGTTAAAAATTTAAGTAGAAAATAAGCAAAATATGTTGCTATTTTCCAAATGAGGAATTACCTAGATTATAATTGTTTTTACTATGTAATGGAATCTTAATTATATCTTCCATGGGGGATCACACACTTATAAAGATATAAGTAATAGGTAGCTAGTAAATACAACAGCATCTTCATCCACTCCCAACCTTCTGTTAAGCCCATTTTCAGTCATTCTACACTAATGTTTTATTAATATATGATATCTATCCCCGTTTTGCTTATGAGATGAATAAAGCAATTGTAAGTTACTAGTCACCATAGGTGTGTGCATGTAGGCTATATTTTTAGAATCTGCATTGTGAAATCTATAGGGAGCACTTCAGGTTTATAATTGCAGACAGAAGATTCAGTTCAATAGAATAATGTTGCTTCCACCAAAGTGAACTAAATGGTTGTTTTCAGGTTTTCCAATATCCTCATATAATAGCTATGGGCGACTATAGTTAGTATATGCTTCTTTGCTCAAATTAAGGTATATATCCCCAAGTAATGTTATTTTCATGATCTGAAATTCTAGTTTAAAGCCTGCATGCAAAACAATTTCTTTTTAATCCCAGCTGAACTGTCAAAGTTGTGTTTCTGTTTATGTGTGGAAACACAATGGGGATATGACTCTTTATTTCAGCCCAGTAGATTTTGAGTTCATTGTTGACTGCCACTACCCAACTTCACTGTGAAGAGATTTCTTCCATCAAGCGTCACACACTTGAATCTCAATCACTCTGGCTTCTTGCCTTGCTATTTCATGTACTACTCGTGGCAACAGACCCACTTTGTCATCTCCAGATCAGAACTAAATTGTTCATTCATAGAATTAAGTATTTATTAAGTACCGTATTGGGTTGAACAGTGTCCCCCTAAGTTCATCCAGAAACTCAGAATATGACCTTATTTGGAAATTAGATCTTTGCATCTAATTAGTTAAAATGGGATCCTACTGAATTAGGAAGGGGCTAAATCATAAATTACTAGTGTCCTTATAAGAAGAGGAAAAATTGGATACAAAGACACAGACACACAGAGAGAAGAAAGCCATGTAGCAATGGAGTGATGCAGCTTTTAGCCAAGGAAAGCCAAAGATTGCCAGCAGCCACCAGAAGCCAGGAGAGGAAAGGGAAGATTCTACACTGGAGTGTTCAGAGGGAGCATGGCCCTGCCAACACCTGATTTTGAATGTCTAACCTCCAGCACTGTAAGATAATACATTTCTGTTGCTTTAAGCTACCCAGTTTGTGAAACTCTGTTATAGCAGCCCTGAGGAACTAATACTAGTATCCATAATGGGTTAATAATTATGTTAGGCATTAGATTTGCTGCAGAACAAAATCAGCAGTCCCTGCTCTTATGAACCCTGTTGCTTGAGAATATCATACTCATAGGTTTGAAAATGTGAAAGCATAATCTAAAATAATACCCATCATTTAATGAATGATTATTCTCATTGTTTTTAAGGGATTTGCATATATTAATTTATTTTACCTTTATAACAGCCCTGAGTAATAAGTATTGTTACCCCTACTTTAGAAATGAAAAAAAAAAGGTTAATGAACCCTCTTATGTTGAATAATGTCTTCTAAAGATATCCAGGTTGTAATCCCTTGAATCTGTAACTATTATCTTATATAGAAAAGGGGACTTTGCAGTTGTAGTTAGGTTTAGAATCTTGAGATTAGTAGATATCCTGAATTATCTGAGTGGGCCCAATGTAATCATAGTTGTCTTTATAAAGGGAAGCAGAGGGAGATTTGACTTTAGAGGAGAAGGTGATGTGATGATAAAACCAGAGACTGGAATGATGTGGCCATGAACCAAGGAATGCCAGCAGCCACTAGAGCTGGAGTAGAGCAATGAACAAATTCTTTCCTGGAGCCTCCAGAAGGACAAGCCAGACTAGTGCCTCTATTTTAGCATCATAAGACTCATTTTTGACTTCTGGCCTCCAAAACTATAAGACAATAAATCCTTTTGTTTTGAGACACTATGTTTGTGGTAATTTGTTACAGCAGGAGTAGAAAACTAACACGTCTCCCACAGCAATAGGTAGTAAATGGCAGAGCTGCAATTTGAATCCATCTGGCTTTACTATCTGTGTGTTTAGTCACAAAATCTATTTCCTCTCAATATATGAATTTGAGGCAAGTCATTATGGCAGTGGAGGCTTGTCTGGAGAGGCCATTGCAAAGACGCTGGCTGCAGCAGGGCAGGTGTAGCCAGGGCTGCATGATCCACAGAGCCAGCAGGAGATGGGAACAGGTGGAAGACTTGCTCCTTTCTGAGTTGGTAGGGTGGGAGGCCTACCCTCCAAGGTGCAGCCTGCAGGGCCTGGGAAGCCTACCCACCCCTGCAGGCTTGGAAATGTCAGCTCCCACTGCCTGGTCTCTTCCTGTTGCCCTCACTTGCTCTGATTTCAGAGCAAATTGAGGCCGAGACTGGGTTCTGCTGCTGTGAGCCAGCTGGGTGTTTGGGTCAGCACTGACATGCCAGCTTTTTGCCACCCCGGCCCTTTCTGGACTTTGGATTCTGCTGAGCATGGGAGGGAGGCTGAGGATTACTCACTGCAGCTCAGTGTGGGCCTACTGGCACTGAACAGCCTGGGCACCATGGATGGTATGTTGATAGTAGGAGGCAGACACATTCCTGGTTGGAAAGGGGCAGATCCTCAGTCAAATCTCGCCTTCAAGCCAGGGATGGCCTGATGCCTGGGGGCCAGGCTGCCAGTTCCAGGTAGAGTATGCAGCCTCGACCAAGAACTTATGGTGTTTTTCTGGGCCTGCTCATGGCAGCCCATGGACCCATCAGCATGCACTTTCTCCCTTCTGAGCCCATAAAAACCCCAGACTCAGCCAAATTCACACAGATGTCAGGACTACAAGCTGCAGGAAGGAGCGACCCACTTCAGGTCTCCTGAGAGCTGTTCTGTTACTCAATGATACTCCTCTCCACCTTGCTCACCCTCTAATTGTCCACATACCTCATTCTTCCTGGAAATGGAAGAACTCAGGACCTGCCAAATGGCAGGACTGAAAGACCTGTAACACAAACAGGGCTGAAATACAACCCCCGCTGGCCACGTTGCAGGTGATGAAAAGGAGAGAAGAGCTGTGGCCCTTGGGGGAGCTCAGACTGGGGGGGCTTTCTGAGCCAGGACTGTGACACCCTCTTTGGGGTTTTATGGTTCCTAGCATCTCCAAGCTTTGGGCACCATCATATTCACTGGTGCCTGCAGTGGAAGCTGCTGGTAGCATACCTGGTCCAGCTGCAGCCTCACATAAAGCTGGTGCCTGTGCTAGTGTCTGGAGCTTCCCACCCTGCTGTAGCCAGCTGCCTGACTGTGCACAGGGGCAGGACCCCGTGCTTGCTCACATACCCCTCACCTCTTTACACCTGGCTTGCCCTTGGCAGGCATGGGATCTGGGCCAGTAGTGTGAGCTGAGTGTAGCCTGCTGGACCAAGTGGGTAGAATGAACCCAGTGGGTACAAGCAAAACCCAGGCAGTGGTACCACTGGCCACAGAGGTTTCCAGCTGGCACAGGACACCCTGTGTCACTTTGGATCCTGTGACAATGATAGTTCACTGAGACTTTGTAGTTTAATGCCATGAACAGAGGATTTTGAGTAAGATTGGACCTTAAATACTATTTTTCCATTGTATCGGTTGTCTTACCTTGGGAAGTTCACTCAGCTTTTCTGAGCCTCAGTTTTAGTTGACAGCTGTTAAGTGTTGTTATGATGCTACCCTGCAGTATGATTTAGACTAGTTCATCCAAAGTGCCCAGTAAAATATATGTTCTACACTAGATACTCAACCAATGTAGCTGTCTTTACTGGAGCACACAAAATAATGTTTGCATGAAGTTCTCCGTGGAAATTTCTGAGCTGCTTACTTTGCAATTATGCCTCTTTAAGCCAAACAACCCCACTGTCATTTCTTGAATTAAGAAGGACTATTTAGCCACCTGTATCACTTAAAATTTCTAAATGAGTTTTCTTGTTTCAAAATTCAAATCCATGTCTCCTCTGATTTCTCATCTGCTTTGCCAATCATTTGCCATTTGCTCTCACATCCTTTCCCTCCTGTCCCCTGATCTGCTCTGAATCTCCCAGGAACAACCTTTGCTCTTTCTCCGACTTACTTGCCAGCCGACTTCCTGCTAGGTTCAGCCAGTGGACGCCCTGGCAAGAGATTAGAGGGTCAGAGGAAGGAAGAAGTCAGAATGTTACTTCCCTCACTCCTTTGCTCCCTGTGATACTTCTGACAGCTACTGTGTCTCCACGTCTTGTGGCTTCTCCACATCAGAAGAAGCCTCTTCTTCTGGCCCCAGGTTCTAAGATCTAGTAATGTCCCCTCCGGAACACTTTCCTTTGTATTTCCATTCTTAGGTGTCATTATGGCTCTCTAATGTTGTTTATCTTATGGTTGCCTCAGATCACCTAGTTGGTTTTCAGTTTATCTTACACCTTCCTAACTAGTTCATAGTATTAAAGTCCCTCTACCAAGTTAGCCTGCATGAGTTTGGTTTTACCGCCTGTATGCTGACAAACAGAGCCACTTTTCTCTCAAGCCTTACTTGATTTAAAGTTCAAACCATGATTTATCTCTATATCCTTTTTAGGCTCATATCAAGGCCTTCCCTCTCCATGTGCCTGGTTTTGCTCTTTGCATCTGCCATCAGGAAGGCTCTTGCCTTCAACTTCTTGCTCATTCTCTTTGAGTCTGTTTGTCCATCCCCATCTGCTTCTTTCATCATGTTGCACTTACCCCTTTTAGGTAGAGATAGGTGAGAACTACTTTTTCTAACCTGTTCCTCACACCTGAATTCATTCTGCCCTCAAACCTTTTGGCTGTCACCTTTGGACATTTGATTACTCATTGTCTACCTGGCAATGAAACTCCACAGTGAGTTCTATGCTTTGCCTCTCTTCTTTCCATGGCACCCCATGCTCATCTCAATCTCAGATCTCATGCAACTAGAGGTTAGAGACATTCTTTCACTCTATGTTCCTAAAGCCACTCATAATGGCTGGCATATAACACGCCCTAAGCCAGTGAGTAAGAGATAAATGTAAATGTAAGTGATAGTTTAACATAGGCTGAGGGTAGTTCAAATTTATATGGAAAATACTGAGTTTAATAGGAACATAACGTCTGAGAGTTGGAGAGAATCCTAGAGACCAACCAGACATCTGGCAGTTAGTTTTTCTCTCATGAATGAAAACTAGATTAAAGTGCAACAAATTTTTAAAATCTTACAGAGGCCCATCCTGACTATCAGAGTGATAACAAACCAACACACTTGACTGAAGGGTCTCTAAGCCTCTAATCTTAGTCATCTGCATGAAGGTAAAATATAATTCCCAATCCCAGGTGTCTTAGATATTCATTTCCTGGAGGACTGTGGGCTAGACCTGATAATTTATCATGGTCCCTCAAGGTTATAAGCTTCCAGAATAGGTCAGAGTTAGGTGGTGGTGGTGATGAGGAGATAGGGAGTTGAAGAACAAAATAACTTGATTAACCTTGTAATTCACAGCATTTAAATAAAAATATAAGGAATAATACATTGAAATGTGATCCAACTTGTTTAATTGGAAGTAGAATCAGGAAATAGAATAGGAGATGTAACCATCTAATCAGTAAACACAATTCTAAATTTTGAATAGCTTTTACTTTATGGACTTAGCTGAGGGCCATTTTGCACTGGAAGTAGTCTCTTTTTACACAGGCAGATAGGCAACATTTACTATCTTGATTCCAATTCTTTTTTCCTGCTGCTCAGAGGAACATTTTATAAATGGGGCTCTTCATGTGTCCAGTGCTCTACCCTTCTGTCCACTTAGCCACACGCAGGAGGCGTGGAGTGCTTCCATCTGCTTTACCCATGCCAGGGACGATGCCTACAGCATCTCAGCTGGCTCCCCGGATCTAGCTCTTCAAACAGGCTTCCAAATGGGAAGGGCTGTTGTTTAAGAAATGGCTCATTAAAGAAACTCTCAAAACATCCCTGAGTCAGTTAAAATACACACTTTTAGGAGGCAGAAGAACACCAAGATGTAATAAGAGTGAAGGAACTGACCTTTAAGAGAGATGCAGCTCTGTGAGGTCAAAGGGCCTAGTGTCTGAGTCAGGAGAGCTGGATTTCAGTGATGGCTTTGTTGTTCATGAGCTTTGAGCTGTTTGGCTTTTGGGGAGGGCATAACTTGACACCTCTGTTTCCTTGTCTATACAATTAAAGGATGGTGTGGGAAGGACAGTCATGGAGGCAACCAACTGGAAGGAAGCGAGAGGATAAGGACACTTGAGTTTATAGTATGACTTTTCAGAATTATTCCCTTTTCTTACTCATTGGATGTATTATTTCCTAGGTGTCTTTTCTTTCTTTTCTGATGTGGGAACATAACTACTGCATAAAAGCAAGAAGCCTTAGGGCTGTTAGTAAAATCACAAGGGTTAGTTTTTTTTTTCTGATTTTCTTGTAGGTGAGTTGACTGTGAGGGCTCAGGGTATTGAACATCTGCATTTGAAGGGATTGAGTAGGTTCAAGAGTTGGAAACTCACCCATAGCAAGGGATGGAAGGATAGAGTATTTATTTATTCCTTCAGCAAAGATTAATTGAGCACCTACTATGGGCCAGGCTCTGTAAGCAGGAAATTAATCAAAGATATCTCTGAAAATCTTCATTATCTTTCCTATTCCATGTTTGAACTTACTTAACTAAATTAGCTACTATTTGTCATGTACCTAACACTAGTAGCCTTAGTTGGGAGGCTTTATCAAAGCCCCAGCTAGATTTACTTCTCTGGAACATATATAGCATGTTACTATGTGGTTTTTAATTCTATTTAACACTGAATATTCTGCTTTCTACTGGAGTTGTTTGTATGTTTCCTCAGCCCACTACCAACATGTCATTTTGATGGCAGGGACTGTCTTACTCATTTTTATGTTTTTCTTCTCCAATTCTTATTAATCAGTATATGATAAATCTTAACAAACGTGAAATATGTGCAAACTAGTAAAAGCCAATACCTCCTGAGTCCCTGTCATATATTAGGAATGGTTCTCAGCACTACATATGTGTTATTATACTTGCCATAATT
This sequence comes from Ateles fusciceps, assembly GCA_036589455.1. Lineage (NCBI taxonomy): Eukaryota > Metazoa > Chordata > Mammalia > Primates > Atelidae > Ateles > Ateles fusciceps. The sequence goes on along the minus strand of JAZHEH010000681.1, from coordinate 361,661 downwards.
ATATGACATGACTAGAATTATATGACATGACTAGAGTAAAGCGCTGCTATTATCACTTTACATATAAGAAGACTGAAGCCCAGAGAGTTTCAATAACTTTGCCAAGGTCATGTGCCAACTAGAAAGCCTGTACTCTTAGTCACTATGTTATACTCTCTCTTAACTAAAATAATAAGTCATTGGTGATTAATCCAAATGGTTGGAAATGTGGGTAGATATTATGAGCTATGTTTTCAGGAGCTGCAGTGATGGTGTATGGCTAGAGACTTCAATAACATTCAGAAATCTGCATAATAAGAATTGTGACTTATTTCTCCATTTGTTTATTAATGCAGTCAAGATTTAATAACTCTTCTTACAATTCCCTAGATGTCTGGGAGTTTAAGTGATTCACTGGGTAGATGGGAAAAGCCAGCTGCCCCGTTTTCATCTTCGAATGTACCCTAATAACAGTTAAGAAAAATATGAAAGATGGCTTGAGAAGGTTAAGGCTAGTGGTTATAGGTTGCTATGACATGGGTGGCTTACCACAATGACAACAATGGCACTCTTTTAAGATGCCCAGGAAACAGGATATGTATATCTTGTGGACTTGGAAATATTTTGTATCACATCCAAATGACTGAGCATTTGCATGGATGATGTGGCTTGCAATGGAAAGTTTGGCATGGATGTTCAGATGCACATATTGTCTCCCTAAATTTGTAGGAAAACCATATCTAACCCAGGAATTGTCAGCTGAATCTTTAATGTGTGTCAAAGAATCTATAGTGGTAAGAAATTTCATCATTTAAAAATGAACTATTTTTTCATGACCATTGAACATGAAAATTAGCTAGTTTTTCTCTCATATAAACAAAAGAACAGAATCTAGGATTTACTGAGATTGGTGGGGGTGGGGAGTCTTGATATATGGTTATCAAATATTGACATTTCTGAATCACATACTTGTTGGGAGAGACATTTATAGTTAGAAAAAAATTGGGTAAGGTCTGGGTATTCTCAGTGTGCTTAGCCCCAAGAGGACTTACAAGTTGTTGTGTACTTTGTTGACTTCATTCAGAGCCAACATTAGCCCTGTGAGTAGTGATTTGTGAAAATCTGAGAAAAGTCGCCACCTGTAGGTGGGTGCTAGCTCTCACCAAGTTGCGTGGCTGGATTTTGTCTTCTTTTGCTCACTTTGGCTGGGGACTCTTGTGCAGTGCACAAAGTGTACAACTGTATGTGGTAGTCCTAGCTTTCTTGTTTCATGTTTGGTTTTTAGATTAAAAATATATTAGTCCTCTTTTGGTTGAAACCAATTGTGAACTAGCTTTGGCCTAAAAGGAGAGTGATGAGGAAGCTTACTTACCTGAGGGCAGGGTAGCAAAGCAGCTGGGACAAGAAATTGCTGCCATCTGTGACAGCTTAATCTCATTCTTTCATGTCTGCTCTTTCCTATATGTAGTTTCATTTATTTCTACAGACTGGCTTCTTTCACAGGATGGGAACTGTGGCTGCTCATAGCTCTAAAGTCACATAGCACCATTTTAAAAAGAACATTAAATGCACACTATTTCTCTAATCCTGAGTTAAACAGTCTTAGGGAAAAGTTCCGGTTGGCTCTATTTGCAGCAGTGACATTTCTCTGGGCTAGGAATTTGTCAGGGTAAATTGGATACTATGATAGGTTCATCATAGATCAGTTGCTAACTATATCCAGAAGGATTGAATCTGCAAAAATATGAAATCTTGAATTCAGAAAACATGCTTAGAGTGAGAGGAAACATTTCCTCAGTTAAGGGGTGGTGGAAGTTGGTAGCTGATCCAGGAAGATAAAAACAATAGATGCCCATTTCATAGATCCTTAGTTCAAACTTGTTAGTCCCATTTCTGAGATCAGGTAAGGATATCAACTCAAACTATTAACTCATGAGAATCCAGAGCAAATCATTAAAATACCAACAGCAAAAGCTCATCATTTCTCTGTAAGAAAGTCACAAGACAAGCCAAATTATCCAGGCTTACTGGTAGAGGAAGTCAGCTCTAACAACCTCAGCCCAAAGCAGGTTGCCATTTCTATTTCCACAGCAGGGTAGTACCTTCCATGGAGAATGGGCACTTTTCTGGGCTGTGCTACCTTGTGACTGCTATGAGGTGGTCTACCAGCAGGTGACTGCCGGAGTTTCCATTGTCTGTACTTTACTGCTGATTGGATACATAGACTGTAATAGTTCCAGATTTTCAGGTTGTAGCTCTGTTATTGACAACTCATGTAAACCTTGAACAAATGTTATTTAATGGCTCTGAGCCTCAGTTTTTTCATTAGTAAAATAGAGCCATAATAACATTTTCTCACAAGATCTTGTTAAAATTAAATAATCATGGCCACTGTTGTATATAGTATCTGACACATAGTAAACATTTAAATTTTGCTAATTTGCTGCTAATACTATTATCATTGTCATTGTACTTTCACTGCTGATAGCCAGTTCTGCCTCTGTAAGAGAACTGCCTAACTCGGCCTGGATGCAGTTTTGTGTGTGTGCTCTTGACATAGTTGAACATTCAAATGTCAACCTTATTTCCATCTTTTTCATTTCTTTAGGAGGTGCTGAATTGTTGCCCACATAGTAATTGCTATTTTATATACATTTTAGAGAACTCAGAGACATATCTTGAATTTCAGCTTCTGGGATTGTAAGACAATTTGTCACCAAAGTACTTGAAAGAAATTATTGTGCAGAGATTTCTTCCAAGATCCTTCCTGTCCAAGGTAGAGATTGTCTCAATCTGTAGGGTATGCAGTCTGGAAAGAAAAGAGATTTCCCAGAATAATTTGGAACCATTCTTGTTTCTGATATCTAGTAACAAGAAATTTATAGACAGAAAGAAATGGCCTTTCTGTTGCAATGAAGCTCGAGCAAGAGCAAGCCCAAAACTTTCCCTGTCTTGCCATAAAAAAAAGTAATTCTCAGAGTTGGCTGGGAAAAAGCTGGAAATGCTTTAATTATTGATAATATAAACCATGGTACAAGTGGTCATGGTACCAGACAGAAAACTCTTGAAAGGGTATATATGAAAGCAAGTCTTATATGGTGGCTTGACTGAAAATGCAGGCTGCAGTATACAGTAGAAGTGAGAGAGAAAATTGAAGAGACTTATTTTTTACAAGAAAACCAATTATGGAAAACTCCAGGTACTTTCTTCAAGGAGTTATTATCAGTTCAGTTTTTTTTTTTTTTTTTTTTTTTTTGGCTTGGTCCCTAATTTTATGTGAACAGCAACTGCCAGGCCAGACATGATTTAGTCAAGATGGAAAAGACTTTCAACAAACAATGGTACAGAGTGTCTGAGGTGAACTGGCAAAGGAAAAGTTGGAAAGATAGTTGAAGATTAAAATGCCAACACTGAGAAAGAAAAATTTAAGAACTTGGAAAGAACGTTTTGTCATTATAACACAAATCAGTTTTTTTACTTCTACTCTTTATCTTAATTAAGTTGAAAGGACATGTATTTATTTACAATGTTCAGAGGTCCAGTATTTCATCTTTGAGGGAACCCCTTGATTTTTGATCTTGACTCTCCTTTTTGTGATAGAGATTTGCTGTTTCAGACATTTAGACTTTATATTGACAACTAAAATATGATAGATCTTTTTTCTATTTGTCTCTTCAGACACATTCTTCATTCTTTTCTATCCTGCTCTGTGCCAGGAGGCTCATTTTCGCAGATTGCAGCCATAGTCTCTCTTGCCTGTTCACCATTGGTTTCTACTTGGATTCAGCAGAAAATTGTTATGCAAGAAACAAGTGAAGTTGGGGGGATTTTGCCTCCAGCTTGCTACCTGCTAGACTGAGTTGATAGTTGTTGTGATTCTCTACTGAAGGCCACATTTCCCAGTGGATGGGCCTTTCCTATAGATATAAGCCCATGGCTGGATCTAAGATTTCTAAGAGTTTCAAGCTGTCGCTTCTCGGTACTTCCTAGAACACGTAGTTGAGAAATTACAAGTATTGCTAAGGATGAATAAGGAGAAATGGATAATGGAGTGGCATCTCAGATCAGTTTGGAAAGCACACTGGGTAACATACAAAGTAGTGAAGCTGGAACTCCAGCCCATATTTTTAGATTTCAAAGGCTGTACTTCTAAAAAGAGCAGGCCTTATTTGAATTGTGGTATTCTTCCTACCACTCCAGGATTCCAAGTACTTGCTTTTATTTGGAAGGTACTACAACATCCATGTTAAGAGTACTGGAGCCAAACTTCTTGGCTTCAGTGACTACATCTTCCTTTACTGGTTGAATGTCCTTGGTCAAAGCAACTTAACTTTTTGTCCTTCAGTTTTGTCATTTGTAAAATATGAATTAAAATAGTATCTATTTCAAAATGTTGTTACAAGGATTAAATGAGATGGTCTTCAATGGATTAAATGTCTGTGTCCTCGAAAATTTATCTGTTAAAATCCTCATCATTAGGATTAGGGTACTAGGAGGTGGGAGCCTTTGGGAGGTAGTTAGGTCAGGAAGATGGAGCCCTACTACATGGGATTCATGCCCATATTAAATGTACCACAGATAACTCCATTGACCTCTTTGTGCCACATGGGGATTCTACCCTGTAACCCAGAAGAGTATTCTATTCCATTCAATGGAAGATTTTAGCAGTCTGACCATACTGGCATCCTTATTTCAGACAGCCTGCTTCCAGAACTATGAAAAAATAAATATTAGTCATTTAAGTACCTGGTCTATGGTAATTTGTTAAAGCAACCAGAAACAATTAAGATATAGTGTGACTGTTTAAAATGTTACCCAATAAATAGTAAGTACTAAGTGTTAATTTTCTTCTTCTTTTCTTATGCCTCCTTCTCATCCTCGTCGCTTTTATCAATTTGTGAGATTGTTGTAAGAATTCAGTGGTATAGTAAAGACTGTGGGAAATGATTGCTTTCAAAATATATGACAGATTTATTGTTATAAGATGTGGAATAAGAGAAAAAGGAACAAAAGGATCAATAATGACTCCAAAGTCTTTGGTTTGAGCGATCAGAAAAAGAAATGGTCACAGACGGAGATATGGAGATATTTGATTTTTATAAAAATTCTGTAGAATAAGGACGTTTATTCTCACTTTTTTTTTTTTTTTTTTTTTTGAGACAGAGTCTTGCTCTATCGCCAGGCTGGAGTGCAGTGGCACAATCTCGGCTCACTGCAACCTCTGCTATTCTCACTTTACAGGAGGTAATTGAAGTCAGATGGCTCAGGCAACTTAACCAAGATTACACAGTCAATAAAAGGTGGAGTTAAAATTCTAACCAAGTCTATCTGATTTCACAGCTTATTCTGTAGATTTCAGTTTGGGATAGTAGGAAAGATTCAAAAGTAGTGTTGACTTGGTAGTTTTGTGGTTCATTTCAAATCTGAATATTAGGCCTCTATTTTGCTTTTCAGTTTCTAAGTGAATTGACTTAGTCTCAATGGTTTTTAATCATGACTAAAAGAGATATCAACACTCTCTCTTGTACTCTCATTTGAGAGATGAAAAAAATGAAACTACAGAAGGATAAGTGACACAACACAGTTCATAAAACCAATTTAGAATTGAGCTGAATCTTAAATTTAGGTCTTCTGGTTCTAAGTCCCCTTCGAATATTTCTAGTATTTCTAATACAAAAGGAAAGACAAAAGTAATGTATTTTGGCTGGAAAGAAAATAAGGCTGATGTCTAATTGATTGAAGAAAAGTATGGGATAATTTATTTCCTGCATTAAAATGGAAAGAAGTATCAAATAGAAACTTCTAAGGTGATTCTGTGGCTCTTTGCTGTTAACCTTCTAGATGAAGTGAAGAACCTACTTAAGTGGTTAGAATGATACCATACTGAAAAATGTACAAAATTACATGTTGCAGAAGCATTTAAGATTGACACAACATCCACAGGTAATAGCATTTTTATTTTGAAGCAAAGTCAGTATACTCAAATCAATTACTTTCCCTCCTATGAATAATTTACCAAGAATTTTTTTTTTAAAAATCACATGCCAGTAGAAAAAGATAAACAGGAGGACCATTAATTCATTGTGATATTCATTTACCCACGAGTTCCACAAAATTTATCAGGTATCTGTTATATTTCAGACTCTCTGGGAGGTACTGGAGATCTAAATATATCTAAACCACTGTAGTTTCCTCTCAAGAAAGTTCCAATGTCAGAGATGTAAAAAGAAAAAAAACAAAAGTAATTGCAATGAAGTGTGAGATGGTACATTGATGATGAGAAGTAGGAAGAGAATAATTAGTTGGTCAGAGAATACTTAAGTAAAAGTGAGAAGAGGGGGTTTGTTCTTGCAAAAGGGTTGGAACTTACCCTGTGGATACAGTGAGAGTAGAGAAGCAGAATGGATAGCATTCGGAACAGAGGGAAAATTATAAGCCAGGTACAGAGGTTAAACATCTTGGGGACTAGATGAATTGTAGGTAGAACAGTATGGCTGTATTGGGTGAAACAGAAGGTAAGAGAAGAGATGAGAGAGTCAGGTCCACATACAGAGTCTTAAATTCCACGTTAAAAGTTTTGACTTTATCTATTAAATAAAAATCTTAGACATAGTTGAAGGAATGAGCCAAAGAAAAAGGAAAAAAGTTAACATATTTTGAGCTATCGAGATATGCATATAATAAGTTTATGCTATGTTATGTTGCAGTAACAAAGTATTCCCGAATCTCAGTGCTTTCCAAAAAGAGATTTTATTTTTCAGTAATATTACATGTAAACTGTGGCTCTGCTTCATGCTGCATCAGGCCAGGACACAGGCCAAAGGGACCGTCCTACCTGAATGCATGTCACTGGGAAAAGATGGGTGGTGGTATGTGTGACAGTGACATCTACTGCTTCTTATTCCAATTTTAATCACCAAAGAAAGTCACATAGTAAAGCCTGCTGAGGACATGTAATCTTACGAGGAGAGAGAATAAATAAATAAGGAGAATAATTAGAAGCAATCATACAATTTATGAAAGTGTGAGTATAACATCTAATTATTTACTTCTGGTTTTCATCCGGAAATCAATTGTGTGTGTGTGTGCGCGCGTGTGCGCATGCATGTATGTGTGTCTCCTTCATATCTTATGGTACTGGTAAAGATTACATCTATGTTTCTCCCTGTAACTTTGATATGTACATATTACAATGCTCAGCACACTTGAATTATGCAGAAAGTTAACTGATGTGGTTTGCTGCTATTGTATAAGTAGAGGAACAAGTGAGATAAAGCTGAAACATTTTTGTGCTCGTGATTTCTCCCCAAAATGTGTTCATCTTAAACTTAATTTTCTTTCCCCATAACAACTGAAAATCATTTGGCAAGTCACTTCGCTCCTTATACAAAGGCCATGAGCAATTCACCCTGTGGCCCGGAAACAATCCCCTTGCAAACACTAGTCCAATTCAGCCCTAAGGCTTCTGGCTGCACACAGTTTCTTTTCTCCTCCTCTTTTGTGGTCAATTATGCAATGTAATACTCAAGAAATTGCAACGTAAAACAAAAGAGAAAGATACAGCACAATGAAAATAAGTTCTTTTCTGCTTGAGAGAACCATGAGCCTGTGAATTTGGAAATCTCAAAAGAGAAGTCACAGGCTGGTATTTGTTAGCAGTGAACCCAGTGTTGATTTTGGAGAAGACAATAGCAAAATGAAGATATTAATCATTTCCTTATTGTCATACTTCTCCCAAGACCGTAGATGTATAGGCTCTCATTGTAGAAAAATAGATTACCATTTGGGCTTCACAAAAACAAAGGGCTAGAGAAAGGGACTTGTTTTAGGCACTTTCAAAGTAGTTTCCTGAAAGTAGAGTAGGTTGCCCTGGAGAAGTGGTATTAAATGTTACCTGAGACCATTAATAACTCTCTCACATGGTCCTGTCAGTCATTTTTGTCTAAATGCGGTTTTATACTTCATGTATTTAAGTTCACTTGATATTAGGTGATATGTGTTTTGGACCTACTTTAAGGTTTTTCCCTATTTGCATAGCTTACTGAAAGAAATCTTAAAGTCAATGAGTATTAGGAAATGCATTCATTCATCTAAGTTTATTGAGTGCCTGCCTACTTTATCTACAGTGTATGTGGAATAATAAGGATGTGGCAGTAGGCAGAAAGAACTTCCATGTGTGATACATATGTTCTGGTGTTTACTAGTTCATTTTACACATTGAACAGTATATGTTATCCACAATATCCTAGAATTTGTACTGAGTGAGCAAAAATGGATAAAATTCTTGACTTCCAAGAGGCTGTATAGATTAGTGGCTAAAAACGTAATCTATAAAATTAGTGTTGTCAGCAATAAACAAGTCTATATTTTATTTATCACACACATTTTCTGAGAACTTCTAAATCTTAAGGAAATGATGGAGGGAAGGTTGAGATACAAAAAAAAAAAAAAAGAATAGGATATAATCCTTATAATTTGTGGGGCTTATAGTCCTGATTGTGTGTAAGGGTCAGTCCTATAACCTGCAGAACCCACAGAGTCAGGATATCAGGCTGACCAACGTAACAGACCTTTTGAAACAGCCAGATCACCATGCTGTAATTTTTTTTCATTTTTGTTAAACTTCTGGTTTACTCAAAAAAAATAAAATGAGTCAAAATATTTTAAAGATATTACAAAATATGTTCCATCAAAGAGATGATGATAATAATTATACTCACAATGTGACAGTAGTATTAATAGAATGGTGGCTAATACTCATTTTGTTTTTACCATGTGCTAGACACTCTTCTAAGAACATTATATGTTTTAACATCTTTCATCCTACAACAACCATGCAGGATAAGTATTTTCATCTCATTTCACAGTTGAAATAACTGACGATATCTTTGGTAACTGATAGGTTAAGTGTTTTGCTTAAGACCACTTGGTTAGTAGATAGTAGAGCAAGATTTTCAACAGCAACAATAAAGTGGTAGGACCTAAATGCTAAGTAATCCAGGAATAAATATAAATTTTACTTTATAAGAATAAATAGGGACTTCGTTTATGGAAAAAATAAGAGCAGATTGCTTATAGGAGTAGAGAAATATGAGTTATTTTAGACAAAGATAATAGGGGGATGCTTAGAATGGAGAATGAGATTTGATGTGTGCTTTATAAAATGGGCACTGCCTCTAAACCGTGACATCAGACAAATTGCTCAAGTGATCTCTAAAGCATCTTCTCTTAACTGGTATTTCAAAGGTCCTTCGTACCTATCTTCATGAGTAGGAAGATGTAATTAAATTTGGTGACTGTCTTTCAGGAACATCTGAGAGCAAAATATGAATAGTTCTACCTTCCAGAAGGTTTTCTGTTAGGATCTTCAGAGTGTGAAGAGATTTCACTATAGAGAGAAGACATGATTCCAGGTTTGCCAAATTTAGAAATCACATGAACTGCTGAATGTAGAACAAACCTCTTTGGTCTTTCATTCTACTTTTTATTAGATTAACGTGAATATTCCTTGTCTTTTCCTGGCCTGCTTTCACCCCATTTTCATTTTCTTTCTCATTCTCCTTCTTCCTTTTTCTCCTTCTCCATCTCTCCTCTTGTAAATGCCTCAAAGCATGACATTATATAAAAATAAAATAATCTTTTTGCCATATGTAACTTGGAAAGGATCAGGGTCTGATTTCTGAACTTGATTTCCCTAGAAATGAGCATCCCTTTTAAAATAGAATAAACATATAACTTCATGAAGCCCACAATATTTTGGACAAAAATTAGATTCATGCTGGATTTGGTTAGAACTTTATGTTCAGCTATAGGCCAACTGGTTTCTGTTAAATTATACTTAATGTCATCCATTTCTTTGAAAGTTCCAGAGACTAAAAATACCTCTTGAGTTTTGGTGCATTTGCATGACTACACTGCATACCATTTTCTCTGTATTACGTAGCACCATGCTTGATATTTATATAAGCAGTATTGTAAGAACACACATTTTTTTTTTTTTTTTTTTTTTTTTTTTTTACTCACCAGAATTGCAATGTGTTCAACAGCACAGACCTGCCTACTTTGGGAAAAACCGAGATAGGAGCATATGAACTTTGGGTACATATAAACTAGCAAGTTACAAAACAACATTTGGCTTTAAAGCAATGCTATAATAGAACAATTTTATATGCAATGAAATATTCACAATATGATTCAATTTCTTAGATCATTTTTAACATTCAACTTTTTAGTATCCTATCACATATAAAGTGAAGAACGCAATGGATAGAGAAATTTTTTAAATTGTTTTAAAAATAATTATTTGATGTTCTAAGTTTCAGGGTAAGGAGTAGATATGGCATTCTATGCTATAAATATAATTTATATGGACAAGGATGCAATACATATAAATGGAAAAGTTTAATCAGAACCATGGACACAAAAATGTAATACCAATATAGATTTCTGTGGTTTTTATACCAGGAAAGAAAAATTTAGCCCTCAGAATAGGATGCGTATTTTTCAAACCAATAATTAGCTTAGAAGAAAAATAGCTGAGGTGGATTTTCTGACTCATTAGGATATGGTCTTCGAGTCATCTTTCTAATTAGTTGGGGGCATCCATCAGCACACTTTGCTAAGTTAAATGGTATGGTACAGTGTTGGAAGTTTGACAGCTACTCTATTACATTTCAGTGGAAACATTTTAGCAAAATGGATCTTTAAAAATAGCATTTTAAAAAAGTGAGTGAAATGAATAATCATTCAAATGCTCCATAGCCATACTCATTGAAGAAAAATATAGGACAGATCTCTGCCTTTGAATTTTTGTTTGTAATTTTCGTTTCTAATGCATGCAACCACTTCAAAATGGGTATTTATTACATCGGTTCATGCAAAGGCAAGATGACAGCTATGGAATGAGGCATTCTTTAATTCCTCAATTCTTTTTTTAAATTTTCACTAAACTGCCCAGCTTTGTGGTTCCTGTGATATCTTTTTCCCCATGGAATCACAAAGCAGTGGCATTCCAGGCAGGAAGGTATAGAGAACAACAATGGAAGAAGATTGCTTTACAAAGGGAAGTTTTCCAGACATATTACTTAGGGAATGGAACACTGGCTTTGATTCCAGAAGCTTACTAACGATAGAGTAATAAGAATGCAGTCTATAAGGTCAGAAAAGCCTGAGGTTGAATTTTCATTCTTCTACTTATTAGTGGTATGACCTTGGGGAAGTTACCTTTTCTATGCTTTATATTCTCAAATCATGCAGTAGACATGTACAAGATATACTTCAGAATTTTGTTGAGAATTAAATAAGCTCAAAGTAATATTAATTGGTTACTACTACTACCATGATCACTTTTGCTTTCATTCAATATTTTGTTTGCATATGACTGCTACTCTAAAAACCTAAAAACCGGTCAATTCATTAATGTTGTTAATGCACAATCATATATTTCTTGATTCCCTCTTACCTAGCCAAGGGAATATTTAAGCCATAACAACCACGTGTTGCTGCACTTACATATGACAAATAAAAAAGCCCATGACTAAGTTGAGAAAAAAATAGTCACCCGGTACTCTAATACAGACCCAGCTGGATTCACTGTCTGGAGTTTATGATCCACATCCCTGGCTTCAAGACTTGCTTCTGATAACTAGCTTGTGTTGCAGTAGGCTGATATTTTCCATGTAACTACTGGCACATGAGAGGATTCACCTACTCTTTCTACAGCAAAGGGAGCAGGGGCAATTAGTCCTACTCCAATTACAGACTACATTCTATGAACACTCTCTTGTTCAGCAAAATCTCAGCAATGGTGAAAATGTGGGTATCATTGATTAATGTCCTGCAACTTAATTTCATCTGCCATTAGTCAGAAGAGAAAAGAGATATGTAACCCCTGACATCCAGAAGCTGACCTGATGCTATCAGCCAGAACTAATGTTGCTACAAACTGGTCTGATATTCAGCTAGTCAGATCTTGGTGTTCTGTTGATATAAACGATATCCCCAAACTTCAACATCATTCATGACCATTGTGTGAATTTTTCTAATTTTAAGACGCCCGCCTCAAAAACTGAACACTTCTAACCAGGTGTGGTGGTGTGTGCCTGTAGTCTCAGCTACTCAGAAGACTGAGGTGGGAAGACTGCTTGAACCTCAGGAGTTCTAGGCAACAGAGGGAGACCCTATCTCTCTAACAAAAACAAAAACAAAGAAAAGAAAAGAAAAAAACCACTAATCTGTAATCTTGTTTGAACAAAGACAAAATAAAAACCATGAACATTGTTTAACCAACAAAAATGACCAAATATTTTCTTTTAAAAAAATTTATTTATTACACTTTAAGTTCTGGGGTACATGTGCAGATTGCGCAGTTTTGTTACATAGGTATACACGTGCCATGGTGGTGGTTTGCGGCATCTATCGCCCCGTCATCTACATTAGGTATTTCTCCTAATGCGATCCCTCCCCAATCTCTCCACCAACTGCTATTCCCCCACCTAGTCCCCCAACCCCTCAGGCTCTGGTGTGTGATGTTCCCCTCCCTGTGTCTGTGTGTTCTCATTTTTCAACACTCACTCTGGCTAACATGAATGAATGCTACTTCTGTATTCAACACTCTTTTTTAGCCTAAGTATCAGTCTAGACTTCCATTCTTCTAGATAAGATGTTAGGATACCCAACCATAAAATTACCCCTGCTTCTTGGAGGCCGAAGCAGATGGATCACCTGAGGTGAGGAGTTTGAGACCAGCCTGGCCAACATGGTGAAACCCCATCTCTACTAAAAATAAAAAATTAGCCAGGCATGGTGGAGGGCACCTGTAATCCCAGCTACTCAGGAGGCTGAGGCAGGAGAATCACTTGAACCTGGGAGATGGAGGTTGCAGTGAGCTGAGATTGCACCATTGTACTCCAGCCTGGGCAACAAGAGTGAAACTCCGTCTAAAAAAACAAAATTACCCCTGCTTTTGATGCATAAAAACCAAAGCAAAACCTGCTTCTTTAAACTTTCCCTAGAGTTACCTCATGCAAGCCTAATTTGTAAGTGTTCTCTAACACCTTTTCACTGAGGTGCCCCATGGTTCTCCATGTTGTGTGTTCTCCTTTACTACAACAAACTATAAAAAACCCAATTTGTTACATTTTGTGGATTCCTAGTGGTCTTTGGCTGGAGGGTCTTGACAAAGGTAAACAAATGAACTTTCTATGTGATATCGACAATGCAAATGTGAGTCAGATAAGTTGCTATAAATGTTTAAACAAGAAACAAATGGAGTACAATTTGCTCTTCTGAGCCTGTAAACAAAGTTGATGTATTTTGCTCTATTGGTACCAAGATGGATTAGCTTATTTTAGGAAGGAAAATTACAGATGAATTATCATGGAGGCATCTAGCTCCTGCTGAGAGCAATCTTCCCCATGTATCCTCAGGGACACATCTTCTTTTACATAAACAAAACAAACATACAAAATCCCTGAAATCCACACCAATTCGTAAAACATTTTCTTCTAAAGCAGTAAAATTTTAATGACCTACATTATGATAACGTCTTGTTAGGGTTTGGGGGACAAAGAGGAGTTTTGTTTTTTTTTAATATTCTGATTAACTTGAACGTTTGCTTCAGTAATAATGTGAAGGAACAAAACAACATCGGACTTACCACCATTAGAAATAGGGGCATTGAGAGAAAGAAGAGAGAATAAGAACAAAAGGATAATGTGAATTTTTCAGCACTATTTTAGGAAAGACAGGAACATTATAAGGGCAGGTGGATTTCTATGACTGGTGATACTGTTTGAGTGTGTCCCTACCCAAATCTCATCTTGAAATATAGCTCCCATAATTCCTATGTGTTGTGGGAGGGACGTGGTGGATGATAATTGAATCATGGGGGCGTTCCCCCATACTGTTCTTGTGATAGTGAATAAGTCTCACGAGACCTGATGGTTTTGTAAGTGGAATCCCCTTTCACTTGGTTCTCATTCTTTCTTGACACCACCCTGTAAAAAGAGCCTTTCACCTTCTATGATTGTGAGGCCTCCCCAGTCACGTGGAACTGTGAGTCCATTAAACAGCTTTTTTAAAAAAAATTACCCAGTGTTCAGTGTCTTTAATGAAAGCATGAAAAGGGACTAATACAACTGGGTGAGAGGAGAATAAAAAAACAAGCTCAGAGTGATATAGAACCAGGTTTATACTCTGCTATGATTTGAGAAGAAAGCAGTAATACATATGTATACATGGGTAAAATCATGGAGTATTCTGGTAAGAATACTTAGGAAACTAATAAGAGCAGTTTATTCCACACAGGAATACCGTGTGGCTAGGTCACAGAGAGGAAGAGAGATTTACCTCCGTGTGTGTGTGTGTTTATTCCACACATGCTTTGTTTATGAAATATAAATGAAATTTTAATATAAAACTAATCAGTCATAAAAGAAGTATATATAAAGAGAATAACATTTGATCCTGATATATAGCAAACTCATTTTCTTTTCTTTTTCTTTTTTTTTTTTTTTTCTGAGACAGAGTCTTGCTCTGTCACTCAGGCTGCAGTGCAGTGACACTATCTCAGCTCACTGCAACCTCTGCGTCCCAGGTTCAAGCAATTCTCCTTCCTCAGCCCCCGAGTAGCTGGGATTACAGGCACCTGCCACCATACCTGGCTAATTCTTGTATTTTTAGTAGAGATGGGTTTTCACCATGTTGGCCAGGCTGGTCTCAAACTCCTGACCTTGTGAGCTGCCTGCCTCGGCCTCCCAAAGTGCTGGGATTACAGGCGTGAGCCACGGTGCCCGGCTACAAACTCATTTTCAAAACAGAAAAACTACCAATATTACTTGTACATTAATATAACCAGAAGGTTTTGGGAACCCTTTTTATGGAGTTAAGTTTCAGTTCAACTCCCGGCTCTTCTTTTTTTTTCAGCTGGATGACAGTGTGCTTAAGTTTAAACTTTCTGAGCCATAGAGTTCTCTTCTTAATAGAGGGATTTAAAAATGTCTACCTCCCAGCATTATTGTGAAGGTTTCGTCAATTATGTAAAGAAATACACTTATCCAGTGAGTGATTTTTAGAAAATTATTCTCATTCTTCCATGTTTACTGATTTTGTTACCCCCATCTTACTCTCCCACATCACCAGCCCACTTCTTTTAAGTGACTAGAAGTGAAACATTTAACAAAAGAAGACCTGTGATTACACCTTGGAAGAGAGGGAAGATGGAAATAGGAGATGTGGCATAGGGCTATTCTGCAGGGAGGTTTTAGAAGAGAGTGGTGCCCCTGTATTAGTTTCCTGGGGCTGCTATAACAAATTACCTCAAACTTGGTGGCTTAAAACAACACAAATTTATTCTATCACAGTTCTCGAGTTTAGAAGTCTGAAATCAAGCTGTTAACAAGACCATGCTCTTGCTGAGGGCTCTACTGAAGAATTCTTAGCTACCTCTTTTTACGTTCTGGTGGCCTCAGCAGTCCTTGGTCATGCCTGACTTGTAGTTGCATCACTGCAATTTCTGCTTCCATCTGACTTCCTTGGATCTCTGTGAATCCTGTTTTCTTATAAGAACAACAATTATTGGATTTAGGGCTGGCTTGCTGTACTCCAAAATGACCTCATTTTAACTTGATTTACTTCTGCAATGACCCTATCTTCAAAGACGGTCACATTTACAGATACTCAGAGTTAGCACTTCCAAATATATTTTTTGGGGAAAATAATTCAACCCACTACCCCTCCCATCTCAGTAACCATGTGACTTGTAGTCACATGGAGAGGGGGAGGGGATGCAAACAGAATGGCTGTGTGTAGGAGTCAACTGCAATGAACAGTAAGCTGATCTTGGGACATAGATCAAGTGTCCTTCCTGTAAGTGGCTGCTAGAATACCTTGCTGAAACTTTCCAAACTGCAGATATCCGTTCCTATGTTTAATACAAGATAATTTTTGTAGTACCTCTGAAAAGATTGACTCTCACCTGCAGACCTCTGAGTTATGCTTTATAAAGGGTAGGGTACTGCAGTCTCACAATTTCTGTCCTAAAGTTTGGTTTTAAAAGTGTATATCACATTTACACATTTACACTGACTCTTTTACTGAAAGAAGAATCTCCAGGCTCAAGAAGAATAATGCTGAAATTAAAAATGATGTAAAATACACTTGTCACTAAATGTAAGAGTTCAGAGGAGCAGGCTGTTTCTAACATTTACAGAGCCTTAGACAAGAGTACATGGAGGTTCCCAACTACACCCTTCTTTTTTTTTTTCCTTTATAATGTGCCTCATCCATATCTCTTGGACATTTCAGAACTCAGGTCCAAGCGCCATCTGTTCCCCAAACAGACACCTCTTCACTCTGCCTCAGACTTAAGAATATGTTCACCTGCAGAAATGCCTGCTGAAAGAAACCAGCACAAGCTTCGGAGGCAAGTTTATGGCTATTCAGGCATGGAATTTGGAGTCCTCTGTACCAAGAATATGACCCAGAAGGTGAGGAAACACTCACTCTGGAAGACTACAGTATCTTAACCCTTTAGCTTTATTATAAAGTCAGGGAAGAGAAAACCTATACTGACTCTGTAAAGTAGGGGACCTCAGAGTGGGGGCTTGATGACCCAGGTCTAAGGGCAGGATGCTAGGTGGTTTTGTCCATACTTTATTACATTAGTCCTCTTTACCTGGAACAGGAAAAATAACTTTATTAACATCTACATTTTCTTTTCTAAGATGGTGGCCATGGTTTTAATAGCATTCTGTTGTCACTTTTGACTCCTATTATAGCTTGGTTGATTTATATACTATTTTGGACACTTAAAAACAGGATACTGCAAGCTGGGTGCAGTGGTGCACACCTGTTGTCCCAGCTATGCAGGAGGCTGAGGCAGGAGGATTACTTGAGCCAGGAGACTAACCTGGGCAACATAGCAAGACCCCATCTTAAAAAGAGAACAATAAGATCTCTCATCTTTTCCGTATTTGCTATATAGTACTTATCTTATTCTGATAGGTGGTAGACTACTTGATGTAAGGAGATTGTTTATCAGGTAAACTGGTAAATATTAAAGGACTTCAAAGTAAAGAACGTGCCCCAGATGGGACCTCTGAAAAATATACCAATAATTATCACATTGCTGCTTCTCTGGATTATGACTTGAATTTTTATGGTTATGAGGATTTGTGTTGTGAAGGTAGGGGACTGAATTAAGAGAGAGATTTGAAAAATACTGTCATTGGGCATGAACAACTTGGGAAATCTATTCCCTTCAGTTGGCCCTGAAATATCATACTGGATATACCAGGGATAGGGACAGAGATAATGAAGAAGCTCCTAATGAGTTTTAGTAAGCAAGACTGGTCCTTACTGTCTTTATATTATCTCAGGAAACCCAGGAAAGCTATGACTGTTAAGGGCTGTATATCCTACTAGTGATACAAATATGGAGGATGTTTTGTACATAAGGAGTTACACTATAGGATTATTTATGATTATAAAAAATTTGAAACAAATATTTAGCAATTTTCTGACAGTGTGGTACATTTATTCAAGAATAGTCTACAATTAGTCCTGTACTATAGTCATGTACTGTCATATCATAATTGATGTTATAGTATAATCTTTAATAACATGAAATGTTCTAATAACTATATTAAGTAAAGTGGGCTGTAGAGGAACAGCATGTCTAATATAATTTAAACTTGGAGAAGGGAGAATCATTTTTATGTACTCAAATGAAAAAGCTTTATCAAGTATACTGAAGTATTAATGGTATTGATCCTTAAGAGTGGTTTAATTTTCTACCTTTAAGTTTTTCTGAATTTTGCATATTGTCTTCGATAGATAAATAATATTTTACTAATCAAAAATAAAGATGATGAATAAAAGCATCAACCTCTTTTAGAGAAAGACAGTAAGTTACTTCTTGATGTAAAGGTGAAATCATGAGCTGTATGAGCTGTTAAGTCCATCTTCTCTTTGCCTCTCTATTCATAGATATTTGAGGCTTTGACTCCTGTATGTCTGTACAGAACATTAATTTACTTATGTAAAGAGGTGTCAATATCTTTAGTTTTAAAAAAGATGTTGGTATTTAAGATATCAAAAACAATAACGACAGCAGTAACAATACTAATTGTGTACATTTATGTAACATCCGTCAATTAGCAAAACTTCTTCACACTTCTCTAAAGAAGAGTAATTATGACCAAGGAAAATATTCTCATTATGCATGGAATAGAAAAGCATTATATGAGGCCAATTTAAAATTTTATAATATAATAAAATAGGGAAGAATAAATTACAGATTAAATTCAACTTTTATATTTTTAATAGAAGTATAAAACTAAGCTTCAACTAAAGATTGTTGTGGGTTGCTTGCAAGTGACAAATTTGAGTTCTGCCCATTGGAAGCTACTTTGCTGCTGCTATGTTAACATGACCTGTTCCTCTCTATCCACCTACTTTTCCACGAAGGAAGATCCAACATGTTATACAAAAGTATGAAGGGATACAGTCAAATGAACAAAACAGCCCCTCCTAGCTTGCTTTACAACCTACTACTTCACAAACACTTTCCAAGCCATATTTTCAGTGTAAGATGAGACAAGTTTTACACTTAGCAATGGGGGAATGAGCTAGAAACAATCTGAACAGCTACCTTTCCTAGGAAATACATACCCTTGTTTTACTTTATTGTGTGCTGTGCAGGAATGTACCATACAGGTTATATGGTTTGGCTGTGTCCCCCCTGTGCAAATTTCATCTTGAATTGTAGTTCCAATAATCCCCATATATTGTGGGAGGGGCCAGGTGGAGACAATTGAATAATGGGGGAGGTTTTTCCTATCCTGTTCTCATGATTGTGAGTCTCATTTCTCACAAGACCTGATGGTTTTTAAAAGGGCGTCCACCTTCACTAGGCACTCATTCTGTTTCCTGCCACTCTGTGAAGAGGTGCCTTCTGCCTTGATTGTAAGTTTACTGAGACGTCCCCAGCCATGAAGAACTTTTAGTCAATTAATCCTTTTTTTCTGTATGAATTGCCCAGTTTGACGTATTTCTTCATAACAGTGTGAAAACAGACTAATATATAAGTTTCTTAAATTGTATGTATTAAAGGGAAGGCTTATTTTCCTGTTTCCTTCACTTTTTGTTTATAGAATATCTTCTAAGTTCAGATCTCTTTTTTGTTTCAACTTTTATTTTAGATTCATGGGTATATGTTGAGGTTTGTTACATGGATAAATTGTGTGTCTCGGAGGTTTGATGTACAAATGATATCATCACCAGGTAGTGAGCATAGTACTTGATAGGTAGTTTTATGATCCTTGCTCTCCTAATATTCTTCACCCTCAGGTAGGCCCTGTGTCTATTGCCTCCCTTTTTGTGTCCATGTGTACTAAATGTTCTACTTATAAGTGACAGTATGCAGTATTTGGTTCTCTGTTCCTGCATTAATTCACTTAGAATAATGGCCTCCAGCTGTATCTATGTTGCTGCCAATGACATTATTTTGTTCCTTGTTTACAGCTGTGTTGTATTTCATGGTACATATATACCACATATTCTTTGTACAGTCCACTGTTGATGGGTATATAGGTGATCCCATATCTTTGCTATCCTGCATAGTGCTGTGATGAACTTATGAATGCTTGTGTCTTTTTGATACAACAATTTATATTTCTTTGGGTATATACCCAATAATGAGACTGCTGGTCAAATGATAGTACTACTTGACTTCTTTGAGAAATCTCCAAAATGCTTTCCACAGTGGCTGAACTAATTTACATTCCCACTAGCAGTGTGTAAGTGTTCCCCTTTCTCGGCAACCCCACCAATATGTGTTATTTTTTTGAATGTTTTATAAAAGCCGTTCTGACTGGATTGAGATGGTGTCTCATTGTGGATTTGATTGACATTTCTCTAATCATTAGTGATACTGGATGTCTTCTCATCTGCTTGTGGACCACGTGTTTGTCTTTTTTTGAGAAGTGTCTATTCATAGTCTTTCTTCATTTTTAAATGAAGTTATTTGTTTTTTTGCCAGTTGATTTGTTTAAGTTCCTTATAGATTCTGGATATTAGACCTTTGTCAGATGTATAGTTTGCAAATCTTTCTCCCATTCTGTAGATTGTGTATTATTCTGCTGATAGTTTCTTTGCTGTGCAGAAGCTCTTTATTTTAATTAGGTACTACTTTTCTGTTTTTCTTTTGTTGCAGCTGTTTTTGGAGACTTCATCATAAAATCTTTGCCAAAATCTTTGTCCAGAATGGCGTATCTTAGGTTTTCTTCTAAGGTTTTTATAGCTTTAGGTCTTAGATTTAAGACCATCTTAAATCTAAGATGGTCTTATCTTGAGTTAATTTAGTCCATCTTGAGTTAATTTTATATATGTTGAAAGGAAGGGCCAAGTGTGGTGGCTCATGTTTCTAATCCCAGCACTTTGGGAGACTGAGGCAGGTGGATCACATGAGGTCAGGAGTTTGAGACCAGCCTGCTCAAGATGGCGAAACCCCATCTCTACTTTAAAACACACACACACACGCAAACATTTAGCTGGGTGTTGTGGTGGGCACTTGTAATTCCATCTACTCAGGGGGCGGAGATAGGAGAAATGCTTGAACCCAGGAGTCAGAGGTTGTGGTGAGCCAACATTGCACCATTGCCCTCTAGCCTGGGCAACAAACATGAAACTCCCCCGCACCAAAAAAAAAAAAAGAATAAAAGGAAGGGGTCCAGTTTTAATTTTCTGCATATGGCCAGTCACTTATCCCAGCACCATTTATTGAAGAGAAATTCCTTTTCCCATTGCTTGTTTTTGTCGACTTTGTCAAAGATCAGATGGTTATAGACGTGTAACTTTATTTTTTATTTCTCTGACCTGTTACATTGTGTCTGCTTTTGTACCAGTACCATAACATCAAGTAGTATGATGCTTCTGGACTTGTTCTTGTTGCTTAGGATAACTTTGGCTGTTTGGGCTCCATTTTGGTTTCACATACATTTTAGAATAGTTTTTTCTAGTTCTGTGAAAAAAATGTCATCAGTAGTTTGATAGGAATAGCATTGAATCTGTAAAATGCTTTGGGCAGGATGGCCATTTTAATAATATTGATTCTTCCTACTCGTGAGCATGGAATATGTTTCCATTGATTTGTGATGTCTCTGATTTCTTCAGAAGTGTTTTGTAATTCTCACTGTAGAGCTCTTTTACCTCTTCACTTGGCTGTATATCTAAATATTTTATTCTATTTGTGGCTATTGTGACTGAGATTGTGTTTTTATTTTGGCTCTCAGCTTGGACATTACTGGTGTGTAGAAAGGCTACTAATTTTTGTATGTTGATTTTGTATCCTGAAACTTTGATGTATATTATTTATTTTCTTTGCTAGTTTGGGGGTTGGTTTGCTCTAGTTTTTCTAGTTCCCGTAGGTTGTTAATTTGAGATCTTTCTAATTTTTTAATCTAGACATTTAGCACTATAAACACTGCTCTTAGCACTGCTTTAGCTGTGTCCCAGAGATTCTAATATGGTATGTCTTTATTTCATTACTTTTTAGGAGGCTTTTGGTAGAGTCTTTATAGTTTTCTGGGTATAGAATGATATCATTAATTAAGAGAGATACCTTGACTTTTTCTTTTCTTATTTGGATACTTTTTATTTCTTTTTTTTTTTCTTTATTTTTTTTTATTGCATTTTAGGTTTGAGGGCACATGTGAAGAACATGGCACTTTTACACTGTTGGTGGGAGTGTAAATTAGTTCAACCATTGTGGAAGACGGTGTGGCGATTCCTCAAGGACCTTTTATTTCTTTACCTTGATTGAGTTATCTGGATAGAACTTCCAGTTCATATTGAAAGAACTGATGAGAGTGGGCATCTTTCTCTTGTTTCAGTTCTCAAGGGAAATGTTTCATGCTTTTACCCATTTAATATGGTGTTGGCTATGAATTTGTCATAAATGGCTTTTATTACTTTGAGGTATGATCCTTTGTTGTATTAAAGTTTGTTGGGGTTTTTAGCATGAAGAAATGCTGAATTTTATCAAAAACTTTTCTGCCTTTATTAAGGGGATCATGTGTATTTTGTTTTTAATGGTAAATGATTCAATTCAGTAAGAAAACTTAACTATCATAAATATATATGCACCCAACACTGGAGCATTCAGATTTATAAAACAAGTTCTTAGAGACCTATGAAGAGACTTAAATAGCCATCCAGTAGTAGTGTGAGATTTCAATACCCCACTGATGGTGTTAGACACATCATCGAGGCAGAAAACAAAGATCTCCATGACATAAATTTGACACTTGATTAAACCAAATAGACTAAGAGGCATCAACAGAATACTCTATGCAATAATAAAATGTACATTTTTCTCATATGCACATGGCACATACTTTAAGATTAGCCACATGCTCAGCAATCCTCAGCAAATTTTAAAAAATCTAAATCATGCCAACCACACTCTTAGACTATAACAAAATAAAATATAATTCAATACAAAGAAGATCTTTCAAAATCATACAATTACATGGAAATTAACCAATCTGCACCTGAACTTTTGAGTAAATAACTAAGATAGAAATCCAAAACTTCTTTGAAACCAATGAAATAAACTTATATCAGAATCTCTGGGATACAGCCAAAGCAGTGTTAAGAGGAGTGTTTATAGTGCTAAATGCCTACATTAAGAAGATAGATCTTTTTTTAAAAAAAAAAAACAGCTCCTGGATTTATTGATTTTTTTGAATTTTTTTTTTGTGTCTCTATCTCTTTCAGTTTTGTTCTGATCTTAGTTATTTCTTGTCTTTTGCTAGCTTTTGAGTTTGTTTGATCTTGCTTCTCTAGTTCTTTTAATCATGACACTAGGGTGTCGATTTTAGATCTTTCCTCACTTCTCATGTGGGCATTTAGTGCTATAAATTTCCCTCTAGACACTGCTTTAAAAGTGTCCCAGATATTCTGGTATGTTGTGTCTTCATTCTCATTGGTTTTAAAGAGCACATCTTTATTTCTGCCTTCATTTCATTATTCAGTAGTCATTCAGGAGCAGGTTGTCCAGTTTCCATGTAGTTGTATGGTTTTAAGTGAGTTTCTTAATCCTGAGTTCTAATTTGATTGCACTGTGGTCTGAGAGACTGTTAAGATTTCTATACTTTTGCATTTGCTGAGGAGTGATTTACTTCCAATTATGTGGTCAATTTTAGAGTAAGTGCAATGTGGTGCTGAGAAGAATGTATATTCTGTGGATTTGGGGTGAAGAGTTCTGTAGATGTCTATTAGGTACCCTTGGTTCAGATCTGAGTTCAAGTCCTGGATTTCCATGCTAATTTTCTGTCTCATTGATCTGTCTAATAGTGACAGTGGAGTGTTAAAATCTCCCACTATTACTGTGTGGGAGTCTAAGTCTCTTTGTGGGTCACTAAGAACTTGCTTTATGTATCTGAGTGCTCCTGTATGGGGTGCTTATATATTTAGGATAGTTAGCTCTTCTTGTTGCATTGATGCTTTTACCATTATGTAATGCTCTTGTCTCTTTTGATCTTTGTTGGTTTAAAGTCTGATTTATCAGAGTCTAGGATTGCAACCCCTGCTTTTTTTTTGATCTCCATTTGCTTGGTAAATCTTCCTCCATCCCTTTATTTTGAGTCTATCTATCTGTGTCTTTGCATTTGAGATTTGTCTCCTGCATACTGCACACCGATGGATATTGACTCTTTACCCAGTTTTTCAGTCTGTGTCTTTTAATTGGGGTACTTAGCCCATTTACATTTAAGGTTAATATTGTTATGTGTGAATTTGATCCTGCCATTTTGATGCTAGCTGGTTGTTTTGCCCATTAGTTGATGCAGTTTCTTTATAGTGTTGATGGTCTTTACCATTTGGTATGCTTTTACAATGGCTGGTACTCGTTATTCCTTTCCATGTTTAGTGCTTCCTTCAGAAGCTCTTGTAAAGCAGGCCTGCTGGTGACAAAATCTCTTAGTGGTTGCTTGTCTATAAAGGATTTTATTTATCCTTAACTTATGATGCTTATTTTGGCTGAATATGAAATTCTGGTTTGGGAAAACTGACTAGCCATATGCAGAAAGCAGAAACTGGATCTCTTCCTTAACACTTTATACAAATATTAACTCCAGATGGATTAAATATTTAAATGTAAGACCTAACACCATATAAACCCTAGAAGAAAACCTTTGCAGTACCATTCAGGACATAAGCATGGGCAAGGACTTCATGACTAAAAGACAAAAAGCAATGGCAACAAAAGCCAAAATAGACAGATGGGATCCAATTAAAGAAGAGCTTCTGCACAGCAAAAGAAACTACCATTAGAGTAAACCAGCAACCAACAGAATGGGAAAAAAATTTTTCGATCTACCTATTTGACAAAGGGCTAATAACTGGAATCTATAAAGAACTTAAATAAATTTACAAGAAAAAATGAGCCCCATCAAAAAGTGGGTGAAGGACATGAACAGACAATTCTCAAAAGAAGACATTTATGCAGCCAACAAACATATGAAAAAAAGCTCATCATCAGTGGTCATTAGAGAAATGCAAATCAAAACCACATTGAGATAACATCATGCCAGTTAGAATGGTGATCATTAAAAAATCAGTAGACAACAGATACTGGAGAGGATGTAGAGAAATTGAAATGCTTTTACACTGTTGGTGGGAGTGTAAAATTATTAGTTCAACCATTGTGGAAGATAGTGTGGCCATTCCTTAAGGATCTAGAATGAGAAATACCATTTGACCCAGCAATCCCATTACTGGGTATATACCTAAAGGATTATAAAACATTCAGTTATAAAGATACATGCACACAAATGTTTCTTGTAGCACTGTTTACAATAGCAAAGACTTGGAACCAACCCAAATGCCCATCAATGATAGACTGGATAAAGAAAATGTGGCACATATACACCATGGAATACCATGCAGCCATTAAAAAAGAATGAGTTCATGTCCTTTGCAGGGACATGGATGAAGCTGGAAACCATCATTCTCAGCAAGCTGACACAACAGAAAAGCATACACTGCATGTTCTCACTCATAAGTGGGTGTTGAACAATGAGAACACAAGGACACAGAGAGGGGAACATCACATACCAGGGCTTGTCAGGGGATGCAGGGGGGCTCAGGGAGGGTTGGCAGGGCATTGGGGGATTGGGGAGGGCTAACATTAGGAGAAATACCTAATGTAGATGACAGGGGGATGGATACATCAAACCACCATGGCACGTGTATACCTATTTAACAAACCTGCATGTTCTGCACATGTACCCCAGAACTTAAAGTACAATAATAATAATAAAAAGTTAGATCTCAAATTAACAACCTAAAATCACACCTAGGGGAACTAGAAGAACTAGAGCAAACCAACTCCAAAACTAGCAGAAGAAAAGAAATACCCATAATCAGAGCTGAACTGAATGAAGCTGAGATGCAAAATCCACACAAAAGATCAATGAAACTTAAATTTGTTTGTTTTTTGAAAGAATAAATAAATCTAGCTAGCTAGGTTAATAAAAGGGAGAGAAGATCCAAATAAACACAATCAGAAATGACAAAGGTGACACTCCCTTCAATCCTGCAGAAATACAAGGAGTCCTCCGAGACTATTATGAACAACTCTATGCACACAAACTAGAAAATCTAGAAGAAATTGATAAATTCCAGGAAACATACAATATCAAGATTGAACCAGGAAGAAATTGAAATCCTAAACAGATCACTAATGAGTTCCCAAATTAAATCTGTAATGAAATATTTACCAACTAGAAAAAGCTTTGGACCAGAAGAAGTCACAGCCAAATCCTATCAGATGTATAAGGAAGAGCTGGTAGCAATCCTGCTAAAATTATTCTAAAAAATCAAGGAGGAAGGACTAGTTCCTAACTCATTCTGTGAGGCCAGAATCGTTCTGATACCAAACCTGGCAGGGACACAGTGAAAAAAGGAACTTTAGGCAATTATCCCTGATGAACATAAATGCAAAAATCTTCAGCAAAATACTAGCAAATTGAATCCAGCAGCACATCAAAATTTAATCTACCATGATCAAATAGGCTTTACTCGTTGGATGCAGTTCTCTTTCAATAAACACAAATTAATAAATGTGATTCATCACATAAACAGAACTAACATCTGATAGCTCTCTCTTAAAATAATCCTAAGAAATTTACTAAAATTAATCAAGGGTTGAGGGAAAAAACTTTAAGAAAAACTTAATAGTTATTTATTATCCTTCTGCCCATTGCCACAGGTACAAGCAATTATGTTTGTTATAATAAAGAAAAAGTATGAAAATTTAACCAGTCTTAGAAACTAATTTCAGAGAGGCCACTGCAAGGATCTGTGCTTAGGTAGAACACATTTTTTTCAACATCTTCACCCTAACTGAAGGAGAGGACAAATAGGGATTCTTTTAATTATTTGGAGTAAACTGATGTTCTAGAGATGGGGGAACACTGGATAAAAGTATGCATATAAAGAAATTTTTAAAAATTCTACTCTGTATCACTTTCTTTACTAAGGTTTACTAAGGTTCAGTTTGCCTGTAAAAAATGGGGTGAACTGTCTACTTTCCAGTGTTACTGCAAGAGTTAAACAAATGGTGTACAAAATACTTAGCATACTACCTGGTACATCATAAATGTTCAATAAGTAGGAGCTATGCAGCATCATCATGCAGTATTATATTATTTAATATCTGTAGTATCACCAAACATGTACTTTAATAAATTTCTTCTGAATTTATTAAGGAAATAAAGGAGATCCATAGATGGATCTTATCTATATGGCAAACTAACATGTATGGCATGTGATAATTTAGGAAATATTAATTCTCTTTGTAACAGATTTCAACTAGACTACATACTATGGGACAAAAAAGAGTAGTTTCTAATAGCAAGCATATTCTGTTTTAGTTTGTCCTGCTATAACAGAATACCTGAAACTGGGTAATTTATAAAGAACAAGAATTTATTTTTTTGAAGGAAAATTTGTATTATTTTAATTATTTTTATGTACAGAAACCTAAACAGTGTACATTTAACCCACTTTAGTGGCAAGTTCTTTAGCCTTTGCCTTTTCAAGCTTGGCAATGTGAGAAACAGACGTGGACCCAGGACATTGCCTCCCAGTGACAGTGGATCTCATGAAATCCGTAGATGTAATTGGTCCTGATATCTTCAACCAGCTTAGCCAAAGCTCCTTTGTCTTCTGAGTTAACCTGTGTGAAGGCAACAGTGGTGAAGGTCTTCTTGTGGACTAGATGTCCCAGTCTTTCCTTCCCCTTGATAATGCAGTCATGGACCCCCATTTTATGATGCAGTGTAGGCAAGAAGACAACCAGTTCAATGGAATCCACATCGTGTGCAATCACCATCAGCTGAGCTTTATTGTTCTCCACTAAGGTGGTAACGGTGTTAACTCCTGCTCGAAAGTCTGGTGGTCTCCTAGGGGGGGACTTTCCCTTTGCTGGCAGCTTTCTTCTCGGGCCCCGGGCCAACAACCTCTACTTATTCTCTTGCTTTGTCTCTGGTCTGTACTTGTGGGCCTGCTTAAGCAGCTGAGTAGCTGTTTGGCAGTGAAGGGCTTGGGTGAACTGGTTAATCACAGTAGATACTTTCAAAGGCTTATAGAGGATGGCTTTCTCCCACTGCAACTGGATATAGTGGGGCCATTTGACAAAGCAGATGAAGTCTCTTGTGGGCTGGATGCCTTGTTCAGTTCCAAAATTCTTAGGACTTTTCTCAAACAGGGAATTCACCACTTTCTTGACCTCCTGCTTCTTCACAGTGCCAGGGGCTGGAGCCACCTTTTTCCCCTTGGCCTTCTTTCCTTTCAGCATCTTAGGAGGCAGGAGGAGAGAGCAAGAACAAGAATTTATGTTTTCACAATTCTGAAGGTTAGGAAATCTAAAATCAAGGCACCAGCATGTGGTCTAGTAAGGGCCTTTTTGCTGCATCCTTATGTGGCAGGAAGGAGATGCTCATGTGTATACAAGTTCGCAGAATGCTGCCCTAAGCCTCTTGCAAAAGACCTTAATCCCATTAACAAAAAGCAACCCTCATTGCCTAGCCATCTCTTAGAGGCCCATCTCTTAATATTATCACATTGGCAACACTTGAATTTTAGAGTGGATTAAGTTTCAACATGAATTTTGGAGGGAGTGAAACATTTAAACCATAGCAGAAAGTGTGCCAAAAATGGCAAATTATGTAGAATAAATTTAGTGAATTTTAAATGTCAAAACTTCTGATTTGGGTTTAGTACCCATTTAGACTGACAATTGGTGCTGGAGTTTTAATGCAGACCTCTAACTTTTATTTTTAAAATAATTTTTTTTCCGGTTCTTCCGTTTCCTCCAAAAAAATTTTTCTAAATGTTGGCTTTGTTTTCAGAACAACTTTTAAATTTAGATCTTTACTACAGGGTTTTACATTTTGATTTTCTTATCTCACACCTGTCAAATTTGGCTATTTTATTGGCGCCTGCAATGTGTCTAATATAGATTTTGGATTTCTTAAAATACTTAGTACAATATTTGGCATATTGTAGATATGTATATTATAGTAGATATAGTAGATATTCAATGATATGGTTTGGCTTTGTGTCCCCACCCAAATCTCATCTTGAATTATAATTGCCATGTATTGAGAGAGGAACCTGGTGGGAGGTTTTTGGATCATGTTGGGGGGGGTTCCCTTTGCTTTTCTCATTATAGTGAGGGAGTTCTCACGAGAGCTGATGGTTTTACAAGGCAATCTCTCTCTCTCTCTCTTTCCCTCTCTCACCCCCCTGTCTCTCTCTCTCTCTCTTTCTCTCTCTCCTGCCACCTTGTGAAGAAGGTGCTTGCTTCCCCCTCCACATTCTGCCATGATTAGAAATTTTCTGAGGCATCCCCCAGTTATGTGGAACTGTGAATCAATTAAACCTCTGTGTTTATAAATTACCTGGTCTCAGGTAATATCATTATAGCAGTGTGAGAACAGACTAATACACTCAATAAACACACACACACAAATGTGTGCCTTATATATGCCACTATTAACTGACTTTTAGTATGTACCTACTATTTATTGTCATCAAACTTTACACTGATTATCTTATTTAGTTTTCTGAGAAACACTGACAAGTTAGAATTCACATTTTACAAAAGAAAAAAACCCTGAGATTTAGAGATTAAACCATAAGGCCATGTTCTACGACCATCTAGTTAGTAAGTGGAGAGCAATTTAATTCTCTATTTCTACAGTCTTTGTTTGTAGCAATGGTATTACAGAAGAGTGACATCAGCAAAATGGTAAAAGGGGAAGTCTCAGGTTCCACTCTCTGGCTGACTAAAAATTCATCTAGCAGCTATCCACAAACCAGAACATTTTTGAAAATCCAAATTCTTGAAACTAAGCTTGACACACTCATATGGTCTACAGACTGACTGAAAACTTCATTAGAAGAATAAGAGGAACTGTCTCACTTCGACCTTGCTACCACC
Source organism: Ateles fusciceps (assembly GCA_036589455.1). NCBI lineage: Eukaryota > Metazoa > Chordata > Mammalia > Primates > Atelidae > Ateles > Ateles fusciceps. Next base: position 332,170 of record JAZHEH010000681.1, on the reverse strand, counting down.
TCTCCTTCCCCCAAGTCAGCACAATGCCAGATGGGTAGGATTTCTCTGGGCCATGGTTTTTACAGAGGGGGAAAAATACTGTAGTCAGTCACCTAGCTTCCTTAGCATTCTGAAGGACTTCCCAGGAAGCCCCCTTTGGTTTCACCTCATGGGGGAACACTGGGAAGAACATCTGGGTCAAGTAAAAACAGAGAAATAAGATGGAGCTCACATTGACCAATGTATGATCTTCTTGATACCTTTGTGTTTTTACCACCTGTGGGACCCAGTCATAGATACCAGCCAACTTCATACCCTACCTGCAAAGCTGATTTGGTTGTTTTCAGAAGAAAGGTGGAAATTCAACCTGGCTTGAATTGATAGATGGCTAGTGTCTATACCAAGCTCCAGATTACACCCCAACAACCTCACCCCCCCAAGCAGGGAGACCCCTGCCTCTGTCCATTTAGAAGAAGCAGAGAGGCTAGACCTGCTTTATCTAGAAGTCCAAAGAGTGACTCAGCTCAGCCAAAAAGCCTGCCAAATTACCTCATCCAGGCAGGAATATCCCTGCCTTTTCCTATTTTGGAGAAGCATAGGGGCTAGACATGCTTGACCCATGAGATCAAACAGTGGCTCAACTCAGCCAAAAGCTCACCACATGGTTCCATTCAAAGAGGGAGCCCATTCTCAACTGTGCATTTCTAGGGAGCAGAGTCTCTGGCCCTGCCTGTCCCAAGCAGCAACTCTGCCTAACCTCAGAGATAAGCCTGCAGCCCCATCCAACTGCAGATCCAAAATAGCAGAATGTCTCAGTCAGGGAATGTATCCTCTGATAGGTGGGACCAGAGGCCCTCACAGTAATCATCCATTGCTCTGCCTAATAGCAGAGCCTAGCCAGAAGCTCCACATGACATAAGAGCAAAGGCAGAAAACCAAGCCAAATAGGGGAACTCATAACAGGCATTTCCAGAATTACAGGCTAGACTAAGTAGTGAAGGCGTATCCCTGCCAGAGAACACCTGTAAAAGCAAGAAGAGGTAATTTTCTCTTTATATGTGCACACAACAATGCAAAGACACAAGAATTTCCAAAAATCAGGGTATAATGACACCTTTAATAGAAATTAATACATCTCTAATAATAAATGCTAAAAAATGGAGATTTATGAAATGACAAAAAATTAGAATATTATTCTTAAATGAATTCAGTGAACTTGAAAAGTATACAGCTAGAAAATTAAATGACATTTGGGAAATAATATGGAAAATGAGAAATTTGACAAAGAAAAAAAAATCAGAAATCCTGGAAATTACAGACACAGTAACTGAACTGAAAAAAGTCAATAGATGGCTTCAACAGAAAACTCAATCAAACAGAATAAAGTCTGTGGGCTTGAAGGCAGAACATATGAAATTATTCATGCAGAGAAGCAAAATTCTAAAGAAAGAAAAATAATGAAGAAAGTCTACAGAAGCTATGAGAAACCATCAAAAGTGAAATCTTTGTATAATGGGAGGCTTAGAAGGGTATGAAAGAGAAAAGTTCTGAAAGCATATTTGAAAAGATAATGGCTAAAGATTTTTCTAATTTGGGGATAAATTCCAATATTCAAGTACAGGAAACACAGAGGTCTCAAATCAAATTCAACCTAAAGAAAATTTCACCAAGACACATAATCAAAATATCAAATGTCAAAGAAAACTTTGGGAGCATTAAGAGATGAGAAACATATTACATAGAAAGGAGTCAAAATAAGACTATCAACAGATTTTTCAGCACAAAACCAGCAGACCAGGAAACAAGGAGAAGACATTAACAATGCTAAAGGAAAAAAATACTGATGAAACTACCAATCAAGAATGTTTTACTCAGAAAAACTTTTTTTTAAGAAATGAAAGAGAAATAGAAACTTGTTCAGACAAACAAAAGCTAAGGGAATTCATCACCATTGGGACTCAAAGATTGCTGAAATGAGTTATGTAAGTTGAAACAAAAGGCTGCTAATAAAAATCATAAAACACAAAAAGTACAGAACCCAATGGTAGATATAATACAGAGCCATATTTAGAATGCTCTAGAACAGTAATGACAGTTGTGCAAAGAAATCTTATTCTAGTAGGAGGGTTAAAGACAAAACTAATAGCAGGAACCTAGCTAAAATAAATTTTCAAGGTATAAACATTTGAAAATAATATAAATTCTGCTATATGCGGTGGCATGTACCTGTAGTCCCAGCTACTTGGGAGGCTGAAGCAGGAGGATCACTTTAGCCCAGGATTTCTGGGCTGTAGTGTGCTATACTGATTGGGTGTCCACACTAAGTTCAACATCAATATGGTGACCTCCTGGGAGTGGGCACTACCAAGTGGCCTAAGGAGGGATGTACCAGCCGGGGCCAGAAATGGAGCAGGTCAAAACTCCCATGCTCAAAATAATATAAATTCTCACATCAAAATATAAGATATTGGAAGAGGGAGTGAAAATATAAAGTTGCATGCCAACTAAATTTATAATCAACTTGAAATAGACTGTTACAGCTATAAGATGTTCTATGTAAGCTTAATGGTAACAATGAAGAAAAAAATCTATAGAAGAATTACAAGATAAAAGTTTAGAAAATTCAAAGCATACCACTACAGAAAACCATGAAACCACAAACGAAGACAGCAGGAACCAAGCACAAAAACAAAAAATGTCACAAATCAATTAATAAAATGGTAGTAGTAAGACCTTAGCTATCCATAATTACCTTAAATGTAAATGAATTGCATTCCCTAAAAAAAAAACGTAGACTAAATGGATATAATAAAAGACCCCACTATATACTGCCTACAAAAGATTCATCTCAGTTTTAAGTATACACATACACTGAAAATTCAGGGATGCTTATATAAAATAAACTTTAAGTCAAAAACTATAAAAAGAGACAAAGACATTATATAATGATGAAGTCAGTTCATCAAGAAAATAGAAAAGTTATAAATATATATGCACCTAACATTGGAACAAGCAAATATATAAAGGAAATGTTAAAGGTTCTGAAGGGTATTGCAGATTCCAATATGACAATTGTAGAGGACTTCAATACCCTACATTTAACAATGGACAGGTCATCTAAACAAAATTGATAAGATAATATTAAACTTGAACAACACTTTTAGACCAAATAGACCTAATAGACATGTACAAACAGTTCTGTCCAACATGTGCAACAGAAGGCACATCCTTCTCAAGCACACATGAGACATTCCCCCAGCGTAGATCACATGTTAGTCCACAAAACAAGTAGTAGCAAATTTAAGAAGATTGTAATTATAACAAGTATCTTTTCAAACCATAATGTCACAACTGGACATCAATAAAATAAGAAAATTTAAACAATTGCTCCTTAACAATAAGTGAATCAACAAACTAAAATGCAAATTAAAAAAATATCTTGAGGCTGGGTGTAGTGGCTCACACTGGTAATCACAGCACTTTGGGAAGCTAAATCAGGAGGATCACTTGAGGCCAGGAGTTCAAGACCAGCTTGAGCAACATAGTGAGGCTGTCTCTACAGAATATAAAACTATAAAAACAGCTGAGCATGGTGGTGCATGCTTGTAGTCTGAACTACTTGGTAGACTGAATCAGGAGAACCAGTTGACCCCAGGAGTTCCAAGCCATAGTGAACTATGACCATGCCACTGTACTCCAGCCTGAGCAACAGAGTTAGACCCTGTCTCTGAAGAGGCAATCTTGAAACAAATGAAAACAGAAACACAATATGCCAAAACTTATGGGATACAGCAAAAGTACTTCTAGAAGAACATTTATAGCAATAAATGGTTACATCAAAAAATAATAACAATCTCAAGTAAATTACAATGTCACTTTTTAAAAGCTATTAAAAAAAACCCAAACTAAGCCCAATTAGCAGAAGAAAAAAAAGATAAGAAATAAATTAGACTGGAAAATCAATATAAAACATCAACAAAACTAACAGTTATTTTAAAAGATGAACACAATCAACAAATCTTAAACTAGACTATGAGAAAAAGAAGATTCAAATACATAAAATCAGAAATGAAAGCAGTGATATTACAACTGATACCACAGAAATACAAAGGATCATAAGAAACTATTATGAACAATTATATGCCATCCTTCTCAGATAATATGCAAGAAATTGATAAATTCCTAGACACGTACAACTTATGAAGACTGAATCATAATAGAAAGCTTGAACAGACCAATAACAATTTAAGAGACTGAGCCAGTGATAAAATGTTTTCCATTAAAGAGAAGCCCAAGACCTAATAGTGACATTGCTGCATTCTACCAAATATTTAAAGGTTCTAGTACCAAAGGTAAACAAGAATATCATGAAAAGATAAAATTAAATTTCAGTCCAGTATCTTTGATGAACATAGACGAAAAGATCTTCAACAAAATATTGGCAAACTGAATTCAATGATACATTAAAAGAATCACTCAATGTGAACCAGTGGAATTTATCCCTAGAATGCAATGATTTAAAATACATGAATCAATAAGGTGGATATATTACATTAACAGAATAAAGAACAAAAACTATATGATTATCTCATTAGATGCAGAAAAAAAAAACACTTTGCATATTTTAACATCCTTTCATGATACACATTTCTCATCAAATTAGCTATAACAGGAATGTGCCTCAACACAGTAAAAGGAATATACAAGCCCAAAGCTCACATTATACTCAAAAGTGAAAAATTGAAAGCCTTTCCTCTAAGAAATGGAACAAGACAAGGCCCATTCTTGTTGCTTCTATTAAACTTAGTATTGGAAGTCTTTTCTAGAGCAATTAGGTAATATGAAGCAAAAGAAAAATCATCCAAATAGGAAGCGAAGTAGAGAAATTGTCACTGTTTGCTGACATATGATCTTATATATAGAAAACTCTAAATATTCCATAAAATACTGTTAGAACTAATAAATATGTTAGTTGCAGAATGCAAAATAAACACACAAAAATCATTAGCATTTTTATATACTAACAATGAACTATCCAAAAAGAAATGAACAATCCCATTGACAATTTCTATGAAAAACACTTAGGATTAAATTTAACCAAGGAGGTGAAAGATCTATACACTAAAATTTATAAAACTTTGATGAAATAAATCGAAGAAGACACAAATGGATGAAAAGATATCCTGTATTTTGTGGATTGGAAAAATTAATATTGCTAAAATATTCATACTACTTAAAGCAAACTACAGATTCAATGCAATCCCTATCAAAATACCAGTGTTACTTTTCATATAAAGAGAAACAATCCTAAAGTTAACATGGAATAAAGAAATATGCAAGGGAATCACAAGCAAAAAAAAAAAATACACTTGGAGGCATTACACTACCAGATTTTGAACTATACTATAACACTATTGATATGGTTTGGCTGTGTCCCCACCCAAATCTTATCTTGAATTCCCATGTGTTGTGTAAGGGACCCAGTAGGAGATAATTGAATCATGGGGGCAGGTCTTTCCCATGCTGTTCTCATAATAGTGAAGGTGAATAAGTCTCATGAAATCTGATGGTTTTTAAAAAGGGGAGTTTCTCTGCGCAAGTCCTCTTCTCTTGTCTGCTGCCATGTGACATGTGCCTTTCATCTTCTGCCATGATTGTCAGGCCTCCTAGTCATACGGAACTGTAAGTCAATTAAACCCATTTCTTTTGCAACTTGCCCAGTCTCAGGTATGTCTTTATCAGCACCTTGGAAATGGACTAATATAGTAAATTGATTCCAGTAGATGTGGTGCTGCTGAAAACATACTTGAAAATGTGAAAGAGACTTTGGAATTGGGTAACAGGCAAAGACTGGAACAGTTAGGAGGGCTCAGAAGAAGACAGGAAAATGTGGGAAAGTTTGTAACTCTCTGTAAACTTGTTAAATGACTTTAACTAAAATGCTAATAATGATATGGACAATGAAATCTAGGCTGAGGTGGTCTCAGATGGAAAGGAGGAATTTGTTGGAAACTGGAGCAAAGGTCACTCTTCTTATGTTTTAGCAAAGAGCCTGGTGGCATTTTGCCCCTGCCCTAGAGATTTGTGGAACTTTGAACTTGAGAGAGATGATTTAGGGTATCTGATAGAAGAAATTTTTAAGCAGCAAAGCATTCAAGAAATGATTTGGGTGCTGTTAATGGCATTCAGTTTTATAAGTGAAGCAAAGCATAAAAGTTCAGAAAATATGCAGCCTGACAATGTGATAGAAAAACACAAAAATCCCATTTCTGAGGTGAAATTCAAGCCAGCTGCAGAAGTTTGCATATGTAGCAAGGAGCTGAATATTAACCCCCCAAGACAATAGGGAAAATGTCTCCGGGGTCTGTCAGAGGTCTTCACAGCAGCCCCTCCCACTACAGGCCCAAAGGCCTAGGAGGAAAAAGTGGTTTTGTAGAGTGGACCCATGTTCTTCGTGCTGTGTGCAACCTAAGTTGCTGATGCAACCAAGCTGCTCCAGCCATAGTTGAGAGGGGCCAACATAGAGCTCAGGCCATGGCTTCAGAGGGTTCAAGCCTCAAGCCTTGGCAACTTACACATGGTGTTGAGCTTGCAGGTGCACCAGAAGTCAAGAACTGGGGTTTAGAACCTTTTCCTAGATTTCAAAGGATGTATGGAAATGCCTGGATGTCCAGGCAGAATTTTGCTGCAGGGGTGTGGTTCTCATGGAGAACCTCTGCTAGGACAGTGTGGAAGGAAAATTTGGGGTTGAAGCCCCCATACAGAGTCCCTACTGAGGCACTGCCTAATGGAACCATGAAAAAGAGGGCCACTGTTTGAGGACTCCAGAATGGTAGGTAGATCCACTAACAGCTTGTACTGTGTGCCTGGAAAAGCTGCAGATACTCAACATGTGCCCATAAAAGCAGCCAGGAGGAAGGCTAAACCCTGAAGAGCCACAGTGGTGGGAAGTTGCCCAAAACCATGGGAACCCCCTTTTGCAACAGCATAACCTAGATGTGAGACCTGGAGTCAAAGGAGATCATTTGGAGCTTTAAAAATTGACTTCCCCTGCTGGATTTCAGACTTGCATGAGGCCTGTAGCCCCTTTCTTTGACCAATTTCTCCCATTTATAATGGCTGTATTTACACAATGCCTGTACCCTCATTGTATCTAGGAAGTAACTAATGTGCTTGTGATTTTAGAGGCTCATAGGCAGAGGGACTTGCCTTGTCTCAGATGAGAACTTTGAGCTGTGGACTTCCGAGTTAATGCTGAAATCAGTTAAGACTTTGGGGGACTGTTGGGAAGGCATCACTGGGTTTGAAATGTGAAGACATAAGATTTGGGAGGGGCCAGTGGCAGAGTGATAGGGTTTGGCTGTGTTCGCACTCAAATCTCATCCTGAATTCCCATGTGTTGTGGGAGGTACCTGGTGGGAGGTAATTGAATCATGGGGCCAGGTCTTTCCCATGCTGTTCTTATGATAGTAAATAAGTCTCATGAGGTCTGATGGTTTTTAAAAAGGGGAGTTTCTCTGCACAAGCCCTCTTTTCTTGTCTGCTCTCATGTGAGACATGCCTTTCATCTTCTGCCATGATTGTTAGGTCTCCCCCAGCCATGTGGAACTATAAGTCAATTAAACCTCTTTCTTTGCAAATTGCCCAGTCTTGGATATGTCTTTACCAGTAGCATGATAATGTACCAATATGACTATAGTAAGTAAAATAGCATGGTATTAGAAAAATGGCCTGGTATTAGCATAAAAATAGATACATCAACCAATGGAACAGAATAAAGAGCCGGGGAAATGAGCCCACACATACATGGTCAATTGATTTTCAGAGACATTATCCTTTTCAGAGACACTATTCATGGCACTGATATGCTGTAAATACAAAGCGAGAAAAAGACATTGTATTCAATAAATGGTATTGGGAAAACTGAATACCTATATAAAAAAAGTGAAATTTGGACCCTTATCTCACACTGTATAAAAATTAACTCAAAATAGATTAAAGACTGAAATGTAAAACCAAAAACTATAAAACTATTAGAAGAAAATATGTCATGTTATATCCATGATATTAGCCTAGGCGATTATTTATTTTTTTAATTTAACCTCAAAATTTCACAAAATAAAAGCAAAAATAGACAAACAGGATCAAATCAAACTAAAAGGCTTCTGTACCATAAAGGAAGCAATGAACAGTATGATAAGACAACTTACAGATTGGGAGAAAATATTAGCAAACCATCCAATAAAGGGTTAATACCTAAAAGACGTAAATATCTAATGCAAACAACTCAATGACAAGAAAACGAATAAACTGATTAATAAATGAGTAAGAAACCTGAATAGACCTTTTTCAAAAAAATACTAAAAACCAGCAGAAATATTAAAAACTGTTTAACATCTTTAACCATTAGGGAAATGCAAATTAAAACTACAATGAGATATCACCTCACACCTATCATAATGACCATTATCAAAAAGATAAGTTGTGTGAGAATGTGGAGTAAAGGAAACTCTTAAATACTGTTGGTGGGAACGTAATTAGTATAGCCATCATGGAAAACCATATGGAGGTTTCTTAATGAACTGAAAAATAAAATTACCATATAATTTGGCAACCTCACTTCAGTATTTACCTGAAAGATTTGAAATCAGTTTGTCAAAAAAAAGTCTGCTTTCCTGTGTTCAATGCAGCTCTATTCACAATTGCCAACTTACAGAATCAACTCGTGTCCATCAATAGATTAATGAATAAAGAAAATGTGATACACACTCACACACACACACACACACACAAAGGAATACTATTAATTCTTTAAAAGGAAGAAAATTCTGTCATTTGCAACAATATGCTAAGTTAAAAAAGCCAGGCATGGAATGGTAAATACTCTGTGTTCTCCCTCGTATGTAGAATCTTAAACAATTGAACTCATAAAAGCAGAGAGTACAGTGGTGGTTACAGAGGCTGGGACATGGGAAAATGGGGAGATGATTGTCAAAGGATACAAAGTCTGAGAGAGGAGAAGTAAGTGAGTTTTTGAGATCTACTGCACAGTATGGTGGACATAGTAATGTACATTTCCAGATTGCTAAAACTAAATTTCAAATATTCTTACCACAAAAAATAAATATTTGAAGTGATAGATCTGTTAATTAGCTTTATTTATTCATATAGTACTTATAAATCACATCACTGTGTATACTATAAGTATATATATAATTGGAAAAATATCAATTTACATATAATAGAATTTAAAAATAATGGTATTACGTTAATTAAGTGAGGTGTGATATATCAGGGGCTTTCAAGTGTTCACATTTTAGGGTGTAATTAAAAAAACTCATATCTTAGAATTAATGATTGTTTGACTAGTAATTAATTCTATTCCAAAGGCATTCAGCTCACACCAGATGGTTCTCATATACACTTTATAAGGAAGGTGCTAACGACATTTTTAAAAAAAGATAAGCATTGCCCAGAGAAAAATTTTTACCAAGGCTCTTACAGTTCAGAAAGTAATTATACATAAATTTGTTTATTTATTTCACTATAAAATAAGCACATTTATTGGAAACTACTTTGTTATAGAGTATGGTTTCTTTAGAAAGCAGGAGCAGGAAATATCTGTACCTAAATTTAATAGTTAAAAAAAAATAAGCTCAACCTTCATGGTTAGTTTCAATAACTGTCAGAAAAGAAGGGAATAAAACCAGTAGGCAAAATGATTTCTTATATATACTGCCGACTTCACCTGTAATGAAGAAGCTGGTTTCTTTGGTAATGGGGTATTAGGAAGTTCCACAATTGCCTAAATGTTCTGCTTCAGGGTAAGTTTTCACATCACCGATTTCCCAAAAGATTACACCAGGATATTCTACATATTTGTGTATTTTGACTGTAAATTTAAAATATTGTAAGACACTCACCTTATATATATTATATGCGCCGACTAGCATGGGTTAAGATTGAGCACAAAGTAGGAATTCAACAAATTGCAGGTGAGTCAAACCAACCTATATATCACATATTGCATTTGGATTTCTATCTTTGCTTGGTGATATCCTGTATCATTTTTATTTCTATAAAGTTAAAAATAGCATAGTAAACCATATACAAGTAAATGAGGGAATGTGGGGTGAGTAGTAGGAAAGAAATAAATGAGGTGAATAGTTCCAAAACATGAGCAAACAATTTTAAGCCAATTGTGAGTGAATTCCATACAGACTCTTGCATGCAAGCTTTAAACGATCAAGTGAAAGACAGAAATATAATTAACTATATGAATCATAGAGAAACCACCAGTTCAGGAGGAGCACAGGTAGATCTGGTTCTATGGCTTCAGGAATGGGTTCTCGCTGAGTAGAAACTTATATTAGAGCAAACAATATCTTTAGAGTAAATAGAAATGCATTTGCAAAGGATGTTTCTTAGAACATCCTTCACTGTGGGCCCAAAGCATTGTTACCCATACAAAATACTAAAAGAACTACGTTGAGAATAGATTAAATATGGAGGATGCAATGTCCATAAAATACGTACATCATCACTAATTGTATATATTTATTTATCTAAGGTATTTCACTCAAAAATTTAGTTACTTGGCATTGTGAACCATGACATGCTTGTTTTTACTTGGCAGAAGACTCGGAATATAATAATGCTAGACGTTAAATGAACTACAAAGAAAAGGATTAGAGGAAAGCATTTAAATAAATCCCTTCAAAGAGCCTCTGCAGCATTTCTTTTTATATTGTTTATTTCAGACAACAAGTAGAATTTGGAGCCTTCAGGTAGTTTGCCTTAGTTTCTGGTATTGTGATTGTAAAAAGGAGACAGTCTATTTTGTATATTTTAATGCTATTTCCACTATTTAACAAATTCTCTTGAAAGAAAGCAAACAGATGCACCACCAGCTATTGAAAGAATGCTCTTTGTTAAACTACCTTCATCAAAAAGCATGCTGCATGTTACAGTGGAGAGAGCTTGACTTTTGGGATCAGGTACATTTATAGTAGCTATGTTGATTTGGACATGTTTTTGTGAAAGAAAAACTTCAGCTGAATTAAATTTAAAGGAGTTGAATCGAGCAGCCACCAGAATCACAGCAGATTCAGAGATACTTCAGTGCAGCCACGTGGTGGAAGAAGATTTATAGCCAAAAAAGAGGGGAAATGTGGTACAGAAACCAGAAGTGAGGTACAGGAACAACTGGATTGGTTATAGCTCAGTGTTTGCCTTTTTTTGAACACAGTTCAAACAGTTGGCTACATTTGATTGGCCAAAACTTAGTGATGGCACAGGTGTGAGCTATCGTTGGTTTGCACCTGTGCTTGTTATAGTTTACAATGTATACAAAAACCTTTAGACCAAACTTAAATATGTAAGGAGGCAGCTTTAGGCTAAACTTGATTAACAGTTTTTAATCTCTCTGTCCTTTAGGTTCCTCATGGTACAACACTATGTTGAGGATAACTATTTTAATATTTAGGGTTCATTTGTTGCCAGTGATGGATACTTGTTGGCAAATTCAACAGAAAGAGAATTCCTTGGAAGAATGTTGGGGAAATTCACACAATACATGGGAAGGCAGTAAAACCTGGATTACAAGTAGGCAGGATTCACAGCCGCCATGGGGATCAAGAGGCGGAAATATTTCATACCTCCTTTGACAACAGTGCTGTAATAAATGCTTCCTGCTGCTTTTCCCCTCTACTCCGAAAATTCTCAGATTAAGTTTCAAGTTTCCTGAAAAAATTCCAATTGCCCTAACATGACAGCTTGACTAGAAGAGCATAGAATACTTTTATTTACAGACATACAAATACTGCATATATGGATAAGAAGTAATTTCCCAAAAAGGATGCTTACCACAAGAAGGGGAAATAAATGTCAAGCAGTCAAAAAACAAAAACAACAGACATCTGCATTATACCTACCATAATAGAGTTGGTGAAGATTAATGATGTGACATTCATAAAACACTGTGCACATAATAGACACTACCCTGGGATAAAAGCTCTGCAAGGGCAGGAACTTTGCTCTATTCAGTGCTGCATCTGAAGTGCCTAGAATAGTAACTTACAAATGTAGATGCTCAGCTAATGCTTGCTGTGGACTCATGGCATGTGTTCCTTTCCTTCTTTGTTTCTGTGATCCTGACTCCCTTTATGGGTACAGCTTGATAGGAAATGACAGTTTCTGGTAAAAAGATGTTTCCAATAAATAGCATTTAAGAGCACATGCTGTTTGCACGACATGTTTATCACATTGTCACAGGATCTTTGGACTTTCAGTTGTTTATTGACGCCAAAAGGAAACCATCAGCAGGGCATTAGAGTGTGATGATATTTCCCTTAGCACCTTCAGGAGTGAACTCATACCTGGTTTTCAATCTGAATGTCTGGCTCTGTGAGTTGGAGGTCTTTTGTTCTGACTTCTCTTTCTTGTACACCATTTCCACTGATTTTAAATCCTATTTTACTCTGAATGCTTTACATGACTCTATGATCATGCCTTATTTGTTTTCCTGTGCAAAGCTGCTGAGTGGAACTGTGTTTCACCCAAAGATCCAGAGCTTAAAGATCAGAGCTGCTAGCGAACCATTTAGAAGTTGTCCCTTAAAAAAGACAGCACGATTTCTGTCAATGTCGATTTGTTCTGCTAAATGTTGTGATAAGCAGTCTCCCCTTTAATGGCACTGGACAGGCTAGGTGTGGGTATTTAAAAAGAATTAAAAGTTACCTCGATATATTCACATGAGTATTGAAAGAACTTGGAATTGTATTGTCCAAAGTGCACATGATAAATGATACTAACTTATTATGCACAGCCAAAAGCATAAAAACATCTTAGTTGATTTTTTGTGTGTTTGATGGCTGTTGGAAGAAATGAAATGAACACAGGCTTAGAAATGTAAGAAATCTAGGCTGGAATCTTGTGTCTACCATTAGAAGTTGTATGACTCTGCGTAGGTAACTCCTCTCTCTGAACTTCAGTTTCCTCCTCCTCAACTTCAGTTTCCCCTCCTGAGAAATGGGCATGTAGTTGCCTGGGTGATTGTTACAGGGACCAATAAATTAATAATTATAATTCACTTAGAAAAGGAATAAATATAGAAGATATTCAGAAATGTAGACCCTCAACCCTGCAGGATAAAAAGACTCATGCTACTCTGAGAGATATTTTTCTATAGGTAAAGAAATATCCACTTACATTCAAAATGCTTAAGATTGAACCCTGTCTCCATCAGGAAGTGGCTGTGTGAACGTGGATATAATGTGTGAGTATATTTTAGTTTCAGATACCTCATATGTAAAACAGATGTAAGAATGTCCATTCTGTGTAATTAACAGAGTTTACAGGTTAAGAACCCCCGAAACTTGGGAAGTAGCAAGGAGTGAGTTTTTAAAATTAATGTTAACATCATTGAGTTAATAATTTCCATTTATTTTGTATCTATTTTCTGTTAGACTCAATGTTAAACTCTTAATGTACATTTACCCAATGATCTAATGAAGTTGTTAATAATTTTCTCCTATTTTGTATTTGAGAAAACTGGAGCTTCAAAAATTTAGAAATATTCCCAGTTTCCAAGGGCTGCCATAATAGAATACCACAAACTGAGTGGCTTAAAATAACAGAAACGTTTTCTTATAGTTCTTGAAGCTGGCAGTCTGAAGTCAAGGTGTTGGCAACACCATGCCTCCTCTGGAACTTCTAGGAACTTTCTTACATTTTCTAATAGTTTCTGGTGGTGGTAGTCAATCTCTGGCATTCCTTGACTTGTATATGCATACCTCTAATCTCTTTTTTTGTCATCACGTGGCATTCTTCTTGAGTCTATGTCTCTGTTGTCACTTCTAAGGACATCACTGATCTTAGCTTACACCGTAATTAACTTGATTATGTGTGCAAAGACTATATTTCCACATAAGGTCACATTTATAGATGCGAAGAATTAGGACTCCAGCATGTCTTTTTTGGAGACGTAATTCAGCTCATAACATCACCCAATGTAAACTACCTAAGAAGTGTTAAAGCTGAGATCTGGTATCCAGCATGTTATTTCTAGAACTTGAAGTAGGACTTACAGAAATTCATGTATCTAGATGTCAGCTGAGCCTGAACTAGTACCTGACATTCATGATTTCCAGGTCATGGGCTTTCACATTGTTCTTGGCTGCCTTTCAGGAAAAACAAAATTACAAACTAAAATTAGCATCAGTTTCTATTTTTGTAGACAATGATTATCTGTTGGGTTTGAGAGCCTGTTTCCTGAAGAAGGTAGAGTGAATAGTTGACTATTTCAGTAAAGATAGAGAAATACACCCCTCCTTAACTCTCAGCTTATGTTTCTGGATGGAACTGGGCTATCCCCAATCCTGTACTGAGAATGGTCATATTGTGTAGGTTTGGCCAATAAGAATATTTTATCACCCTGGCTTCAGTGATAGGTTGAGGGACGGGAATATAAAACTAGCCAGTTCAATGGGATTCAGAAATACAGAGCTCAAATCCAGAATTTTTCAGAATAAAATATGAAAACATTTTTGCTTCCCTTCCCAAATGAAGTTGCTATATGTGGAGACAGTGGTGACCAATGTCCTGTTAAAGTGTGAGAGATCTGACTTCAGTGTGAGAAACCAACAGAAATTTAAACTTTTCTGCCTAAGCCAGCTTAAGCTTTTGTTATTGGTAATCAAAATGTCTTTATTTTTGTATTTTTAGTTGTACATGTTTTTGGTACATGTGTGATATTTTGATATATGTATAGAACATCTAATGATTAAATCAGAGTAATGGGGATATTCATCCACTGAAACATTTATCATTGCTTTGTGTTAGGAACATTACAATTCTCCTATTTTGAAATACATATTAATTATTTTAACTACTTTTTTTTTTACTATACTATCGAATGCTAGAATTTATGCCTTTATCCAACTGTATGTTTATACAGGGTACATATGGTACATATTCCACTGGTTTTATGGGTATAATTGGTTTTAAACACTATTCAATATAAAATTTCTTATATATACATATATGTGTTTATATAGTATATATTATGTACATATATATGTACAGAGATATATTTTAAGAAATTGATTCACATGATTGTCAGAGCTGGAAAATTTAAAATACGTAGGGTAGACTGGCAGGCCAGAAACTCAGGCAGAGCTATGTTACAGTCCTGAGGTAGAATCCCTTCTTTTCCAGAAAATGTCAACTTCTGTTTTTTAAGGCCTCAGTTGATTGGATGCATTCCACTAATGTTATCAAAGGTAATCTCCTTTACTTAGAGTCAACTGATTACAAATGTCAATCACATCTACAAAATGCCTTCACAGCAACATCTAGACTAGTGTTTGACCGCATTGCTGAGCATCATAGCCTAGCCAATTTGACACATATAATAATCATCACAGGTAGATCTTATAAAGGAAGGCCTTAGTAACATGGGTAAGACTTATTAAGAAGGCGACATTGAACTAAGATTTTAAAAATATGAAGAAGTCACTCATGTGGACATCAAGTTTAAGAACTTTCAAGCACAAGAAATGTCTAGTGCAAAGTCCCTAACATTGGAGTATGCCCGGCATGTCTGAGGGACAGCACTAGAAGATAAGTGTGGTTAAAAGAATAACTAAGGAGGTGATGGGTATTGAGAGAAATATTTGAAGTCAAGACATTTCTGTAAATGTTTTTGGGTACTACAGCTCTGAAGAAGGCCAATGAAAGCACAAGTATTGCAATAGAAATAGAAAATAAACATGCTTCCCTAAGAGGCAAGATGATAAAGAAGTCATCCCTCTCACTTTTAGAGTGTAGGTGCCCTGAAAGCAGGCACTAAGACTGTATACTGCTCACTGTTGTATCTCTAGCACCTGGAAACTTACATGGCATATTGTAGGTATTTGCTACGCATTTGAAGAATGAAAGAACCTGATATTATAGCCAATTACTTATGGATGCACCTCAATTTGGAAAACCATCAATTTTAATCTACAGGTACTGGAATGCTTTCTTGATCATTTCCCAGTACTCCTATTATTTTCCTTTTCCATTCTTACTGTGGTCTTATTTATGCTTGGACCTTGATTATTTTATTTATCTGTCATTTGCAATCTGTTGTGCAGGATTGAGAGTGAAACTTTCCTCTTACTGATGCCTCTGAAATTGGCGTCTCTCTGGGCTTTCTAAATTCCAGATCTTGAACGTATCAGTGGATAATCTGGGAAAACACTTTAATTAAGTAGATGTGCATTATGGTCTTTGATTTATAAGTTATTTATAAATAATAGACACAAGTAAAGACAGATTTATTTGCTTGGGTGAAGAAGTGGAAAGGGGGATGTGACTAAGATGAATAGCGCCATGAGTAGACAAAAGATGAGTAGGTTGAAATAAATTTATATTTAAAAATACGCTGCTAAAGTTTTTCAATCAATCCAAGGGAAGCAATAATTTATACAATAATAGCCGATCTCACTAAGTGCAAGAAGAAATGTAGGTTAAATATTGGCTAAATTCTTGGAGTACCAATGCATACTGAGTTATTGGGGTAGGACACTTTAAGAGGAATGATTAATAACTTAGATATTGACAGTGGTGTATTGGAGATGTCTAACAGTAAATGTGGTAAAATAACATAAATATATATGTATACTCCAGTTTGTAATATACTTTAATATAAAGGCTGAATAGCATGAAATTTACAAATAATAAATTTCTGTTGTACATTACATATAATCAATTGATTCTCAAAGAACACTTTTGTTGGTTTTGTTAAACTCTTCTTCTGTAGCCAAACTATGGTTGCAATAAACAATGAACTGACAAAATCAGACTACAAATACATACTTATTTACTATTAGATTTGACAAAAGAAATCACTCATAATAAATGAGTGTAGACTCAACATGAATGTTGATTGATATTTTCATTGACTTAAATGAGTAGGGTAAAAGCGAAAGAATGAAGACTTTTTATAACTTTATTCTTCAATCATGAAAGTGATTTCTTTGTTGAATTAAATAATCATTTTTGAATACAGAAATAGTATCTTCTTAATTTTGTGCAATTTATAATGCAACAACTAGAGACATAACCCACTTTTATATTTAATCTTCATATTAACATTTTCTACCACATTAATTCCAGACAATCAACAAAACAGTAAATTAAGCCTTGATTCATAGCATTTGCTGATTTTCATGATGTAAATACTCACAGCATAGCCAGTTTCAAGCTAAGAATTTATCCCCACTGAACATGGAATTGGGAAGGAATGCACAGAACTTACCATTATATAGTATTTATCATACAGATAATACAGATGTAAATAACTTGAACAGCATAGTTGGTAATTGGTAGTAAAATATATTTAGGAAGTGATGAATTTTGAGTGTGTATTATCTTTGATTTAAAAAATTTTTAACTTTAAGTTTATATAATTAAAACAGTAGCTGTGTTTAAAAAGTAGTTGGACAAATTTCTAAAAATTTAACACTTGGCTCATAATATTCAGTACTGGCAGCTCCAGTACACTACTGGGTCTGACCACAGGCAAGAGAACTCATCTTTCATAGCCACTATTTTTTTGATAGATATCTAAAGCACAGCACCTATACTCTGTAGAAGGATGATTTGATCTTGTGATCCACTGCTTATATTCTTGCATAAAAAATAAATGGGCTCTTTTCTCATAGGTCCCATGATGATTTTAGATTATTTTCTTGAAATGGGGAAAAAAATAGGCAATTCTGTTTTGAAAAAAAATGTTTTCAGCCAAAATAGAAATAGCCATGTCCACTAAAGTATGTTCTTCAAAATATTTTTCCTATTTGCAGAATTAGATACTTTATGACAGACTACATAAAAACACAGCAGAAAACACCATAAAACTTTGTTTTATCAATCCTCTTTCTGCCCTTTACATGTATATTTGTTTATTCTCAGTGACTGACTAAAGACTTCAAGTCCTGGGTTGAGAAGGGTTTGCTTTGCCTTCCTTTATCTTTTCTAAACCTGCCTTACAAAAATATTTGTAGTCCATTTTCCTCCTTGATTCTATTTATTATTCTTATCATCTTCCCCCTAATTTTTAAAGAACATGTCTATAAACTCTAACATATTTATAGTAATTTCTTTAAATATCAAGAACCTTCATTATAGTTAGTTTTCTGATAAAATAACGAATCTTTGGATCATAGGCTTATAAAAGTCTATTTTTTGATACTTCTGGCCAAGTCTATTGTTTGATACTTCTGGCCATTCTAAACATGAACTCCAATTCTTGCCTAAATGACTGTGTATTGTAAAGTCATTTCATTCCCAGAGCAAGAAATAGCAAGGGTAACCATGTAATTTTTAGGACATCTTTATTCTCAACTGTAACAGGTGCTTCAATTCCTGAAGATATTATTGGTCGAATTTCAAGTGATTTTGCTGCTTTGAACCCTCAGCTTTTTCAACAATTCACTTCTGGCAAGTTTTGTATCTAAATACGTGATTCATATGACTGAGTATATGCATCAGCGATGTTGAAGTAATGGTACATTAATCACATCCCCAAATAACAAGTTTATTGGGCAGAAAACCAAATTTGAAGCATGGACTTTTATATTTGTTCAGAAAGAATGTTACCGCATTTGCAGGCTAACGATTCATAAGCATGAATATTTTCTTTTGATTATTTATCATACCCAAACCAGGATATTCTAATTTTAATGTACAAATACCATGTATGGAAATTGGATAAACTAGAAAGTGATCGGTTTGGGATAACAAATACATATTTTTTTAATGACTATTTTCTTATTTTTTCAAAGCAATGATTACAATAGATCCTTCTGAGGCAAAATCTATTTTTAGGTTGATACGAATACTAAAAAACATTAGCATTCTGCATAATGAAAATGATGTAGGTATTCATTGGATGAAGGGCATGGATTTATTATTTTTGTGATTCCAATAACCTATGTTAAGTTAGCCTAAAGCTGTCTCCTTACACATTTTAAGTATGGCCTAAAGGTTTCTCTGTACATAGTGAACTGTGACCTAACTGGATATGTAAACTGACTGTGGCCTACTCTTGTGACAGTCATTGAGTTTTGGAGAGCCAGAAGTAGCCAACTGTTCAAACTGTGATTAAATAAGTCAAATGCTGAGCTAAAACCAATCCAGCTGTTTCCGCATTACACTTCCATTTTCTGTCTGTCACTTTCCTTTTTTGTCCATAAATTTTCTTTGATCACATAGCAGCACTGGAGTCTCTCTGAACCTGTTCTGGTTTGGGGAGCTGTATGATTCGTGAATCACTTTTTGCTCAATTAAACTTTATTAAGTTCAATTTGTCTAAGGTTTTTCTTGTAACAACTATGAAATGTTTATCTGAGTTTCATGTGACTATTTGAAACTCTTAGTACAGTTTGTGTGTAATTTATAACATTTATATAACAATGAGGTTGTTGAAAAAAATTGATTGCAGGATTTTTGAAAAAAATAAAACAAAAATCTTTTATAAACTGCCCTATGGTCAGAGTCAGGATACTGTATACTTTCAAACTATTTTCACACATACAGGAGAGAAACAGTGGAGATTACTGATCAGAATAAAGACTCTGTCACTGCATGGATTTAATATTAACGATGGAATTATTTTAACTATAATATCTTTAAGGTAGAAAAATGGGCTTAGCCATTTTTTTTTTAAGAACTGAGATACGAAAATACAATAAAAGTGAAAAAATATTTTTTTAGTTACCTCTGTTAAAAGGCAAACTTGGGCTCATTAAAATTTTAAGGAATATATTTGAGGAGACAGCAATTCATAAATTGGGCAGCACCAAACCACAGCAGTTTGGGCTTCAATGTGAAAAGGGGAGGGTAAAATTTTTATAAGGTGTTTGGGAAAGCAAGACAAATAAAATATTTGGGAAGGAAGTGGATTGCTCTTGTAGGTCCTGGGAAATAGTTGAAAAACTCCAAAGACAAAGGACATAATCTCTTGGGAGCTCTGGGACACCACCACCCACAGCCCGATTCCCCCTATACTACCACAGCTGATGCACTCTTGAAAGTGCCACCTCCTGGAAGGAGGCCAACCAGCGCAAAACTAGTGCAATGAACAAAACTACAACTAAGGACCCTCACAGAGTTTATTTCACTCCCATGCCACCTCCACTGGAGCAGGTATTGCTATCCACAGCTGAGAGATCTGAAAATGGTTCATATCCCAGGACTCTGTGCAGACATCTCCTGCCCCCAGTACCAGCCAAGAACCTGGTAGCTCCACTGAATGGCTAGATCTACAAGAGAAATAACAATCACTGCAGTTCGACTCCCAGGAAGCCATATCCCTAGGGGAATGGAGAGAGCACTACGTCAAGGGAGCACTCCATGGGACAGCATAATCTGAACAGCAGCCCTTGAGCCCCAGATCTTACCTCTGACATAGTCTACACAAATTAGGAAAAAAAAGAAAAAATAATAATAATAATTCTGATAGCATGACAAAACAAGGTTCTTTAGTACCCTCCAAAAGATGACAGTAGCTCACCAGCAATGAATCCAAACCAAGAAGAAATCCCTGAATTGGCAGAAAAAAGAATTTGTCAATTATTAGGCTAATCAAGGAGGTACCAGAAAAAAAAGTGAAGTCCAACTTAATGAAATCTAAAAAGCATACAAGATATGAAGGGAAAAATCTTCAGTGAAATAGATAGCATAAATAAAAACAATCACAACTTCTGGAAATGAACAACACACTTAAGAGAAATGCAAAATATGCTGCAAAGTCTCAGCAATAGAATTGAGTAGCAAAAGAAAGAACTTAAGAGCTTGAGGATAAGATTTTTGAACTGACCCAATACAACAACAAAGACAAAGAAAAAAGAATTTTAAAAATGAACAAAGCCTCTGAGAAGTTTGGAAATATGTTAAATTACCAAGCCTAAGAATAATTGGTATTCATAAGGAAGAAGAGAAATCTAATGGTTTGGAAACATTTAAGGGAATAGTTGAGGAAAACTTCACCAATCTTGCTATAAATCTGTTAGCTTGGTGCAGATGTAATTGAAGTTTTTGCCATTACTTTCAGTGCAGAAAATGTAATAACTTTCAATTGTACTATCTAATAGACATCCAAATACAAGAAGCTGAAAGAACACCTGGAAAATTTATCAGGAAAAGATCATCACCTAAGCACAGAGTCATCAGGTTATCTAAAGTCAAGATGAAGGAAAAAATCTTAGAGTTGTGAGATAAAAGCACTGGGTAACCTATGAAGGAAACCTACCAGATTGACAGAAGATTTCTCAGCAGAAATCCAACAAGCTAGAAGGGATTGGGGCCCTATCTTCAGCCTCCTTAAACAAAACAATTATCAGCCAAGAATGTTGTATATAGTGAAATTAAGTTTCATAAATGAAGGAAAGATACAGTGTTTTCCAGACAAACAAATGCTAAGAGAATTCTCCACTACCAAGCCAGCACTACAGGAACTGCTAAAAGGAGCTCTAAATCTTCAAAATATATCAAATATAAATATATACAAAACATAAATCTTCAAAATATACCAAAATAGAACGTCCTTAAAGCATAAATCTCACAGGACCTATATAACAACCCAATGAAAAAAATAAAAACCAAGATATTCAGGCAACAAATAGCATGATGAATAGAATAGTACCTCCCATGTCAATAGTAACATTGAGTGTTAATGGCCTAAATGCTCCACTTAAAGGTAACAGAAAGAATGAATAAGAATTTACCAACCAAGTATCTGCTGTCTTCAAGAGACTCACCTAACACATAAGGACTCATATAGACTTAAGGTAAAGGGATGGAAAAAGATATTGTATGCAAATGAACACCAAAAGCAATCATTAGTAGCTACTCTTATATCAGACAAAACAAACTTTAAAGCAACAGCTATTAAAAAAGACAAAGATGGGCATTATATAATGATGAAAGATCTTATCCAACAGGAAAATATCACAATCCTAAACATACATGCACTTAACATTGAAACTTCCAAATTTATAAGACAATTACTGCTAGATCTAAGACATGAGATGGAGAGCAACACAATGATAGTGGGGGGACTTTAATACACCACTGACAGCACAAGACAGGTCATCAAGACAGAAAGTCAACAAAGAAACAACAGATTTAAACTATACTCTAGAACAAATGGACTTAAAAGGCATTTACAGAGCATTCTACCCAACAACTGGAGAGTATACATTCTATTCATAAACACATGAAACATTCTCTAAGATACACCATATGAAAGGCCACAAAACAAGTCTCAATAAATTTAAGAAAATTGAAATTCTGTCAGGTACTCTTTTGGACTGCAGTGGAATAAAACTGAAAATCAACTCCAAAAAGAACCCTCAAAAGCATGCAAATACATGGAAATTAAATAACCTGCTCGTGAATGATCACTGGGTCAACAATAAAATCAAGATGGAAATTAAAACATTATTTGAACTGAACGATAAGAGTGACAAAACCTATCAAAACCTCTGGGATATGGCGAAGACTGTGCTAAGCTTATGAAATTTCCTCTTAAATGCCTAATCAAAGAGTCAGAAAGATCACAAATAGACAATCTAAAGTCTTAAGAAACTACAGAAACAAGAACAAAGCAAGCCCAAGCCCAGCAGAAGAAAAGAAATAACAAGGATTACAGCAGAACTAAATGAAATTGAAACAAAAATTACAAAACATAAATGAAACAAAAAGCTGGTTCTTTGAAAAGATAAATACAATTGATAGACCATTAGCAATATCAACCAAGAAAAGAAGAGAGAAGATCCAAATAAGCTTAATTAGAAACAAAATGGGAAATGTTACTGATACTACAGAAATGATTATCAAAGCTATTATGAACACCTTTATGCACATAAAATAGCAAATCTAGAGGAGGTGGATACATTTCTGGAAATACGCAATCCTTCTAGATAAAATCATACAGAAACTGAAACTCTGAACAGACCAATAACAAACAGTGAGATTGAAATGTGTAATAAAAAAGTTGCCAACAACAACAACAAAAATCCAGGACCAGAGAGATTCACAGCTGACTTCTATCTGACATACAAAATGAAAATTGGTACTAATCCTAATTGACACTATTCTATAAGACAGAGAAAGAGGGAATTCTCCCTAAATCATTCTATGAAGCCAGTTTATCCTAACATCAAAACTAGGAAAGGAGATAACAAAAAAAGAAATCTACAGACAAATATTGCACATATGCAAAAATCCTTAACAAAATACTAGCTAACTGAATCCAACAACATTTCAAAGAGATAATTCACCATGATTAAATGGGTTTCATAACAGGGATGCAGGGATGATTTAACATATGCAAATCAATAAAGGTGATACATTACGTAAACAGAATTTAAAATAAATATCACATTATCTCAGTAGAAGCGTGAAAAGCATTTGAAAAAATCCAGCATCACTTTATGATTAAAACCCTCAGCAAAATCAGCATAGAAGGGACATACTTTAAAGCAATAAAAGCTACACAGGACATGAACTCATCATTTTTTTACAGCTGCATATTATTCCATGGTGTATATATGCCACACTTTCTTTATCCAGTCTATCATTGGTGGGTATTTGGGTTGGTTCCAGGTCTTTGCTATTGTAAACTGTGCCGCAGTGAACATAGGTGTGCATGTGTCTTTATAATAGAATGATTTATAATCCTTTGGGTTTATACCCAATAATGGGATTGCTGGGTCAAATGAAATTTCTATTTCTAGGTCCTTGAGGAATGGCCACACTGTCTCCCACAATGGTTAATCTAATTTACACTCCCCACCAACAGTGTAAAAGTGTTCCTGTTTCTCCACATCCTCTCTAGCATCTGTTGTCTCCAGATTATTTGATGATCGCCATTCTAAGTGGTGTGATACGGTGTCTCAATGTGGTTTTGATTTGCATTTCTCTAACAACCAGTGATGATGAGCATTTTTTCATATGTTTGTTGGCTTCATATATGTCTTCTTTTGAAAAGTGTCTGTTCAAATCCTTTGCCAGTTTTGAATGGGTTTGTTTGTTGGCTGGTTTTCTTGAAAATCTGTTTTAGTTCTTTGTAGATTCTTGATGTTAGCCCTTTGTCAGATGGGTAGATTGCAAAAATTTTTCTCATTCTGTTGGTTGCCAGTTCACTCTGATGACTGTTTCTTTTGCTGTGCAGAAGCTCTGGAGTTTAATTGGATCCCATTTATCTATTTTGGCTTTTGTTGCCAATGCTTTTGGTGTTTTAGTCATGAAGTCCTTGGCTATGCCTATGTCCTGAATGGTTTTGCGTAGGGTTTCTTCAAGTGTTTTTATGGTTTTAGGTCTTATGTTTAAGTCTTTAATGCATCTGGAGTTAATTTTAGTGTAAAGTGTCAGGAAAGGGTCCAGTTTCTGCTTTCTGCACATGGCTAGCCAGTTTTCCCAACAACATTTTTAGACAGGGAATTCTTTCCCTATTGCTTGTTTTTGTTAATTCCTAGTTAAATAAAAAATCAAAGGTATGCATAAACCCATTGCATAAGCATTATGTTCAAATTATGGAGACAGAATTATAATTTGACCAAAATGATACAGTTTCCAGAAGAGAACTAGCAATGGAAACAAAAAAAAAGATAAACATTGTATTGATTTTACCAAAATAAATAAAAATCTAGGATGAGCATGGTGGCTCATGCCTGTAATCCTAGCACTTTGGGAGGCCAAAGTGGGAGTATTGATTGAGCCCAGTAGTTTGAGACCAGCCTGTGCAACACAGTGAAACCCTGTCTCTACAAAAAGTACAAAAACTAGCCAGGTGTGGTGGCATGCACCTGTAGTCACAGCTACTCTAGAGGCTGTGGCGATAGAATCACTTGAATCAGGGAGGTTAAGGCTTCAGTTAGCTGTGATCATGCCACTACACTCCAATCTGGGTGACAGGGCCCAGACTCTGTCTTAAAAAACAACAACAAAAAAAAAATCTAGAGTTACAGAGAACACTAAAGAGATTATCTGTAGTTTAATAAACAAGTGAATTTTGGACCTAGAACCCAGAATTTGTATTAACTGTGACAAAACTTAATAACTAGGATTATTGAAAGTACAATATCTTGAATTTATTGAGCATTGCCTATATTCTATAAATATATTGAATGTTCATATACTACAGGACAGACTGCTACTGATTTTCTCTTTTCTTTAGTAAGATAAGTCTAATTTTCAAAAAATATCTAGGCATACTACCATTTAGCTAAAAGATAGCTTCTCCCCCTCCTCTCCTACTTTCTTTTATATGTAGATCATGTGATAAGTTTTACTTGGTGAAAGGATAGTAAGGGTCTTGTGTGGGTTGTCCAAGAAATGTAATTTGCAGATAACTAACACTCTCTTTAGTCCCTTCCTCTTGCTGTCTGAGATGCAAAGGTGATGCCTCTAGGTTTAGCTGCTCCTTAGGATAATGAAATGACCATGAAAATAGAAGCAAAGTACTGTAGAGCAGTGGTCGCCCACCTTTTTTGCACCAGGGACTGGTGTTGTGGAAGACAATTTTTGCATAGATTGAGGGTTGATGGGGGAAAAGTTTCAGGCTGAAACTCCATCTCAGATCATCAGGAATTAGTTACCAGGAAGAAGCTGAAACCCTGAATAGACCAATAACAAGGTCTGAAGTTGAGGCAGCAATTAAAAGCCTACCACCCAAAAAAAGCCCAGGTGAAGACAGATTCACAGCCGAATTCTACCAGACATACAAAGAGGACCTGGTACTATTCCTTCTGAAACTATTCCAAACAATCCAAAAAGAGGGAATCCTTCCCAAATCATTTTATGAGACCAACATCATCCTGATACCAAAACCTGGCAGAGACTCAGCAAGAAAAGAAAACTTCAGGCCAATATCCATGATGAACATAGATGTAAATATCTTCAATAAAATACTGGCAAACCAATTGCAACAGCATATCGAAAAGCTTATCCACCATGATCAAGTAGGATTCATCCGGGGATGCAAGGCTGGTTCAACATACGCAAGTCTATAAACGTAATTCACCACATAAACAGAACCAAAGACAAAAACCACATGATTATCTCAACTGATGCAGAGAAAGCCTTTGACAAAATTCAACAGCCCTTTATGCTAAAAAACCTCAATAAACTAGGTATTGACGCAACGTATCTTAAAATAATAAAAGCTATTTACGACAAACCAACAGTCAATATCATACTGAATGGGCAAAAACTGGAAGCATTCCCTTTTAAATCTGGCTGTTCAATATAGTATTGGAAGTTCTAGCCAGAGCTATCAGGCAAGAAAAAGAAATAAAGGATATTCAAATAGGAAAGGAGGAAGTCAAATTGTCTCTATTTGCAGATGACCTGATTGTATATCTAGAAGACCCCATTGTCTCAGCCCAAAATCTCCTGCAACTGAAAAGCAACTTCAGCAAAGTCTCAGGATACAAAATCAATGTGCAAAAATCACAAGCATTCCTATACACCAATAACAGACTTAAAGAGAGCCAAATCAAGAACAAACTGCCATTCACAATTGCTACAAAGGGAATAAAATACCTGGCAATACAACTAACAGAGGATGTAAAGGACCTCTTCAAGGAGAACTACAAACCACTGCTCAACAAAATAAGAGAGGACACAAACAGATGAAGAAACTTTCCATGTTCATGGTTAGGAAGAATCAATATCGTGAAAATGGCCATACTGCCCAAAGTAATTGACAGATTCAACGCTATCCCCATCAAGCTACCAATGACCTTCTTCACAGAACTGGGAAAAACCACCTTAAACTTCATATGGAACCAAAGAGAGCCCACATAGCCAAGTCAATGCTAAGCAAAAATAACAAAGTGGGAGGCATCACACTCCCGGACTTCAAACTATACTACAAGGCTACAAGTAATCAAAACAGCATGGTTCTGGTACCAAAACAGAGATATAGACCAATGGAACAGAACAGAGGCCTCAGAGGCAACACCACACATCTACAACCATCCGATCTTTGAGAAACCTGACAAAAACAAGCAATGGGGAAAGGATTCCCTGTTAAATAAATGGTGTTGGGAAAACTGCTAGCCATGTGCAGAAAGCAGAAACTGGACCCCTTCCTGACACCTTACACTAAAATTAACTCCAGATGGATTAAAGACTTAAACATATGACCTAACACATAAAATCCCTAGAAGTAAACCTAGGCAAAACCATTCAAGACATAGGCATAGGCAGGGGACTTCAAGACCAAAACACCAAAAGCATTGGCAACAAAAGCTAAAATAGACAAATGGGACCTAATCAAATTCCATAGCTCTGCACAGCAAAAGAAACAGTAATTAGAGTGAATTGGCAACCAACAGAATGGGAAAAAATTTTTGCAATCTACCCATCAGGCAAAGGGCTGATATCCAGAATCTACAAAGAACTAAAACAGATTTACAAGAAAAAAACAAACAAGCCCATTCAAAAGTGGGCAAAGGACATGAACAGACACTTTACAAAAGAAGACATACATGAGACCAACAAACATATGAAAAAATGCTCATCATCACTGGTTGTTAGAGAAATGCAAATCAAAACTATGTTGAGATACCATCTCACACCAGTTAGAATGGCGATCATTAAAAAATCTGGAGACAACAGATGCTGGAGAGGATATGGAGATATAGGAACACTTTTACACTGTTGGTGGGAGTGTAAATTGGTTCCACCATTGTGGAAGACAGTGTGGCGATTCCTCAAGGACCTAGATATAGAAATTCCATTCGACCCAGCAATCCCATTACTGGGTATATATACAAAGGATTATAAATCATTCTACTATAAGGACACATACACACAAATATTCATTGCAGCACTGTTTACAATAGGAAAGACCTGGAACCAACCCAAATGCCCATCGATGATAGACTGGGAAAATGTGGCACATATACAGCATGGAATACTATGCGGCCATCAAAAACGATGAGTTCGTGTCCTTTGTAAGGACATGGATGAACCTGGAAACCATCATTCTCAGCAAACTGACACAAGAACAGAAAGTCAAACACCACATGTTCTCACTCATAGGTGGGTATTGAACAATGAGAACATGTGAACACAGGGAGGGGAGCATCACACACTGGGGTCTGTCAGGGGGAAATAGGAGAGGGACAGCGTGGGGTGGGGGAGTTGGGAGAGAGAGCATGGGAGAGAAATGCCAGATATAGGTGATAGGGAGGAAAGCAGCACATCACACTGCCATGTATATACCTTTGCAGCAATCTTGCATGTTCTTCACATGTACCCCAAAACCTAAAATGCAATTAAAAAAAAAAAGAATAAATCTATTAAGTGAAGTGATAGAGATCTGATGAAGTGAGACTAGTGTGAAGGTTAAGGTGAAGTCTTCTGTGAGAGCCAAGCTGAGTCTGGAGGAAAGAACAGGAGTTACCTAGGCAAATAAATGTTGGAGTTGGGGAGTGAAGGGCATCCTAGACAATTAAAAGTGAGTGCACAAATACATAAAGACCCAAGAAACATAATGGTGTGTGGAACGCTCTAGCAAATTCAGCTTTTTAAGGGTATAATTATATTGGGAATGATGGGAGGTAAACCTGGATTCAGGTGGTAGAATATACAGACTATCTGCAAAGCAGCTCAAACTTTATCTTGAAGGCCATGGTAAGCCATAGGAAAATTTTAGAAATGTGGCTCTAAGTCATGATCAAATATTGCTTTTTAGATATATACCTCTAGAAAAGATGAATTATAAGATGGCCGTAAAAGGCAAGGGCAACTGCAGTTGTTAAGGTAAGAAGTGGTAAGTACTAAGTTAGAGAAGCAACAGACACAGTCACTGACTACAAAAGTCAAGACCATGTAATGTGCAATTCCAGGGAACACACCATTCACAAGAGCCACAGCGTACATGTGCATTGTGGCATAGCTGCAGAGTAAATGGAGTGAAGGGACATCAGGCAGTATTTGGGCAAAAATCAGCAGTCTTTGGTGAGCAGTTACTATGTGGATGGTGACAGAGAAAGAGGATTCTAGGGAGATTATGAGTTTTCTGGTTTAGAGGAATGTAAAAATCTGAGGTTATGCTTCAGTAGTTTGGCAAGTGTTTTTATGGACAGAAATGCCAACCACCCTGCCTTTTACCATTGTAAACTGAATTATATATAGAAGAAAAAAAATGGCTTTGGCTTTGGGTCCACAGAGTGAGGGAAGTGGCTCAACAAAAGCAAATAACTGGAATGTTATTGTAGCTCTAGGCATCTTTCTGTTCTTTGGGTAATGTATTACTCCAGCAGTTTCCAAACTTTGTAAATAACTTATCAATGCAGGTAAAACATTTTTGAGCCTCCACTAATATTTGTAAATTGACTGATTTATAAATTATCCACATTTACCATTTATCAATGTTTTATCCATATACAAACTATACATATGCAAAGTAAAATTTTGAAATAAGAGACAAAAAGTTCTAATATTTATTCCGTATCTAATGGATAATTTTGCCTTCACTTTGAAGGGTACTAAATCAATCTGAAAGGTCTGTTCTATTCTATGTGAGATCCTCAACGGTCATTACAGAATTTCTCTGCTACCTAAAATCTAGCCAAAATTGAACTTTCATCATATGATTTCTCTTTCTCTCATGCTCTTCTCTCTTTCTCTCTCACACACTCTCTCTCTCCCCACCCCTTTCTCTTTCCTTCTCTCTCTATCTGAAGAATAATTGTATGATTGGTGAAAAAAAAAAAAAACAATCAGTAGCAGCCAGGGGCTATTTTTAACAGTATTCTTCCTGTACTAGGAGAACGATAAAACTGACTCAAATAATAAAAGTGGTGGCAGTTGTTTTTGACATGAACAACGAAGCTCTAAGACATGGTGCTATCAGAACTCTAGTTCTGAGTTCCTTGTCTCAGCTATGCTTGACAGACCATAAATGTGCTGGTCAAAGATAAAGGTTTAGCAATCTTAAGAGAGGGAGTGCTATTGAAGTCTGATAGTTTGCTCAGCCCTTCACAAACTGAGGCCATATTGACACTGATGAATATGATATTCCCATTGCAGTATGTTCCTTTTTAGTTTAAGAGGTAGATCCCCCTCCAGTTTGCATGGTACAGTGATTGGGATTGTTAGTAGAAAGGGAAGTTATAGAACAAATGGCATGGAAAATACCTAATTCCTGGCATCTAGGAAGGTATTAGAAGGAACCAGCACAGTTGAGTAGAGACTTTGTAGGGACCAGGAAGGGCACAGTTATTGATAGATCATGGTATTATTAACAGAGGTAGGAGATACTGCAAGAGAATTAGGGAGGGCTAGAGAAGGGGAGTGGGACTAAGATGGGGAGAGTAGACAGCTGTTGGGTTCAAATAAGGGGTAATTTATCATCTGTTTGGAGTTGCAATTAAAGTCAGAGATCAAATGTAACATAGACCCCTTGGGTCATTGCTTCCAGCTCTGAGGCACTCGCATCCCTGTTCCTGCAATGAATCTCTATTTATTTTGAAGGCAGTCTGCTTGTTTGGGGATTGAACTTGAAGAAAGTTGGCAGAGGGAAGGCTACTAACAATTAACTTCTTATTACAGTTAAGATAATTGGAGTTGTCTCTAGAGAAAGGCATGTCTGTTGCAAAAAGCTGTTAAATTTTATTTTTCCCCTTCTGTCCATATAGTCTATGCAACATTTTTTTATATTTCAGAAAGGATGATAGATCATAAATAGGAAATGACTTAGCACTATGTATGTTTTGAAGTTGGAATACAAGCATTTGCTATTAGGCCGGCTTCATCTGCCCAGCGAGAATGAATCAAAGATGTTATCTTTAAGCATTTTAAAATTTGCCATGAAATGACAAAAGCAAGGGAGTTCAAAACAAAGGTTGGTTATTTTTCCTATGCTTTTGATTCTGAGGTGGAAGAAAATGCTATTTAAAAATTGAAGTTGCATAACATCTTGAATTTTCTGGTGCTGGTTAAGCACATAAATCATCTTCAAATTTTTTTCCATCACAACTTCTGTTTTAGATAAATGAATAAATACAATCATAGAAATTGAGTTTCTGAATGCTACCAAATATGTCACAGACCAGTAATGAATGGATTTCATTTCTGTTTTTTGTTAAAGCAGGTATGATTCTTGAGATTAGGTTGTAGCTGTGGGCTCTGCTGCTCTGAGTACCAGCCTGGAAATGAAAAGCCACTGATTTTAGTTCTGGCTTTGAAAATAATCTTCATCATATCATTCAGCCTGGCTGAAGACTTTGTGTTCTCTGTTGTGCATTGGGAATCTACGCATTTCTTTCTAACTCACTGTGGTACTGACAACAATAATAGCAAAAAAAAAAAAAAAAAAGGCCGTAACTATTACTAACAATTACTAAATGTAGCTACCAGGTTACATCAGTAAAAACTTTAAAAAAAACTAAATTCATAGCTGATAATGACACTAAAAAGGAATGAAATGTGCTTTTAGTAGAAAGGGCTATTATGTTTTGTTTCATTTTGTCTCAAATGCTGGTATTCCTGGTAATGTCTAAAGATAATTTATTCACTCAGTTTTTTACTCACATCTTCACTGAGCACTGATTAGACCCAAAGCATGATGTTGGACATTATGTAGGCTACAAAGTTGGACCAAACTCAGAACTGTTCTCAGTGATCTTAGTCTAAAGAGTAGGGAGAATAGTGGAACAGGGGTGAGAATGAGTTCTAGAGTCAGACTACTCAGGTTTGAAGGCTAGTACTTTCGTCTTCTAGAAATGTAATCTTTGTGAGACACGGCTTAATTGTTATTTTAGTATCTTCATCTGTAAAATGGTACAATAATAGTTTCTAACTCACAAGGTTGTTGTGAGAAATAAATGAGCTATCCAATTGAAATATTTATGTGTTTGGCATAAGATAAATGTTCAATTGCCATTGCTACTACTACTAACTGGTAATATTGTGGGAGAATGATATATATTAAATAATATAACTAGATAAAATAGGGTAAATGGCCAATGGGAGGAGTAGCTGAATTATCAATAAATCTCAGAAAACATATTTCATTTCTACTGGGAAGAAGTAGGAATTAGGACTGGATAAAGGTGGTTACATTTGGACAGGACATCGACAAATATTATTTAGATATGTGAAGATTAAAGAGTTTGCAGGGTCTAGTTTAATTAAAAACATAAAGGGAGGAAAACACAGGGTCACATACAGGAAATAGTAATTGATCAGTGTGGACTATAATAGGGGATAATGGAAAGGGAGACATTGAGAGACTATGTTGAAAAGCCAAGGTGGGTCCATTGCATGAAAATCCTTGAATCAAATCCATTGAAGGAGGCCGAATTTCGGTATATAGACAATGTAAAGTCACTGAAGCTTTTTGAGAAGCGAAGCAATTTGATATAAACATACTCATTGTGTAGGAATGACTTAACCTGAATGTGTAGCCTAATGACATACAGAATACACTTAGAAGGAGAGAAAAAGCTCAAGGATAGTCA
Organism: Ateles fusciceps; assembly: GCA_036589455.1. Lineage (NCBI taxonomy): Eukaryota > Metazoa > Chordata > Mammalia > Primates > Atelidae > Ateles > Ateles fusciceps. Next base: position 299,663 of record JAZHEH010000681.1, on the reverse strand, counting down.
CTTAGAAGAATTTTAAATGGAGCCTGAGGAGAGATAGTAAGGCAATGCAAGTGACTAAATAGTACTAGTTTACTTTTGTTTATGAATGCATTTATTTATTATATCCCTAGATCCAAATAAGATTTTGTAATTGCTTATAATAAAACAGGCAACATGGTAAAACAGGAAAATATTCATAATGTTCATGGAATAAAACACAAAAGATGAAGGGATGAAAAAGATGAAAGTCAGCATGGAGGAATAGAAAAGAGGTAAACTGAAACAAAAGGGCAAATTAATACAGTAAGTCTCTGGCATAGTTCTCATGTGATTCCTAAAAGTGGGTCAGAAATGTGGCTCAGAAATTTTTAGTTGCTAAAGCCAAAGAGAACATGATCAGTTTCAGCAGTCATATGTTCTCTAGATAGACATGTATCAATTGCCAAGGAAAATCCTATTTTGACTGACTCAGAGGTATCAAGAGATATCTTTCCTGTCAATCCTTGTACAAGAAATAGTGGAAGTACTGAAAGGTAGCTATTAAAAAATAATTGAAAAGTAAATTAAAAACCAAACAAATTGCACAATTGTACCACCCCAGAAAAATATAAAATTTCTAAATTGTAGCCTATATTTCCAGGTTCATCTGCTCTAGAAAACCCGCCTTATTACTTAGCTTTTCCCTGATATCTCCAAAGTGGGTTAAGTAACTATTGTCTGTGTTTCTATTACCTGCTGTGGATATGTTTATCAGAACCGTTATTATATATACATTATCGTTATTGATGCTCTTAAGGACAAAGATGGTATATTGCTTCTCTGTTCTGAGATTTTAGTATGATTTTTGGCACAGAATAGATTTCAATAAATGTTTGAGAATGAAGGAATTAATGAATGACACTCTTGTTCAATCTGATCTGCTTCTTGACAAAAATAGTATCAAGTCATCTGGGCCTTTCTTTGCATATATTCACAATGAAAGACAAACATGTATATACAATTGAAAATAAAGATTATTACTAGGGACTCATTTAGGTGCTGGCAACAGAAATCCAACCTGAACCATCTTGGGCAAAGGACTGGGTTTATTACTATATATGGGAGTACTTCGTTAAAGGGCTCAGGAACTAAACTATAAGAAAGGAAGGAATTTTCTGTCAACCTTCATATCTAACTAAAACCAGGCTGAAATGCTTCTGGGTCTCTTGGTTCATGCGTCTTCTCTTTTCTTTGGTTAACTTTGTTTTACACACACACACACTTTTGACCACAGTGGGAAAACATAGCCACTGAAGATCGAGAATCTAACATCTTCATGAATTATGTCCCCAAAGAAAACTGAGTAAATTCCCAAATCTAGCTTTAAGAAAATAATTAAGAAAGACTCTAATAGACTCATTTGTGTCAAGAAATACTCCTTGTCCAATAGACTCTATGAAAAGTTTTAGATGTCCTGTAATAGAGTTTGGATTATATTCTATGGCAGCGGTTCCCAGTCCACGGTCTGTGGACTAGTACTGGTCCACGGCCTGTTAGGAACTGGGCCACACAGCAGGAGGTGAGTGGCTGGCAGGCAAGCATTACTGCCTGAGCTCCACCTCCTGTCAGATCTGTGGTGGCACTGGACTCTCATAGGTGTACAAACTCTACTGTGAACTGCGCATGTGAGGGATCTAGGTTGGGCATTCCTTATGTGAATCTAACTAATGCCTGATAATCTGAGGTGGAACAGTTTCATACCAAAATCATCCCCTGCTCCACCTTCTCTGTGGAAAAATTGTCTTCCACAGAACTGGTACCCAGTGCCAAAAAGGTTGGGGACCACCGTCCTGTGGAACAGAATTTCTTCTGTTTTGTGTGTGCTGTGTACCTTTTTGGTAATCTAATAAGCCTATGTACCCCTCTCAGAATATTTTTGAGTAATGTAAAACAAGACTATTAGGATTTCAAAGGCATTTGGATTGAACCAAAATATTTTTTTAAATAGTGATATCGTAGTATATGTGCTTCTTTATTAGTGCAATAAATAACATTTAATGGCAGGTCCTAACAACCTAATTACATAATTATAATTAATGATGATGAAAAACATATTTTGAGATATTTGCAACTGTAAAGTGATATGAAAATATCTGTGGTTTCTATTAGTGACAAAGTTAGAGGTACTGGTAATGTTACTACAATGTTTTACCTACATTAATAATGTAGGGATATGCTAACATGCGTTAGAGGTTGGTGAAAATATAAAGATATGTATTTTTTCTCAACCACATTCATAGACAACCAAAATTCCATCCATAACTAGCTTGTAGAAGAATGAGAAACCTTGCTACACATGAGAGAGGCTGTGAAAAAATGTTAATCAAGGATGGGATATAATTATAGAGACACCATATCGCAATAGTTAAGAGCATAAAATTTGGCATTAGAAAAATGTGGAATTGAATCTCAGTTCTGTAACTTTGCAATTGTTGTGGATGAAACCAGTACTTTCACTTCTGTAAGGATTTTTTTTCATCTACTTAATTATTATAGCTTTAACTAAATTCCTAGAGTCATTGTAAGGATTACATGAAGTAATGCATGTAGAGTGATGAGTGAATGTTTGGCAGGGAAATTCTAGGTTAAAAATAATTATGGCGGGTATTGTGACCCTTTTCTACCTCTTATCCTCTTTGGATATTGACATACTTTGATATATATTCGTAGAAAAAAATCTTTGGTTATCTTCTTGGAAAGAGTGCTAGACTTTTGCACATTAAACCTTTCTTGGAAGGAGATGGAGGAGAATGATATTTCCTTTTCCTGTTAGTTTAGGGTTATAGGCATAAATTCAGTGACATCTTGGAAAGAGTGACTTATCATATGGATGGCAGATGGGGCTGTCATGTTTCTTAAAATACCAACAGCATAACCAGGAAAGGCTCTATTCTAAGTTTGCGATGTAAGCTCGATCTCTTGGATATGGCAAGCTGTGCCTTCCAGCCTTTCTGCTAGCTAAAATAACACTGAAGTCACTAAAATTTTAGTTGATTTTGCATCCAACACCTGGCTCTTGGTTGAATTGTTTATACTCGTGGGTTTAATTTTAGATTTAAGCTTCATATTTTTCCTACTACTCCAGATATTCTTGATTTCCTTACTGAATTTAAAATGTTTATGATTTACCAGCAGAGTCTGTAGTTTTAGACCTTATTGTAAATATACAAAATGCTACAGCAGCCCATTAGCATGAACTTACTGATTTGCTCTCTGCCTCTTTACCCGAGACACAGATCTTTATATGCCTTATCAGTTCCTCTCATTCAATCTCTCATTCATTGATAAAGCCCATAAAGATACATGTAATTAAATGAAGTGGGTGTTATTTTGTTTGATTAGCTGGCATTTTGCCAGTTTTTGTTTTTATTTCTTTATCTGTTTGGAAGAGGTTTAAATATACTCCAACAATGCTGGTGAGTCAGATTTCAAGGCCTCCTTGTATCCTGTAAAGTCCCTCTGAGTTCTTAGTACCATTCATTCTCAGGAATCTCAGCTTTTTTTGGCTTTTTTCACAAATAATGAAAAATAACAGAAGCAGCATTTTCTACAACCTATCTGAGGTCCTTTTATATTTTACCATTCTTCTCTTCACTTGTTCTGCCAGATTGAGAGGCAGTGTGACTTTCTTTTTTACTGTTTCATTGTAGGTGAGTTTCTTACTAAAGCTGGCCCAAAAGGCTCCAATTTACTTTTCATAGTGGAATTCTTGAACTCAGCATATCAGTTAGACTTTTCCTCTTCTCAACCCCAGCAAGCAGGCATTTATATCACTATTATCACACTTACTACAAAGAATATAATTAGCTCCACTAGACTGTGAACACTTTGTAATGAGAAAATGTTTATTCATTCAATTAATAAATATATTTTGGGCACTTATTCTGTATCAGGTGAGTGCTAGGCACAGTGTATATTACTGGTGAATAAGAAGGACAAGGTTCCTGTTCTCACCACATTTAAAGTGGAATGGACTTTCACTCCATACCCCAACACTTTCCATCAAGTATCATATAAAGGAGATAGTAAATGTTAACAGAATAGTGCAAAATTAAATTTGTAGTTAACAACCACTGTTAAAATAAATTGTGAAATATATCATTATTTAGTTATAATCAATAGAAGTTACCCTAAGAATAACCTGGGCAAAGAAAAAGTGGAAGACGGGCAAAGTGTTTTAAGAAAACCTTTCTCAGACAAAGCAAGATTTAACTTTGGTAAAGGCCATGGTATTACCAATGAGTTTTGAGAGAGCACTGCATCATTTCTAAAACTTTCCAGTGCTGACCTAAGAAAACCCTGCCTGCAGGTATTTCAGGCCTTGGAAACTTTCAGTTCTAACAATTATATTCAGATGGTTGCTCATCAACAGGCACTGACATCTTGTTATAATGGAGTATATTTCCTCTGCTTGAATAGATTTCCATGCTCCTTTCATTTGATAGTTTATTCATAAAATTCCAGTCTGCATCAACTTGCTTCTATTTCATTATCTTTGAAATAACAACCTGTAAGCAAAGATAATGCAGGGTGGATATTCCTAATAGGGCATGTTATAAGAAATGAACCGAATGTATCATATGACTAGGAGCTTGTTTATTTTATATTTAAGACAAAAATAAGAAGGAGAGAAGAAATCTTAGTACATATTTAGTTAAGGCAAGGAAAAACATACAAATTCATCTTGCAGGGCACAGAAGCTGGTAGCTTGGGAGACAGAGAAAGGGGAGTGAAGAGTAAGGAATAATATCATGTGTGGAAAAGGAAGCTATTTAAAACAGACAGCCATTCTGAATTAAGTGGATTAACTGAGTAAGATGGTTTGCATTCTTTTATGGTCAGTTAGGAGGTCTTTAACAGAGCTGCAAGTCATTGACTCTGAGGGACTTCGGACAAATCACTTGACATCTCTGGACATCAGTTTCCTCATCTACCTTCTATGGGTATAGGGGGGTAGTTTCTAAGGTCTTTTGTTACTCAAAAGTCTCCAAGTTTTTCACAGGACTCAAGGGAATTAAATACTCAGTTTGGCTACTATATGTTTTAAATAATAAAACCCATATATCAGAATGAAAACATAACAAAATCCCTATTGGTTTTAAATAAATGACACTGCATTTTTTTAAAGCTTCTGTTCTACATTTTTAGCTTTGGATAGTAAAAAACTCTGTCTAGAGCTTTGCAGCAGCCATGAGCATTATGAAATCTTTGCATCAGTCAGAAATCAGAACCACTGTAAGTTTTATGGAAATCGGGGGGTTTTATTAGAAATAAAAATTTTATTAGAAATTATATTTACACAAATGTAGAGAAAATGAGGAAGTGAAAGTCTGAAAAGTGGAAGTTAGGGGGTTTCAGTAACAGTGGCTAATCAGTCAGTCTTATATACTAGTGTGAGTGAACAGGACAGAGCCAATGTGGGCAGCAAATGGGGCAGTTCTGAAGGATCTGTGGAAATTGCTATCTTGGAAGAAGCTGTTGCTGCTACAGAGGTAAAGCTACCCTTTTGTGGATCTACAGCCAAGTCTCCAATGTAGCGCTAGGGATTGCTGTTGGCCAGTAGAGCCTATAGTCAGGCACTAGCTGAATGTGGAGCAGAGAGAACCTAGAGAAGCTTGGATTTGCTGGGTACCTCTTCATCTGTCTTTATGGTGTTTGCCTTTACCATATCTGACCGCAGTGACGTTCAGTCAAGTAATGGCTCAACTTCACTTCTGCTTTCCAAACCACATGCAGGTTTCTCTTTGGCCGACTCTGACCTGGAACCATATGGTTGACATAGCACATAGGGACAGAAGAAAGTGACTTGATTCTTAGTGTATTTCATTTAAGTTTTCTTGATACCAAATTTAAAGTACATATGATATTGGATATTGCCTTTAAGACTTTTCAAGTAGAGGGCTAAGCTAAGATAGATTTCTGAAGGCACCATCAAACCTATAAGAAGATAAATCAAAACACAATTTGTCATTTGCACATCACACTGCAGTATACAGAATGCCTTAGTTTTATTTGGGGCTACATATGGCTTATTATTGTATATGGTTTTACAATTACCATGAGAAATGATTAAACTAGGAGTTATTAATTAAAAAAATGACTAAAGTCTAAATAAGTGGCACAGAGTAAGACCCAAGGATGAAGTTGGTTGATCTTAGAATATGCTGAGTAGGAAATCATTTATGTGATTCAAAGGATTCCAAACAGTATGTCTCACTTCAAGTCTCTTCCCATTATTTTGTTTTGACCATAACAATTTGATTAATGGTGCAGTTCTTTGGATTGTATATAACAGTAATATTATTAACATTTCATTCCATTCCATGTATAATCCATTTTGATGTTTACAATGGACTTTCACATCTTTTATCTCCTTTTGTCTTCAGAAAATATTCCTCTGATAGATTTCTACTATTTCCATTTTGCAAATGGAAAAATCTCAGAAAGACCAAGTAACTGCTTCACTCTCATGCCAGTTTGACTAGTTTGAAGCAGAACTCAACCGACCAGATAATCTCACTTCAGGTTCATAGCTCTTTCTAATCTTTTAACTGCCAGTCTTACTGTTAGTTAGGAGACACTAAAACTATTTTGCATGCATGGGTTTATGAATGAGAAAATATTTCAACGTGGAGGTGTTAAATAAATATTTTACTAAGGGTCAGAACAGGGGAAATGTATACATAATACATCAGCACCAGAGGAGACCCTCAGAAGCAGGCTACGACCCCTGAGTCTAAGGAGAGAGTTGGCAGTTGTGGGAGGAAGAGGGTGCAGATGCCCTGGGAATGGCAATATTTCACCAGCCTCAAAGCAGAAGATGCTGAGCAGTAAATTGGGAAAATGGGAATGTAGGCAGATAGATAATAAAAGAACAAATGGCATATCTTGTTTCCATTAGTATCATTCTTTCAGAACATCGAGGTGGAGAGATCATCATGAGTGTTCCTGGAAGCCCTTGAGAATAGATGCTTTGAAAATGTCTCATACTGTTTATTTCATAGTATGTATTTGAAATGGTCTAAGAAATAAGGCTACCTGACGATGATTATTTGACAACTTATTGTTGTAACTTATAAAATTTCTACTTCAGGTTCACCTCAGAGCTCTGTATGGCACAGTAGAAATGGACTTGCACAAGAAAGGAGTGTGATCTGTTAAAATGTCAGTAGTTTTGTATATTCTTAGATCTCTGTTCGATTTTTTACTTTTTTTTTTTTCATTACATTCTTGACCCACCAGGAGACTTTATATGTCTTATCTCTGAAAGTCTGAAATATGCAGGTTTAGAGATCTTGGTTCCCCCTAAAGGAACACTCTTGCCAGGGGACAGAGGAAATTTAATTGGACTATATGTTATGGATACTGCCTGAGAACTCTGGATTCTTTGGGAGTAGGGACCACCAGCAGGTAAGAAGAGTTACCATCTTGACCAAGACAGTTGATCTTGATCAACACAAGAGATAATGCTTATTTTATACCTTGAGGCAGAAAAGAATATGTATGGAACATGTGATCTACTTGGTTGTTTTTTGGTATTCCCTTGTATAATTATGACTGTAAATTATGTAAAATTCTACTAGCCTGAGAAGTGTATGATTACCAGCCACTTAGATCCTTAAAAATGAAGGGTTAAGTGACAGTTGGTAAGCTACTAAGACCTACAGAGGTAAAGGAATTTAGAATGGATAATAGAGGACAGAGATGGAAATTTAGAATGCTTAGGAGAAGGGGGAGATGGTTACCAGTTGCAGCCCCAAAGCAAAGTATGGTAATTGGGGATGTTATTCACCCTCCTAACCTCTCTCTTTTAAGTTTCCTTTTATGAAAAGAGAGTTAAAGGGGAAAATGGAGGAACTTCTTTAAAAGTGTATGGAGAAGTAGATCTGTGCAGAGCAAGGGATGCACTACAGCAGCAACAGAGTTCTGCTGCTCAGTTACCACTTTAGGATAGAAGATCCTATGAGGAGTATAGCAGCCTTCAGCTGTATTGTTACTGGAATCTACTGCATTGTTCACATCACAGCCGTGATCCCCCATGCAATGACTAAGCACAGCAGGAGTACTAGACTTTGGCCATTTTAGCTAAATGTCAGACTTATCTAACAAGCAATTTCTTCTTTGGGATCCTCATTGAGCTGACAGATTTTCTCCAAACATTTTAGCAGTATGAGACTTTCTACAGCATTCTCCCTCTTTCCCCTGTCCCTTTACAGGTATCAGAACTGCATCATCTGAAAGCAATCCCTGTCTACTCTCATTCCCTCTCCGCTTTATTTCTCATTGACTTTTCCCCTATTAAATCTCTTTCTTGTCTTTTTTTTTTTTTTTTTATTGCATTTTAGGTTTGGGGGTACATGTGAAGAACATGGAAGATTGTTGCATAGGTACACACATGGCAGTGTGATTTGCTGCCTTCCTCCCCATCACCTATATCTGGCTTTCATGTCTTAATTCCATCTTGGCATTTCATTTCTGAAGGAACTGAATTGACCCAAGGATGTAGCTACATTTTTTTTTTTTCCATTCTTACAGGCCTTCTTATTGAGATGGCATCCATTTATTTCAGAAGCTGTCGTAGCCAAAAAAAAAAAAAATGCAAAAGAAAAAAAGAGGCAATGTGGTTGAAAGGTGACTACAATACAGTGCTATTGATAGATCTGGCCTCTGTAACTATTTTGTTCCACTGGCTGCTCAAAAGTGTTTCTGGTTCCTAGTACATTAAAACCAGAGTAATGTCCAGACAGAATTTGCTTCTCCTCCAACTGCTGGCAACATATGCACTTGACTTGGTACCAATCTGTTTTGGTTCATCTGTTGATCCTCACTTTTGAATTTGAGTCACTCCTCCAAATGATATGGCACATTTCTCAAATTCTAGGTTTTTTTTTTTTCCCACTTTCCTTTAATAACCACAGTCTCTCTTTCAGTTGACCCATTTTCATGCACAGGCCTTTACAAAACTTTATTATCCATCTCTTTCTCCTAGGCAAGTTTTGGCCACCAGAAACCACCCAAAGATTTTTTTTTTTACACTGTCCCAAACCAATCCTTTAGTTAGTGCTTCTGCATGTACCTAGTCTGGATTTAGTTAAGTTACAACATTTATCTATAACATACATAGTTACAACTATAGATAGCATTATAATATTTGGTGTTTGTAGTTCCTTAGTATTTTGAGTTGAATTGTGAATCATCTTTGCAAGAGGCATTCTTAGTCTCATGAACAGAATATAGCTATGTGATATTTTAAATCTTCATTTCATATTAATGAAGAAAACCCACCAAGTCTGAAAGATGGTTTTAAAAGTCCCAGGGAGCCCTATTAAAAAAAAAAAAAAAACAAAAAAAATCTCGTTTTATTCCATGCATTATTTTGATGTAACAATCCAGTGTTATAATAATTGTTAAGTAGACACTTGACTAACTCACTTATTTGAGACACTGGATCTTATTAATCTGATAGGTTTAATGATCTTAGAAAATAAAATGTACATTGCTGCCCTAGTTGTCCTACCAAAAACACTTCAAATATGTTTTTATCCGTAAGGATAATGCTGATAGGAAGTATAAGATGTTAGACTTTCTTTTCCTTTGCCGGGAAAGCTCAGGTTCCAACATGACAGTAACTATAGGACTGAGAGAGATCAACACTGATTTTATTAAAATAGTGCCTGTTGCTGTGTCCAGGCTCCACTATTTTCTCCATAGCAGAAATTGTCTGGATGACCAGAAAACCTACTAAAATTTTGGTGATAGTAACAAATCCTAAGATGGTGAATAAATAATTTATATAATTGTGAATTAAACTCCTAACTTTCTGCTGGTGCTTATAATGAGTAGGGACAGACAATTTAGTACCTTGTTTTTCTGATATTGATTGAAAAGTTAGTTTCCACGTCCTGGCTGTCTTGTTTAGATTGTTCGTGCCAAACAACTAATTCACTGCTAATTTTCCTACTATTTTAACCTCTTTCCCACTTAACTGAATCTCATTTCACATATACATGGTGATACCCAGCTGTTCCTTCTGATTAAATTTACCTGTGAATTCCTATCTAGTATCTACTTAAGAAACTGCTATCTATGAAATACACCAGTCAGTTTGTTCAATATTAAATACTCAGTAGATAATTTTTAAAAATAGAACCAGTATTTTTATTTCAATAAAAACCTTCAAACTAATTGTCACTATTGGCATCTCCAGTATTGTAGATTAGAGAAGCATTGACTATATTGAGGTATAACCTAACTCACAGTGCCTGTAATATTTTTTTTAAATCCCATGTGTAATAAATGGGGTTGATATTCCATTAACAAAAATATATTCAAAGACAGCATTGAGTCTGGCTGTGATGGATGTTAAAGTTGACACAGCTAGAAGATATGGTTCAGTCATTGACTAAAATATTTTTTGTTTATTTGGGGTAAAGGAATAAATTATGTTGTACTCTAAGCCCCTTGAGAAAAGGAAATTTTTCCTTGCCATTTTAGCACAATAACATGCTTAATAAATGTTTATTAAATGAATACATGATATACTAGTAAAGAGAACAATTTAGGGCTACATGACACAGAATAGATGATTCTTGCCATAAAACCCTGATAAGAAGGAATGCTAGAAAGCATGGGAACTTATGCCATATATTTGAAAAGTGACTTTTGAAATGACTTTAATTAAAGTCATAACTTAAATTGCGGTGACCAAGATGCAGTCTTGAATTTAAAAAGTTGCTGCTTTTTCCCTTTGACTGAACCAAGGCTTCTGTTTCCTAATTCCTGAGAATCAGGCATCCTCAGACATCATTCTCACTGGATTTCTGTTTACATCAAAGCAATGCATGGAATAAAATAAGGTATTTTTTGTTTGTTGTGATCTTGAGGGTTTTTTTGTTTTTGTTTTCCTTTTTTATTTTTAGTTGACACGTAGTAATTGTACATATTGTTGAGATATAGAGTGATGCCATCCTCAGGCATCATTCTCTGACTTCTTCCAGGACACGATATTTTTTGTTTTTTGGTAAGTTCTAAGCATCACTTTATATCCCCTTAGAATCCATCTTCTCTCAGATGTGCCTTTGACATGACAGATTTTGCTGATCAGCAGCTCGGACATATCCAGAATTAACCTTGTAGGCATACACTTTTTATTTTTATTTAATTCCTATGTGACTCTGGACACTCCTCCATCAGGAGATAGTATCTGAGCATGCAAAGACTTCTGATGTAGGGAGCAGAAATGGTGTGGGTATTTGTACTCTTATTCCTTCCCTGTATTTGCAGCCTTTTCCAAATGCAAGCCCCGATGTCTTCAACTGGCAGCTACCAATTCCAGTTGCTCAGTCAAAGTGGAGAGTATGTTATTATCATACTTATGAAAAAGTGGATCCTAAATTAGCCTTGCTATATTAACCTTATATAAAGTCTGATAAGCTGAAATGTTCAGATCAGCTTTAGAGTGATTTTGTAGTTACTGAGATGCAACTTTCTCCTCACTACTGCATCTTGTCTATTTTAATAGTCTGAATGAAATGTGTCTTGTTTTTCTGATTTTGCTCCAGTTTATAAAATCTTGAATTTTTCCCTGAAGAATACATTTAACTGGGACTTTGACAATCTCTCCAGCCATAATCAGCTTCTTCTCTTAGGTCTGGTTGCTAGGTAGACCAGTGACTTTTGTTAATTTTAAGTATGGGCCATGAGACACCTAAAGAGTCACCTAGGTTGATTAATAAAAGTGCACGTTTCAGAATCCAACTTTAGACTTCTGAAATTATAATCCCCATATACACAGTACCCTAGATTTTGGAAGTTAAGAAACTTTCATAATTTGAAAAAGTTTGAGAAAACACTACACTAAATTGTGAGGAATATTACTATCGCTTGTACATCTGGCATTGAAGGTTGTACTCAAATTGAGATGTAATCATGTTAATAATAGCTTTATTGCTATATAATTCACTTAACATAAAGTTCCTTCTTTTAAACATATAATTCAGTGATCTAATTATATTCAATGTTCTTGAGAGGTTTTTTTGTTTTTGTTCTCCTTTTTACTTTTAGTTGACATGTAGTAATTGTACATATTGTTGAGATATAGAGTGATTTCTCTCTGTGTGTGTGTGTGTGTGTGTCTGTGTGCATTGTGTGTGTGTGCATGTATGTTTGTATGTCATGGTCTCATCTTGTCACTCAGGCTGGAGTGCAGTGGTGCAATTAGAGCTCACTGCAGTATGGAACTCTGGGGCTTAAATTATCCTCCTGCCTCAGTCCCTCAAGTAGCTGAGACTACAGGTGTATGTCACCATATTTGGCTAATTAAAAAATTTTTTTTTTTTTTTTTAAGAGATGGAGTCTCACTGTGTTTCCCAGGCTGGTCTCAAACTCCTGAGCTCAAGTTATCTTCCAACTCTTGCATCCCAAAGCCCTGGGATCACAAGCAAGAGCCACTGCAGCTGGCTCAGAGTGACATTTTAGTACATGTATACAAAACATTACAATCAAATCAAGGTAATTAGTGCATACATCGCCTTCAACATTTATCATTTCTTTGTGTTATAAGCATTCAAACTTCTCTTTAAATAATTCACTATCCTGCAGACTCCATCTATAACTCCTAGTCTATCAGAGTATACTTCTTTAAATTTGATGAATGAGTTTACCATATCTCTGAATATTCTTAATTAGACAACTAATTACCCTCCTGGGAGTCCAAGTCTACTGCTCCAAGTATTTATTTGAGTCAGGATCACAGACTTGTTTCTTCCCAACCATGTTTCTTCTATAGAACTAGTAGGCCTTGGAGACAAACCCACTTAGGATACAGATGCTCCTTGACTTAAGATGAGGTTATATCTCAATAAACCCATCGTAAATTGAAAATATTGTTAACTTGAAAATGGATTTAATACACCTAACTTGTAAACATTGTAGCTTAGCCTAGTCTACCTTAAATGTGCTTAGGACACCTACATCAGCCTACAGATGGACAAAGTCATCTAGCACAAAGCCTGTTTATAATGAAGTGTTGAATATCTCCTGTAATTTATCAAATGGTGTACTAACTGGAAGGCAGAATGATTGTATGGGTACTCAAAATACAGTTTCTACCGAATGTGTGTAGCTTACCCACCACTGTAATGTCAATAAATTGTAAGTTGAACCATCAGAAGTTGGGAGCCATCTGTATTCCACAGAAGATTGTTTGGAGACAGCCTTGTCTAGAACGACAGATAAATATTGGAAAGAGTGCATCATTAGTAAGGGTAGAAATGATGGGGCCATATTAATAAAATGAGGAACTGAAGTCGGGTTTGGTAGAAAATAGAGATCCACTGAGAAATCCACTAAATAATATGAAGAAATACATTGTGGGTGTTGGTGTAAATTGGTCTGGTAAGGCTGTATAGATAGATCAGACAGAAATGAACCTAATATCAAAAGAACCCAAATGAAGGATATTGAACTGAACCGGGAGTTAGGTGATGAAGGCTGAGTTTGAGTATTATCAGTCAGAATGAGAGGAAATATTACTAAGATTTATTGAATAAATAGAGCTGAAATAGTTAAACTGCATATTAGCATGGCCTGGTGGTGGAGAAGCTGGTGATACTGCTGAATGGTAGCAAAGTTGATAGTGGAGCTGATAAAGGTGAATGAAAGCACTAAGTCATGTACCTCACAGCTGAGCCCAAGCTGCCATTGCCATTTCTCAACTACAAAATATGATTGATGCTAGGATGGAGAAATAAAAGAGAGTGGTTATCAGATGTTGTTGGGAGGTGGCATATTGAGATGCAATGACATACTGTTTATACATTTGAGCAAATAATATCATTTCTGGAAAGCAACATGATAGATAGTGCTAGCATGCATCCACATGATGCATCTTATTAGGTATTTATTTATGCAATATTTCTTTCAGTGCACATTCTTTCCCAAACATTCAGCTTCACATTTCTCATCACATTTCATCCTCATTCCTTTCTTTGTCAATTTTCTTTCCAGTAGAGAATTATGGGGAAAAATATTTATAATTTATTTTGAAAATACGTCTGTATTAATCAGGATGCTTTTGGTGAAGGATAACCCCCAAAATTTTGGTGGAAACTAATAGGGTTCAGTATTTGATTCTGCATTTATTGAACTTGAAAACCACATCACAAGTTTTAGTCAACAGAGCCCAAACGGAAGTGATGTGTGTAACATGTAGCCCAAAGCCTTTAAGAACAAGGTGTTACCTCATGCTGTCTCTTCTCTTTTAGTGGTAACCTTGCAGGCCACATGTTGAATCAGCCCAAATCCTTGAATCCCTGAATGGAGAAGAGCTTTCCTAGAGAGTTGTCTGATCCAAATCAGATTTTGAGTGATCCAGAAATAAATTTTTGTTCTGTTAAGCCACTGAGATTGTATTGTTTACTTGCTTATACATCTTGCCTGGTATTGTAAGTTGGCATGACTTCTGCCAAAAAAAGCATAGCTTAAAACTCCAGGGGTAACTGATTTCAGAAATAGCTGAACTTAAGTGATTATTTACTTTTGTTTTGAATTCCTCTGTACTGCCTCCATTCCTAAACAGTCTCTCTCTCTGAAGTATCTCAGGCTCCTTACTCAGTAGTCTGGTTAAAAAATGTGGGGGAGGATGCTTTTTAAATTCTAGTAGTTTTCTCACTCTAGCAAAACAGGTAAACAAACATATCTGAAATTGAATATCATTTTATTGGCCTAGATCATGTATTTACCTCTCTATCCATGAATATAATTTGTGATCATAGATTTAATGTGTTAGGATTGGCCTGACTATGGGTCAAGAGGTATGGTGAATTCTGCCCAAATAATACAAACTAACAAGGAGTGAGGAGCAGTTTTCCAAAATTAAATAGAGTCATGAGACACTAATGCTGGGAGGCAAAAAAAAAAAAAGGTCTATATGAATTTAAATATTAGTATAGACACTAACTCCTTATAATTCTAGGGAATATTATACAAGAATGCTCTACAGAGGGTCTCCTGAGTGAGTATTTCCTGATGGAATGATATCTCTCACTTTTTAATTTCCCAAATTCATGGATTCTACAAAAATCTCAGTGTAACACTTTTTCAGCCTATGTTTGCATCAAAAAATGTATATTATTATCCCCAGAACATAATATAACATTTCAAAGAAAATGACGTTTAGGAAAAGTCTTGAATTGTATTCCAAAACACAATTAGCTGAATGTCAAAATCATGATAAATGTCCAAAACCATAAAGTATGGTGAGTGTCAACAAGCAGGATATGTAACTTGGATATGTCTGATGCTAAGAAGGGCATCACTGTGTCACACTCAAGGTGAGACATTCTCTGCCACTGGGCACTTGTTCTGAATAGCTTTCTTATTGTTGCAAGGTTTTTGCCTAAAATTGTACAACGTGAGTCCCCCAACACAAGAAATTATTCATGAAAATTGTGGGGAAGTAAGCAAAGCAAATGAGGAAGTGATTGCAAAGGAAATGAAAATGTTACTGCGCAAAATGTAATTGTTTTTTAACAATGATATTGTTTTGATGATCACAGGGTTATAGTCTAAGTATTTTTTCTTTATTTCAATTATATTTTTAAAATATGTTGAGAGTTTTTCCTATATAAAACATAGAAAAAATAATGGGAAGTGGGCTTCATGACATTGCTTTGTTTTGTTTGGCTTTCTTTTACAGAATATCTGATTTCAAGGACATATTACCATCCATAAGCAGGACATCTCTGCATTTCTAAGCTACTGTCCTGGTAGTCTACTTGGATCTGTGTTAACCTGTCCCCTCTAGGGTCACCTCTTTTGCTGCTCTTTATTTTCTAGGGCAGTGGAATGTCTAGAACTCTTACACAGTGAGAAGTACCACATAACAGTGAAGGCCAAAGTTTGAAATGGCATGAAATAATAATATCTTCTAGGCCTGTTTTTAGACTATACAACAATGTCATTAAACGACCCAGAGGCTCTCATGAATTCTGATAATGTGTATGTCTTAGACAACAGACGTGATGTATTTAAACTTGTTTATTTTGCATTACACATATTTATGGATTATGTTTTATAAGATGGTATAACATGAAGTATATCCCAAATAACTAATTTTTTAAATGATCATTCAATTTTTGAGTAAAATATAAGGTGTCACTAACACACTGCAAAGCATAGGACATCTGAAATTATTTTTTGCCCATTTTCAGGTGAGTACAGCTGTTCCTTCTGGTTTGTTCATTTATTCATTAATAAATATGCCTTGAATTTCTATTACTTTCTGGGCTTATTATGACTAAAATATTTCCCTTTTGAAGGAAGGGCCTTAGCTCTTGGATAGAAATTCTCTTCATTGATCTATTTAGAGCCAAGATTCTAAGGGGTAGAAAGGAGTTGACTCACATCTTTGAGAACAGAGTTCTGGACATGGGTAATCACTCAAGTAAAAAATGCTAGGTTGAATAAAGATAAAGGCTGTTTAAATGCTTGAAGTGAGTTTCAATAGTGAATCATCTTTATGAATACTTACTGTGGGCCCGACGCTCTGTGAATCCCTATATAGACAATATGTCTTTCAGTCTTCCTTATAATCCTTAGTTAGTGGCTATTACTATTCACATACATGATTACTTATTTAGGAAACGGGAGCTGGAATGTGTAACCAGCTGTACCTGGAAAGGTGGTTAGAATTTATATAGATGTACAAAGCCCTTGAAAAACCATTAAAAGCAAAGGCATAGAGAACGCAAATGTAAAGTCAGATTAGAAACCCAATACTAGACCAACCCAATTAGATTAAAAGTCTGTATAGGGAAAATATTACAACCCACATGCCATTTAAAGATAATGGATGTTTTGGTTCTCTCTTGCCATGTGACAAACCACCCCAAAACATGTTGGCTTAGAACAATCACAGCCATTTATTCTCACTCAAAATTCTGTAGGTGAACTGGACTCAGCAGATGGCTCCTTCACTCCATGTGTTGTCAACTGCGTCAGTAATAATCCAAAAGCTTGAATCAGTTGGAATGTCTAAGATTACTTACTCAAATACTTTGCGGATGGTAATGGCTATCAGCAAGATCAGCTGGGGTGTTGTAGTGCATCAGTTATCCTCCGAATGGCCTCTCCATATGGCCTGGACTTGCTTTGCAGTGGCATCTGGAATTCAATGGGAAATGTGTGAAAATAGAAGTTGCAGAAGATGTTTATACAGCATGTTTCCCACTGCATTGTATTGGTAAGAGCAAATCACAGGGCTAACTCAGATTCAAAGGGAGAAGCAATAAACTTACCTCTGGCTTGGAAGAGTGTCAAATAATCTGTGACTATTTTAAATCTGCCACAATGTAAATGAGTGAGGTCAAACAGGCATGAGATAAAAAAGGGTAGGGATTATGCAAACGAGAGAAGAATTTTCACCTCCTATAGAGTTTAGAGTTCAGATAGTTAAGAAACAGTGTTTAGTTCGTATATAATATGTTTATGGGGCTTAATTTTACCATTGTCAACTCATTTGTAAGTCTTGATCTAGGAGATTTTGTGAGGTACAGACTATAGAGACAACCTAAAAAATGTCAAGAGCTAGAATAGTAGAAAAAGTGGTTTCAACAATGGTTGAACTAATTTACACTCCCACCAACAGTGTGGAAGACGGTGTGGCGATTCCTCAAGGACCTAGAAATAGAAATTCCATTTGATCCAGCAATCCCATTACTGGGTATATATCCAAAAGACTATAAATCGTTCTACTATAGGGACACATGCACACGAATGTTATTGCAGCACAGTTTACAATACAAAGACCTGGAACCAACCCAAATGCCCATCGATCATAGACTGGACAGGGAAAATGTGGCACATATACACCATGGAATATTATGCAGCCATCAAAAACGATGAGTTCGTGTCCTTTGTAGGGACATGGATGAACCTGGAAACCATCATTCTCAGCAAACTGACACAGGAAAGAAAATCAAACACCGCATGTTCTCACTCATAGGCGGGTGTTGAACAATGGGAACACATGGACACAGGGAGGGGAGTATACACACTGGGGTCTGTCGGGGAAAAGGGGAGGGATAGTGGGGGGTGGGGAGTTGGGGAGGGATAGCATGGGGAGAAATGCCAGATATAGGTGATGGGGAGGAAGGCAGCAAATCACACTGCCATGTGTGTACCTATGCAAGAATCTTCCATGTTCTTCACATGTACCCCCCAAACCTAAAATGCAATAAAAAAAAAAAAAAAAAAAAAAAAAAAAAAAAAAAAGTGGTTTCAATGCATCCTGATAGAATTGTGAATACAAAGAAAATGAAATGGAATTTTGTTTTGATGAAATACAGAGGATGTTTATTTCTTCATTCACAAAATAGACTGGTGGTCTATTCACAAAACAGACCTCGAAGGATGAAATAAATTTTGCTTTATGTATTGTGATATTCACAATATGTTCAACTAGTATACTACTTGTGTATACCTTATACTCGTGATGACTATTTCTTGGGAAATGCATAGTCAAAAACTTTTACTGATAGTTCTGGGTGATATGCTCATTAAAGTTTGTAGATTATTGGTCTCAGAAATGAAAATCACCAATGTAACATCAAGAAATTAATCATATTTTCCATTCATGGAAGAAACTTTTCTTGTGCTACTGTATGGTTAATGTTGAAGTAGACATAACATTAACCAAAATAACAAAGACCAAAAGATAAACTCTAGGAGAAAAAAGATTGTATTTATTATGTTTCTAAAAAAAAAAATAACCATTTCAAAGATAAATCATCCAATTTTATTGTTAGGAAAAGGATAATGTCCTTTCATATAAATTACATTCTCCTTACCTGGAAGGCCTACGTGGCTATATTTGCATGTGGTGATTATGAGAACACTCATTCTTATATTTGAGCCTGTAGCCAAATATTCAAGCAAGAACCTGTAATATCTAAAATTGATTTATTAAGCACTTGATTTTCCAAGTTACTATTTTTACTCATAATTTTATTAGCAGGTTTTTCCTTTTTTATATAAAACTCCTTAAAAGCAATACAATCTTTTCTCTTTCAGAACCCTTGTCCCCACATGCTATCTTGAAATTCCTTTTTAGTTTCTCCATTTGTAGGTGCTGGAGCTCTTCAGAAAGTTGCTGCATCTGTTATTTAGGCTTCTTGTTTCTTTGGGAGCACAACACTTTGTTTTGTCTCATTTTATTCTGTGCTTGACCTCAGAAAAGTCTCTTGGTATCTTTGTCCTTGGACTCCTCATCTGTGAAAAGTCATGATTAGAAAAGTTAATGCCTAAGTCCCTTCTTAAATCCAGTAATGAAGGGTTTGTCTCTATAGGTCTTACATTTAATAAACAACATTAAGAAATGTTCTCTTTTTGTAGTGTTTGGAATAATTTCAGAAGGAATGGTAACAGCTCCTCTTTGTATGTCTGGTATAATTTGGGTGTGAACCCATCTGGACCTGGATTTTTATTGGTTGGTAGGCTCTTAATTGCTGCCTCTACTTCAGACTTTGTTGTTGGTCTATTCAGGGATTCAACTTCTTCCTGGTTTAGTCTGGGAAGGGTATAAGTTTCCAGGAATTTATCCATTTCTTCTAGATTTACTGGTTTAAGTGCATAGAGTCGTTTGTAGTAATCTTTGATAGTAGTTTGTATTTCTGTGGAATAAGTGGCGATATCCCCATTATCATTTTTTATTGCATCTATTAGATTTTTCTCTCTTTTCTTTTTTATTAGTCTGGTTAGCGGTCTATTTTGTTGATCTTTTCAAAAAACCAGCTCCTGGATTTATTGATTTTTTGAAGGTTTTTTTTGTGTCTCTATCTCCTTCAGTCCTGCTCTGATCTTAGTTATTTCTTGTCTTCTGCTAGCTTTTAAATTTATTTGATCTTTCTCCTCTAGCTGTTTTAATTTTGACTATAGGATATCAATTTTAGATCTTTCCTTACTTCTCATATGGATATTTAGTGCTAGAAATTTCCCTCTAGACACTGCTTTAAATGTGTCCCAGAGATTCTGGTATGTTGTGCCTTCATTCTCATTGGTTTCGAAGAACATCTTTATTTCTGCCTTCATTTCATTATTTATCCAGTAGTCATTTAGAAGCAGGTTGTTCAGTTTCCATGTAGTTGTACAGTTTCGAGTGAGTTTCTTAATCCTGAGTTCTAATTTGATTGCACTGTGGTCTGAGAGATTGTTTGTTATGATTTCTGTTCTTTTGCATTTGCTGAGGAGTGATTTACTTCCAATTATGTGGCCAATTTTAGAGTGGGTATGATGTGGTGCTGAGAAGAATGTATATTCTGTGGATTTGGGGTGGAGAGTTCTGTAGATGTCTATTAGGTCTGCTTGGTCCAGATCTGAGTTCAAGTTCTGGATATTCTTGTTAATTTTCTGTCTTATTGATCTGTCTAATATTAACAGTGGAGTGTTAAAGTCTCCCATTATTATTGTGTGGGAGTCTAAGATCATTAAGAACTTGCTTTTTATAACTGGGTGCTCCTGTATTGGGTGCACATATATTAAGGATAGTTAGCTTTTTTGTTGCACTAATCCTTTTACCATTATGTAATACCCTTCTTTGTCTCTTTTGAAAACTTTTGGTTTAACACCCACTTTATCAGAGACTAGGATTGCAACCCCTGCTTTTCTTTGCTTTCCATTTGCTTGATAAATCTTTCTTCATCCCTTTATTTTGAGTCTATGTGTGTCTTTGCACATAAGATGCATATCCTTAATACGGCACACCAATGGGTCTTTTGACTTTTTATCCAATTTGCCAGTCTGTGTCTTTTGATTGGGGCATTAGCCTATTTACATTTAAGGTTAATATTGTTTTATGTGAATTTGATCCTGCCATTTTGATATTAGCTGGTTGTTTTGCCCATTAGTTGACACTGTTTTCATTGTGTCAGTGGTCTTTACCATTTGGTACGTTTTTGCAGTGGCTGGTACTGGTTGGTCCTTTCCATGTTTAGTGCTTCCTTCAGGAGCTCTTGCAAGGCAGGCCTCGTGGTGATGAAATCTCTCAGCAATTGCTTGTCCATAAAGTATTTTATTCCTTCACTTATGAAGCTTAGTTTGGCTGGATATGAAATTCTGGGTTGAAAGTTCTTTTCTTTGAGGATGTTGAATATCGGCCCCCACTCTCTTCTGGCTTGCAGGGTTTCTGCTGAGAGATCCACTGTGAGTCTGATGGGCTTCCCTTTGTGGGTAACCTGACCTTTCTCTCAGGCTGCCCTTAGCATTTTTCCCTTCATTTCAACCCTGGTGAATCTGACAATTATGTGCCTTGGGGTTTCTCTTCTTGACGAATATCTTTGTGGTGTTCCCTAACTCATTTTATGTGGCCAACATCATTCTGATACCAAAACCTGGCAGAGATACAACTAAGAAAGCAAATTTCATGCCAATATCCATGATGAGCATCAATGCAAAAATTGTCAATAAAATACTGATAAAATGAATGCAAGAGCACATCAAAAAGCTTATCCATCATGTTCAAGTAGGCTTCATCCTGGGTACACAAGGCTGGTTCAACATATGCATATCTATCAATGTATCCATCACATAAACAGAACCAAAGGCAAAAACCACACAATTATCTCAATACATGCAGAGAAGGCCTCTGACAAAATTCAACAGCCCTTTATGCTAAAAACTCTTAACATATTAGGTATCAATGGAACATATCATAAAATAGTAAAAGCTATTTATGACAAACCCACAACCAATATCATACTGAATGGGCAAAAACTGGAAGCATTCCCTTTGAAAACTGGCATTAGAAAAGGGTGCCCTCTCTCACCATTCCTGTTCAACACAATATTGGAAGTTCTAGCTTATGCAATCAGGCAAGAAAAAGAAATAAAAGATATTCAATTAGGAAAGGAGGAAGTCAAATTGTCTCTATTTGCAGATGACATGATTGCATATTTAGAAGACCCCATCGTCTCAGCCCAAAATCTCCTTAAGATGATAAGCAACTTCAGCAAAATCTCAGGATACAAAATCAATGTGCAAAAATCACAAGCATTCCTATACACAAATAATAGACAA
Source organism: Ateles fusciceps (assembly GCA_036589455.1). NCBI lineage: Eukaryota > Metazoa > Chordata > Mammalia > Primates > Atelidae > Ateles > Ateles fusciceps. The sequence goes on along the minus strand of JAZHEH010000681.1, from coordinate 277,574 downwards.
ATGGAGAACAAAATCATGAGCGAACTCCCATTCACAATTGCTACAAAGAGAATAAAATACCTAGGAATGCAACTAACAAAGGATGTGAAGGACCTCTTCAAGGAGAACTACAAACCACTGATCAAGGAAATATGAGAAGATGCAAACAGATGGAAAAACATTCCATGCTCATGATTAGGAAGAATCAATATGAAAATGGACATACTGCCCAAAGTAATTTATAGATTCAATGCTGTCCCCATCAAATTACCACTGACCTTCTTCACAGGACTGGAAAAAAACACCTTAAATTCCATATGAAACCAAAAGAGAGCCTGCATAGCCAAGAGAATCCTAAGCAAAAAGAACAAAGCTGGAGGCATCAAGCTACCTGACTTCAAACTATACTACAAGGGTACAGTAATCAAAACGGCATGGTACTGGTACCAAAACAGAGATACAGACCAATGGAACAGAACAGAGGGCTCAGAATTAATGCCACCCACCTACAACCATCTGATCTTTGACAAATCTGATGAAAACAAGCAATGGGGAAATGATTCCCTGTTTAATAAATGGTGTTGGGAAAGCTGGCTAGCTATGTGCAGAAAGCAGAAACTGGCCCCATTTCTTACACCTTATACAACTATTAACTCCAGACAGATTAAAGATTTAAACATAAGACCTAACACCATAAAAACCCTGGAAGAAAACCTATGCAATACCATTCAGGACACAGGCATAAGCAAGAACTTCATGACTAAAACACCAAAAGCAATGGCAACAAAAGCCAAAATAGACAAGTGGGATCTAATTAAACTTAAGGGCTTCTGCACAGCAAAAGAAACAATCATTAGAATGAACTGGCAACAAACAGAATGGGAAAGCTTTTACAATCTACCCATCTGACAAAGGACTAATATCCAGAATCTACAGAGAACTAAAACAAATATACAAGAAAAAAACAACCCCATCAAAAAATGGGCAAAAGATGTGGACAGATACTTTTCAAAAGAAGACATTTATGTGGCCAACAAACATATGAAAAAATGCTCATCATCACTGGCCATTAGAAAAATGCAAATCAATACCACACTGAGATACCACATTGAGATACAATCTCATGCCAGTTAGAGTGGCGATCATTAAAAAAAATCAGGAGACAACAGATGCTGGAGAGGATGTGGAGAAATAGGATGTGTAAAATTGTTTTTTACACTGTTGGTGGGGTGTAAATTCGCTCAGCTATTGTGGAAGAAAGTGTGGCCATTTCTCAAGGATCTTGAACTAGAAATACTATTTGACCCAGCAATCCCATTACTGGGTATATATCCAAAGGATTATAAATCTATCTATTATAAAGACATATGCACACGAATGTTCATTGTGGTACTGTTTACAATAGCAAAGACTTGGAACCAACCCAAATGCCCATCGATGATAGACTCAACAAGGAAAATGTGGCACATATACACCATGGAATACTATGCAGCCACAAAAATGGATGAGTTCATGTTCTTTGCAGGGACATGGATGAAGCTGGAAACCATCATTCTCCGCAAACTGATACAACAGAAAACCAAATATCACATGTTCTCACTTGTAAGTGGGTGTTGAACAATGAGAACACATGGACACAAAGAGGGGAACATCACACACTGGGGTCTGTTGCGGGGTGAGGGGCTAGAGGAGGATTAGCAGGGAATGGTGAGATTAGGGAGGGGATAACATTAGGAGAAATACCTAATGTAATGATGGGGGGGATGGATGCAGCAAACCACCATGGCTTGCGTATACCTATGTAACAATCCTGCACGATCTGCACATGTCCCCCAGAACTTAAAAAAAAAAAGAAAATCTAGGCAAAACCATTCAGGACATAGGCGTAGGCAAGGACTTCATGACCAAAACACCAAAAGCAGTGGCAACAAAAGCCAAAATAGACAAATGGGACCTAATCAAACTCCACAGCTTCTGCACAGCAAAAGATACAGTCATTAGAGTGAATCGGCAACCAACAGAATGGGAAAAATTTTTTGCAGTCTACCCATCTGACAAAGGGCTGATAACCAGAATCTACAAAGAACTGAAACAGATTTACAAGAAAAAAACAAACAAGCCCATTCAAAAGTGGGCGAAGGATATGAACAGACACTTTACAAAAGAAGACATACACCGCATGTTCTCACTCACAGGCGGGTGTTGAACAATGGGAACACATGGACACAGGGAGGGGGAGTATCACACACTGGAGTCTGTTGGGGGGGGAAAAAGGGGAGGGATAGTGGGGGGTGGGGGAGTTGGGGAGGGATAGCATGGGGAGAAATGCCAGATATAGGTGATGGGGAGGAAGGCAGCAAATCACACTGCCATGTGTGTACCTATGCAACAATCTTCCATGTTCTTCACATGTACCCCCAAACCTAAAATGCAATAAAAAAAAAAGACTAAATACAAAAAAAAAAAAAAATAGCTAGTCTTTATTGTGTGTGTGTTCTGTACCAGGCACTTTTCCAAACACTTAATATGCATATATTAGTTCATTTAATTCTTACCTAACCTTACGGCTTTAATAATTATCTTCTTTTACAGATACATAGTGGAGACACAGAAAAATGAGTTAATTTTCCCAAGGTCATATAGCCATCAAATGTCAGAGCCAGGATTTGAACCCAGGTGGTCTGGCTCCAGAGTCCATTCACTGCATGACACGGCCTCTCTACTTAGTAGTGACTGATTACTTCATCAGGAAGCAGGGCACTATAATAAATAGTGATCAATTAATTACTCAGTAGTTCTGCTGCAGTATCTAATAGTGAGGTGAATGAGTTTATCAGAATTGTTACTCTCCTATTGGGGTGGACATACAAGAATTTGAGTTTGAAAGTGTCTGTATTCATTTATTTTTCATTCTTTTGTTGCTAGGAACTGTAAAAACGTTAACTCAAAAATGGAAGGTGATGGAACAAATACATTCACTCTGACCCAGCTTTGTCCAGGCTGAAAGGCTGCTGGTCAAGGGCCAAGTTTCCACTGACTTCATTTGTAGCAAGAGTAAACATTACAGCTTCTCTTTCAAGGCTCATCACACTGCCCAGGGCCAAAGGAGAAGGCTGATAAGGTGATGGGGAGGCAGAGTCTTCATTCAAAGCCCATCTAGTTTCAAATTTGTAAGAGATTGCTGGTTACTTTGATGAAGCTCAGTACATTCATTGTGTTGAACAGGAGTATGCTACACACCTGTTTCTTTGAAGTTTTATTGGAATATGGCCACCCTCGTTCATTTACATATTGTCTGTGGCTGTTTTTGCATAATCCCAGTAGAATTAGTGGTTGTAACAAAGACAGTATGGCCCACAAAGACTAAAATATCTACTATGTGGCCTTTTATAGAAAAAAATTGCTGGTCTTGAGCCCATGCCTGGCTCTGAAGCCAGATAATCAGTGCTAGGATCTTGGCTCTGGTACCCATTCACTGGAGACATTAGACAGAATGCCCAACCTCTCAGAATTAGTTTTCCCCTTCTATATAGTGGAATATGAATATTTACTTCTTAACTTTTCTGCAAATTAAGTGCCTTAGTATACCTTATTCCCTTAATATAGTGGATGATACATAGTGAATACCCAGCAAATGTAAATCTGTAATTATTTTTATCATCATTCTTTTTACCTCACCATTGTTAAGGTTTACATTATTTCTTCACCTAGTCTAATTCATGATTCCTAAAGTTAGAGGGAAAAAATGGAAGCAGCTCCCTTTTGAATTAGACTTTGCATCAGAGCCAAATTTCACAGTCTACTAGCCATGGCTGCCTAAACTGTCATCTGTCTCTCTTTTCACAGGTAGAAACCAGAATGTAAATTTCCTAACCAGCATAAAATTTTTTTTTTCCATATGTTTGTAAGCTTCTTATAATTAGTCACTTCTTTGAAATGAATGAATGGATTATCGGTTATCGTTAGCATAACATCGGTGGTTTCTATGATTTCCTCCTATCTAGCAAGGAGAGATACATATATTAATAAGGTATGAGCTGTAAGTGACAAGGAGAGCTGTGAGGGTTTTGTGGCATGATGTAACAGACAGTGGAATGAAATTCAGCCCCTGTGGTCCTTTATGGGGTCAAAGAGCAACCTGCAGAAACAGTGGTTCTTCTGAGCTCTCAGTGGCTTTCAGCAAAGCTGCTAATGGAATAATGATAGTTACTGACACAAAGCAGAAGGTGTTCTATTTTTAGGTAAGAGGAGTTATGTGCTAGGGATGATACAGATGCATTCTTATCTTAGAAGAAACTGAAAAATGCCCGCACTGTTTCCTAACACTTTGTTGCCATATGTTAGATGATGAACTTCTGGCGAGGATCCATACAGAGTCCTAACAATACTGTCTGATATAATTTGAATCTGTGTCCCCACCCAAATCTCATGTTGAATTGTAATCCTCAGTATTGGAAGTTTGGCCAGGTATGAGGTATTTGCATCATGGGGGTGGGTTTCCTATCAATGGTTTAGCATCATCCTCTGGGTGCTGTCCTCACAATAGAGAATGACTTTTGTGAGATCCAGCTGTTTAAAACTGTGTGGCATCCTCACTTTCTCACTCTGCTCCTGTTTGGCCCATGTGACGTGCCTGTTCCCCCTTCACCTTCCACCATGACTGTAAGTTAAGTTTCCTGAGGCATCTCCAGAAGCTGAGAAGATGCCAGCATCATGCTCCTGCACATCCTGTGGAACCACAAGCCAATTAAACCTCTTTTCTTTATAAATGACTCAGTCTCAGATACTTCTTTATAGCAATGCTAGATCAGTCTAATATACTACCACTTACCAAGAATTTACTGTGTACCTGGCAATGTGCAAAACACATTATCTGACACCAATCTAATGAAGAAATACTAATATTGTTCCCATTTAGCAGATGAGAGTGCTATTTACAGGAATTAAGTAATTTTTAGGTGTTAATAGTACAGCCAGCTTTCAAGTTCATTTTTGGCTGACCCAAATTCCAAGCACAACTAGAAAAGAAGAATGGGGACGTAATTAGTTTTAACTCTCAGCTTCCAAATCAAATTAGAGAAATTATTTCCTACCATTTTATTATTTGCAAGGGACATTGCAAATAAAGCGGTCAAATATGATGATATTCCACATCAGAGGAAAGATTCAGGTAACAGGATCTGGAATCTGAAGGTGGGCTATAAAATGAAAGGCAGAGGGAGTTAGGGAATGATATTATGAAGAAATAGGAATAGACAATGGTTTCAGGCTAGCAGTTACCCTCAGGAAGGGCTGAGGAATATATCACAGAAATGGAATGTGCAAGAGTACATGCCACCTGGGTCTGGGAAGGCAGCTACAAGGGAGTCAGGCAGCAGTTCTAAGAAACTCAACCACTGGGCTAGGTACTTTTGGGGCCAGGTGTTCCATCTGACAGTTTTGGAACGAGATTGACAAATCCCTATACAAAAGGACTGGAGTCATAGACAGTCTGTCAAACCAAAAGATTAACTAAAATCTCAGTTATCAGAACAGAAATCCATTATTCTGAGTATATTATGACAAATGATGGAAAATAGACTAGCAAAAGTTTGAAAACAAAATCTTTCAACAACTGTGTGTTAATCACCTACCCTGTGCTAGGAACTGGGATTTGTTATTAGGCCACATCTCTAAAATTTAACCTGCCTACACTCATGTATGTGGTTTGGCTCCATTTATAATGCATATCTAAACTGAAGCAGAGACTGATGAGACATGACAGTATTCAACTCTGAGAGCCAACAAGGCATTCATTCATCATTTACTCTTCCATTCACTTGTCTTTGGGAAAAATGGTTGAATTCCCATATATGCCAATGAGTATGCCAACAGCTGGACCAACAGCTGGAAATACAAGAACAAATAGGATGTTGTATCTATCCTTGAAGAGCTTAGAGTATAAGGCAAAGGTTCTGCACATAAGAATGACCTAGCACACAACGGAACAATGATGGGATCCAGATTTAGCATGTCAAGGTAAATGGACTTGGAATGTACATGTTTTCCAGCACCACAGGAGGATCTGATCAATCTTATTTGAGGCCAACATCTGGGGAACTCTGATTTAGATAAATGCAAGTCTTTAGTGAGATTTTTTCTTTATGAACTTGCCAGATTTCAGTGCAAAAGAGGGATAGTCTAACATTTTTAGCTGCATTGAAATAAATTATATTACTTAGTGAGAAAGCAAATTATTTCTTGTTAAATGTATGCAGCCAAGCCCAGATACTCACTGGTCTGAATTCTGTATAGAAGGTTGAATCCTATGTCTTTTGAAACGTTTTTAACACTGATATCTGTGCTTCTATAACATCAAGGTTTAACTTACTTTAAGCTTTATACGTCAGTAAAAAATATTTGTTTATTTTAGTCAATTAATTTGTTTTGGTTGTTTGATAGTTCAGAGTTAATTCTGTCTTTCTTCTTCCTTCCTTTCTTTCGTGCTGACCCAGTTACTGGGTTATTTACCACTTTCTTACAACTACTGCAGATGTTTTTTTCTGAGAAATTTGTGGCCAAGATTTATATTGAATAATATTACTTGAATGTAATGTTATTTTGAAAAATACTGAGCGGCATAAATCAAGGTATTATTATTCAGCTTTACTCAAATACTCAGTACCTCCTTTAATTATGTTAACATCCATGGAAAGAAGGTAAAACTGATAGTATTATATAATTTCACGTGTCACATGGTGTTTACATTTTTTTATGGGTGAATAACAAACTTGAAGCTAAGCCATAAAACAGGGGCTTTAAAAAAAGTTTATTTTTTCTCATGATTTTGTAGATTGATGGAGTTGTTTTTCTTCAGATTTCACTTGGGCTTACTCAGGCAGCCACAGTCACCTGATGTATGACAAGGGTTGGGTGGAATACCTTAGATGACCAACTTCTCCCTTCCTCTATGGTTTTTAATCCTGGTCTTTTTCACAGCAAGGTGGTCTCAGCTTTTGAAAGAAGGAAGAAGCTGCAATGACTCTAGAGGTCTTAGCTTGGAAGTCACACAATATTACTTCCTCCACATGCTAGTGGTGAAAGCTAATCACGGTTCATCCCAAGTTCATTCCACATATTGATGAGACAAATGGCAAAGCCATAGGGCAAAGAGGCTTGTATGATAGAAATGGGAGAATATGGCTGTGTTCTGCAATTTACCACAATTTACTGGTAAACTTGGTAAATTTCTAGCTCTTTGGCCATAAATTATTCACATTTATCTTATGTGTAAAATATACTGAACTCCTTCACAGGACCCACAGATGTTTCATCCTAACTGCAGCATCAAGTTTGAAGGGCCCATATTGTGAGGTTCTTCGACTCTAGAAAAAAACGTCTTCTTATATTAGGACCAACTTCTGCTTCCTGAAAGGAATTCTTTTATCCTGTTTTCTTTTACTCTTGGCTCTGAGCTGTGGGCTTCTGTCTATGCCCACTAAGATATAATTAGTTTTCCATGTGTGTAGCTAGGTAACTTTATCATCATGCTTTTTTCTTGTTGAAATCTGGAGAACTAGTGGCCTCTTCATTTTGAATTCTATTTTTTTAGTCCAAACTGGTACATCTCCCATAAAAATTTTATGGGCTTTTTATGAATCTGATTGAGGTTAACTCTGCCCAAAAGCCATATCCATAATTCTTTGCACAATAGACGCAAGGCAAAATTCGCTACCTTGAATTTTTCATGTAAAGATTAATGAAGAATATATACATAAAGAACATAACAGATGTCTGATATATAAGTATTACCACTCTCGTTATCATCATTACAACAGCAATAATAAGAGACACTCAAACTTATGAAGAAAGATGGGGAAAAAATTCTCAAAAGGTTGTCTAGGATGGAAACTTCAGTTAAAAATGGGAAAAAAAGTTTGTTTCCTAGGGCAGGGATACTGGGTCACAATGAAAGTAAAAATGACTTACTGAAAGTTTACCCAGGTTACTGAATTGGGCTCCATGCATTCCCTTGGCTAAGGACATAATGCACATAACTGGCTTCTAAGGGAGCGGGAAGGTAAGGGATAGAAGGAAAAAATCAAGAGGGAGAAGTCAAGTATGAAAGACTAGGTGGGGCAGGGCACTGGGAAGTCACTAAAAGTATCAGCACTAAGGAGGGCTTTTTGCTGGTCCTTCTTGTTTGCATGTTAGTATGCTTCCATAGGCATGCTGTTACATTTTTATAGCTACCTCAATTATTAGTGTAACATCAGATCCTTCTAATTTCCTTTCTCACTTTCATTTACTAAATGGTAGAAAACAGGTATCTTGGTTAGGGAATATCAACAAGAATCTTTCCTCTACCTAAACAACCCACCAACTCTCTTTTTTGTTCTTAACTTCCACCTGAGGGCAGAGATTTCATGCCAAAACACACCTGGGCTCAGAGAGCCATTCTGTTAATCCCCCTCTAGATGTACAAATTCTGTAGGAAATGTAAATGGACCAGTAGAAGATTTCTTCCGTGAAGAAACAGAGGGGTGGTTGCTGCTGCTGTTGCTGTCTGTTGAGCTAGATGGGCTATGCCTTTCTTTGTAGTTATCATTTGGCAGGTTTCCATTTGGAGATCACCGTCATGTCAGTTTCTAACAACTGGTAGCCAAGGTTGCAAGACTGAAATTCCATGGCATGTTTCTCACTTTAAATTTGGTTTATTTCTCAGAGCCTGTAAATTTATACTCATCATAATAATTATACCTTGTTAGAGTGAATTCTATTTTTTCATAGAAAGCCCAAAATAAATTATTCCAAAAGAAAAAAAATGCAAGGACTAGTTCCTCCTATAAATACATTTTGATATAACTCTATGAAGTATGAAAGATTGTTCCTATCGGCATTCTTTCCTGTTGATTTTTACAGATGTCATTATATGCGCTATGAAATAGGTTGTGGGTATGTCTTCAATGATTCAATGTACAATTTGTTCTCCCATAGCTCTCCTACTCCCTACCAACTTTTCCATGCTTTGTTTTCTTAGCCATTATATACTCTATGATAATATTTTTTGGTTGTTTATTTTCTGTCTCCTAGATGCTACTATTCTTACCTTCAAAAAAAAGGGGGGGATGATTTTGCTCTGGTATCATCCAGAGGAAGTCTAAGCTTCCTTTTAATATTATTTTTCATCTTAAAGGGGATGTCATTATTACTAGTGGTATGTTAGGCAGTTTATTATGTACTTTCTGCACAAGTCTCATTTAATTCTTCTATCAAGAATTCAAGGCAGTTATTTCTATCTCCAGTTCTTTATAAATGAAAATAAATTGAGAAAATAATCTAAGTCAGAGTAGGTAATTTGCTTAGAATTTGCTCTTAGAACATCACCAGTGCAGAGAAACATACCTGGCACACAATAGGTCCTCAATAAATATTTGTTGAAAGAATGCACACATAAGGTAGGAAAAAAAGTCATCTTCAGCCCCTTGGATTATTAAAAAAGAGAGGACTAGAAAGGGAAAAGTGCTAGTTATAAACACAGCCACATTTTAAGGGCAGTAAGCTATAATTTTTTTTTTTTTTTTTTTTTGGACGGAATCTCGCTCTGTCACCCAGGCTGGAGGGCAGTGGTGTGATATCGGCTCACTGAAACCTCCATATCCCAGGTTCATATGATTCTTCTGCCTCAGTCTCCTGAGTAGCTGGGATTACAGGTGCCTGCCACCACGGCCAGCTAATTTTTGTATTTTTAGTAGAGGCAGGGTTTCACTGTGTTGGCCAGGCTGATCTCAAACTCCTGAACTTGTGAGCTGCCCACTTTGGCCTCCCAAAGTTCTGTGATTACAAGTATGAGCCACCATGCCTGGCCAATATTGTAAAGCTCCCTTGATAGCCAGCTGAGTTACTTGCTGCTATGTGAGCCCTTCACCATGACCCCCAAATCTTCTTGGAAAAAGAGAGGAAGTACAGAGCAGCTGAGTGATTGCCAAAATAAGACCCAGACCTGGGAGCTAACTTAATAGCCAACTCAAGAAATCAACTCCAAAAAGGAATTCTGGAATGTAAGCCCCCTGAAAATTGTGATTCCCTTTGAGGAATACTATAAGCAAGGCGGTCTAATTTCAGTCTTAATGAAGTGGAAGACATAAGCTAAAATAAGTGTTACTCATTCATGGCACATAAAAACATTCCCTTTTTTTTCAAAAAAAAAAAGACAACATATGAATTGTGTATTTGCCATGATTTAAAGGGGAAATGCAGTTTAAAAAAAATTTAAAAATGTTAAAATTTAGAATAAGGAATTAAAATGGCACATACGTAAATATTAAATAAACTGTAATTTGTAAAGTTGTATGTCTTAGGCCATTCAGGTTGCTGTAACAAAATATTATAACTGAGTGCCTTATAAATTATAGAAATTTATTTCTCATAATTCTGGAACCTGGGAAGTCTAAGGTCAAAGCACCAGCAGATTTGGGGTCTAGTAAGAGCCTGCTTTCTGGCTTATAAAATGATGCCTTCTTGCTGTGTTTTCATACAGTGAAAAGGGCAAGGTTCTTTGGATCCTCTTTTATAAGGGTACTGATCCCATTCAAGAGAGTTGGACACCCAAAAGTCCGACTTCCTAACGCAATCACTTTGGGGGTTAGGATTTCAACATATGAATTTTGGGGAAACACAAACATTCAGAACACAGCAGTGTTAATGAAGACACAGCATTAGGAAATGAACAGAGAAGGAAGTAAGAAATTTTCCTTCATTGATGGTTCTTCCTCAGATGCCATGTCGTTTCCTTTTTTTTTTCTTCCCCTGATGCGGAGTCTTACTCCATTGCCCAGGCTAGAGTGCAGTGGCGCAAACTCGGCTCACTGCAACCTGCAACCTTTGCCTCCTGGGTTCAAGCAATTCTCCAGCCTCAGCCTCGTGAGTTGCTAGGATTACAGGTGTGCACCACCACATCTGGCTAATTTTTGCATTTTATATTTTTAGCAGAGACGAGGTTTCACCATGTTGGCCAGGATGGTGTCGATCTCTTGATCTTGTGATCTTCCCACCTTGGCCTCTCAAAGTATTGGGATTACAGGCATGAGCCACTGCACCCGTGTAGTTTATTTTTAAAATCTTAAAGTGTAAATTGGGAAAGAATGAAAACAAAATAAAAGTAACAAAAATAATTTACGGAGCCCAGTCACGTTGTGATGTCAGTCCTAGGGCTGACATTTAGGGATGAGGCAGCCAGCCATCTCTCAGAATATGTTTACCAAGATGGTTAACATGGGGACATCACTATCAGTCCTGATTGCCATGAACTTGAATTTACAACTTTCCACATTCCTGGCGAATTTTAAGGACTAATATTTGGAAGCAATTTTTAGTGACATAACTTCTTGTCTTGTGAGCACCTCTTCAACCTCTAAGGTCTATTTCAAAGATTGTTTTTCTGTGAAACATTCCCAATGTCCCTTTCTATCTTTCTGGAAGCAGTAATTTTCCCCCCTTCTGCTGTGTTCTCATGCTAACTCTTACACATCTCCCTTTTGGCCCTGAACAATGTCTATCTGGAGTACTATTTATTATCTTTGATGGATTGTGTACTGTTTGAATGCCAAGAATACACCATTTTCATCTATGCTGTGTGGTTCTTCCAATGTATACAGTTAGTTATCAACTGTTTAACACATAGAAGGAAAAAAGAATGACTGAATGAATGAAAAAATGGGGGTGGAGCAGCAACACTGAGTGATGGGCAGGTGCTGAATCAACTCTAGTTTACCGAAAAAGAAAAGCACAAATGAGAAGTGTTAAAGTGGCTGGGCATGGTGGCTCACGCCTGTAATCCCAGCACTTTGGGAGGTCGAGGCGGATGGATCACGAGGTCAAGAGATCGAGACCCTCCTGGCCAACATGGTGAAATCCCCTCTCTACTAAAAGTACAAAAAGTTAGCCTGGTGTGGTGGTGCGTGCTTGTAGTCCCAGCTACTCTGGAGGCTGAGGCAGGAGAATTGCTTGAAACCGGAAAGGAAGTTGCAGTGAGCTGGGATGGCGCCACTGCACTCCAGCTTGGTGATAGAGTGAGACTCTGTCTCAAAAAAAAAAAAAAAAAAAAGAAAGTGTTAAAGTGGTCATACTTATAGCTAAAAATGTGTGGATGTCTATCATGCTTCATCTCTGGTGGGTATTTTGCATGCATTATCATCATTCTTACAGTGGCCATCTCAAGCAGGTGATATTAGCCCCCTTTTGCAATCAACTTGGTAGCAACCATGAAAGGTATTTATTATTATCGTTATTTTGCCCATGAGTAAGTGGAGGCTTGTAGACATCATAGACTTGCCCAAAGTCACAGAGCTGTTAAATGGCAAAGGTACGATTTTAATGCAAGGCAATCTAGCTGTTAGAATACTGTACCTGTATCCTAAGGTACAGTCATTTATAAAATTAGGAAAATAGCCTACAGTTTTTGACATTAGTCCAGTATTTCCTGTTAACTGTCATTCTCATTTTTATATTTCAACAGTTGTAGCAAGACATTTGATAATCTCAAATATGATCATATACAGATGCATCAGGTATACACATACATTGTGGAATTTGAAAGGAAAGTAAAACTCGATCTTGTTCTTCATTATCTCTCCCAACAACTTGCCCATGTATCTGTAATTCCCAGCATCACAGAAGGTGGTATTTCCCCAAATGGGTTCTGTGGGCTCCTAAGAGGTTTTTTGTGTTCAAATACTTCAGGAAATCTGGAGTTTAATAGAGTTTGATTTCTTTTTTTAAGTATTCTGTGCAGGACTCCTTTGATATACTAATATATAAATGAATCTAAATCAGGTGATTAAGATATGGAGCAATTCTCACACTGAGACATAGACACCATCCACCTCCAGTATTTTTTCTAAGTATCACAAGAGTTTTGTTTCATAAGACACACTTCTGAAAAGTGCTTGTTTGAAGCATTGTGCCGCTGGAAACCAACAAAAATATTAACATATTAGCACAGGTATTTTGTACATAGACTCATGGGCTTTCACTAACAAGCCATGGCAGGAAAGGACCATTTTCTGCAAAGAAATTTTGCCTAAGTGGACACTGGTCTGCTTAAGAATCAGTAGATCTAGTTTATTATCTGAATTCTGCCCCTTAAGAGGTTGGGTGAACATGTTCAAGTTATTTTTACTTTACAAACTTCAGTTTCCTCTTCAATAAAATGAGTATAGTAAAAAATCCTCATGTACATATTGTGACCACAGGACAATAACAATAGTAAAACTATTGAAAGAACAATATTTATTTGGTTCCTACTATTATGAGGCACTAATACTGTTAGTTTTTGCAGGCAGTATCTTTCTAAATTTGTCCAGCAATCATGAGCAGGCTAGTATCCTCATTTTGTAGGTGAGCAGACTACATACAACTCAGAATTGTTACATAGGTTTCTCCAGATCACACACACCTAGTAGAAGGAGAACTCCAGTTCAAATCCAGTTAGGCTTTACTAATTTGAATTCCAGATGCAACTATTGCTACAATCAATAATAATAATGAGGAAAGCAAACTTTTTTGATAGTCTCTATGTGCCAGGCATTATTCTAAGTACAGAATGTGTATTATTTAATATCATAATAATTTGATTTATGAAATATTTCTGTAAATTTTATATATGATTTAATTCCAGCTTATTATTATTTAAATAAACTAATAAAATTAAATTATTTAAATTATCATTATTTCTAACTTAAATAATTAAATAATAAAATTCAATTAAAAATTTCTTTTTGGAGACAGGGTCTCACTTTGTCACCCACGTTGGAGTGCAGTGGTGTGATCTCAGCTCACCACAACCTCCGCCTCCCGAGCTCAAGTGATCCTCCCACTTCAGCATCTTTAGTAGCTGATACTACAGGGTTCTGCCACCATGCACAGCTATTTTTTTTTTTTTTGGTAGAGACTGGACTTCACCATGTTGTCCAGGTTGGTCTCAAATTCCTAAACTAAAGTGATCCATCTGCCTTGGCCTCCAAAAATGCTGGGATTATAGGCTTGAGCCACCACACCCAGACTTTTTCCAAAATTTTAATTTAAACAATGTTATAGAATATTAAAGCTAAATGGGATGGTAGAGATTATTTAACCTTCTTCTTCTTATTTTAAGACTATCATTTAATTTCTAAACTATTATGGGCATGCTGCTTGGACTGGATTGATTATAATTCTAGACTTTATCTTGGTCAAACTATTTAGAAAGCATAGCTCGTAATGACATTTATTGTATTTTATTTGTTTATTTTTTAAGTTTGAAGTTGTTTAATTAGAAGAGCACAAGGCTTAATGAACTTAAAGCCCCAAATTTCTTTTAAATAATCTGTGGTCACATAGCAAGTCCTCTGATGGTATATGTGGAAAAACAGTATTTCTATTTTTCACTGATTTTATTTGTTAATTTATTTCAATAGCTTTTGGGGTACAAGTGGTTTTTGCTAAGGGATGAATTATATAGTGGTGAATTCTGAGGTTTTAGTGCACTTGTCACTTGAGTAGTTTATATTGTCCTTAATGTGTAGATTTTTATCTCCAGCCCCTCTTCCACCCTCCTTCTGAGTCTCTAAAGTCCATTTTATCACTCTGTATGCCTTTGCATACTCATAGCTTAGCCTCCATTCATAATTGAAAACATATGGGTTTTGGTTTTCCACTCATGTTTACTTCACTTACTTACAATAATGGCCTCCAGCTCTATACAAGTTGCTGTGGAAGTCATTATTTTTTTCCTTTCCATGTATTCCGTGTTGTATATATACCACACTTTCTTTATCCACTCATTAGTCAATAGCCTTTAGTTCAGTTTCACATCTTTGCAGTTGTGAATTGTGCTGCTATAAATTTACATGTGTGTCATATATATATATATATTTTTTATTGTACTTTAGATTCTGGGGTACATGTGCAGACCATGCAAAATTTTTGCATAGATACATACATGGCAATGTGGTTTGCTGCCTCCATCACCCTGTCACCTATATCTGGCATTTCTCCCCCATGTTATCCTTCCCCCAACCTCCCTACCACCATTGTCCCTTCCCTAGTCCCCCCAAACAGACCCCAGTGTGTGATGCTCCCCTCCCTGTGTCCATGTGTTCTCGTTGTTCAACACCCGCCTATGAGTGAGAACATGTGGTGTTTGATTTTCTGTTCTTGTGTCAGTTTGCTGAGAATGATGGTTTCCAGATTCATCCATGTTCCGACGAAGGAAACAAACTCATCCTTTTTTATGGTTGCATAGTATTCCATGGTGAATAAGTGCCACGTTTTCCTTGTCCAGTCCATCATCAATGGGCACTTGACTTGGTTCCAGGTCTTTGCTATTGTAAACAGTGCCCTCAGTGAACATATGTGCGCGTGTATCTTTATAATGGAATGATTTATAATCCTTTGGATATATACCCAGTAATGGGATTGCTGGGTCAAATGGAATTTCTATTTCTAGGTCCTTGAGAATCACCACACTGTCTTCCACGATGGTTGAACTAATTTACACTCCCACCAACAGTATAAAAGTGTTCCTATTTCTCCATATCCTCTCCAGCATCTGTTGTCTCCAGATTTTTTAATGATTGCCATCCTAACTGGTGTGATATGGTATCTCAATGGGGTTTTGATTTGCCTTTCTCTACTGATCAGTGATGATGAACATTTTTTCATATGTTTATTTGCCTCATATATGTCTTCTTTTGTAAAGTGTCTGTTCATGTCCTTCGTCCACTTTTGAATGCGTTTTTTTTTTTGTAAATCTGTTTTAGTTCTGAACTACAAAGTGTCATTTTAATATAATGTTGTCTTTTCCTTCAGGAAGATGCCCAGTAGTAGTGGGATTGCTGGATAGAATGGTAGATCTACTTATCGCTCTTTAAGGAATCTCCATACTGTTTTCCATAGAGGTTGTACTACTTCACATTTCCACCAGCAGTGTATAAGTGTTCCCTTTCTCCCGTATCCACACCAACAGCTATTGTTTTTTGACATTTTAATAATGGCTATTAATAACACTCATTTTAAAAGACACATAGAGCAGCAAACAATGGTCAGATATTACCAAAAACACTGGAAATTAAGTTTTAACTTGAAATAAGACTGGCACCTTTTTTGTGCATATTTACCTAGGAGTAAATTTAACAGGGGCTCATTGCTCTCAAAGACTAGTCTTTGGTAGCAAACACTCAGTTAGTAAACTTATGAGTTTGTGACACAATAAGAAGGACAGGGGTTTAGTGTCAGGACAACTGAATGTTAAGTCACCTTCTGCCATTGGCTTCTTCTATGGCTTTGTCTTTAATAAAACAGTTATTAAGTCATGCCATACATATTTATTGAGTAACTATTAAGTGTGAGGCCCTATGCTACAAAATGATGCAAAAGATGAGCAAAAATTGAAATAGCCACTTAACTTTGGGGAACTGGCCTTATGAGGTTAATCTGTGACACATAGCACCCATGGATAATGTGTCTAGCACATGGCAGAAGCTCAACACACTGTTTTTTCATCTCCGCCATTTCTTAGGACAGCAGCTTCACTTTTCTTATTGTCAGTTTCTTCACCTAAAAAATAAAAATGACAAGGTATCAGGACTGGCGTAATGGAGAGGATTTTCAAAATTTCTCCTGGTTTCAAATTGCATGGATTCATTTATTCCAGGATAATAATTGGGCACAGATGCAATATTTAAGGTGCTTGTGGTGGGTGTAGTTCTGCAAAAAGAAAACAAGAAATTGCTTTTTCTGTTTAATTTTTACTTCACTGTTCTATTTTAATACCATGAATTATAAATCCATGCAATATGCAATACAGTTTACTAGCTTACCTCGTGAAGAGCCTGGTTTGAGACTTGCATACAAAGTGAAGTATTACTGAAAGCATTCCATGAACCAAATCCACCTCCCTCTGTCTCTTGCAGGTGTCCTGGACTCAAGCTGTGTTCAGCCTTCATCAGAGGTAAGATATGAATTTCATTTTCTGTCCAACGCAGTCTTATTTAAAAAGCATTTTATTTCTTCATGATGAGCTTTTGTATGTGAACCCAAAGAAGTTTTCCCTGTCAGGCCACAATAGGAATGTAGTTGGAGGTTGGTATGAAACATATATCTCTTTGCCTTGAATGTAATCAGAATTCAAGTGTTGTTACCTGAGTCAAGGCAAAAAGGAGCAACTGCTTACTGCAGTATTATCTACCATTTCAAATAATTTGATTTTCAGTGGCTGAAGTTTTTTCTTATATGGCCTGATATATTTAAAGGGGCTGGTTATCTATCATTTTTCAGGGAAAATTGTCTGCCTAAAAAGTTTTGGGGCAAATTTAAATTCTAGTGACAAGAATTTTCTCCTTAGAAAGCTAATCATTCAAACTCTATAATTGGAGAGAACTTTTTGAGATTTTGGTTAATGGATACTGCTTTTATCAATTTCTAGATCTGAAAAGCTCAGCTACTAGCTTATTTGCAATGTTGAGGCAATAATGTCTTATCTGTCTTAATAATAGCATCTCACTTGAGGTATGTAAAGTTTTTAACTCAGAAAATCTTTTACAATAACATTGTAAAATAGTATAACATTATTATTGCCAATCCTCTGATTTTTTTAAAAAGTTAGAAATTAAAGAATGAATAAAATAGATTCCATTTTGATAATTTATAGAGCTCATGTTGCAAACTTTAAAAAGTCTACTTTAACCCCTATCACAGTTTATAATTATTATATAATAACTTTTCTCTCCAGTTCATAAGCTTCTTGAGGTCAAGATCCTTCTATATGTCTTTATATGCATGGAGTCTAGTACACTGATTGGCTCATTGCTGTTGTTCAAGTACATGTTAAATCTCATCATAACACACGGATAATTTTGACTTGGTTTAATAAAGTTTGACTCAATTTGAACAGGCTGAAGATTGTTATGCATATAAAATTGCTGAAAAATATGAACATAAAAGATTGAGGCAACCTTGCTGTCACATCTAGAGCTTGTTTCAATAGCTTGTCAAGTGATTCAAGGATTCATGGTCTTGATTAATTTATTCACTCCCTCATTAATTCATTCACTAATTTATATTTATTGAGTGTTTAGTATTTATCATATACATTATTAGAACTTGAATTAGCTACATTCTCTCTTCTGCTTAGACCTGTTTTTCTTCATTAATATCCTGGGTTATTATCTTAGCCCCTACCTGAACTTTGAATGATAAGCAAATTTCAGAACTTCTCATGCCTCCTTATTTCTTGCTGTAAAATAGAAATTATGATTCATGCACTTGTTCTTTAGGGAGAGAGATGACTAAGGATCAATTAGTTTGCGATAAATGTTTTGATGATAGACAAGTGGAAAGCAGAATGAGTTCATGATGGATGACCTCATTTCTAAGAGAAAGAAATGATTTTTGGAGTGGAGTGATACAGCTTGGCCCTCTGCTTTTGTCAAGGTCCTAAGACTGTTCCTCTTTCTTCCTCTGTCTTTTCCTCAGGAGACACCATTTATGTTTGTTCTCCTCAGTGGGCCGTAACTCTTATTTCTTTTTTTCTCTTATTCCTAACACTTATTTACTGGTCTCTGCTACTCCAGCCTGTTCATGCTCTACCTAACACGAGAACGCTCCAAACATAGCCATAACCTTACCCAATACCCGTTCACAATCATTCAGTGTCTCCCATTGTTCAAACCTATTAGTCAGCCTTTCAGTGACTTCTACTTTCATGCCACACTTACTTTAGAAAAAAATTTTTCCCATGACTTCCTTTATATCTATCTCAAATCAAACAGATCACTTACTATTCTTTGTTCTATATTCCCTTAGGAGAGGCTCCTATGTCTTCGTTCATGCTAAGCCTATAATGAGCTTTCCCTCTGCCTTCTCTGAATCCAAATTTTACCGAAGCTCAAAGGCTCCATTATTATTTCCACTCTTTTCTTGAATCATTCTTGATCTCCAAAACTAAAAGAATTTTTCTCCTCTCTTTGAATGCTAAACTCCAAATCACTTTATTTGTAACTGTATTACAACACTTATAAATCTGGGTAAAACATAATGATTCATGTAGAGTATAATAACATTCTAATCATTTGTACAAGTTTATTTCCATTTCTAGACTAAGTTTTCCTTTATGGTTAGGTAAATGTCTTATTCCTTATTATATTTATGATATTTACAGTTTGCATTGGAGGTGGGCATTATTTGTTGAATGAATAAATGAATGTGTTAAATATTGAGTGAATGAATAAATGAATAAGTTATCTACAGATGAATGTTTAGGCACTCCCTTTCTGCCCCATGTTCCTTAATGCTACCCTCCGTGTACATTTTACTTTTTGTAAAATGATCAGATTGTTGGCAATCTCAACTATTTAAATGCAGCAAAAAAAAAAAAAAAACCCACCTGAAATTAAGTGAAGAATTCCTCTGAGCAACAAGAAAAATAGCAATCACAAAGTTATTTAAGTTGGTGCCTACCCTTAAGCTAGCTGGAGCTTATTTGGTTAGTATTAGGTGTTAACTTGGGTTACTGTTTTAATGAGCTTAGTTATTTAGTTGCCATAGAAACTAATGGCAATAAGAAGGGGCCATGAAAGAAAAGAAAGAATAAAAGCAAATAGTGTGACAAATCACATTAGCCTGGAGAGCATTGCTGTTGTAGTGTTGCAGCTCTGAAAAAGTAATTCAATAACATTTATCAAATATGGTTTATCGGAGATTTGTATTTTCATGAAGATAGAAACATTTCTATCAAAAATGGCCCACAAAAGTTTGTTTTTTAAAGGGGTCAGCTTCAGTTACCTAGACTTGACAATTTTAAGAATACCTTACTGTAAAGCATTTTGATGTCTTCAAATGACTTTAATATAAAAACCATGAATGGTAAATATTATTTCCAGTTTAATAAAGTAAGAAGAGAGGCTCAAAGAGATTTTTTAACTTCATTAAAAAGTCATAAATTAGGCTGGGTTCGGTGGCTTATGCCTGTAGTCTATCACTTTGGGAGGCTGAGGGGGGGCAGATCACCTGAGGTCAGGAGTCTGAGACCAGCCCAGCCAACATGGTGAGACCCCATCTCTACTAAAACTGCAAAAAAAATTAGCTGGGCATGGTGGCAGGCACCTGTAATCCCAGGTACTCGGGATGCTGAGTCAGGAGAATCGCTTGTACCCAGGAGGCAGAGGTTGCAGTGAGTCGAGACCGCCCCATTTTATTCCAGCCTAGGCAACAAGAGCGAAACTCCTTCTCAAAAAAAAAAAAATAAAAATAAAAAAATAAAAAAAAAAAGTCATAAATTAGTTATGTGACAGCTAAGATTTAAATACATAAATTCTATACCCCAACTTTTTTATTTATTTTGTATTACGATAGCATTTATATGCACTAATATGGAAATATTACTTCTCTTAATGCTTTTGAAAAAAAGTGATATAATTCTTCTTTGGGTCAAATCTGCAAAGTGACAGCTTGGCTGGAAGCCACCTGGTGGTATGGTCATTTCCAAGACCACTTAAATTTTAGGGTTACTTAAAAAAGTCACCTTCCTTAGTCCAGAGCTGTATCCTGAAAGCTATTGTCTTTGATGCCATGAGAGATTGTTAGTTTCAGATGTCTATTTAGTGCTTTGGAAATTATCCAACTTCTAGTATATCTATCTCTTTGCCTAAGGGCTTTCTCCAGAAAGTGACTCTGCCATGGACAGTAGGCTAGAAATGCTGGGTAATTAGTACCCTCAACCAATTACTGAAGCCAGTGAGTATATAAATATGTTAACTCCCTTCATCTTTAAGTAATACACCATCATTTTCTGGGGATTCCCTACAGAATAGCTTCAGTTGCTGATTTAATTCAGCTTGTATTTACTGCCTTCCCCTCCTCATATCACTTTCTAGTGTCCTTGAAGGTTATCTCTGCACTTCCCACACAAATTTCTTGCACTCAAATCCTTGTCTCAGTCTGCTTTTGAAGGAACTCACACAAAGACAAACATATTTGGAAGAATTACTATGCTTAATGTACATCACTTCATCTATAATTCATAATGATAAGAAGTAATACTATAACAATAACTGATACTTTTGAGGCTTATTATGTGACAGCCACAATTTGAAGTGTTTTAATTATTTACCCTATTTAATTATCATAACACCCTTATGAGATAGAAACTAGTACTGTCCCCATTTGACAGAAAAAAAAAAAGCTGAGGTTTGGAGAGAGTAGGTAGCCTACCTAAAGTCATTCAGCTTGCCAGTGATACAGTCAGGAGTTGAAACTAAACCTTCTTCTACTATAGTCTAGTTCTTAATCCTACAGAAATTAAATTGATTTATGGACTTAATGAAAGAATGAATAAATGATAGAAAATTATATTTTCTTTATCCTTCTCATTTTATTACAGTATGGTATAGTAAGTTAAGAATTTTAGAAAAGAAGTAAGGTAAAATTTTAATACAATTTAAAGATAAACTGATCAAGGTCCTGAGAGCAGGTTTGACTGGCCTCTGGGCTTGGTGATGGGTAAAACAAATTTGAGAAAGATTCAGCTCTTTGCCAGCAGGCAATGCACAGAGCGATGGCTTTCTTCTCTGAGACACCCACCTGCAGCTACCTAAACTCTCTATTGACCTAAGCTCATATCTTTCAGAGGCCCAAGAAGCATCAACTACTTTTAGTGTCAGTTGGAGTGTGTAAATATTTAACTAAAATGATGAAGCTTGGAAAAGCCTGGTTTCTCTGGCATTCCTTTCACTGCAAGGGAATTGGTGATTAGAATAAATAATTGTTCTGAAAATAGCTCTATCTCATTTGTTCAAAAAATTAAGCCCATCAAGGAAGTTAATTTATGGGGAAAATGACATACATGTTGGCAAATTGTTCTGTTCATCTTGAGAGCCTTCATATTTTCTCCTTCTCTCTTTTAAATCTTCCTTTGTCTCTGTTGTTGTTTTGCTGTCACTTCTCAGTGTCTTTTGGGAGCTGTTGTTTCCTAGAGCTAGTTTGTTTTTTTCCATTCCCAAATTCATGCACAGATCTATTTTATCTACTTGCTTCTAAGGACATGTTTGCTATCTCATCTCTCCTAATTTGGTAAGAAAATTCCTTACCTGTTTAGTTAAGCTTTATTCTGTGATAATGAAGATGATAGTGATGAAGATGAGTATATAAAATTTATTTTGATTACCCTTCCTAAACTTTTTGATGTATATGTATATATGAATTTTTTGTACATCTGTTTGTGTATATGAAGAAAGGAGAACTTTTCCACCAGTGGTAACCATTTAGCACCAAGCTAAAAGCCTTGTGAAAAAGAAATTCTTTCTTGGTTAATCTGACAGTTGCTTCTGCTTAGGAAAGAGAATGATTTGTCAAGAACAAGGACCACATGTGAATAAGGATCTAATAATTTCACCTTCTTGTCCAAGTTGCATTTTGGCAAAACAAGCTCTTCCTCTAGGGTATTAGTTGACTGTTAAGTATTTTATCCCCAGGTACTAATGGTAGCACTGGAGTTTGAATTAGCACTGTTTGCCAGGTTAGAAATCCTAACCTGATTTTACCACTTAGCAGCTATGTGACCTTGGGAAAGCTATTTAACCTGTTTGAAACTCAGTTCTCCGTCTGTAAAATGAATGTAATAAGTTCATGCAGGGAGCTGTGATGAGTGTTATGTGAGATGATATATGGCAAACCAGCTGCAGAGTAGATGCCTAAAAGTTTGCTCCCCTTTTTCTGTCTGAATTCCATTTTTCTGAACTTATTTTCTTCCTTCATAGCTTCTGAGAGAAGTGAGTTGATTCTCTCATTACTACTCCACAGTGCAGATGAGTTGCCTTTGTACCATGAAAGGGAAAAAATAACATCAGTAGTCTTTTTTTAATTGACCCTCCTGAGAGGGATTAAATGTCAGGGCTGAGTTTTAGGAGCAGCTTCAAATACAAAGGCCTTCAGTTAGATATTAAATTCTTATGAATACAGAGAAAGGAGAAATCTCTGTGACCCAAGGCAACTTTAGGTGAGTAGCCTAATGCAGAATCCCTGAGAATAACTGCATCATTTTGGTTCCTGTCTAGCTAAGAAAAAGGAAACAGAGCTTCTCTGACTTCTCCCTCCCTCCAGTCATAGCTTCTTCCTCTCCTTTCTGGAAGTGGCTGGAGAGGGCTCCCTAGTATTGGTCAGAATATGTAGAGAAATCATGCCTTTCTTCTTTTCCCATTTTCACTCTTCTTCCAGGATTTTTCTGCAGAGACCTCTCAAGAGAGACTTGCCGAGCTGTGTCTACCCCATATGAAACAGACGAATGCCACTTTGTGGCCCATTTCATTTATGTTTCTCCTCTCATTCAGAAGCACCATAATTCTCCAAATTGAATTTTAAATGAGACCCCGTCCATTGACCACAGGGACAGTGAATATATGCCAAAATTGAATCAAACCTCTTTTCTCAAGTAATTTGTCTTCACTCTAGTCTGAAATTGTCTTTTAAAGCTGGGTAACAGTCTTAATTCAGACTTCAGCTTGATAGTTAGTGCCTGGGGATTAAATAACTTAATGGTCAGCCAGAGAAGTTTATTTTGTAAAAGTAAAATGAGGAAGGGAGATGAAGTCATTATACTATTGTCCACTAGTAGTCAGGAGAGAAGTTGTTTGGGTCAGGTCTGGAGTGTATGGGCAACTTCTTGAAGGTTAGACATGATATCTCTGCAAAACACTTGAATATTTCATTCTCTGCTCTAAGAGCCCGTTAAGTTAGTGAACATTATTACCGCCATCTATTTTGTAGATGAGCTCTGAACAGAGTTCAGAGAGATTAAATAACATGATATTACTTATAGTTATTAAGTGATAGAGACACAATTTCAATAGAAGCTGTCTTTCTCTAGAGCCCAAGCTTCTAGCTAACCATTATATTATATTGTGAGGTAGCATTTCTTAAAAATATTCATTTGTGGTAAACCCTGAGGGCATCTCTGATGAGGCTCTGTTCAGATGGCAACCTTCGGCACCAGGCTCTGGGGCCTTGTCTAAAGGTCACTAGGATAAGTAAAGTCTGTCTCCCATTTTGATTTGCTATACCAGTGAAGCCTGATGAAACTGCAAATCAAATAAAAGTCTTTGAGCCCACTCATACTTCTGTCCCAACATCAAAAGTGTTCTTTTCTATTTAGCAAGAGTTTAACATGGAAGCTTCCAGAACTTGTCTTATAGAAATCTCTTGTCATCAGGGAAGGTTTCAAGATGGCATATTTTGAACTTCATAAAAACTTCAGTTGTTTCTCCTTCTACTTTTAAAATTTCATTCATATGCATTTAACATCTCTTTATTGATTGCTCATTATATCCAGGCACCATATATGCAGCCCTCCTCACTTGGCCTGATCAATATTCTGATCACCATCTATTCTGTAGTAGACCCTAATACCTCTCTAAAATTGGCCAGGACAGCTGCCACTAACTCCTTCCACATCTTGCAGAAAAGTAGATACTATAATTCAAAGATAGACCAGTTGCTGAAGTTTCTTAGTGCACACATCTGTAAAATAGAGGCAGACACATATTAGTAGCTTAGACTTGGTGGAATATCAGATGTCTTCTAAGGTTCTTTAGTTTAACAGCTCTGGTTTTAGCTATACTCGACAAAGTTATCTCAGGAGTTCTCTCAGGTTTGAGGGCCTTAGGGTTTTCATTTGTAAAATAAATAGCTTGGATACACTTTTTTCCAGTTCTATGATTTATCCAAGCTCCTGCTATACTTTGCTCCAGAGGGGAGCTGCACTTCCCAAATCTCCACTGATTTTGAGCAAGTCCTAGTTTTTCTCATTGGAGGATACAGTAGCTTAGGAGAATTAGGAGTCTGGGATAAGCATTTGACCTGCCTCTCCTTTCCTTCATGGAAGGCAGTGTTGTATGGATGGGCGGGTGGGGGGACAGGGTAGTGAGGAGCATGAGTCCCTGCTGCAGACTATTCTGGACTGAATCGTGACATCTTTCTTGCTGTATGACCTGAGGCAAGTTATTTAACCTCAGTTTCTTCATCACAAAATGAAGCTAATAGTAAGATTTACAGGAGGTGAAGACAGCTAGAGGCAAGAACACTTGTGGCTCACTTGAAATAGAGCCCAGATCATAGGGAGCAGACAATAGCTAATAGCTTGTTCTTTGTCAATCAAGCCAGCAGTTGGTCAACTATTGTCTCCATGTTTGGGAACCTGTGAACCTAAGGATGAACCTACAGTTGGGGCTTTGCTGGGGATGCTGGATCCAAGCAGGGGGGAGCTGGAGGACTTGTGCAGGGAATTAGGAAAGGGCTTAGGCTGTGGCTTCTGCTTCAAGCCAGTGGGAAGATTAAGGGTGTATAACCCCATTTCCAGAATAAAAAGATAATTCCTTTGTCTTCCTTTCTGCATTTATTCAAGCAATTCATCATATTGCTTCCCTCTTGCTCCCATCCTCTCCTCCTCTCATCCTTCCCTCTTTTCATTCCTCCTTCCCATTCTTTCCTCTTTTTCTCTCCTCCAGTCTTTCTTCACTTTGATGTAAACTCTAGCCTTGGAGTAGGAAAAAAGCCTGGGCATAGTGGAGGAGGTAAAGGGTATATGGGAGATAATGCTTGGCAGAGGCAGAGTCTATTTTGGCCTTTCCTTTGACCTCAAGCCTTGCATCTCTCATTGCTGGGAAAAGGCCAAACAGGCCTGTGATTTACTGATCAAGAATGGAAGAAAAATCATTTTGGCAGGAAGTAGGCTGCACTGCATCCAAATGAGCAGGGTCTCATCATGGAAGGCATGGAAGGGAAACGAAAGCTATTCCAATGGAAGCTGCAGAGCAGGCTCGAACTTTAGAACAGAGAAGAGGGAGAACCACTCTGTGGTCAGCGCCAGCCCAAAGGGAAGTTCTAACATCCAACTTCCTTCTGTTCCAGGGTGGTAGTGGATGCAACACCTAGCTGGGGTCGGGAAGAAAATCATGTTACCTTCAGAGCTGAAGAGGGGTAGACTTAGAGGTTTGTCTGTCAAGAGATGCACTGGGATTCACAAGCTTTGTCTTTGTCTGTTGCAGTTTCCAGTGGAAAAAAAAACACAAAATGTAGCTTCATCAACTAATCTCCAACCTTGCTCCCAGTCAATATCCAGGTTCAGACAGACATTAAAATAAACACTGCCATTGTATATTGCGAGCAGCTATTTAACAGAATGGCTGCGCCTGATGACAGGGACAATAACAGGGAGAAAGCTGCGATTACCCATACTAGGCAGTGTGAGCATCTTGTGTTACTCTATTCCTGTTCATATTCCTGCATGTTATCCCCCCTGATTCTCAAAACAACCATGAGTTGACAGAGCGTTGGATAATAGAAGGACAAGCACATACACAAATACGTAGTCACAATCTGACAAAACTATACCCCATGGGAAACAGACTTTACAGTTCCATAGATGTCAGCAGTGACCTTAGGCATCTTGCACAATTTCTCAGTCAAAGCAGAATGTTTTCTACAATACCTGGGTGAGCGAGCATCCCACCCTTTCCTAAATGTCCCCATAAGAAGAATCTCACTGTTTTTTTTTTGTGTCAGCTCATTTTATTGTTAGTAGCTCTAGAGCATTCAACCATACCATTGGGTTCCTGCTTTTCCATATTTCCAGGCATAATGTTGATGGGAGAAGTGAACCCTTTATCCTTTTATCATTACTAATCCCATTTAGTTTAGATCTTGGGTGTCTAATTCCAACAGCAATGCTTCTCTTGAATCCCTCCCTCAGCTTTTCTTACTTCTCTGCAATGTCACCACCGTCACCACCTCTGATTCCAGCTTCAGAGTGGTGGGACTCATTCCAGAAGAATGGCTGTACCTTGAGTATTGCTGCTGCCTTCCTTATAGCTAACATTCCCCTAAATGACACAATTATTTCTGTGACAATTAATTGTGTTTTTCTTCCATAATCATTTTTTACTTCACAAAAGATACCTTGTTTTTCTGCTTTATAACTTTCTATAGAAATTTATGCTGTGTTTCCAGGGAGGGGATTGGAGGTATTGGTGAGGGTAAAATCTTAAGTTAGATACTCAGTTTTTGTTACCTATACCACAACAGTGTATCAAGACAAGGCACGTTGTTCTTAATCTGCCCACCCTCAGGGGCTGTCTTTGCCTTCTCAGAGCTCCTTAACTCACTTGGAGGAGTTGAATGACTACTCTTCATCTCTTCTTTAGCCAAAGATCTTTTAGTTTATAGTGCCCAGTATATATTCATCCATTTTGGTCCATTTAAATGGTCTTACTCTATACAGTTAGAAGAAAAGAAGGAAAAAAACTGTAAAGGTTAGCCCGCCAGAGTAATTTGTCCAGATTTCCCCATTCAAACCTTGAGCTCTTCCTAACTCCTCAACTGTCTTCTGGTTCTCTTGCCTAGAAGATACTTTGGATGTTTTTCTCCAACACTGTCTTTCAGATAAGATCCTGAGAATGATCTACCTAACTTTATGCCAGGTAAGAGTGGGAGACAAACTCTCTTCCTTTAGCCCTGTCTTTGAGGATTCTGGTGATCCAGTCAGGCCCTCTTGCCTTTTTCCTAGGAAAAAACAAAACAAAACAAACAAAAAACAATGGACTCAGAACCTAAGCTCTAACTCCAGAGCTTAGGTTTGCTATTTCTTCATTGATCAATCAAAACATGAATTAGGCTCAAAGTAGACTTTCTCCACAGACATGAAGGCAAAGCCTTTCTCCCAGGGATACCCATTGGTCTTTTTTCTGCCTCATGGAAAGGCACAAATATGCCACCTCTTAGGTATTAAGTTATTGGGCAAAAAACAAGAGTTAGGGCAAATTCAGCCATGCCTAAGGAGATTCATGTTTGCCATAAAGAGTTACTCAAAAGCATTTCATCATACACTGGGTCCCCTGTTGGAAATTTTTTTAATGTATATATACGGAGTCTCGCTCTGTTGCCAGGCTGGAGTGCAGTGGTGTGATCTTGGCTCACTGCAACCTCCGCTTCCCAGGCTCAAGCAATTTTCCTGCCTCAGCCTCCCCAAGTAGCTGGGACTACAGGCACACACCACCACACCCAGCTGATTTTTGTATTTTTAGTAGAGACAAAGTTGCCTATTGGAATTTAAGGACAATGTGAAGAACACTGAATGGGTTTGTACTCAGAAAAAGGTTTACTTCCATTGCATTTATTTTTAGCAAGCTTGTCTCTGGCAGAACATTAATGGCTGACTGAATTTCCTCAGCCCCCTCACTCCGCATTGTTTTTCACCTTCTTTGTAATGAGGAGTGGTCAAGTGACTCTGGACAAGGGCTGTAAATCTGAGTAATGCATATCACTTCTGGACCAAAGCATCTAACAGTCTGTATAGAAACTGCCTGGATACTGAGTCACTGCCACACCCAGCTTCCCCAGAGTCACTCAACTTGCTGCTAGCTGACTTTACAAGCACAAGAAGCAAATCTTCATTTTATTGCATCACTGAGATTCAGGCCTATTTTGTTAGCACAACAAAGCCTGGTCACTATGACTGGTACAGTATCTTTGGAATAGTTAAAAAATGGCCACTTGTCTTCTGTAACTGTAGTTATGTTCTCTGAAGCCCCACAGCATGCTTCTTAGATTGGAAATGTCAAACCGATCAGAAGTCTTCTCTTTAAAAGCAAAGAACAAGGGGATAATATATGGGAGGCCATGTTCTCTAGGGTTAAGTAGAACCACTGCTGAAAGTAATGAGAATGTTATGGGTTCTGAAATTTAAAATCTAACAGACACATATTTGTGGAAACTCTGTGGCTGCAGCCAGGCTTCAGTCTCAAGCCCTATTTTGCTGCCTGTTAGAAACTGCTCTTGGGTGAGAGCAAGACAACTACTGAGTTTTCTGTTCAGTTGCTGTTGATACTGTCTGATAAGTGTCTTCCCCTCTCTCTCCTCTCATCTCAGAAAGATTTATCAGGCTGTCTTTCTAGTGCTGCCATTAATAAGTTTTGGTAGCCTCTCTAGGGAGGGAAAGAAAACCAATGTTTATTTAGTATCTAACACAGGCCACAAAATGTGCTAGTCACTTTTTTTGTTTAATATGCCCTCTCATTCCTAATAGGCAGTATAGTGAGAGCCAGATGACACAGATGAAAAGGAACAAAGGACTGTCGAGTCTCAGAAATGTTGGTTGAGAACCCCAGCTCTGTATTACTGGTGTGATCCAGAACTAATCTCACTGAATCTATTGCCATAACTCTCCAAGAAGCTAATCCTACCTCCACACATCACTACTGTGAGGGTGAGGTGCTTGGTGAAATTGTGTGGTACTGTCCCTGGCACATACTAGGGACTTAATAGTGAGTTCCTCCACAAGCCTATGAGAAAGATCTTGCTTCCATTTTACAGATGAATTGTGGGTCATAGACAGTAAATAACAGCCTAAGTCATGTCATGGGAGAGCTGGATATCAAATTCAGGTCTATCTGATTCTGATTTCAATGCTGCTATAATGGCAGAGTTGAAAAGTTATGATTGAGATAGTATAGCTACAAATTCAAAATATTTCCAATCTAGATCTTTAAAGAACGAGTTTGCCATATCTAGAATTGAAAGAAAAAGTATAGAATCTTTGCATATTAAAGAATTACCATGCATAGAAAACATTCATCAAGGACTCCATACTACGAAGACAGTGTTTGTGGCAGAGAAAAAAGTATTTTTTATTTGAATATGCTTTTTATATTCAGAAGGTAAAACATAAGACTACTCAACACATGTGGAAATTAATAAACATACATTTCAACTCCCTAACACATCTGGTTAGGCTAGAGAATGCGAGAGGAAACTTTATTTTATATATTGATTTTTTTTCCCTGTGGGAAAATGATAACAGGAATGTTACCAGACAGCTTCATGAGCTGTGATCCAGAGGGACTAGTTTTCCATCAACCCCAGGAGGCCTGACTGTGTTTGCTTGGTCATCAAAGACTGGAACATTCTGATAAGACACAATGTGCTTTAATACAATGTTGAAGGAGGTAGTAAATTCTAGGACTCTCTGAATTATTTCTATGTTACCACAAACAATTTGATGTTTTACTACAAAAAGCAGAGCATTCTGTTTTGATTAAATCAGAATGATTCTTTATTCCAGGGACTATTTTACTTCCTGTGTCTTCAATGTCTGCTTAATAAAATCACACATTCAATTATTTAAAACAGCCAAGAACCAATAATGGATTTGCTGACCTGGCTCTTAAAGCTTAAAAATCTAATTTGCCTTTCCTTCACTGCTAGCAGATCAGACTCAGGTTGAGGGGGGATGGACATTTTAGAATCATTTTGAAGAGCAGAGGGACTTGGCTCACTGAATCTCATCTATACCTGAATAGAATGAATATCATTATTGATGTTATCACAATTGACATTTCCCCAGGTTTTTATCTATTCTATCCCTAGATTCATTGCCTTTTGCAAATTGTTAATGTACCAGTGTACTGAGTTCTGGCAATTTCCACTGTGATTTTTATATTATAAGAATTTTCAGAAATGCTGCAGGTTAACCCATCATCAGCTGTTACACTAGCCTAGAAGGACAAGCAGGGAGACTTGCTAGAGTATCTGTGCTTTCTTTAAAGATGCCATGCTTTCCTAAAACAATCACATGCATTTTACTTAAAGAAAATAGTTTCATCATTATTGAAGACACTTAGACTTTTTCAAGCAATGATGGAGGAATAGGAAGTTGACCACTTTTTCCACAATCAAATTTGTATTCAGTATTTAAAATAAACTTAACTTTTAATCATACAGAGAAGTATGCTGATTATTTGTTTTTTCCTTTATTGTTAATTTTAACACCAAAGCAATATTTCCTTTTCATTTTCTGTAAACACATAAATATAAGTACGTTGCTACATCTAAGTATAGTTTGATATTTCTGAAATATTGAAGGAAGTTTGTTTCACCTAGATTCATTACATCATAGGGATAGTTCAACTAAATTCTGTCCCAGTAATTTGGATTATTACAGTCACATGGCATATAATTAAGGCAAAAATGCTGTATAGTGATTCTGTTCCTTATAATTATTAATATGTTCAATTACCATGGAGTGCTACTAACAGGTCTTAAACTAATCAGCCTGGATTTCAGTAGAAATACTGGATAGGGAAACTGCATTATTTACAGCGTTATGAAAATAATGAGACGCTGGCTCAGGAAAAATGGTTTATAAAGTAATTACACTTCTTACTAGTTGCACGACCATCACATTTCTTAGAAAATTACAATTTTTTTCTTGTCACAAATTACTTATGATCCTACATGCAGAACTATATTCCCATGCCCTGTGCTTTAGCCAAATTAAGCACATTATAATTCTTTGAAGCAAGTACTTTTTAAAAAATGCAATTTTGCCTTTCTTTCAGCTATTATTTACACTTTTTTTTTTTAAAAAAACTATTCTTTTAATGGTCATTCTATCTATACTTCTGATTCTCAAAATGTGGCTGTCAGACCAGCAGCATCAGCTGCATCAGCATACCTGGGAACTTGTTGGGAATGCAAATTATCTGGCCCTAGTCCAGACCCATTGCATCAGAATCTCTGGAGATGGAGCCTAGAAGTCTTCACTTTAAGCCCCATTTGTGCGCATAACTCATGCTGAAGTTTGAGAACCACTCAAACACTATGCCAGCCAGACTTCTTGTCCCCCTCTCCTTATCGTATCCTACATGCTCTGTGTTCCCCTCCGTGTTGCCTGGCAAAAACAGCATTTTTTTCTTATCCCATCTAAAATGCTATCCTTGGTTTCTCCCTTATCTGAATTCCCTTAGAATAAAAAGCATATATTAAAAATTATAAGGCATATATCTATAAAACCTTGCTTTATAGTTGTTTGGTAACATCTATTATCTCCTCTCCAATGAGACAAGTCCCAGAAGCAAGGCACTGTGTCCTTATATTCTATTGGCATGTAGCCCAGTAGCTGGTGTTCAATCGATAACTGATTGCCAAATCTTGTCTCTAACACATACACTCTACCACTACAGACTTAGTTTTGCCTCTGAAACTTTTTCAATCCTGATTCACGCTCTGTAATATTTCTCACTATCTCTATGCTACATAATTCTTATTAAGCTCCAACTCTATCTCTCTTCTCTCAATAACTTCCCATCAAAATTAGTCTGAATTTCTGCTTCTAGCTAGGAGATGAATCCATCCAGCAAAAATAACTGAAAAAGATGGAGAGAGCAATTAAAATATATGGTTTTAAGGCATCAGAGAACTATGAAGGCATCTGGATAGAGGGGTTACATCTCAGAGAAAGGAAAAACATTGTGCTAAGTGAATGGGACATATTACCCTGTGTTTTTCTGAGACATTCACTGATTCCTAGGAATCATGACTCAAGAGATTGAGATGCTGAGTAGTAAGTTGCTACTAAGAAGCTAAGAACTTCAAAACAGCTTTTTGGCAGTCTCATGAGTTTGTGAAGATTTTTTGAAAATGAAGCTCAAGGCTGCCTAAGTGGCTCGGACTTGATGAATCAAGATAAAGGACAAAAAGTAAGCCCAGAAAAGCGAGGTTGACATCCCAAACTTCTCTCATCCCCCATAATATTTGCCAATCATAAGCAGCATGGACTTATATATGAAGAAGTCAAGTAAAAGGGGGATAATTAAGTAGATAAGGAGATAATTGTAGTTTTTGGCAGTCTTACAGGGCTATAAACCTAAATGTTGAAGTTTTATTGACTAAGAAGAGGAACCCTGATAAATAACCTAAACTTTCTGTTGGGGTCCCTGAAAGAGTACATCGTGGGAGTAAAAGTAAACCAGACATAGATGGACACTTCCAAAAAAAAAAAAAAGAGAAACTCAACTTTGAAATATTTTATACTCTATTGGATTAAGGTGATTTATTCTCTGATTTTCAGACATAAAGATTCATCTAGAACTTCTAGAACTACTTTATTTAAAATAAGTGCATTAAAAATTACAAAGCTAACTAAAAGACACAAAAGGATAAAACTAATAGAAAAAAAATAGATGAAAGAAACAGTCTCCTTAAAAAATAGTTATGTTTAATATGTTTAAGAAAGCAAATTGCCCATCAATTATAGACTGGACAAAGAAAATGTGGCACATATGCACCATGGAATACTATGCAGCCATAAAAAATAATGAAGTTTGTGTCCTTTGTAGGGACACGGATAAATCTGGAAACCATCATTCTCAGTAAACTGACACAAGAACAGAAAACCAAACACCGCATTTTCTCACTCATAGGCGGGCGTTGAACAATGAGAACACATGGACACAGGGAGAGGAGCATCACACACTGGGGTCTGTTGAGGGGGCCTAGGGGAGGGACAGCGGGGGTAGGGAGTTGAGAAATGCCAGATATAGGTGATGGGGGATGGAGGCAGCAAACCACATTGCCATGTATATACCTATGCAACAATCCTGCATGTTCTATACATGTACCCCAGAACCTAAAGGACAATTAAAAAAAAAAAAAATATATATATATATATATATAAAGCAGATGGCAAGATGGAGGATGTCACAAGTGAATAGAAATCTTTTTTTGTTTTCCTTTTTGAGACAGGGTCTCTCTCTGTCACCCAGGCTGGAGTGCAGTGGCATAATCTTGGGCATGACAACCTCCACCTCAGCCTCCTGAGTAGCTGGGACTACAGGCATGAACAACCACACCTGGCTAATTTTTACATGTTTTGTAGAAATGAGGTTTCGCCATATTGCACAGGCTGGTGTGGAACTCCTGGGCTCAGGTGATCTGCCTGCCTTGGCCTCCCAAAGTGTTGTGATTACAGGAGTGAGCCATGGTGCCCCATCAACAAATGTTTTAAATAGGAATCAAATCAAAATTTGAGACCAAAATATACCATAACTAAAATTAAGAAAGTGAAGATTCTTGTAATACCATATTTGACAAAACCAAAGAGAAGATTAGTGACCTGTAACACAGATTAACAGAGAGAAAAAAATTGATCTGAAACAGAAAAAAATAAAATACACAAAAGAGTATTAGTGGCACTTAGCATATAGTGAGAAGACCTAATCTACAAGACATCAAAGTACCAGAGGAAAGGAGAGAATGAAGTGAAAATAACATTTGAAAAATGAAGAAAGAGAATTATCCAAAAATAATAAAAAAATCTTTTTAACTCAAAAACTAAAGAAGCTCTATAAACCTCAGTCACGGGTAAAGCTGTAGAAAATAAAGACAGTGATAAAGTCTTAGAGCAGCCAGAGGAATAGTCATCTTACTATGAAAGGAGTAACCATAAGAATTATAGTTTATTAGTCAACAGAAATGATGAAAGCTGGAAGAAAATAAAAAGGCATTTCTAAACTCCTAAAATAAAGTAACTCTAAGAGCAGAATTTGATGTCCTGCAGGATAGTGTTTTGAAAATTCAGAATAAATAAAGCTGTTTTCAGATAAAAATAAATAAATCTTATAGAAAATATTGGAAACAGATCTACACTTAAATACTAACATATGGTCTTTGAGGAGGAGGAGATGATTCCAAAGGGAAGACAGAAATGCAGAAAGGAATCAGAAGTAGCACAGTGAGAGGTTGAATCCCCCTTTCCTGAGCTGGGTTTGAGTCTGGTAGTTACTGTGGTTGCTCTCAGTGCACCACATTCCTCAAATTCCTCCAGGCATCCTCTCCGTGGGGGATGGGTTGGTATAAGGTTATTCTCAAAGTTTCTGTTCTACTGAGATTGACCAAGACTTAGTTATTATTACAGGTGCATACTCCTAAATTAGGTTTTCAGTCTTGTCTACCAATTTTTTTTTATTGCATTTTAGGTTTTGGGGTACATGTGAAGAACATGGAAGATTGTTGCACAGATACACACATGGCAGTGTGATTTGCTGCCTTCCTCCCCATCACCCATATCTGGCATTTCTCCCTATGCTATGTCTCCGCAAGTCCCTACCCCCCCCCACTGTCCTTCCCCTTCTCCCCCCCCCCGACACATCCCAGTGTGTGATGCTCCCTCCCTGTGTCCATGTGTTATTGTTCAACACCCGCCTATGAGTGAGAACATGCGGTGTTTGATTTTCTTTTCTTGTGTCAGTTTGCTGAGAA
The DNA here is from genome assembly GCA_036589455.1 of Ateles fusciceps. NCBI lineage: Eukaryota > Metazoa > Chordata > Mammalia > Primates > Atelidae > Ateles > Ateles fusciceps. The sequence continues at coordinate 242,495 of JAZHEH010000681.1, read as the reverse complement.
TGATGGTTTCCAGCTTCATCCATGTTCCTACAAAGGACACGAACTCATCGTTTTTGATGGCTGCATAATATTCCATGGTGTATATGTGCCACATTTTCCCTGTCCAGTCTATCATCGTCTACCTATTAAGCCAGGTTGCAGTTCATCCACAAGGACTCAAATATAGAAGTACAGAGTCCTTCTCAGGCCATATTTAGTTTGCTTTGACAGTGGAAAATTCTGTTGTTATGGCTCAGCCTTAATATTAGTGTCCCTGAGTTTGGGGTGAATCTTTCCCAGTAATCTTGTTCCTGTCCTGGGGTTAGAGTTCTGTTGTTCTTCATTTCTCTAACCACAACTGATCTTCACTAGTGCTCACATTTGGCCTTCAGTAATTTGATAAATGTCTCAGCTGAATTCTTTTCATCCACTTTCAAGGTGATCATATCTTGCTTTGTGCTATGCCCTAGGTAATCAAGTGCTCATGTTTGTTTCTTCCTAGAGGTGCCTATCTTTTCTCAGGTGCTAAGCTTGTTGGTTGCTCTGTTGTATGTTGTTATATATATATATATATATATATATTTTTTTTTTTTTTAAAGAGTTCTGTAAATGTTTATTAAGTTTACTTGTTTGAGGTTTAAGTTCAAGTCCCGGGTATCCTTCTTAACCTTCTGTCTCATTAATTTGTCCAATATTGACAATGTAATGTTAAAGTCTCCCACTATTATTGTGTGGGAGTCCAAGTCTCTTTGTAAGTCACCAAGAGTTGCCCTATGTAACTGGGTGCTCCTATATTGGGTGCGCATAGACTTAGGGTCGTTAGCTCTTCCCATTACATTGATCCCTCTACCATTATACAATGTCCTTCTTATCTCTTTTGGTTTCTATTACTTTAATGTCTATTTTATCAGAGATGAGAATTGCAACTCCTGCTTTTTTTTTTTTTTTTTTTTTGCTCTCCATTTGGTTGGCAAATCTTCCTCTGGCCCTTTGTTTTGAGTCTCTGTATATCCTTGCATGTAAGATGGATCTGGATGCAGCTTACTGATGGGTTTTTTGAAGTGGCTGATACTGGTTGTTCCTTTCTATATATAGTGCCTCTTTCAGAAGCTCTTGTAAAGCAGGCCTGGTGGTAATGAAATCTCTGAGTACTTGCTTGTTTGTAAAAAATTTTATTTTTCCTTCACTTATGAAACTTAGTTTGGCTGGATATGAAATTCTGGGTTGAAAGTTCTTTTCTTTAAGGATGTTGGATATTGGCCCCCCACTCTCTTCTGGCTTGTAGGGTTTCTGCTGAGAGATCAGCTGTGAGTCTGATAGGCTTCCCCTTGTGGGTAACCTGACCTTTCTCTCTGGCCGCCCGTAGTATTTTCTCCTTTGTTTCAACCCTGATAACTCTAATGATTATGTGCCTTGGGGTTGCTCTTTTGAGGAATATCTTTGTGGTGTTCTCTGTATTACCTGGAGTTGGGTATTGTCTTGCCTTGCTAGGTTAGGAAAGTTTTCCTGGATAATATCCTGAAAAATATTTTCCAGCTTGGATTCATTCTCTTCGTCACATTCAGGTACACCTATCAAACGTAGATTAGGTCTTTTCACATAGTCCCATATTTCTTGGAGACTTTGCTCATTCCTTTTTACCCTTTTTCTCTAATCTTGTCTTCTCGTTTTATTTCATTAAGTTGGTCTTCGACCTCTGAAATCCTTTCTTCTGCTTGATCAATTCGACTGTTAAAACTTGTGCATACTTCGCGAAGTTCTCGTATTGTGTTTTTCAGTTCCATTAATTCACTTATATTCCTCTTTAAATTGTCCATTCTCATGAACATTTCGTGAAACCTTTTTCAAGGTTCTTAGTTTCCTTGCATTGGGCTAGAACATGTTCTTTTAGCTCACAGAAGTTTCTCATTATCCACCTTCTGAAGCCTGATTCTGTTGATTCCTCACATTCATTTTCTATCAGGCCTTGTTCAATTGGTGATGAGGCACTGCAATCCTCTGTAGGAGGAGAGGCATTCTGATTTCAGGTGTTTTCAGCCTTTCTGCGCTGGTTTCTTCCCATCTTTGTGGATTTATCCACCTGTTGTCTGTGTAATTGCTGACTTTCAAATTAGGTCTCTGAGTGGACGTCCAGCTTGTTGGTGGTAAAGTTTTTTCTATTTCTTAATTTTCCTTTGGCAGACGCCCCTCCCCCACAGAGCTGGACCTTCCCGGGTTCAGCTGTACTTGCTGTGAAACTCTCAATCTTTAGCAGTTCCAACTGCTGTTTTTATTTTTTTGTGTGTGTGTTGGGGGGGGGGGGGTACCAGCCTTCCCCTGCGGCGACCCACTACGCCGTATGTTGTTATATATTATTATGACAATATCACTGCAAAAGGGAAAATACAATTAAGGAAAATAAGATATTTTAAGATTCTTAAAATGTCCTGAAATCAGTATATCCTTGTTTCTGCTATCTATAAGTCTAGATAAAATAAATAATACATTGATCAATATTCTGTCCACAGGAAAAATACCCTTTCACTGCTTTATTTTAGAGACATTCGTGTTTGGGCTGTAAAGTTCTACTAGAGTAACTGAATTTCAGTTGGCACTGGCATACAATGCAAAATTATCTGTAGAGCATACCTGAAGGTTTTCTCTTTAACTGGTGGTAAGCAACTCTTCATGATACTATGAGAATAAGTTAATGGAGCTAAGGCAGTGCAACAGGGATAGACGTCTAATAGTGTGAGTCTCTTAGTCATTAACATTACTTGCATTTTCTGCATCTACCTGAGTTCCATCTTTTACATACAATTCTTATGTGATAATTACAAATGCTGTGCATGCACAGCCTTATAGGTTTGGCAGGTGAAAAAATACTCAGGAAATTGTGGGTATGGAAGGTGACATAGTTGGAGTGTGTGTCCCTACCTGAATCTCATATTGAAACATAATCCCCAATGTTGGAGGTGGGACCTGGTGAGAGGTGATTGGATTATAGGGGCAGATTTCTCATGAATGGTTTAGCACCATCCCCCTTGGTACTATCTTCACAATCGTTAATGAAGCTTTTGTGTGTGTGGGTGTGTATTTGAGATCTGGTCATTTAAAAGTCCACAGCACCTCCTCCCTCTCTTGCTTGCTCCTGCTCTGGCCATGTGACAATCCTGCTTCCCTTTGCCTTCCACCAAGACTGTAAGTTTCCTGAGGGCTCCCCCAGAAACTGAGCCGACTACATTTTGTTTAAAAAGTCTATTCTAATTAAAATGCAAAGTATAATATTGTATAAGATTATAAAATGAAATTTACAGAGATAAGGTACAAAAATGTTGAAAATAGATATAAAAAAGTTGTATCACACAAACATTAACCAAAGAAAACTGTGTGACTTTATTTATGTCAGATGCAGTAGTCATTAATGCATGATGCAATTATTAAAGATAAAAAGTGTTTTCACGTTGATAAAAAGTCAGTCTGCCAGGAGAGCATAACAACTACAAATTTGTGTATACATTATAAAACCTACAAATACACAAATGAGACATTGTCGAACTAACTGGGAAATAGAGAAATCTAAAATCAGATTTGAAATGCAACATGATAGTTCACACCTGTAATCCTAGCACTTTGGGAAGCCAAGGTGGGCAGATCACTTGAGTTCAGGAGTTGAAGACTAGCCTGGGCAACATGAGGAAACACGTCTCTACCAAAAATAAATAAATATTAGTCAGGCATGATGGTGCATGCCATTGGTCCCAGCTAATTGGGTTGGCTGAGGTGGAGGAGGCTCGGGCCCAGGAGGCAGAGGTTGTAGTGAGCTGAGATCGCACCACTGCACCCCAACCTGGGTGAAAGAGTGAGACCCCATCTCTAAAAAAAATAATTTAAAAAAAAGTTGGAAAGCTTAACAGGTCTTCCAGTATCTGACAGAAAACATGTCTCTCAGTATCTGAGAGAATAAATAATCCAGAATATCTAAAATGACTTAGAAGATCTGAAAAGCATGATTAGCTAACTTTACCATATACAGATAAATAGAAACAGCAAAACCTGTAACTGCAGAATACAGTATACATTGTTTTTAATTATACAGAGAATACTCATCAAAACTGATTATGTGCTGGCCATTAATGAAGTTTCAACAGATTTTAGTGGATTCAAATTATTTTAAAGTGTATTATCTGGCTATAGTGTAATTGATTTAGAAATGGCTTTGAAAATCTAACTACAGCATTGCAGTTTTTTCCTGGCCTATGGCTGCCTAAATTCAATCTGCTTCCTTCTTCCCATGGTCTTCTCTCTGTCTTTTCTTCTGTCACTTAAGGATACTTGTCATTGGATTTAGAAGCTCACCTGGATAACCTAAGATGATATCGTTTTGAGATCCTTAATTAATTACTTCTGTCCAAGCAAAGTAACTTTTAAAGAGTTTATATATTAGGATGTGAACATATTTTAGGGAGTCATACCTTCACCTACTACAAGGATTATAAAATTCTAGCAAGGCTGATAAGGTACAAATTACCAGCATCAGTAAAGTAAAAGAAGGTATCACTTCAGATTCTTAAAATATTACAAAGATAAGAAGAGGATATTATTAACTACTATATGCTGATATTTGAAAAGTTAGATAAAATGGAAAAAATTCTTTGGAAAATACTACTTACCCAAACTGGTATAACTGACATAAAAAGAAATTGAAAGTATGTTTAGTCATATATCTTGGGGACATTTAATTTTGTAATTAAAATTTCTCACAAAAAGAAATCTCCAAATGTTTGTGGCTTCAAGGGCCGTTTTTCCCCCAACTATTTTATGAAACAAATAGTTCTAATCTTACTCAAATACACACAGAGATTAGAAAAAGTAGGAAACAGCTCTTGTTTTGTGAGGCCAGCATACTCTTAACAATATTATTGCAAAAAGATACTTACACGACAATTTTTTTACAATAAAAGATGCAAAAAAATTCTAACAGAATATTAGGAAATTGTGTATGTATTAAAAGGATAAGAAATAATGTCTGACTTAACTATATTTCAAACTATGTTACAGAATGCAATTACTCAACAGTCAAACATCAGTCAATACAATTCATAACTTTTAGAAATAAAGTAGAAAATTCCTATGGTCATCTCACTAGGTATAAAAAAGTGATAATATTCAATACTCATTAGTGTTGAACCAATTGGGTATAAAAGCAAACTTTCTGATAGAGTACCTACAAAATATCTATAGCAAACATAATTTGAATGAAAATATTAAAAGATTTACTACAGAGATTAGATAGGTAGCAAAAATATTTGCTCTCATTGTTCTTATTGAACTTTATCTGAGAGGCCCTAGCCAGTGCAATAAGATAAAAAAGTAAACTAATGCATAAAGATTGAAAAGAGCAAAAATTGTCATCATTTTCCAGTGAAAGTTTTGTGCACGTTCCATGGACTTATGTTCTCCTGAAATTCATGTATTGAAGCCTTAACATCCAAGGTGACTATATTTGGAGATAGGGGCTTTGAGAAAGTAATTAAGATTCAATGAGATCATAAAGTGGGGGCCCTAGGAATAGACACCAGAGCCATTCATTAGAGCACTCTCTCTCTTGATCTGTATGTGTGGAGAAGGCAGACTGCATGAGGACATAGCAAGTAGTCTCTAAGCCAGGAGGCTCACGAGAAACAAACCAGGGCTGCACCTTAAGCTTGGAGGATTTCAGTTTTTACTGCAGTGAAAGAATAAATTTTTGTTGTTTAGACCACCTAGTCTGTGGTACTTTGTTATGGCAGCTCAAACAGACTAATCAGCATGGAAAATCTAAATAGCTCTACAGAAGTAGTAATTGAATTTGGTAAAATCGCATGACATTATTTCAGTATATAAAAATCACTTTTATACTGATAGACCAAAAGCAGAAACTAATGAATATTTTCAAATGATACCATTGATAATAGTACCTGAAGCACAAATACCTAGAAACGTGTAATAAGGGAATTGCGAATGTGTAAACAAAAACCTACAAAATATTAAAGAAGTCATATATTTTAAAAGGATATATGCCATGTACAAGTATTAGAAGTCTCATTATTATTACCACAAAAATAAGACTTCTCGTCAAACATCTAAAGATTCAATGTATTCATAATACAAAAGTATTTGACATGTTTTGGTAATAAATTTAAAAGCTGATCCTAACATATATTTGGAAATGCCAAGGGCCCAGAATTGCTAAGAAAATCAAGGGACTTTGAGATACCAACACTTATAAAAGTTTAATAATTAAGATGTATAACTTAGGCAAGTAGACCAATTTATCAAAATAAAAAAATTAGAAATATCCCACATGTATACAGTCATCTGATCGGTGATAAAGCTGGGGATTTCTGCACAATGAGTAAAAAATGGTCTTTTCAATAAATCATTAGAAGTCAATTGGATATGTATAAGAAAAGACTGACTCTTGATCCTTACTTCACACCATACACAAAAATATATTGCTTTAGAATATATATACATATGAACATACATATGAATATATATTTATTCATAATATTGAATGAAAATATTAGAAGATTTACCCCAGAGATTAGGTTGATAGCAAAAATATTTGCTCTCATTGTTCTTAATCAACTTTATCCTCAACTTTATTCATATATATATATATATGGGGATATAGAAAAATAAAGTTTCTAGAAGTTAACATAGAAAAATATTTTAACATTATTATGGTGTAAAAATATTTAGAGCACATAGAAAGAAACCATAAAGGAAAAATTGGTAAATCAGACAACATTGGAATAAAAAACTTTTGATCTTCAAAATATGCCATTGAGAAAGTAAAAAGGCAAGAAGCAGGTAGGAAAAGATATTTTAATATGTATAAATGAATAAAAATTAATGCCTAAAATGTTTATTTAAATGCCTCTAAATACTCATATAAGGACAGATAACTCAATAGAAAGGTAGATAAAAAGACTTGAAGAAGAATTTCACAAAAGAGGTTATCCACATGGCTGGTGAGCATAATGAAAGAATATTGTCCCCATTACCCAAAAGGGAAAGGCAACACAGCAAGTTACTATTATATCCCTGAAAAAAATGGCTAAAATTAAACAGTTGAATAATGCTAAGTATTGACTGAGATATGAAGCAACTTAAATATTATACATTTGTTAGCTGGATGCAGATTATTAAGGCTTCTGTGGAAAAACATTTGGTAGTGTGAAAATTGTCAGAGTCAAATACAGTCCCTTGTATCAAAACCCTGAAAAAGTGGAGCCAGGTAAGGCCATGAAGGGAGGATTCTCATGCAAGTATGCCTGGTAACAGGAACGTTCACAAAAGACTACATAAACCACAACATTGCACAAATGCCACAGCAATGCTTACACATAAAAAAATGCTTCTGCAAGGACAGCTGCCCAGCAACTGCCCGTTCAACCTTGGACTGACATCGCACTTGTCATTAATCCTTATACCCAAGGATAATTGTTTCAAAACAACTCGTAACTCTCCTCATTTTTCCTTTAAAAACTCTTGTCTACCTTTCTGAATGTACCCAACATATTCTCATTGCAATGGTCAATCCCAAATAAATATCATTTTTTTAGACAGCCTTTTTGTCTGTTATTTGGGCTTTAAAGTTATATATACTAAAGCCAAACAAGCTCATGCCATGTGATCCAACTTATCTGCCCCAAGTATATCTCCAATAGAAATGTATTCATATGTGCCACAAAATACATGCACAAATATGTTTGTAGAAGCCGTCTTTGTAATAACTAAAACCTGGAAACGACTCATATGCCCATACAATGGACTAAAAAATTAATAGTGCTATGTCATATAATGAAATAATACACAGCAATGAAAATAAACAAATTGCTGCTCATTACACCACCACCTATGAATCTACAAACACAATGTGGAATAGAAGAAATGTGACACAAACCAAAAACACAAAACGAATCTGTGATGATGGAAATATAAACAGTAGTTACTTTTGGGGAAAGGGGATAGTGACTTGGAGGAAGGTAGAGAAGTTTTATGAGATTCTGGTAATACTCTTTTTTCTGATCTGAGTGATGATTAAATGGATGTATTAATTTTGTCAAGATTTATTGAGCCCGTATATTTAAAATGCATGTATTTTTATATGTATGTTATACTTCCATATAAAATGAAGATGACGTCATCCTTTTCAGGACATCTAGTACAATCTGGGATTCGTTAATTTGTCCAACATTTATTGAGCATCTGCAATACACAAAAACACTGAGCTGGGCCTAGGATTTACAGTTGTGAATAAAATGTAGTCTCTACCTTCATGGACCTTATATAGCTTTGATTATTTGTAGTTTTCTGTAGTACTCCCATATAAAATTGGCATAGTTAAGCAAAAGCCATTAAATACCTGAAAAAAAGATTCTAATGCATTCATCTCATGTGTAGTTAAAGTGATATTTATAATAGAGCATGCATAACAGTTAAGACAGCTAGCATTATCTTGAAGTGAAGAGCCTTCACCTGCCCCTCTGATCAATTTTCCAGTTTGCTTCTCTGCATCAGGAATCCGATTTGTATGGACTACATGAGGTATCTGTAAACCGCTGCCTCATTAGGTAACTAAAATTTTATTGACACAGTTACACCCATCATTTACATAATGTCCTTGGCTGTTCTCAAGAGACCATATGACTTGCATGTCAAAAGTATTTACCATGTGTCTCCTTACAGAAAAAAGAAAAAAAAAATACTGAACTCCGAACTGCACTAGGCTTCCTTGCCTCCAGTTTCACTGGTCAATGGAGAACAGAGCTAGAGATTAGAAGGAGGGGGAAAGACTGAGGTCTATGCAAGGTCTCCTTGAGCTAGAAAGTCCCTCCATCAAAGTTCTTAGCTCTTCTCAAGACAATTCTCTCTTACTTTATCTCTTCCTCTATATCAGCTACCTCCATACACCTTCATTTTTTCCCATATAGTGATGATAATATCTTTGCACTATCTCTTGTAGTTACCTAACAGCTCTGCACTTTTTGCATATTGTCCCTTTATTGAACCTTCCTCAAATTACTCTAAACTGTATGAGCCATATGTTTCCCAATAGGATCCTAGCTGATAATTTATTAAGCACACTTATTCCTTGTCAGGTACTGTTAAGAGCTTAATTTTATTATGTAATTTAAACCTGATAAAATAACTCTTGTGAAGTAGAATTATTATCATTCCCTTTTTACAAATGAGGCAGCCAGTGTTGAAGTTTAGAGACTTAACAAAGTTCACACAGCTAATAAGAAGCAGACAGACCTAGGACTTGAATTCAGTGCTGTTGCTGAGAGCCTCTAGAACTAAATATCATTAACTATTCTCTGTAATCTTCGTTTTAGGATTTTCTAGATAATCCCTTATTGCCTTGGTGCTTAGATTAAAAAAAAATTGTTAACTATGACTTCATTTAATTATTACCACAAGAGTGGGTCTGAAATTACTGTTCTATTATTACAGATAAATAGAGGCCAATGCAATTTAAATGACTTTCTAAAAAAATACTAGAGGATACAATTTAATCCAGCCAAGTGTCATGCCTCTAGATTTCATATTATATATTACTGCATAATTATCCTTTATGAAATACATATACTCATCTATTTTAAATGATCATTGGGATGGTACTTATCATACCTATACCCCTGAGTTATCATCTGGGTATAGTAATGTGATGAAAATGTGGTAGATATTATGTGTTCAAGATAGAGAGGTAGAAGGTTAGGAGAAAAAGTTGTAGATGAAAAAAATCAAATGTTTAGCCTCTTTTTCTGGTCCTAGAGTATTACAAATTAATTGATTCAAACCAAATATGAGAAGTAGAGATGAAATGCCCTCCCATGCTGCTGGGATTTGATTGATGAGAAGCAATATCTCGGCCAAGTTGCCAACTGATTTCTGTCTAACCCTTGGCTTCCTATAGTTCACTGAGTCCTAAGCCAAGATTCAGCCAAGAGAGCTGCTGGATGCCACAGATATTCTGAATGCCAACTTTAACTGGAATTCAGAAGACAAAGAGCCACAGGTCCCCAACAGGTTCTAGCTTCCTTTGGCCATAAGGCAGAGCACTGTATGGATTCCAATAAAAGCTCCTCCTGTTTGTCCATGAACACGTTTTATGTTACCAGGTTCCTATTGTGGGCACAGATGCTCCTAGTTGCCTCTTCCACACTTAGAGAATGTATATTTTAGGAAGATCTGTTAAAAACGAATATACAAATCTCTAATCTTATTTATTTTGTTCAGTCTAAAGATGGTACCTTTTAAAAAGAACTGACTTCTCTTGAGATAAAACCTCAAGTTATATGGTGTGTGTGGGGTGTGTGAACCTGTGTGTGTGCACGTACCTATGTGTATTTAAATCCTTTATCTTTGATCATATCATTTCTACCAGACCCATTTTTTCCTGGAGTTTGAGTGGAGTGAGAGAAATGGGGAGAGCCTCTGGTTTGAGCAGCTAAATGCAAAGCTAGCATTCTACCCAACCAAATGACAAGCATCCCTTTGTCACGTGTCTGTGCCAATAACTAATAAGGAAAACACATTCACATGTTAGTTTAAGTTCTGTTTAATAGGAGTTAAACTAACATGTGAGTGGATCAGTTCAGTCACTGCAGATAGCTGTAACATCAACACTATTTCTCACCATGTGTGAGAAGTAAATGAATGTCAGTTTTGGATTCCAAAAAAAGCTAGAAACATTCTACTCTTGTCTCTAGAGGAGTCTTCTTTCCGGGACTTACTAAAATGCTATATTTGTACCTATTTCTAATGAGTTTATGTATTTCTAGTGGAACTTGCCAGTTGGCCCATCAAAAAGTCAAACAGCCTGTCTGCCTGCCAGCTGATCAGTCAGGCAAAAATGCAGGTATTTCAGGGGGCAGGAGGCTCAGTCCCTATCTGGATGAAGCATAACAAATATGACTGGACAGATCTGGGCACAGGCTTAAAGAATCTGGGTCACTGGGTCCCAATATGTTAAGAGCACACACTGGTATTCTATAGGCTGTACTGAGAGATCTCATATTTAAAATATCTCAAGGTTAGCATTTCTCCAATTTTCAGAAAATACTGAAAGTAATCTATTTATTAACTTAAGCTTTTTTCACATATTTTTAAACCAAACCATTGATACCTATACTTCTTATGTGCTAATAAAAGTGCTCATTGAAGACATAACAAATTAACCAGTAATTATATATTTAATGAAAAAAGCTAGGAAATTGCTAATTTTGTTTGACAGCTTATTTCGTGAATACATATTCATGGTTGCTGTTTTACATGTATTAACTATATCATTGTAGGTATGGTTGAGGTTTTCTTCTAGGACTAGAAACTACATGATGAGGGGAGTCCTGAGGAAGGCAATTTCCCTACTCTAGGGTGGAGAAATTCAGGCCTCTTTCCATAGAGGAGATAGCTCTGGAGCCAGATCTAAAAGGATTGTTAGGATTTTGAGAACTAGACAGGATTATTGAGCAGCAGGAGTCCCATTTGGAGAGTAGGACTGTGCCTGTCATGTATGGACGTCTACTCAAACTGAAATGTCTGGAGTGGAAGGCTCATTGCAGGTGGTAAGCAATAAGAACAAAACGTTTGCTAAATTCTTGTGTAAGACATCTCTACATGATTTGGAATCTTGTTACTACTGTGGGGCTCAGCTATTTGCCTCCTGACATCAGGACATATTTAAACTGCTTGATATCTTCAGTGAGTGGCTTTGGCTTAGAGGCCAAAACTCAAATATTCTTCATTAATGCAAGAGCCAGGTATCATCCAGTATGATGACCTTGCCAGTCCTCTGGGCCCTGGGGCCATACTAACTGGCATCTGAGGCTGAGATCAACTTTTCAGCTAAACTGCCAACATACTTGGCCAAACTACACTTTCAAAATGACAAGATATAAGAAGTCTGAAGATGTCACCTTCCAAGCTTCAGAATTTCAGGAACATTCATAAAATCTCTATTACAAGCCATTCTCTCCATCAATGGAAATAAGTAAGCATTTCAAATTTCTCCTTTCAAGGAGATTGTGAAAATCTACATCTGCTTACCTGCTACTTTGCCCAGCTGACAATTAATAGACTTGAGTTCCTTCCAATCTATCATGATATGAAAAGTCATCAACCCTGAAACTTTCCAAAGCAGGGACTTCCTGACAAGATATTTGTTGGTGGGAAAATTGAAGAAACCAACATGTACATTGACACTCTACAGCAGCATGGATATAATACAAATTTACTCTTCTTTTCATGATTTTATTTCATCAAATTTCCATTGTTTTGAATAGTGACCCAGATGGTAAGCATTTTTCATAGAAGATGGAAACATCTTCTGATAAAACTTGAATCAAGCCAAGGCCTCATTTTCTTTCCTTTTATGGAATTATAGCTATATATATACCTGCCCCTTTGGGTAAGGAACCTAGTTTATTGATGTTTTTGCTACCCTTGGAATAAAACTGCGTATTTCAATAGAATTGCAATGCGTGCCTGGGTGAGACTCCTGCTGCATCTACCACCTCATCAGCACTTTTTCATTTGCTTGGTACTTTAATTTACACTGGCCTTATTCAAGATCCTTGAATTTATCAAAGGCTTTATGTGTTGTTGTTGTTTGCTATTCTGTCCCATTTACCAAAAACTCTGTATTCTGAAGGAATGTCTTAATAACTACAGAATACAAGTATGCAGCTATGAAAATCTTGATAGTAATGACGATGATATTTCTAGGTTATGATTTTGTGCAAGTCACTGTGTTAGGTTTTCCACTGGATTTCCTCATTTATTCCTTTTATCAACTTTATAATGTAGATAGTGATATTATTTTCCCTAATTTATAGATAAGAGAACTTGAAGCATAAAGAGAATAAGTCAGGTTCTGAAGGACATACAATTAGTGCTGAAACTCTGTGTCAAATTTAAGAAGTCTACCTCTAGAAAGTTGTTCTCAAATGATCCTCCTATGCTGCCTCTTACAGTATAGGCCTTCTTGGGCTTTAGAAGATACCTTGGTCTACTCAAGGCTCTAATCTATTTGATGTGTCTTTCCTGAAGTGAATGATAAATCTTTTTGTCAATCTATCATGGGTAAAACTCCTACATATGATGGGAGGCTAAGTCCAAACCACCTTACTGTTTTCTACACAGGACATGTGGTCTATGTGTTAAGAACTACCTGCAGAATCTTTCTTTGCCTCTCATTACTTTCCCAATCAGAAGAACTTGCTCAGTCTTGCTGACACCAAGTGTTTCATCTTTAATTTGGACTAAACTTTTGTCTAGTCTCTCTTCTGGTTAAGTGCTTTTTCTGACTGTTTTTACTATATTTTTCTAACCTCTTTTTCTGAAGCTATGGGCTAGCCTACCATACATATAGCCACTTAATTCTAAATCCTAAAATCCCTGTCTAAGTCTGATTTTCCAGCTCTTTGCTTGTGCAGGATGAAACTAAAGATATTATTAACGATTACACACGTTTGTCATTCTTAACAGGGTTGTTCTATTAAGTTCTGAAGTATATTCACATTTGAGCTCAAATATAAATGACTTAAAATGGACAGTTTTCTTCAATGATATTCTTTATTACCAGATAGAGTTTTCACTCTGACATTTCTCACATCACTCTATGAAAAGAAGCAGAATTGGGTAATGGTTAAAAGCATGTGTTTTGCAGTAGGACAGATATGGGTTTGAAGCCAAGTTTCGCAGTTAACTACATCCCTCAGCAAGCTACTGAAACCTCTCTAAGCCTCAGTGTTCTTACTCGAAAGGTAAGGATGATGCCAGTGCTAACATCGAAAGAATTATTATAAAGTTAAATAAGATAATGCATATAAGGTCTTTACCATATTTCCTGAAACCTGTTCAATGAGCAGTAGGCATTATTATGTGAAGTTCTATTTTAAAGGGTTAAGGCCACCAAAAATTTTGGTACAAAAAGGCTAATGTCTCATTATCTTTGTTATTTTGAAACCCCGTTTTTGTCTATAAGCAACAACTGTGTGAGCCAGTGGTCAGTTTGCAATCAGAATTAACTAAATGGAGAGGATTTGGAATTTTAAGTGAAGCACTTGAGAATCCTAAGTCACTGTCAGTGTCACTGTATATTATATTTTTGTAATAAGAGAGAAACTACACAGTTGCTTCTGCCTGTGGTGTCACCTTCAAGGGATTGCTTCAGCTTTATAGGTTGAGAGAGTGAATTTCATTAGCTCATTTTGGGATGACCGAAGATATTTTTCAGTTGTTTTCAGGGAAATAGCACATGCCGTTCAAACTGGCATAGCCTGGAGTTAAACCAGAATGCTTTTCCTAAAATGTAAATATGATCATTTCATTTCCTTCCTTGGCACTCATCAATGGCACCCATCAGTGCCCTTCCCATTTGTCTCAGGAAAGATGCTAATATCTTAACATAACCTATAATGTTCTCCTGTGCTATCTCCTGTGAACCTGGCCACCCTTATGTCTTTCCACTTTCTCTTTGCAAATGATACTCTGGGCATAGTAAATGTTTGACACTTGGTAAAATTGATCATACTTCCAGTAGACTCTGGGTCTTTCCAGATGTTATTCATTGATCTTAGAATACTCTGTCTCCTGCCTCTTTTTTTCAGAATCACTCCCACTAATCCCTTAGTTCAAAATTAGGTATATTTTTTTTTTCTTGGAAGTCATTGTCACCCCAATATCTCTGGTTAGGTTCCCTTGCACCCTGCATTGTTCCACGCTGTTGTTACTGACTGTTGACTTACTTTTGCTTTCTTTCTTTCTTTCTTTCTCTTTCTTTCTTTGTTTCTTCCTTCCTTGTTTCCTTCATTTCCTTCTTTCCTTCCTTTCCTTTCCTTTCTATCTTTCACTCTGTCTCTGTCCGTCTCTGTCTCTTTCTCTTTCTTTCTTTTTCTCTCTTTTTTGATGGAGTCTTACTCTGTTGCCCAGGCTGGGGTGTAGTGGTACAATCTTGGCTCACTGCAACCTCTGCCTCCCACGTTCAATCGATTCTCCTGCTTCAGCCTGCCCAGTAGCTGGGAATACATGGACATTTCACCATATTGATCAGGTTGATCTTGAACTCCTGACCTCAAGTGATCTGCCCACCTTGTCCTCCCAAAGTTCTGGGATTACAGGTGTGAGCCCCCATGCCTGGCCTGACTTACTTTCTCTAACTGAATGTAAATTCAGTGAGGCCAGGGATCTCGTCCAATTTGCTTGCCACTATATGTCTAGAACTCAAAATATACATGAAAAGTACTTTCTACTGAGTAAATAGGAATAAATAAAATTTTTGTAATGGGAGAAATCTGTGTCAGAACTTGGTGTCTGCAAGTTCAACTCTCTGCACCTTTTCAACAGGTTTTTCTCTCAACCTGCTTTTTGGTGAGTGAGCTTACCCAGTAGGGTTTAATTTTGAAGAAATTGCATGCTGAGTGCAATGTAATAGGTATATCTATAAAGTTTTATAAGCCTGATGATTTACCCTTCCTTATTGCAGGTATTTGTTTCAAAATCTGAGCTCATCTAATTTACAATCAGAGTCTTTTTTTTTTCCTTTTTTACTCTGTGTTGCACAAATATTTTAAATGCTTTTTCATCTGACTGTGAGGTCTAGGCATTTCTTCCATACTAGCTTTGTTTAAGCTCATCAGTTCAGATACAGAATTATAACTTAGTGAGTAGGCATGACTCAAGTTCTTCAAAGTAATATCATCTTCTGATTTTAAGTAGGACCACTGGTATTCCTCTACTATTACTATACAATTTTTAATCTTTTCATTTTCATTTTTTTAGCTTTTAAGTTTGGGGGTACATGTGCCGGTTTGTTATATAGCTATACTCATGTCACAGGGGCTTGTCGAACAAATTATTTCATCACCTAAGTACTAAGCCTAGTATCCAGTAGTTATTTTTCTGCTCCTCACCCTCTTCCCAACCTCCACCCTCAGGTAGACCCCAGTGTCTGTTGTTTCCCTCTTTGTATCTGTAAGTTCTCATCATTTAGCTCCCACTTATAAGTGAGGGTATTTGGTTTCTCTTCCTACATTTGTTTGCTGCATTAATGGCCTCTGGCTTCATCCATGTTCCCACAAAAGACAGGATCTCATTCTTTTATATGAGTGCATAATATTCCATGGTGTATATGTACTACATTTTCTTTGTTCAATCTGTCACTGATGAGCATTTAGGTTGATTCCATGTCTTTGCTATGAATAGTGCTGCAATGAACATTTGTGTGCATCTGTCTTTATGGTAGAATGATTTATATTCCTCTGGGTATATACCCAGTAATGGGGTTGCTGAGTCAAATAGTAGTTTGGTTTTTAGCCATTTGAGGAATTGCCACACAGCTTTCCATGAAGGTTAGAATAATTTACACTCCCACCAACAATGTTCCCTTTTCTCTGCAACCTTGTCAGCATAAATTTTTTTCACTTTTTAATAATAGCCATTCTGACTGGTTACCACCTAGTTTGGTAAAATGACCAATTTCTAGCTACTTTGCTTTTTGTTACTGCTAACTGATGATTTCATGACTTCTTCCTTCACTTGACATGCTCCATTTGTATACCTAGTAAGTGACCTTGGCTTTGGTCCTCAATTCAGTCTTTGCTTCTGGACTAGACCTGAAGTTAAATCTCTACTTCTGTCCCCATGTATTCTTTGGTCATGCCTCATTGCCACTAGCCAGCCAATTTTGGTATATCCGTATGTGTCTCTCCTTCCTGAAACTCAATCTAAATGAATGGCTTTCTCAGATTGAAAGAAACTTTCTTCAGTAATGAAAGAGGATGAACTCTACTACACTGTTAGAATTTCTAAATAAGATTCTATTTCATGTATATTTTAGGCAGGCTGATTCTCAATGGGAGTCATTATCTCAATAATGAAGGGGTTAAGAGAATAAGGTGTGAAGTCATACAGGCCTTCAGTACTAGCTATGTGACTTTGGGGAAATCATTTCTCCTCTCTGAGCCTAAGTTTCTTCTATTATAAATTAAAGATAGAAATAATAGTACTTAAAATATAAGGCTGCTATAATGTTAGATGATGCTTATAAAGCTCTTATCCCAATGCCTGTACAGACTAAATAAATAGTACAGGTATTACTATTTTATTAAGTCAACCGTGTTCAAATATTACAATGGAATACACAGTCTCTGATCCATTATTTCCAGTCTGGCAGTACATGCTGAAAACTAACTTGTATGATGCGAATATCAATAATATTAGAGCTTATATACTAGTTATAATGACAAAAAAAACTGGTGTATGAGTATCAATTGGTTGCTTAAGGCCGAAGAGAACATGGCTGCTTTAGTGACACCTAAATTCCCAGGGAGAATCCTAAAATTTAACAGTAATGACCCTGTTCATACTAGGGTTCAAAGCTTGCCTCATGGAATACATTGCCCTTATGAGATGTCATTGGAAGAAAAATAAGCCTTTGGCATTTGCATTATGAAATCAAAGGACCAGATGTCATCATAAGTGATTTGTGTTTATTTGTATGTGTATGTCCCTGAATACAGGACATGTACTATTGATTTTCTACCAACAGTTACACAATGGCTTCTACAACCTGACCTTGGATTATCTGGATTGCACATAAAAAAGTTCCTTAGAGTTTTTATCAGATCATGATTCTATGCAGGCACAGGGAGGAGGGAGAAGGGTTTGTAAGGACAACTTCAAAGCTCTATGGAGAATTAATGGCTTTTTGTATTTCTTCTTGTTAACGAGGTGGATACGAGGAGAGGCATCTAATTAAAGGCTGGAACTGTGGAATGGCAGAGCTGTAGAGGATTTTTGACTCAGTCGATGCAATCCTTCATTTTACAAAAGAGAAATTTCAGGCCCAGGAAAGTGGGTCACTGGCTCAGATTCATGTGCTACACAAGAGCCAGATCTGTAACTCAGCTTTTCAGACTTTAGGTTTAGTTGTTATTAGTTATAATCTTTATATTACTTCTCTTAAGTCTTTGAAGTACAGTACCGCTGGAATATATTAGTGCAGGACTATCAATCAGTAACTTTTATATGACAGTGGTTAAGAGCACAGGAATTGACATCAAGCAAACCTAAGTTCCAGTCTTGGTTCTACTGTATGCTACATGACTTCAGACAAGTGACTTAACCGCATTTGTCTCAATTTTCTTCATTTGTAAAAGAGTAAAATCATACTTTATATCTCCTTTTATTTTTGTGATAGTTAAATGGGATAATAAAGATAAATGATCAAATACGTATAACATAAAATTTACCATTTTTGAACCATTCTTAGTTAGATGGGCCTGTGGCATTAAATATATTAAATATATTCACATTCTTGTCTCACACTAGCTTTTGATTTAAAATAATTTAATATAGATGTATTACTCTGGTTTGAATATTTCTTTCCCCCAAAATTTATATGTTGGAATTGTAAGCCCAACATGAGAAAGGGCCTGTGCAGGGTGATTGGGAAAAGGGGACAAAGTTCTATGAATGCGATTCATACTTTCTGAAAGAGATTCCAGAAAACATTTTTGCTCTTCCAACATGTGAGGAAAATTAGAAGGTACCATTTATGAACAAAAATGTGGCTTCTTGCCAGTCATCAAATCTGTTGGCACCTTGATCTTGGACCTCCCAGCCTCCCAAACTGTGTGAAATAAATGTGTGTTGTTGATAAGCCTCCCAGTTTATAATATTTTTGTGAAGCAGCTCAATCTGACTACAACAAGTTTTTTTTTTTTTTTTTTTTTTTTTTTTTTTTTGGTGAAAGTGCTTCTACATGTGACTTCTATAAAGGGATTAGGGATCTCATAAGGTACTGAATTCCATAAATGTAGAAACAGTTTTCAAAGACTTTATGTGCACAAAATAAAAAGAAAAAACTCTATTACAATTTACCCCCTTTTTGTGCAATATCAGATTACCCAGTTTTTAAATTTCAAATTTTCAAATTTCAAATATTTAAATTTCAAACTACAATAATACTAGATGTTTCTGCCTAACATATGCAATTATTTTGTACACAAAATAAAATGTGCTTTCCTTTACTCTGGAAAGCAGGGAGGGTCATATTGATAGCAGGCATCTCATTAGAGGGTAGTTCATTCCATGTCATAGCTGATCGAGTCTGTAGTGCAAACACCTCTCTTCCATGGCTCCTGTGACTTGGTGTATACACTGGTATTTGAGATATCTTTGGAAAATCGAGTTGCCTTTTGGAATCCAACCCAATATTTATTTACAGTCCCTATAGCACTGTGCTTAAGAGTGCAGATTTTGAAACCCAAACTGCCTGCGAACAACTCGAGCTCCATCATATTCTTGCTTTCTGATCTCAGACAACTTACTAACTGCTTTTTGCCTCCTCGATTTTTTGTTTGTAATTACCTATGTGCTACACTTCTTAGAAATACTAAATGGGCTGATAGATGTGAAGTGCCTGGAAAAAGACTTGAGATAAAATAAGCTTTAATATATATGTATTTGATAATCTCTTACTATATCCATTCTGGCCCTAGTTCCATCATAAGCCCTTTGATATTCTCTAACTTCTGGAGTAAATTGTAATGATAACCATCAATAATACATCTGACATGAAATACTAGAATAAAGGAAGAAGAAAACAGTAAAATTTATTTAAGGTAAATACATAGCAAGAAATAAACTGTGGGGAGGTATAGTGGTCCTTATTTCCCCTTTAGTCACAGGGCACAGTCTGGCTGGTATTTATACTTCCTGCCTCTACTACCAAGCCCGTATTTCCTTTAAACCAGCTGCTTCAGTGTCAAAGTCACCTGGTATCCCAAGACCAGGAATTCATTCTCTACCAATGCATAGTAGGAAATTTAAAGTGATTCTGAATATGAAGATATCATGACTTTGCTTTAAAATGCAGGATGTCTCCACCAGGATCTCGCTAGCTTCCTTCTAAAGATAGTATCTTGATTTGTCATTGCCTTGCTGAGCTGATCTCTGTATCCATAACACAAGTGGACTCACATGAAATTCCCAGTAGTATTTCTTGAAGGGAAATCCTCGACAATTAAAATGTAAACCATGTGAGGGTAGCCTTTCCTTGGTTTCATTTACTACTGTATCCTCAATACCAAAGTCAATACCTGGCACAAAGTAGGTTCTCATAAAATATTCTTCAAAAGAATAAACAAACCTACAAAATAAATGAAACTTAAAAAAAAAAAAAAAAAGAATTATTCGATAGCATGCAAGTTCAGGAAAGGTGATATGGGTGAAAGTAAATATAGGTAATTGGGGCCTTTCTCCTCCAAATCTTAAATACTGAGTATTTCCAGAAAATGTGATACATTTATGATTGATTCAAGGCCTTTGTGCTACAGTTAAAATTTTACCCTAAATTCTGATTCTAAATATTGGGTAATATTTTCAGAAGGTGATGCCTGTCTAGAAAGATGGATATAGGGTAGAATTCTGTAGGTGACTTGATAGCCTTCTTTGACAATGAGTACTCAAATT
This sequence comes from Ateles fusciceps, assembly GCA_036589455.1. NCBI lineage: Eukaryota > Metazoa > Chordata > Mammalia > Primates > Atelidae > Ateles > Ateles fusciceps. The sequence goes on along the minus strand of JAZHEH010000681.1, from coordinate 222,005 downwards.
ATATTTCATTATTTAATACTGTGTGCAAATTTGGAAAAAGGCAGCTTTCTTAGTCTTTTAAACTCTGCTGTAACAAAATATCATAAACTGGGTAGCTAATAAACAACAAATATTTATTCTTACAGTTCTGGAGGGTGGTCAGTCTAAGATCAAGGCACCTGCAGACAAAGTGTTTGGTGAGGGCCTGCTTTCTGACTCATAGACACTGCCTTCCATCTGTGTCCTTACATGGTGGAAGGGACAAGAAGTCTCCCTCAGGCCTCCTTTTTTTTGTTTTAATAAGGGCACTAATTGCATTCATGAGGGCTTTGCCCCCATGATCTGATTACCTGCCAAAGGCCTCACCTCCTAATGCCATCATCTTGGAGGTTAGGATTTGAATATATAAACTTTGACAGTCACAAAATTCAGACCACAGCAGAGGTCCTGATGTGATTTATGATCTGTCTCTATGGGGAGTTAGTACAAGGCCCGGTTGTTCTGTTAATGACTTTTGTTGGCTTCATCAGTGCTTTTATTTTTTCATATTTTGGATATTCCCATTTATATAAGTGAGAGAAAGGTATCATTTATAATCTAATAGAAGATAAATTCTTTCTGTTACTTTTGAAGACAATTTCAGCTTGCAATTTTATAGAGAGGATGAAAAAATAAGTTTGGAAATCCTCTTTAGAAGTAAAAGTTAGTTTTGAGTTACCCAGAATTTCTGGCTATATACAAGAATTTATGAAATTTTCAAAAGAGGCCATCTGGATTAAGGGGGTGTAACAGAGGAAACATTTAAATTTTAGAAGGATGTGTTATTCTTTTTAACATATTGTGTCTACTTGCCAAAATGTTGGAGGTAACTTAGAATCGTATAACGTGTATCTTGAATTTTTTTCAGATGAACCAAGCCCAATCCCAGGTTATAAAGTGGAATCAAATTAATACTAATTACCCTGGTTAGTTGACTTTTGTTATTACTCATGCCATGTAACCAAGCTATGTAACATCTTCTTTAGTTAGAGATCCCAGGCTTTTTATCACATAAATTCACAAATAAGAAATTTCTTAAAACATGGATTCCCAGTGGTCCCACAGGAAATGAGACACAGCCTCTGCAAAGACTCTGATTTGCTGAGCCATTGCTTCTTGTATATTCGCTATACTCCTGTACAGATATCCTAAAACCACATTTACTTAAGCTGTTGTATGTGTAAGCCTGACGGCTTATCTGTGCTCAAGTAAAACACACATATACGTAATATATGCTTTGTTCTCTCCCATCATTATGGTAGATAGGATAACTTCCTTTTTGCGCTATCCTCAAGGTCTCAAAATGCGTGAAAATAGTAAAAAAAGCAGTTGTGCCACTTCCCCAAACTAAAAACACTAAAAAGATATCAAAATAAAGAAAACTGGAGGGTGTTGTAACTTGAATTTAACTATTACTGGGTTTTTAAGAAGGGATCTAAGCATCCTGTAATCCTCAGAGTCTTGTTCAGGAAGGAAGTTTAGATGACAGAAATCCAAAATTGGTTTAAGAAGAATCTTGTGCTTTTCCAGTGAATACATCATTTTCAAAGATGGCACCCAAATGCTGTCATTTTTCTACCAAGTTTTCTCTTCTTGCCTTTTGAGGAGGTACTTTGTTTTTTAAAAATAATCTATATAAGTCACAAAGCTCTTTGAAAGTATATCTGCAGGAATTATATCATTCCAGTTATACCAGTGAATAACCAAGAAAAATTGAAAGTTCATTTCAGATATTGGGCTCTTGCAAAACACAGGAAATAGCATATTAATTAATGTTTAAGCTAAACTTTTACTGTCATTTCTCCCAATTCTATTTTGGTCTCTTGCACACACACTTCAGTGGTTTTCAAATTTTCTGCACCTTTTCATGAAGCCAACCTCCACACTCCAGCCTTAGTCTCCAATTAGATGCTAACTGTGGGGTCTGGTGCTCTGGTTTCTCCCCTTGCTCTTCTGCACAGCTCCCTATCATTCCTCTGCCATTCTGTATCTATATCAATTAAAAGGAACAGAGGAAATAAGCAGCATTCCCTTGTTTCCTTATAATCCCCTTCCTCTCTTCTCTAATTGATAAAGCATATCCATAAAATTCAGGTGTTTCTCTGATATATTGATGTGGACTTGGGGTGTTAAGGTTGAGATGCTTAAGTGTTTATGGGCAGTTTCCGAAGGTCACATAGTTCTAACAGAGAATAAATAGAAGAGGAAAGGCCACTGCTAAGGTGGTAAAGGTCCAGTGACAGGCTGATAACACTGTCCCTCTTGATAATGTGTTTCCTCCACTCCTGTCATGTTCTACCATGCGTGATGACTTTTGGAGAGGCCTGAAAATTGGAAGAAGATGAGAAATGTCACAATGAGAGTTGTATATAATTTTTAAATCAATTTCATTTAAATACAGTTTAAATATAACAAAATGCATGTATTGTAGTTGTATACTGCTGTGTGTTGACAAATTTATATTGACATCAAGACCACAATCAAGATATAAAACATTGCCCCCCAAATTTAATCTATGCCTGAGATAACCATTAAACTGCTTTCTACCATTATATATAAGATTTGCCTTTTTAAGTTTTATATAAAAGTGAAAACATACAGTATATACTCATTTATATCTAGCTTCCTTTGCTTAGCATGACGTTTTAGAGATTTATCCACGTTGCTTTGTACACTAGTAGTTCATTTTTATGTATTACTAAATAATATTCCATAGTATGGATATACTACATTCGTTTATATTATTTGCCAACTGTTGAACATTTGGGTCATTTCCAGTTTTTGACTGTTATGAATTAAACTTATGTAGATATCCATATACAAGTCTTTGTATGAATGTATGTTTTAACGTCTGTGTCATAAATTCCTGAGAGAGAAATTTCTGGGGTGTATAGTAATTGTACCTTTAACTTCATAAGCAATTGCAAACTGTTTTCAAAAGTGACTGTAATATTTTTCATTCCAACCAGCAGAATTACGAGAATTCCATTTTCTTCACATTCTTGACAACACTTGGCATTGTGAATTATTTTAATATTATTCATTCTTATGTGTATGTAGTAGTTTCTCATTATGCTTTTAATTTGCATTTCTCTGATAAAGATCTGAAGTGTTTTTTCATGAGCTTATTAGCCAACTGTGTGAGACAATCTTATGTGAAGTATCTAGTCACATTGCTCTTTTTTTTTTGAGGCAGCATCTTACTCTGTCGCCAAGACTGGAGTGTAGTAGTGCCATCTCGGCTCACTGCAACCTGTGCCTCTTGGGTTCAAGTTATTCTCCTGCCTCAGCCCCCTGAGTACCTGGGATTACAGGTACATGCCACCACGCTGGCTAATGTTTGTATTTTTAGTAGAGACAGGATTTCACCATGTTGGCCAGGCTGGTCTTGAACTACTGACCTCCAGTGATCCACCTGCCTCAGCCTCTCAAAGTGCTGGGATTACAGGCGTGCGCCACAGCGCCTGGCTGTTTGCTCATTTTTTTATTGATGTTTTTTGTCACCTGATTAAGTTGGATGAGTTCTTCATACACTTTGGATATAAGTGCTTGTCAGATATACATATAGTGAGTATTTTCATTCATTTGACAGCTTCCTGTTAATAACCTCAACAACGTGTTTCAATGAGAAGAGTGTCTTTGAATTTTGATGAAATTCAATTAAAAAAAATTTTTTTCTATGGCATCTGCTTTCTATATCCTAAGAAATCTCTTTTGACAGTAAGGTCATGAAGATTTTCTCTTCTATTTTATTTTTAAAAATTTATAGTTTTATGTATTTAGGTCAACGGTCCTTTTAACTGAATTATTTTGTGTGTTTTGTAAGGCAAGGATTGAGATTTACTTTTTCTCCGTATGAATATTTACTTGTTTCAGCACCATTTGTGGAGATAATCTTCCTTTTTCATTCAATTATTTTGGCACCTTTGTGGAAACCAATTGGCCAAAAGTGTGAAATTTATATTATATATCATTTATCTATATGACCCTTCTTTTGTTAATACCACACTTTTTTTTTTTTTTTTTTTTTTTGAGATGGAGTTTCACTCTTGTTGCCCAGACTGGAGTGCAATGGCACAATCTCAGCTCACTGCAACCTCTACCTCCTGGCTTCAAGTGATTCTCTTGCCTCAGCCTCCCAAGTAGCTGAGATTATAGGTGCCCAGCACCATGCCCAGCTAACTTTTGTATTTTAGTAGAGACAGGATTTCACCATGTTAGTCAGGCTGGTTTCAAACTCCTGACCTCGGGTGATCCACTTACCTTGACCTCCCACAGTGCTGGGATTACAGGCGTGAGCCACCACACCTGGTCAATACAACACTTTCTTAGTTACTTAAAGTTTATAGTAAATTTTGTGATTAAGTAGTGTAAATCCTCTAACTTAGTTCTTTTTCAAAGTTGTTTTGACTCATTCATCCTTTACATTTCCATATAAAATTTAGAATCAGTTTGTAAATTTATACAAGTTCTGCTAGAAGTTGGAATGGTATTGTACTGACTCTGCAATTTGTTTTGTGGGAATATCTGTCTTTGTATCTGTAAGGATGGCCTTACTTATTTTTTCTTTAATACCTCAGTGATGTTTTGTAATTTTCATTGCACTAGTTACATTATAGTTATTTCTAACTATTTTAAGGTTTTATGCCAATGTAAATGATACTGTTTTATAAATTGCAATTTCCTATTGTTCATTTTAGTATACAAGATACTACTCATTTTTGCATATTGGCCTTGTACCCTGCAACATTGATAAAAGTTTGTTACTACTTATTTGTAGTCACTTTTTTTTTTAGACTGTTAGGATTTTTATATACAGTCCTGAGTGTATCATGGTGACTGGTGTGGAGTCCTACTTTTGGGGGTGGGGTGGAGTCAGGCTGGGAGGACCAGGGGAAAGCAAAGAGAAAGCAGATTAACTATAGGTCTGCCTTTCTTCATGGTCCAAAACAAATAGCCCTGTCCCAATAACCCACAATCTTCCTGCATCCAGCTATCTCCATACCCTTAGCTGGTATAAAAATTGCAAGTTAGCTCACTGCAACCTTGGCATTATCAGTACTACACAAAGCCTTTTTTAACACACAGCTCAAGCACCATCCGTAAAATCCCCAACAAGTCTTTGTCTCTTTTCAGTCAGCTCCTCTCTTGCTGACCTCCCCGTTGCCCTCTTGCAAAGTATTTTCATACTTTCTCTAATAAATCTGCCTTTCTTTACCTACAACTGTCTTGGTAAATTCTTACCTGTGTGCCACCAGCCCCAGATAATCACCACTCACCTGTGACAATTAATATCCATAGGTGGTTGGTTTAAAAATACACAACCCAAAAACCAAACTCCATGAGTGCTTAAGTTCCTTGTATAAACTGGTGTGATATTTACATGTATCCTATGCATATGCTCCCCTTATACGTTAAATCATCTTGATTACTTATAATATGTAATATAAATACCGTGTAAATATGTTTTATACTGTATTGTTTTGGGAATAATAACAAGAACAAAAACTCTGTACATGTTCTTTACAGATGCAACTATCTTTTTTAAAAAATATTTTTGATCTGCAATTGGTGAATCCATGAATGTGGAATCCATAGATGAAAAGTTCATTAATATAGAATCCATAGGATAGAGAGCTGACTGTACCTAAATTATTAAATTATTCTGCAAAAACAATTTTACTGCCTCCTTCCCATCTCTATACCTTTAATTTTATCTCTAGCCTAATAATATTGTAATTTCAGTTCAATGTTGAAAATACATTAACAATTAATTACAAAATAATTCCATTTCAATGTAACAGTGAACATTCATGGCTAATTTTCAGGGTTAAATTGATAAACTTCTGGTTACAGCAATTAAAACCAAAGGAACCATATATTACCAATAGAAATGAGAGAGGGACAGCATTATAGATCCTCAGACATTAAAAAGATATTAGGAAATAATATAAACACCCAAATGCTAATGCTAACAATTTAGATTAAGTGGGACGTATTCTTTTAAAGACAAATTATTAAAACTAGATTAAGAATGAATAGAAACCCATAGTCAAAACTTTGTTAAAAAGAAAACTCTGGGCCAGATAGCTTCCCTGGCTAATCCTATAAAACCTTTAAGGGATCAGTAATACCAATCTTTCACAAACTCTTTTAGGAAACAGAGAAAGTAGGAGCACTTCCTACTTTGTTTTTGAGGCCAGAGTTATCCTGATTCTAAACCATACAAAGACATTATAAGAAAAGAAAATTATAAATGACTGGTCCTTTTGAACATAAATACAGAAATCATTAATAAATCAAATTTAGTAATATATAAAAAATTCACAAGTACAATTTAGTAATATATAGAAGGGCTAACATATAATGACCTTGTGGGATTTATCTCAAATCTGTAGCTTTAAGTCTTAGTCAAAAATGTATTCCTTGGTGTAGTAGTCCATTCTCATGCTGCTAATAAAGACGTACCCAAGACTGGGTAATTTATAAAGGCAAGAAGTTTAATTGACTCACAGTTCTGCAGGGCTGGGGAGGCCTCAGGAAACTTACAATTACGGTGGAAGGGGAAGCAAACACTTTCATCTTCATGCAGTGGCAAAAAGAGAAGTGCCAAGAAAGGGGAGAAAAGCCCCTTATACAACCATAAGATCTTGTCAGAACTCACTTAGTATCATGAGAACAGCAGCATGAGGATAACTTGCCCTTATTAATTAATTACCTCCCACTGGCTCTCTCCCAAAATGTGGAGATTATAGGAACTGCAATTCAAGATGATATTTGGGTAGGGACACAGCCAAACCATATCACTTGGGAATGGGCATATGGCAACCTGTAGTTTGCTCCGGTGCTACCTGTTACCTTCAGAAGGTTAATAAAATTTTTCAAGGTTCTACATATTCTTTATAAAGTTATTTTCATGACTTCAAGGATCAAAATCACAGAAGAGAAATCTATTGTACCTACTTCTGTGCTATGAGCTATTAATGTCTTCAATGCATTTCTTATCCAGCTGGAAAGAAAATACATGAAATAATTAGAAAACTGTGAAATGGTGCATATTCTGAATAAATGCTATGTATTGTGTGATTCAGGTCTTTTATAGTAAAACAGTAGATCACAGTAGTCAGAAATAATACATGAGTAGGTAAATTGGAATCTGGACTTTAAAGCTGTGATTCATTTTATCAACAATATTATCAAAATATACTTTGTATCATGATCAGTTATGAGTGTGTCCTCATAATAAAGTTGAAAAATTAGATTGCTTAAATTTTACAAATAGTCACTTCCAAGTTATCCTCATTTCAACATCACTCTCATTCTCACTGGTATTATTGAGTGGGAGAAAAAGTCGTAAATTTATAGACAGTACTTGGAATAGTTCAAAACTGACATGTGTCTTATTTATTATGCTTCTCCTTAGGGTATTTCACCAACGATCATGTCTGCCATTATTCTAAATTTTGTTAATTTGTTTGCTTTTGCTGTAGTAAATTGGGAAAAGTATTAATTCACCCCACATTTTGATGTTGAAAAGCAGAGTAGCTTTAAAAAGATCCCAACCCCCATGCCAGTATGTTAACTGTGTCTTCAACTGCCATCCTTGATTTTGGCCATCTTGACAGTAATTAGCAGAATTCAAGTGGTATATTAAGTTTTTTCTCCAAGTCTGATTTCCTTGTGGATTTATTAAGTAATTATATAATGCAACTACTATCTTCTAAGGTTGATTTTGTTATAGTTTTAACACACTTTGTGCAAAATACATCAGTGTTTAGAGGTGAAAGGTCTTTATTTGTTTTAATTAGACATGCCAATGATATCAAAATTTGTTACTTAAAAACTGGCCCATGATATCTTTAAGAACCCATGTTTTAATTGTATTAATGGCATGCAAATTGCAAAAAGGTCATGTAATGGAAAAGCCCTGAGTTTTATAAACTGAAAGTCATGACTTCCCAACCAAACTTCTTAAGTTAATGGCTTTGTGATCTTAAGTCATTAAAGGTTTCTGAATCCTAATTTCCTCATCTATAAAATGGAGATATAATAATATATATATATATATATATATATATATATATTATAGCTAAAATTTCACCTGAAATTTCACTTCCCAATCCTACCACCTTAGTGAGATTCTTGGATATTTTTGTCTGTAGAAGACAGCTGCTTTATTTCAACCCCATACTCTGTTTGGTAACAGATTCTGCTACCTTGACCACAGTTGGGCACAAGTTCAAAAATAAACAATCAGATTGGTTGGGGGCACAGTGATTGGGGCACAGTCGTGTGATGGTAGGCTCCCCAAATAGAGCTACCATATCTTGTTTTGAGATTCCTGGATTACACAGTATATCCCTGTCATCTAAGTTATCTAAACTTTTAATATTACCAAAGTCCCTTAATAAACCAGTTCAGCTTAAATTTAATCAGAAATTATTTCTGTGTTTAACACTCAAACTGTCACTTGCCATGTCTCTATAGTGCCCTTTACTCTTATCTTTATAAAACTGGTCATACTTGTAATTAATGTTTGACATTTGTTTCCTTTACCAGACAGTAAATTCTATGTAAACAAGGAATATTGTCTGCCTTATTCCTGTCTCCCAGTGCTTATTTAGCACAGAGCCTAATACCTATAAATAGTTAATGGGTAGATAAATGAAAGGTTTGTATCAAGCAGTTCTCACCGTGCTTAATACATATGAGTTCCTTTCCTAGCACCTTTCCCCCTTTCCTTTTTTTCTAACGGCAGGAACAAATCTCTTTTTATTTGTATAAACTTAAGGGGTACAAGTGCAGTAATGTTCCATGGCTATATTGCATAGTGATGACGTCTGGGCTTTTACTGGTTCATTGTATTCATTAAGTATCTTTTCACTTCTCACACTCCTCCCACTCTCCCATCCTTCCAAATCTTTAATATCCATTTTTCCATTCTCTACGTGTATGTGTACACTTTTTTTTTTAGCTTCCCCTTGTAAGTGAGAACATGCTGTTTGACTTTCTGTTTCTGAGTTGTTTCACTTAAGACAATGGCTTTTATATGTTTGTTGGACTCATGTATGTCTTCTTTTGTAAAGTGTCTGTTCATATCCTTTGCCCACTTTTGAATGGGCTTGTTTGTTTTTTTCTTGTAAATCTGTTTTAGTTCTTTGTAGATTCTGGATATCAGCCCTTTGTCAGATGGGTAGACTGCAAAAATTTTTTCCCATTCTGTTGGTTGCCGATTCACTCTAGTGACTGTTTCTTTTGCCGTGAAGAAACTGTGGAGTTTGATTAGGTCCCATTTGTCTATTTTGGCTTTTGTTGCCAATGCTTTCAGTGTTTTAGTCATACATGAGGCCAACAAACATATGAAAAAAATACTCATCATCACTGGTCATTAGAGAAATGCAAATCAAAACTACATTGAGATACCATCTCACGCCAGTTAGAATGGCGATCATTAAAAAATCTGGAGACAACAGATGCTGAAGAGGATGTGGAGAAATAGGAACACTTTTACACTGTTGGTGGGAGTGTAAATTAGTTCAACCATTGTAGAATACAGTGTGGCGATTCCTCAAGGACCTAGAAATAGAAATTCCATTTGACCCAGCAATCCCATTACTGGGTATATATCCAAAGGATTATAAATCGTTCTATTATAAGGACACATACACACGAATGTTCATTGCAGCACAGTTTACAATAGCAAAAACTTGGGAACCAACCCAAGTGCCCATCGATGATAGACTGGACAGGGAAAATGTGGCACATATACACCATGGAATATTATGCGGCCATCAAAAACGATGAGTTCGTGTCCTTTGTAGGGACATGGATGAACCTGGAAACCATCATTCTCAGCAAACTGACACAACAACAGAAAATCAAACACCGCATGTTCTCACTCATAGGTGGGTGTTGAACAATGAGAACACATGGACACAGGGGAAGGGAGCATCACACACTGGGGTCTGTTGGGGGGGAAATAGGAGAGGAACAGCGGGGGATGGGGAGTTGGGGAGAGATAGCATAGGGAGAAATGCCAGATATGGGTGATGGGGGAGGAAGGCAGCAAATCACACTGCCATGTGTGTACCTATGCAACAATTTTGCATGTTCTTCGCATGTACCCCAAAACCTAAAATGCAATAAAAATAAAAAATAAATAAAAAATAAAAACAGTGGCTTTTAGTTCTATCCATGTAGATGCAAAAGACATAATTTTGTTTTTTTATGGATGAACAGTATTCCATTGTATAAGCATACCATGTGAAAATACAAATACTTTAATACCCCTGTGTCCTTGTCCTTCAAATAGTACACACATATTCTTCCCCCATCCACCACCTCAATCATTGATTCCAGAGAGCACTTCTACTTCAAGTCTCTCTTGCAATGAAGACAGATTCAGAATACACTTTGAGTCAATGCAAGGGTTGTTGTCTGTCCTGAAAGAGTATGACAGAAATGCCCACCCCAGTTAGCGTGCAGATTTTTTAAAAAACAGAGGTGGTTTCTGCTGAAGCCTTGCCCTCTGCTGCATCTTTCCTGTGGCCACTGCTATGCCAGTATGAGAAGACTGGCCCAAATTATACCGCCAAGGAGGTCTTGTAAGAAAGTGAATATAACGGTCCCACATAGGGGTTGAACCTCTGACCCAGTTCCTATTAGCACGCTCTACCCAGCAGAACTAACTAAAGTGGCTGCTGAATTTTTCTGAGCTAACTCTTGATGTTTTATTTTCAAAGTCATGTGTCTGACCCAATAAAGAGGCTGGCTAGTTAACTTTAAAAAGTCTTCATGCCATTTTTAGAATATATGGGGCAGAAGGACCTTTGCATTGGCCAGTATTTGTAAAATGTATTTGGTTTGTAAGAAAATGAGCTCATTACTCTTCCAAAGGACATACAAGACAACCCCATGTTTCCCCATTTTTGATCCTGGGAGGTGGTTTTACAGCATAGTTACTGAACTGTAGAAACCACCTTCTAGTTAAGTATGTAATCAAAATTTAAAAGACTGCTATACAAATACACAGAGATTTTAGGCTATCTATACAGGAGAAGTTAGCTATTTTAAGAAAAAAGTATTTTTAATTGTGTGCCTGTTATATGCCAGACACTCAGCTACACATATTTATTTAGAGTATTTTTGTTGTTGTTTCATTATACATGTTATTTTTCTCATTTTATAACATGAATAAACGGAGGCTTAGAGAGTTTAAATAATGTATTCAGGGTCACCCTTAGAGTATGAAAATTGGTTACCTACTCTTATCTTATGAATTTTTATCATCCATTCAGCAGTACTGACCTTTCTCTCTATTAATCTGTTAACCTTTGTATGTATGAGTGATTGTAGCATTTGAAATTGTTGAGCTTCTCCTTTGAAATTAATCTTAGCACCCATGAATACACTATATATTTGTCTTTCACATTAGCCAGTTCCAAAACTATCAGTAATATTTATTAACATTTAATCAAACTGTCAGTTTATTTCAGCATCTCTCCAGTGTGACAGATGATGATGATGATGATTCCAGTGCTCCATGTTTCTTCAGTAGGTCTGGATATTTTGATTCAGTCGGTCTGGGTGATGCAGATGAATTTGCATTTTTAGCAAGACTTCTCCTCAACCCCTGTCCTAGCCCTGAAGATATGAAGCAGGAAGTATCAGAATACAGAGAAACACTCTGCTGAGGAAAGAGGGGCTGGGCTGTTTTTCTCAGTGCATATAATTGTAAAGTTGGAGTTAAGGAGAGCTGATGTTTGGAAAACAAGAAGTTTGTTTAAATTCTGATTCTCTCTTATTTTAGCTGCATAAACTTGGGCAACTCCATTTCTCACAGTGTCAATTTCCTCATCTATAAAATGGGCATACTAATGGCACCTTTTTATTGTGAGAGGTGTTTTGAGATTAAAGTAAGATACTATGCCTGGCACATAGCAAATATTCAATAAATTTTTAAAATATTTATTACAAATATTGTACTACATACATGAGACAGGATAATTCCATAGTAGATTCAGACAGAAAACACAGAATGAAATTTAGAAAAATGATAAGAAAATGCATGAAATAAGAATTTTAATTCATTCTAACAAATATTTTTAAGTGTATGTATAGCTGTTTTGTTCTAAGCACTGTGCTAGGCACACAGATATTTTGTGAACATACCTAAACCTTGAGGCTGATGTACAGGTGGCAAAAGGCTCTACTTGTTTCTTGTATTAAAGACACACTATTGGGCTGAGAAAATAATGACTCTGGTCTAATACAGACAAATTTAGAATGTTCTCAGTTTCTAAGACTTTAAAATATGAGTAGACTATTAAATGAAAAGATCTCTTACTTTCTCCAAGCAGAAAAATGAGATAGCCCATGTTGGTATGCCCAAATTTGAAATTATAGGAAAGTATAGTACTTTACCCTAAACATTTTTTTCTCTTCATTGCCCTTGCATGACTTCGACTCTTTGATTTAAATCAAGTCAATTTATTTTGTGAGGATTTTAATAATATATTAATTATGATCAGATTGGCATCTAATGACTAGCTCCCTGAGCCTGACAGACATCTGACTATTTATATATACTCTCTGCCCTTTCAGTTTGACCTACTTTGACAATTCAATTAAACCAATTGACTTCTGAAGTTTGTTTATGAAATTGCTAGGGAACACTGAGTATTTGGGGTGCTTAGCATTTGTATAACACATCATTTAATAACTTCCCTCAGTGTTATTTCTGGAGTCTAGGAAAATACTACTCTCTAACTTGACAGGAAAATCACAGTTGAGTCGCAAGTGGAGAAACTAAGTGTGTTAGTACACGTTAGCCAGTAGTCTGTGGCATAGACACCAGCGTCTACAGATAAGATGTTTGTTCGGAATATGTGTCTATAATGCACATGCATCGTTTACTCATAAAATATGAAAGGGCCTTTTCTGTATGTTAATTGATTGTCAGTCTGTAGTTCTCAATTTCATCCAACTTGAATTGTTACTGTGCTTAATTGCTTAAGTATGTTTTCCTCTAATGTTCATTCATTCATTTGTTCAACAATTATTCATTGAGCACTTACTATGCATCAGCTGCGATAATAGACTTTGTAACTCTCTGTGTGCAAGTCCCAGGCCTTGTAATGATAGTAAGGTAGGCTGGAGAAGTACAATTTTATGTTCCCCCTTATTTATAAGGCCCCAGTGAGATGCAGTATATGACACAGGATAAAAGCTATCTCTTGCTAAAGTCAAATTTTCTAGGTTTGTATCCTAGCTTTGCTACTTATCAGTTGACACTAGACAAAGTGGTTAACTTCTGCTTCAGAACTTAATTCTCTTCATTGTTCTGTGGAACATGTGCACTAGCAAATACAAAACATTTCGAAGGGCTCATGAGGAGCTCAGTGCATGTCAGCCATTACTGTTATTAGTATTGCTGTCACTGTGAACTAGATATTCAAGAAACGGGATTTTGATGTTATTACTTCCAGACCAAAGGTACAGCCAAATCCTACCTTCCATTTACCCTGTCTTTCTGTGGAATTCTGGGTTGAGAGAAATACACACACACAGAACAAAATAAGAGTGAATAACATTGAGTCAGTGCCCAGTAATGTCCCAAGTAGGGCACCGTGGTGAAAGTTGGGTTGTTAAATGAAGTTTGGGTATTTACTCACCTCTCCATTTCCAAGAATAGGAATGGAAAAGGAAGTTAATGATTGTAGGGAGACATATCCTTAAGTCTATGGTGGGAAAGATTGAAAGAGAGAGAGAGAGACAAAGAGAGAGATGCTGGTTGCCCCAGGTGTGGTTACTAAATGGTAATCAGAGTGACAGACTTAATAAAAAATGCTGCCTGGTTAAAAAAAAAAATGGTTCAATACCAGATTTCAACCAATAATTTAGCAACATTTCTATCTGTGTAATTGTTACAAAAAGGAAAGGCAGGAGTATAAATGTGGGGGAAAGATACAGAAATATTCCTTACCTGGGCTATGTTCAGAACTTCATGCCAAATCTCATCCAGTTGTTATAGTCTCAGAATTTGCAATCCAGCATGGACAATAAAACAAACCATTTAGTTTACTATTGAAAACTTGAGTAAGACATTTTTCCATCTGGCTTATTTGGTCATTAGTAAATTTTTGAGGTTCATCCACTTTGATCTGTGTAGTTACGGCTCATTAATTTTCATTGCTGTATAATACATTACTATATGAATATGCCACAGTTTATCCATGGGGCTTGAGAAACATTTGTGTTGTTTCTGATTTTGGTGTTCTACAAATAATGGCATCATAAAATATTTTTAAAATATGCCTTTAGTACAAATGTATAAGAATGTGTCTAATGTATATTCTACAGCTAAGCCATAGGGTTTGTCCATGTTCAATTTTGTGAGTTAGTTCAAGACTATTTTATACGTTTTTGAAATTATAATCACACCAGCAGTTTATGAAAATTTGCATTTCTACATATGCTTACCACCATTTAATATTGTTTGAAATTTAAATGTTTACTAATTTGGGTGTGAAATGAATCACATAGTTTAAAAAACTTTATTTTGAAATAATATTAAAATTATAGAAATATTAGAAGAATGATTCATCTTAACAAAAAGAAAAAGAAAAAATTAAACAAAATCACGTAGGTGTTCTGGGCAGAGTTACAGCCCAGAACTGTAGGAAGACTTCACGGAAGTGGTGACATTTAATGAGAGTCAAATTTGACTATGCATTTACTTTGTATAAGCACTGTGCTACGTGTTACATATACATTATCCCATTTTATTCCTAAAACCACCCTATGAGGAAAAACTATATTCTCCATTTTACAATGACAAAAGGAGGCTGACAGATAATAAGTAATTTCTAAGATCTGTATGTAGTAACTGCCTGAATCTGGTTTGAAACCAGGTGGTCCAGCCACCATGTATGAGTGCCTAACCTCTGTTCTACTGCCTTTTCCCACTTTTCCCTGCTGCTTCCTGCCAGAATGTAGGAAGGTTCCAGTCAAAGGAATAAGAGAATGTGTTAATAAACAGTGGATATTAAAATTTGCTTTATAGACTTTCATTAATGAACACTTTGTTCAGGGCCTGGGGCTGTTGAAGACTTGAAGAGTTATTTACAAGGCATAGTCACTTCCACTGAAGTGCTTACCTTTCCTGGGAGGACAACACAATGAATAAATAATGCTAGATGAATAGTGCAAAGGGTAAGTAGTGAACATTTAATCAATGATTTTTATTAAGCACCTACCAGGTGCTAAGTTAATGGCATTGTAAAGCCTGCCTCTAAAGTATTTTCACAATTCATTAAGTGAGATAATAGATGTATTCAAACAAATATAACAAAGGGCAGGATATGGAAAACCCTAATAGAGAGGATTAGAATAAATGGGGCTGGGGACAATATAAGAATTAGAAAAGTGGGAATTTCATCCACTGTGTCTGGAGCACCTAGTATGTGCTAGTACTCTACTTGAGAGTTTACATTTTTTACCCTACTCAATTGTGTCATAACTTGATTAGAA
The DNA here is from genome assembly GCA_036589455.1 of Ateles fusciceps. Lineage (NCBI taxonomy): Eukaryota > Metazoa > Chordata > Mammalia > Primates > Atelidae > Ateles > Ateles fusciceps. Next base: position 206,456 of record JAZHEH010000681.1, on the reverse strand, counting down.
CAGAAATATTGATTCTAATTGTATGCATCAGAAAACTAGAGTACATACAGTTTAAGTGTTTTATGTAAAAGCTAAAAACAGAGAATAAGCAGCACAGCTCTCCAACTGGTAAGCCTCTTTTAAAGTTTTTTTTTTTTAACATTCGACGAGAAGAGGAAGAAACACAAATATAGAGCAGTTTGGTAGCAAACTGCAGAGATAGCCCCCAGATATTTTCATCTCCCAGTATTCACACTTCGTGTAGGTTTCTCTCACAGAGGTTGTGGTTGACTCTGTGTGACCCATAGCATATGGCAGAAGTGGCATGGTGTTATGTCTGGAACTCCTAAGAGATTATAAGAAGCTTTGCAGTTTCTGCTGTGATTTCTTATAAGACTTTCTCTGGGTGCCTTTGGTTCCCAAATTAAAAATGTGATTACTTGAGGTCACTACTCTGGAGACACCATATGGAGAGGCCACATGAAGAGATCATGACACTTCATAAAGAGAGAGATACTCAGCAAGCGGCCAGCTATTCCACCCTCTGCAAGCCTAATCATTAGAGTTTATGCCCCACATGGTGGAGCAGACACAAGTCCACCTCAATGAGACCCACCCACATTCAAAATTCTGGAGCAAAATAAGTGATTGTTATTTGTTAAGCCACTAAGATTTTGGAGTAATTTCTTATACAACTGTAGATAATTAGAACAAAGACTGAGTGCATATTAGTTATCTATTGCTATGTAGCAAATGACCCAAAAATCAGTAGCTTAAAACTACATCATTTTATTACCTTGGTTTCTGTGTGTTTAGAATCTGGTCATGGCTTATCTGGGTTTTCTACTTCAAGGTCTCTCACTAGGCTGCATCAGAGTGTTGGCTAGGACAATAGTTGTCTTAAGAGTCAACTGGGAAGAATCTGCTTTTTAGCTCACTTACATGGTTGTTAGCAAAATTCACTTTCTTGAAAAGTGTTGGGTTAAGGGGTTAACTTCTCACATGCTGTTGGCTAGTGTGCTCTTTCCATTCCTTGCCCCACCTGCCTTTCCATATAATATCTCAAGTCAGAACGAGCAAGCGAAAAAGCAAGGGAGAGTGACAGCAAGAGAGAAAAATTGCCAGGAATACAGAAGTCACAATCTTTTGGAACTTAATCATGGAAGTGACATCCTATCACATTTTCTGTATTTTATTCATTAGAAGAATGTCACAAGATACAGTTTTCACTCCAGGAGGGGATTATACAAAGAATGGAATACCAAGAGGCAGGACTTACTCTGGCTGCTCTAACAGAGTATGATAGACTGGATGGATGGCTTATGAAGAAACAGATATTTATTTCTCAGTTCTGGAGGCCGGAAGTCAGACATCTGGGTGCCAGCATAATCACGTCCTGGTGAGGGCCTTCTTTTAGGTTGCAGACAGCTGTTTTCTCATTATAGTCTCACATGGTGGAAAGCTGAGACAGAAAGTAGGCTTTCTTATGTCTATTTATAGGATCATTAATTACATGAATAAGGGTTCAACCCTTGACCTAATTACCTCCCAATTGCCTCACTTTCTAATACCATCACACTAGAGGTTGAAATTTCAAAATATAAATTGGAGGGAGCATGAATATTCAGAGTATAGCAGGGACCATTTTAGAAATATTCCTACCACAATATAAGTCCAAATACTTGTTGGAAACAATTTATTCTTTCATTTTACAGAAAATAATGAAGAGAAATATTTTTTTGAGTAAGAGAATTAACTGTAGATTTCACTCAGGATTCTAAAATGTAGGCATGTATAACACAGGAAGGATAATTACTTTATCTGACTCCGCTTGTTTGTCTTTAAGTGTTGATAATAGTTATTAATTAACAAAATTTTATGAAAAATGACAAAATATAATTGCAAATATCTATAAGAGCATCTGGAATATATGGAGTTGTAAAAAATATTTTGGATCTGATTTTGAGACTATCTTAAAAAGTTCAGTTAAAGAGGAAATCATAATTCTGGTAGCAATTTTAATAGACAAGACCATTAAAATCCATACATTTCTCAGATATCTGCGACTGTGGAAAAAATGTTTTCTCTAAATTTAGAGACAAGAAAGAAGTAAGTTCTAGTTTTTCAGTTTTCAAAAGTCTTCCCCTTTCCATTGTCTCCATGTGTGTCTTATAGAAAGTAATTTATTTAAAGGATGCTGTCATTATTTCTTCGTCTCTGAATTTAACATTTGGCAAGGTGGTAACAGTGCCTTAGAGGAATACTGAGCCAATATAAAAGATAATGAAGCAGAATAAAAGATCGGTTCTTCTAATATTTGAACAGCCAGTGGTCTGTGGCATAAACACCAGCATCTACAGATAAAATATTTTGCTTTGTTTAATTCTAGAGTGAACCAGAAACAAAACCAAGAGTACAGGACTCCATCCTTACATGCTGCCCTTCAGGCCCAAGCTGCACAATGGAAATATATAATAAGGGACTTTTATAGGGTCTAGTACTGATTTTTGGTGAACCAGGAAAGCAGGCATAGGCTGCAAAAGAGGCCAGAGGTACTTCCTGAAGCCAGTTAAACAGACAATAAGTATTTGAGTGCCAACTATGCGTTGGACATTCAGGATACAAAGGTGTTTCATGAGAAAGTAAACAATAAATCATCCACAACAATATAAACTGTAATAGGAAGTGGACGGGTTATAGCAGAGAAAAAGTCCGATTAAAGTGATGTGAACACATACATGGAAAAGAGTTCATTCTACTTGAGAAGATGAAGAAAACTACCAGAAGACCAAAAATACAAATGAATAAAAAGAAATACTATATTCATGGAAGATCTTATATTAATAATGCTAACAATTCATATTAAGTTATCCATTCTGTAAATCGAATATAATATCAATACAAGTTTCATCCATTGTTTTCTTACTGGATAAATTTTATATGAAAAAGTAATATATAAGAGATTATTTGATTCATGAGTTTATTACTACTAGATATTAAATATTATAAAGCTAAAAAAATTAAAACAGTATAGTGTTACATGTGTTGACCAATCAATGAAATACCACATACATTTAACAAATAATCAAATCTATATATTTTAAGTATATGGTAAATATTATATTTCATATTGGTGAGGAACTGATAGATTATTCAATAAATGATATTGGAATAGGTGGGCATCTGGAAAAAAATAAAGTTCAATTTATACTTCACACCTAAATGAACTCCAGACTTAAATATGAAATATAAACACAGAAAAGGTTGGTCAACTTTTACACTATTTTTCTTAGCATAACACAGTGTCCAGAGGTGAAGAAAAGTAAGGAAACACATAGATAAATTCTACTAAAAAGTTTTCTGAAAAACTTTATAGAGAAAACACAATAAAATTTTTTTATTGCATTTTAGGTTTTGGGGTACATGTGAAGAACATGCAAGATTGTTGCATAGGTACACACATGGCAGTGTGATGTGCTGCCTTCCTCCCCCATCACCTATATCTGGCATTTCTCCCCATGCTATCTCTCCCCCAACTCCCCACCCTCTCCACCCCATAGAGGAGGACTGTCCCTCCCCTATTTCCCCCTCGACAGACCCCAGTGTGTGACGCTCCCCCTCCCTGTGTCCATGTGTTCTCATTGTTCAACACCCAGCTATGAGTGAGAACAGAGAAAACACAATAAATTAAGCCATAAGACAGTCTCGGAACTCTGAGAAGCATTTGCTAATCATATTGCAGACAAATTACTCTAAACCCTGTAAGAAATAGACCAAGAGTTCAGTAAGCAAATAAGCAAAAGATATGAACCAACAATTCACAGCAGAAGAAATATGACTCGTGCTTAAGCACACAAAATCTGTTCAACCTCACACATCATAAAAGGAATGTAAACTAAAATGACACAGAGTTTTCATAGTTCTCTCTCAGAATGGCAAAGGTCAAAAAGCTTGATTGTATACTGTGGATTGCCACAATGTAGGGAAACAGGCCTTTTAATAATTCACTAGAGGAAGTGTAATTTTGTACAACCTATATACTAAAAAAAAAAAAAAAATGGCAATCTTTATACAGGCCATTTTCAAATTTACTACAGGGAAAGCCTTGAAAAAGTTCAGTAAAATCCATGGAGACTCCACATAGGCACTTCATTTATGCCTTCAATTTACTTTTGTTGGAATTTTAAAATAAAGGAATCAAATAGTTTCAGAAGTGGTACAGATGGCACTGCTTCTTTCGAGCATGAATTCACTTTGTAATAACCTCATACCCTCCCAAAGCAGCTTATTCTGTGCATTTTAACTATTAAAATTATCTTTCTTAAATGGAGGCCAACACTCCCAGCCTTCGTTCTGCACTCTGAAATTGGTATAGATTTCAAATTCTACCAATTCACAATAGTAATATAATGCTATAAAAGAGATGGTCACTTATCTATGATTTAATAAACAGCTTTTGTTTTTCAGTCTTCAGACAAATATGTCTAATGTGACTTTTTCTTGCAGGAAAGTGAATCTTATCAAAGTTCCCATCAGTCTTGATTAAGGAGAGACCATTATTCCATCTCCCCTGTGTTGCTAGTGAGTGCATAAAGCTTATTTCTGTTTCAAGACTTCTTCATACAAAGCACATGAAGAAATCTGTAAGAAGCAGGAGGCTCAGTTTCACTTAAGGCTGGATAAGGGACTTGGCCCAGGATAATGCTTTAATCAGATTTTTTGCAGTTTAGCAAGATGTAGCTATAAGGCTACCCTGGGAAGAAGCACATAATGAGCAAGTAGAAGAACCTCCTTTATCTCTACAGTTATCCTGGTTTCTTTGATAATGAGAATAAAGAGAGGCAAATGAAAACTAGGGACAACCATCTGTCTATAAATGTTTCTGGCATCTGGGATCTTTTTCCTCAGTGTTAGTATCAAAGTGATAGGTTGAGCAAAAGCCACACAACCAGTTGTCCCTCAGGTGTGCCTGTTCATCTGCTGACATGCTTCAGAGAAAGATGGAAAACATAGAAAATTGATTTTACTGGACTCTTACGGAGGTGGGGCATGAGGGTATATGATCATATGCAGAAGGCTGGCAATTTATTTTCCCCACATGACACAACTGAAAAACTGAAAATGCTGACTGATAAAATCATAGATAAGGAAGATCTGTTAGCAAGCCGTGATGTCTTCCTAAACATGTTTCTATTCCTAAGGTCAATTGTTAAAGTAGGTCCTCATCATTGAATAACTGCCAGGTCTGGCTATAAAAATGTCACAGGTGGTGTTGAAACAAGACAGTGAGCTCTTAATTTTTCTTTCTTGGAGGCTTGGATTTTAAGTCTCAGTCATGAATGATCTGGTCTTAGCAAGATAGTATTTATTGTCAAAGAAAAATTGCACTGGACAGGATTAAACAGGAAAGGAAAACTTTATTCACCGCTGTTGCAATACTGATATTCAGTTCGACTCCCCCTCAAACAAAAAACAGGGGGAAGTCTGAGCACTGAGTGAGCAAGTGAAAAGAGCTGGAGGATGTGAGGGGGAGATTGGTCAATGTGATGAGGCCATCTGTGGTTTTTCTTTTTCAAACTTTTATTTTAGATATAGGGGGTACATGCGCAGGTTGGTTATATGAGTATATTACATAATGCTGAAGTGTGGCATATGGATAATCTTGACAACTAGAGAGTGAGCATAATACCCAATAGGTAGTTTTTCATCTTATCCTCCCATTCCCCCTTCTAGTAGTCTGCAATGTCTATTCCTCCCACATTTATGTCCATGGGTGCTCAATGTGTAGCTCCATTTTGTAAGTGAGAACATGAAATATTTGGTTTTCTGTTCTTGTATCTGCAACTGTATTCATATAGTAACAAGGGATAGAATTTTTTCCTTTTTTATGGCTGCATTTTATTCCATGATGGATATCTACCACATCTTCTTTATCCAATCTACCAGTGATGGGCACCTAGGTTGATTTCATACCTTTGCTATTATGAATAGCCTGGTGATGAACATACAAGTACATGTGTCTTTTTGGTAGACTGATTTATTTTCCATTGAGTATATATGCCAAATAATGGGATTGCTGGGTAAAATGGTAGCTTTTTCCTAAGTTCTTTGTGAAATCTCCAAACTGCTTTCCACAGTAGTTGAAATAATTTACATTCCTACCAATAGTGTAAAAGATTTCCATCATCTTTGCAGCTTCACCAGCATCTATTTTTTTGACTTTTTAATAATTGCTAGTCCATCTTGTGTGAGATGGCATCTCATTGTGGTTTTGATGTACATTTCTCTGATGATCAGTAATGATGAGCATTTTTTCATGTTTGTTGGCAGTTTGTGTGTCTTTTTTTGAGAAATGTCTATTCATGTCCTTTGCCCAATTTTTTAAACTTTTATTTTAAGTTCAAGGGTATGTGTGCAGGTTTGTTACATAGGTAAACTTGTGTCATGGGGGTTTGTTGTACAGATTATTTCATCACCCAGGTATTAAGCCTAGTACTCATTTGTTATTTTTTCTGATACTCTCCCCTCCTCCCACCCTCCACTCTCCAAAAGACCTCAGTGTGTGTTATTTCCCTCTATATGTCCACAAGTTTACATCATTTAACTCCCACTTATAAGTAAGAACATGTGGTATTTGGTTTTCTGTTCCTGAATTAGTTTACTAAGCATAATGGCCTTCAGCTCCATCCATATCCCTGCAAAGGGCATAAACTTGTTATTTTTTATGTCTGCATACTATTCCATGCTGTATATGTACCACATTTTCTTTATCTAGTCTATCATTGAGAGGCATTTAAGTTGATTACATGTCTTTTCCCTGGTGAATAGTGCTGCAATGAACATATGCATACAAGCATCTTTATAATAGAATGATTTATATTCCTTTGGGAATATACCCAGCAATATTGCTGGGTTGAATGGTATTTCTGGTTCTAGATCTTTGAGGAATCTCCACACTGTCTTCAACAATGGTTGAACTAATGTACACTACCACCAACAGTGTTTGAGCATTTCTTTTTCTCCACAGCCTCACCAGTATCTGTTATTTTTTGACCTTTTAATATAGCCATTCTGACTGGTATGAGATGGTATCTCATTGTAGTTTTGATCTGTATTTCTCTAATGATCAGTGATGTTAAACATTTTTTTTTATATGATTGTCAGCTGCATGCATGACTTCTTTTGAAAAGTGTCTGTTCATGTCCTTTGCCCACTTTTTAATATGATTGTCTTTTTCTTGTAAATTTGTTTAAGTTCCTTATAGCTGCTGAAGATTAGATTTTTGTCAGATGCACAGTTTGCAAAAATTTCCTCCCATCCTGTAGACTGTCTGTTTGCTCTGTTGATAGTTTCCTATGCTGTGCAGAAGTTGTTTAGTTTAGGCTGGGAGCGATGGCTCAAGCCTGTAATCCCAGCACTTTGGGAGGCCGAGGCAGGTGGATTACCTGAGGTTGGGAGTTCGAGACCAGCCTGACAAACATTGGAAAAATTCCGCCTCTACCAAAAATACAAAATAAGCCGGGCATGGTGGCATATCCCAGCTACTCAGGAGGCTGAGGTAGGAGAATCACTTGATCCTGGGAGGCAGAGGTTATGGTGAGTGGAGATCATGTCATCACTCCAGTCTGGGCAACAAGAGCAAAACTCCATCTCAAAAAAAAAAAGGCTATTTAAGCTGTTGAGTTTAATTAGATCTCATTTGTCATATTTGCTTTTGTTTCAGTTGCTTTTTTCATTTTCATTGTGAAATCTTTGCCTGTGCCTATGTCCTGAATGATATTACCTAGGTCGTCTTTCAAGATTATTATACTTTTAGGGTTAACAAGAAAAGTTAAAAACACAGGGAGGGGAGCATCACACACTGGGGTCTGTTGGGGAGGAATAGGGGAGGCACAGCAGGGGGTAGGGAGGTTGGGGAGGGATAACATGGGGAGAAATGCCAGATATAGGTGACAGGGGGATGGAGGCAGCAAACCACATTGCCATGTATGTAACTATGCAACAATCCTGCATGTTCTGCACATGTATCCCAGAACCTAAAGTGCAATAATACATATATGTGTGTGTGTGTGTATATATATATATATATATATATATAATACATAGTATAATATATTCATTTTTCTTATAATTTAGGTTTATCAAATTTAGGTTTCCTCACTTCAATATTGTAAAAATAATATGCTTTTTTTTTACAATTTTTGTATAGTTTTATTTTTATATTTAGATTTCTGATCAATTTGCGTTCATCTAATATATGGTACAGTGTGTGTGGTATAAATCCAAATTTATCTTTTTTCTCAAATGTCTATCTCTTTGTGCTAATACAATTCCTTAAAATGTTCTCTTCCCCCCACCCTTAATTTGAGATCATATTCTTTATAATATTAAATTATCACATGTACTTTGGTCTATTTCCATATTTCTGTCATAATTTCTTGGTCTGTGTTTCTGATAAAATAACTGATGCACATTTAAGGTATTTGACTATGTCTGCTGAATAGCTACTTTGCATATAAAACCACAGCAAGGGCAAAAACAGAACCAGTAATAGGAAGGCATTTCCTCACAAGAGGACCTAAAAACCCTGTACTTCATAGTTCAATGGCACATACTTCTGTTGCAGAGTGCAAAAGATCTCTCTACTCTTCTTAAGTTTGAAGATTCTGGTCGAGGGCTCTGGATGCTTCTCTAGCAAGAGGCTCATTACTGGAATTGATTTGCCATGGAAGTCTAGTCACTGAAAAAAGATAAATAACATCCTTCATACTCAATGCTTAATCAGCCAACTACAGGACATACCTAGAAGTCAAGGTTCTGTGGCTTTTCCTCATACCCTGAAAGAATACCTATAAATTACTTATTTATTAAAATGGAAAAAATAATTTACATAAATAATTGTTATTTATTTATTTATGTTTCTTTTTAGAAATGAGAGCTCTGTCTGCCACGCAGGCTGGAGTGCAGTGGCACTATCGAAGTTTACTGCAGCCTCGAGCTTCTGGGCACAAGCAGTCACTTCAGCTCAGCCTTCTTAGTAGCTAGGACTGCAGGCAGTCCTTAATTTTTTAAGATTTCTGTAGAGATGAGGTCTCACTATCTTACCCTGGCTGTTTCTGAACTCCTGGCCTCAAGCAATCCTCTTGCCCCAGCCTCCCAAAGTTCTGGCATTACTGGTATGAGCCACTGTGCCTGCCATATATTCAATTTTTTAATGCTAATTAATTCTATAATAAATACAAGTAATTCCATATTTTGCTGTGCTATAGTCATATAGAAACCAGTAGAACAAATGGAAGGCAAAAGAGGGCTGCATAGTTTCCAAGAGTCACAGAAATTGGAGAAAATCATAGAGAAAATTTGGATCTCTGTTCTCAAAACATGGGGGCAGTGATTTATGTGAGATAAACTATATCAATTACCAAATTTGAAAGAGTGGGTAAAATAGAGACAAAATAAAAAGATCAGAAGCCAGTTAATGAGCATATCAAGAAAGCTGACAAGGAACAAGGCAGAAGGCAAGTAAAAGAGTGGGACAAAACTTAGTCAATAGGAAATTTTTCAGTTAGTTGGAGTGGAAGGTATACGATTAGAACAGAGACATTCAGCCTTGGGTCTTACACTGCTCTCAAGTATTCTTATCATTCTGCAGAGCTTCATCATCTGCTTCCCTCAAAGAATAAGAAATACAAAACCGTGATAAACTTTCACCAGCAATCTAGAACTCACTTTTACCATTGACCATGATCCATCCTGCATTATCTCATTCTGGAAGACATTCGATAATAGCAGAGCCACCAAAGGTCAGTTTTTTGAATCTCTCTGCTGCACCTTTGAAAAAGTATCTAGCACTTCTTGTCACCATGCCAGGCAGAATGCCTACTATGGCACTGAGATAAGACCTCTTATCAAACCAGTCTTCTTTGTAGAAGTGGGCCTGGGGATGCTTACAGTGGGCTGCAGTCAGAGCAGTCAGACTCAAAGGAAGCCTAGAAGACTTCAAAGGGCAGACCAATGTCATGGCACTAATGTAGGATAATGGTCTAACATCTCTCCCGTATGAGAAGAGGAGGGTCCAGAGTGACTCAGAAGAGATAAACTTAGACCTGAAAAGAAGAGATTACCTTTGGGTTCTATCAGAATCATGATTGTCAAGAGTCAGTGGGATGAAAGAGGAAGTGGAGCCCACAGAAATCAAAGCAGTTGTGTAAATAAGCTGGTGATTGTTTTCTGTATACTATATTGGAGTGGCTTTCTATGCTGTGTTGAGGATCAAGAAGGACAAAGATGCTGGCACAGATGAACGAGAGATTCAGTTTAACTGTAGGTAAAACACACACTGGTAAAGGAAAACAGACCCCAGGACTAGTGCCAGAGTAGAACTTGGAAGCTCAAATGTGTTTGGTTGATGTATTGTGGGGGACATGCAGGGGGCCTCGGGAAAAGTAGTGGAAATAGGAGCACCCTTGAAGTGCTCAGGGTCGTAAGTTGCTTTTTACCAATTGTGTAGCAGTATTTCAATATTTATTTGGTACTAGCACAACTCTATCAATATGTAAGGAAGAAGATTGATATACATGCTATGTTGTGCTGACATGCTGTGTTTATGACAAAGAAGTTCTGCAAAGGGGCTTCAGTATTATTATATCCTTGTATCTCAGAAGATGTTGGCTGTAGGTGGAATAGGTAAGCCATTTGATTAAAAATATTCTAGATCAAAGTTGGATTGTATTCTCCAAGAGCAGCAGCTCAGAGTCCCAAAATGTCTAAGGTACTGGATACGTGAATTGACAGAAAAGAAGTTCTAGAAGAAACCTAAATTTATAGGTTGAGTTTGTGCAACACTTCATTTCTCAATGATACTTAGAAACTCAACCATCATGGTGTCTTAGAGTTATCAGTCATGAAAGCATATGAGTATTCATATTACACCCTTTACTATATTGTAATAGTAAATATTTATGCTAAACTGCTTATGTGCCCACATTTTATCTGCTTTGATCCTCTCCAAACTATTGTGGGCTATTAATAAAATAAGAAAATAAGGGAGGTAACATTTATTTAGAACGTTATTACTATGCTGGGCAGTATTCTAGGTGTGTTATATTGTCTGATTTTCATCATTGCAATAACACACTAAGGTAAACATTTTATAGATGAAGATATCCAAGGAGTTGAGGCTTTTCTGTAAATAAGTTGCAAAACCAGGTTTTATAACTTACTTTCTGATTCTCTTTCTCTAACATTCCACCAGAACCTAGAATATTTAAGCGTTTTAGTGGCCCGTGAAACCCAGCTAGTTAAAGTGTACTTGACCTAGAATGTCTCAACTTCTCCCCAGTGTGCAGTAGTCACTGAGAAGTGGAAACTTTTAGAAACTTCTCTGTCTTTGGGGAAACTTGTTGGTGTTTTGGGTTTATTTATTGCAAATTGTAAATGTTCATTCTTTCTTCCCAAGAACAACACTTAATAGATCATCTCTTTGCCTATAAACTGAGAAGGAACATGCTTATAGTCATAAAGAATGCAGTTGCACAGGCTGCCTATAAATCCTTGACTGATAGGAGTCCTTATGACTTGAGTGGAAATGAGGAACCACAGGGAGAAATACTTCCACTAAGAGAGACACTGAGAACCTAACCGAAGTAACAATATTGATGAATATACTACTGAGCATTATTTGTTGCCTCAGCATATAATATTCCTGCAGAAAGTAGAAAAATATTTAATCCCCATGTAATATTACATTGAAAATAACAAATGATATGATACAGACTTATTTGAATTAATGTAAAACAGGCTTGGCCCTATACATAACTAATTATCTCTAATTCTAAGGCTGTGCATTTTGCACTATTTAATCCAATCACTACAAGTTGCATTCCAGAGAATTATGCAAAAATATTGACTAGTTACCTATGCCTAATAGCTGACAATCTATGGTTTTCTTTGAGGTAGAGGAAATGCAATCTATTCAAGAAAATACATCCTCCCCATCAAGCTTTTAATTGATGTCTGGGGCCTAGTCTCAGCGTCTGCCTGTCTGTCTCTCTCCTCCTTTCTCTTTCTCTTTCTCTCTCCTCTCTCTGTCTCGATTCTTATACCCTGCATTATTTCACTTCGCTTTCTGAAGTGAAATTGACAGTTGCACAAAGTGGGAGCTTCCATTCTCCTTCTCAACCAAAGCCCTGTGGATCTCTTTGCATTTCCTTACTGCTGGTTCATTTCACAAAAAGTTTAGAAGATGTTCTAGGAGGCATCATTCCTGCCACATCACGTTGCCCTGCTGAAGTTCTGTGGCCACACTTTGAGAACAATTCTCTCTCATGGAAACAAATTCATAATAAGCCTCTTGCAATATACCTCAAGTCCATGACAGTTTGGGACTGACATCTATTCATAGATAGAATATAAATAGGCAGCAATTTACACCCAATTAGACGTGAAGGTAAATCTGGGGTTGCAAGAAAATTTCCACTTGCTTAGTATGCAGAGTCTATGTGGTGGCTGAGTAACTGATGTAGCTGCCATTTGTTAAGATTTCACCTGATTTAATTTCCACTCAGACACTTTTAATTTGTGCAGAGCCTAGGGAATGACTTAAGACAGGGTAATTAATTGGAGCCTAGCATCTCTGAAAGGAAAAAAATAAGGACAAAAATGTTTACTTCTTTTCCCTTTTTCAAAAATGTCTGGATAATGAGACTAGATTTTGCAACTTTACCTCTCCTCAAGTTTCAGTATTCTGATTACATTAAAATAACCAAGGGCGTGTCTTTTGTAACTACAAAAATGTGATCCAAATAATAAGTTGCATCCATTGGCCACTGCTAAGAATAATAAGTCTGTTCAACTTGGGCTGAGTAAAATGAGCTGTGGCTTTGAAAAATGGGGGGAAAAAGTCATGTTAGAGGCAATAGGGAACTTTGATCATATACAGTCTAATCACTCCTGTAAAAAAAAAAAAATCTCGTCGAAATGAGAATGTTAAATTGCCAAGCTTCCACGGGACCTAACAGTGATTAGTTCAAATGAACCAAAATTGCTGTGAATAATTGATTATCATAAGGAGAAATCTAAAGAGAGTTTCAGAAAATTAATGCGATGAATGCTGTTATTCAGCCTAAACAGAGTAAGGGAACATTTACCTAATCTGATGGATTTAGATAGAATCCCACTTCTGTATATAGCTATTTATCATATGGAATTTCTAGATCTTAAAAAATTAAAATGGAAAAAGAACCGCTCAAATGGCACTGAACCTAATTCCATCATACCAAAGATATTTTGGAGTCTCATAGAATAGTACTTTTCAAACATTAAAGTGTGTCTGAATCACTTGGGGATCTTGTTAAACTGAAGATTCAGATGCAGTGGATCTGAAGTGAGGCATGAGATTTGCATTTCTAGTAACCTATCTGGTGAGGCCAATGCTGCTCATTCTTGGACCAAGCATACTTTGAATAGCGAAGTTGTAGAGCATCTGAGTCATGAGTATGTAAATTAATTGCTACTGTATAGGGATAAGCTAGTTAATGCTATGTGCTGGTTTACAGAATGCCTGATAACTGGTTGTGTAATAATATAGTCTCAATGCAATAGAGAATGTTTTTAACAGTAGCAAAGCAGGGGACAGAGGAGACTTCTCTTCTAGTCTTGCCTTTACTACAAATAACAAAAAAAAAACAACTCATAACATGTATATAGTATTTTGCATTTTACAAAGTAATTTTACATAGTTTATGTCACTTGATTCTCTCAACAACCCTGTGAGTTAAGTCAAGTAGGTATTACATTTTCATGTTCCAAATAAATTTGCAGAAAATGAGAGTTAAGTAATTTACACAATTTTACACAGTTAATAAGAAAGACACAACTCAGACCTATATCTTCTGGTCACAAATCTATTTCTGTTTCTACAGACTAACAGGGTGAGTTTGTATAGATCATTATAACATCTCTTGTCCTTTTCTCACCAATAAAATAAGTGATTTAGGTTCAATCAGACCAGTGATTATCAGCTCTCATTGTGTAACCAAAATACCTTGGGAAAAAGTAATACCAGTGTCCAGCCCCATCCTAGAGCAAGTGAATCAGAATATCCAGGATTGGAGTCAGGATATATTTTTAAAAATATTTTAAGCTGATTTTAATGCACAGTAGAGACTGAGAACCATCAGATTACATATTCACTAAGTTACTTTATGTACAGGAATTCTATATAGCCCTGAAAATAGGTTTTGTCCCTATCTTCTCCAGAAAAATATTAATTGCAATTAAATTTTTTGCGTATGGATTAGTCTATCACTGACTTTGTTAAAAATGTTAAATTATGATTTAGCAGCCTTAACATCATATATGTAAGCATACTATTTCCTGTCTTGTTGCATAGGCTTTAACAATTTCACTCAAAAAAGTAAAGACTTTAGTTTGCTTTGAATATCCTTGCTCCATGCGACATCAGTATTTCTGAATGTCCTTTTTGATTTTTGCATTGGGTACTGAGTATTGAGAGTTCTATTTGGGCTTTCCTTGGTGTCGGCACCTGAACCCTTTTGATTGTCTTCCAGCCTGTCTCTCCTGTTTTCTCCTGTGGCTACTGTCACTTCAATCAGGATTTTGGAAACAAAGTATGCTTACATATATACTTTTTTCCTTAAGATTCCCTATATCAGAAACTGATTGTGTGAACAGTTTGGAAATACTCCCTTCTAAGATTTAAAATTCTAGTACTAGGTCATCTCCCAATGTAAGTTTTTAGAAAGTTCAGGTGGTTGGAAGCAGATAGTTTTGTCTTTTGTATAAAGTCTATTTTACTTTAGTTAGCATGAGCTCAAGAGGACAGGATTAGTCAAGTGCTTACCCTAGTAAATTCCATCCTGTTGACCTTCTCTCAAAATTAAATAAGACAGAAAGAAAACGAATTCCTTGAACACTTGGAAGAACCCAAGGGGGGACTTTGCCTTTCTAGAGTTATACTAAAATATTTGACTACCTGCCGTCAAAGTGGGCTTTCAATGAAACTATCCCTTCTGGTAGCATTTTAATTCTGAGTGATGTCACTGGGTCAGCAACAAGTCTCTGAGGTTCTATAAGAAGAGGTCAGCCTTCATGACAGATACTACAGCTTATTTAATTTTGGTAGTGAATATTCAATTACATATGTAATATCCTCAAATGGAACTTTCAATAATGTCTTGATTTTCAAACATTCTGACTTGGATTTTCTATAAATAGGCAGTTTATTCCATAAGGAAATAAAAGTATCACTGCTCCAAAAAAGCCTACAATATGAATTATTGGAGTAGTAAGCGTTAAACAATCTTTTAACAGCATGTTATAAACACTGATTCCTTGATATTTAGCCTGACAATTTAACCTTTCTTATAGCATTTATTTGGGGAAATTCATGAGGTCCAGAGACACTTCTCTCATTTGACTTTACTATGAGATTTCCAGACCCTAACAAGACTTACCTGATTGTCGTTACAAACACACTTTATTTTTTTGAGAGTTTCACTTTGTCACCCAGGCTGCAGTGCAATGGTGTGATTTCTGCTCACTGCAACCTCTGCCCTTTGAGCTCAAGCAATGCTCCTGCCTCAGCCTCCCAAGTAGCTGGGACTAAAAGCATGCACCACCACCCACAGCTAATTTTTGTATGTTTTATAAAGACAGGGTTTCACTATGTTGTCCATGCTGGTCTTGAACTTCTGTACTGAAGCAATCTACCTGCCTCAGCCTTCCAAAGTGATGGGATTACAGACATGAACGGCCATACATAGCAAAACACACTTTTACTAATCACAAGTAGAATGGTCCTGTGGCACTCATTGTCTTTGCTAATTTCTGAATTTTCTTATTTATCTGACAATGTCTGTAATAACATTGCTTCTGTACCCCATGGACCTCACAGAGGAAATTCTTTTTGTTCTAGAGATTCCAGGTGTGTTTCATTTGCTCCCTCCCAGACGAACAGCTCTACCCAAGACGAGCTGTGCCTAGATTCCCAGAAAATATTTGGCTATCACTGGTCTTGGGAGATGGTTGCTGTGTTCCTCATGTATTTAAAGTTTCTCCTGCTACGTTAACTCCTTTATTTGGATCTTGGAACTTTATTTCCTAGTAGGATAATTCTTTAATATGTAGCTATTTTCCTACAGGGGATGGTATAGAGTTAGCTGCTGACATTAAATAATAAATCTTAGCAAATTGGTTGCTCTCATTTAGAATTAATAATATATTATAAAATTTCTAACAGCACTTGGTGATTAGATTAGAGCCACTTACTCATGTGAGCATTGAGTGTGACTTCCCAATTCAATGTGTGCAGTAGCTTTCTTTTTGATTTAAGAAAAATACATTTTTTTTGTAGTAAGCTTGAGGATACAACTTTTAACCTTCCTGTGTCACTCTGAAGAATACATATGAAATATTTCAATATTTAAAAGAGTAGAAATTTAACTTTTCTAAGGGAAGAATTCAGATAATGGAGTCTGATAATAGATGGTATAACATATTTATTCAAATATCAAAATATTTGCCTTTCTGTAAGGGTTTAAATCAGAGCACAGCCTAGGTCAAAACCATCTTTCTATTTGTATGGTATCTGATATGCCTTGGATCTGTGTTCCCACCCAAATATCATGTTCAGTTGTAATCCCCAGTGTTGGAGGTTAGACCTGGTAGGAGGTGGTTGGATCATTGTGAGTGCATCCTACATGAATGGTTTAATACTATCCCTTTGCTGCTGTTCTCATGATAGAGTTCTTATGAGATCTGGTTGTTTAAGTGTTTAGCTCCCCCACTACACACACACACACAATCTTCCCCATCCTCCAGTCCTGTGACGTTCTGGCTCCCTCTGCCTATGATTGTAAGTTCCCTGAGGCCTCCTCAGAAGTCAAGCAGATGTCAGCATCATACTTCCAGTACAGCCTAAGAAACTAGGAGCCAATTAAACCTCTTCTCTTTCTACATTACCCAGTCTCTGGTATTTCTTTATAGCAACGTGATAATGGACTAATACAAAAAATTGGTCCTGGGGGAGCGGGGCATTGCTATAAAGATACCTGGCAATGTGGAAGCAATTTTGGAAGTGAGTAATGGATAGAGGTTGGAAGAGTGTGAAGGGCTCAGAAGAAGACAAGAAGATAAGGAAAAATTTAGAACTTCCCTGAGACTTGCTGAATGATCATGACCTAAATGCTTATAGTGATATGGACAAAGATGACCATGCTGATGAAGTCTCAGATGAAGATGAGGAACTTATTGGGAACTAGAGCAAAAGTCACTTTTGTTATACTTCAGCAAAGAATTTGGGTACATTGTGCCCTGCCTAAGGGATCTGTGGAACTTTGAACCTGAGAGTCATGATTTAGGATATCTTTATTTCTAAGCAACAAAGTGTTCACGATGTAGCCTGGCTGCTTCTAAAAACCCATGCTTATATGTGAACAAAGAAATGACGTAAAACTAGAACTTATATTTAAAAGAGAAGCAGAATGTAAAAGTTTGGAAAATATGCAGCCTGGCCATGTGGTAGAAAAGAAAATTCCATTTTCAGGGGAGGAATTCAAGCAGGGTGCACAAATTTTGCATAATTAAAGAGGAGCCAAGTGCTAATAGCCAAGACAATGGGGAAAAGACCTGGAAGGCATTTCAGAGACCTTTAAGGCAGCCCCTCTCATCACAGGCCCAGAGGTCTAGAAGAATGGATTCATGGGCCAGGCCCTAGGCCCCACTACTCTGCACAGCCTTAGGACACCAGGACACTGCCCCCTGCATCCTGGCCCCTCTAGCTCCTGCTACGATTCACAGGGGCCCTGGTACAGTTTGAGCTGCTGCTTCAGAGGGTGCAAGCTGTAAGCCTTGGTGATTTCCATGTGGTGTTAAGTCTAGAAGATGCACAGAGTACAAGAGTTGAGGCTTGGGAGCCTCTGCCTAGATTTCAGAGAATGTATGAAAAAGCTTGTATGTCCAGGCAGAAGCCTGCTGCAGGGGCAGAGCCCTCATGGAGAACCTCTACTAGGGCAGTACAGAGAGGAAATGTGGTGTTGGAGCCCCCACACAGAGAACCCACTAAGGAACTGTCTAGTGGAGCTGTGAGAAGAGGACCACTGTCCTCTAGACCCCAGAATGGTAGATTTGCTGGCAGCTTTCACTCTGTGTCTAGAAAAGCCACAAGCACTGAATGCCAGCCCTTGAGAGCAGCTGGGGGAGCTGAACTTTGCAAAGCCACAGGGCAAACCTGCCCAGAGCCTTGGGAGTTCACCCCTTGCATCAGTGTGCCCTGGATATGGGACGTTGAGTCCAAGGAGATTATTTTGGAGTATTGAGATTTAATGACTTCCCTGCTGGGTTTCAGACTTGAATGGGGCCTGTAAACCCTTTCTTTTGGACAATTTCTCCCTTTTGGAATGAGGAATATTTACTCAGTGCCTATATTCCCATTGTATCTTTGGAGTGTCCAACTTGTTTTTTATTTTACAGGTTTATAGGTGGAAGTGATTAGCCTTGTCTCAGATGAGACTTTGAACTTTGAACATTTGAGTTAATGCTGGAATGAGTGAGATAAGACTTTGGGGGACTGTTCAGAAACCATGATTGTATTTAGCAATGTGAGAAGGTTGTGATATTTGGGAGGGGTCAGTGTGGAATAATATGGTTTGGATCTGTGTTCCTATCCAAATCTCACATTCAATTGAAATCACCAGTATTGAAGGTGGGGTCTTGTGGGTGGGATGATTGGATGATGGGTTGCATTTTTCATGAATGGTTTAGTACCATCCTTTTGGTGCTGTTCTTGTGACAGAGTTCTCATGAGAGACATAGTTTTTATAAATGTGTAGCACCTGCACCTTCGCTCTCCCTTCCTTCTGGTCCAGCCATATGAAATACTGGCCCATTGGAGAACTGCCTGTCCAGAATTGGGGGAGTTACCCTAGGGAGTATCCTGGGAAGGCTGGGTGGGGTTCAAGCCCAGGGGACTTGTGGAATGTTCCCCTTGCCTTTTGCTATGATTGTAATTTTCCTGAGGCCACCTCAAGAGCCAAGAAGATGCCAAAATCATGGTTTTTGTACAGCCTGTGGAACCGTAAGCCAATGAAACTGATTTTCTTTATATGTTACTCAGTTTCAGGTATTTATTTATAGCAATATGAAAACAGACTAACACAGTATCAGAGTTAAATAACTGATAGGAGAATGAAGTAAACAGAGATGGGCTAGTTGTGCCAGTATATACTTTCTGCCCTTCCAGATTCACTCTCCAACTATCTCCCTTTTGTATTGTGCTTCAGAGGTCTGAGTTTTATTGACTACCTGGAGGGATGTCCCTTTAATTTCTGGCTTCTCACAGAGTTTGGCCAATAAGAAGGCCAGACAAGCCATCCGAGAGAGCTAAGCAGAAGGTAATATATGTCCCTGGCTTTCTACCTGGAAGTTTGCATCAGGCTAGCTGAGTTTTTCCAGGAAATGTCACTGCTCCTCTCAAGATAATCTCTACAGGACTCTCTCCAATCAGATGCTAAGTACCTCCTGACCCCTGTTTCTTCTGTCCTTGAGGAGTTAGCAGCTTTGCAGTTAATAGCCTCATGGCTCTCATCCGTTGTAATTTTATTGCAAATGTGACTGTGCTGCTTCCTGCAGTAACCCAGCATGATTCACTTCTGTTAACATACTATTGGCTTGAATGAATGGGATATCTGTTATCTGCTTGTATCTTAACTTTATGTTCAAGGAAAAGGACGCTGTTAACTACACATGACTTCCAACATTTAAGAAAACTGGACATAAAACTAATGAGTGAAATGAGTGGTCAGTAATAATGAGAGGTGAGAAATTATATACTTGTAACACTCAAAGCTGATATTCCGTTGATATGCATTCATTTATCCATATGGTTGATCATAACTGCCTTCCCTTCTGATTGGCATGGAATCTGTTGAGAAATATTCTGAATATAACTATGGTTAAATTGATATGTATTACTCATGTGTGGAGGTCCTGTAGGGAATATTCTGACAGTTTGGGCAGGCTGGCCAGGGGTTCATGCCCAGGGGACTTGAGAAATGTACCTCCTACAGCATGGTGCTGCTGAACAGCTACTCTGATTTGGTATCTCTTTTGACCAAGTTGCGGAGCAGAGTTTCCAGGGCTAGAAGTGGTAGTCTTATCTTTCCCCTTTGTTTCTGGCTGTCTTTAAGGATATTTTTCCCTTTGGGTGCTCGTGATGCTTCCCATGGGTTGAGGCAGAGACAAATCTCCTTCCAGGAAACCTCAGATGTTGGGGAAGCTGGCTGTCTACCTTCAACTCACCTTTTGCATTGTAGAAACCATGAGTCAGGAAGACATTTTCAGAGTGCTTGGACCCAGAATATCAGAAGATTGCAGGGGAGGGGGCATCATGAATATGGAAGTTCAATTCACTTATGATCTTCTCAGAGTTTTTTCACTTCTGTATGGCCACAGGAGCTGTCTCCTTTTCATATTTGAGTTCTAGAATATTGTTTGTGATTATCTTGGTGCTATCTGTTTTTTGCTTTCTGTGGTCCAAGAGTGAAGTCAGCTTGCTTCTACAATGCCATTTTGAATCTAGAGACTCCTTAAAATCCATATTATTGAAATTTTGATGTAATGGTTTTCTTTTAAATCCTAACATTCATGGAGTGTATTTCAAATTGATTTTGAAGATTTATCATATTCAAGTCAACTGGACTAAACTTGGTTCAACACCTGTCTGCAAGAAACAGTTCATTTATAAATACAGTTCACTCTTGAACAACACTGGTTTTAGCTGAAGGATCTATTTATATGTGAATTTTCTCTTGCCTCTGCCACCCCTGAGACAGAAAGACAACCCCTCCTCCACATTTTCCTCCTTTCCCTAATCAATGTGAAGCTAATGAGAATAAAATTTTTTATTTTTATTTTTATTATACTTTAAGTTCTGGGGTACATGTGCAGATGTTGCAGGTGTGTTACATAGGTATACACATGCCATGATGGTTTGCTGTCTTCATTTCCCCGTCGACTATATTAGGTATTTCTCCTAATGTTATCCCTCCCCCAATCTCCTCACCCACTGCTATTCCTCCCCTAGCACCCCACCCCCCCAACAGACCCCAGTGTGTGATATTCCCCTCCCTGTGTCCATGTGTTCTCACTGTTCAACACCCTCTTATGAGTGAGAACATGTGGTGTTTGGTTTTCTGTTCTTGTGTCAGTTTGCTGAGAATAATGGTTTCCAGATTCATCCATGTCCCTGCAAAGGACATGAACTCATCCTTTTTTATGGCTGTATAGTATTCCATTGTGTATATAGATTTTTATATTGATCCACTTCCACTTAATAGTAAATATATTTTCCTTTCCCTACATTTTTCTCAACATATTTTACCTTACTTTATTAGAAGAATATAGTATATAGTACATATAACATACAAAATATGTGTGAATTGACTCTGTTCTGAGTAAGGCATCTGGTCAACAATAGGCTATTAGTAATTAATATTTTGCGGAGTCAAAGTTACACATAAACTTTGGTGCCACTAATCTGAGGTAAGGACCCAGTTTTCTAAGGGTCAGCTTCATCCTGTATGTGAACACAAAAAGAAAAAGAATCCATAGCCATGGCTTTCACATAAAGCCCACTATAACTAGCTATAGAACAGTTTCTATACAGTAGGCAGTTACTGTGTTTCTTATTTATTTTTTCACTCAGCATATTTATGGTGTGTTATTATATTCCAGGTTTTCAGATAAGAAAAATAGAATTTATTTTTTCATCTATTTAGATATAGTAACTTGTTTTGTTTTAGCAACCAAACCAAAACCATTTAATTAGCATCAAAATGGGCTTTAAACTAAGGTTTTTCTAACTCCAATGTCCATGCTTTTAACTATTAGAATAAACTTCTCTCCTGAACATTTCTGTAGCTTAAGAATATCTTATCATTCATGCAACATTCAAAAATTTTTTGATGATTAATAACTAAAGTAAATAAAGTAGGTGGGATTACTTGTAATTAGTGTATGCTTATTTCTCTCTGGTGTTTGCATATTGGCTCGAATATTTTCTGAATGCCTATTAAATATGAAACATGGAGCAGAGTAGGCTAAGCATGACTGAAGAGGTGGTTGCAGGAGATGTAAAGGAAAAGTTTTAGATGAGGGGAAACATAGTGAAATAATTGACAGGATTATATAATTAAAATATAGATTTAAAAGAGCAATTAGATATTATTTGGGGTAATTACTTCCTTTATACAATAATAAAATGGAAACCTGGATAAATTGAGTGGCTTCTCAAATAGACATTGTGGAAAAGCCTGGAAATCCTCAATATCTGGGTGCAGTTAACAAGAAAAATCTTCCTAGATTCTAAATGAAGCTATGAGCTAATGTTTAAAATGAAAAAAATTAAGTGTTCTTATTTTTAACTTTTATAGCATTATTATAAAGTCATTGATTTTGTTAAAGTATTTAAGCGTTGTGCAAAATTTTCTTTGATATTACAATTATTTCTCTTTTGAAGTACCTACTATGTCATCATGCATGTCAATTTTGCTTTCAAATTGTTAAGTGATGGAGTTCTACCCGATTTGAATTTTGTATAGAATTT
The DNA here is from genome assembly GCA_036589455.1 of Ateles fusciceps. Taxonomy (NCBI): domain Eukaryota; kingdom Metazoa; phylum Chordata; class Mammalia; order Primates; family Atelidae; genus Ateles; species Ateles fusciceps. The sequence goes on along the minus strand of JAZHEH010000681.1, from coordinate 183,853 downwards.
GTAATTAAACAAACTCAACAATTATATCTAACATTTTATTTAGCGGTTTTATACAATTTCACACCTTGTAAGAGTTAACATTTCACTCTGAAATTCATTTGACTCACATTTGCATTATATGGCTAAATATAGGAGAGGACTGACCTGTGGAAATGAGGCAATGTAAGGAAGATAGAATCTGTTGTTACCTGTGGAGCCATGTGTAAACAGAGACTACTTTTATAACTGATCAGTCATTACTTATTGTTTTTATGTATAACGTATGTTTCCATGCACATTTTCTTTCACTGTAGGACTTGAAAACATTTCCTTGGATAATAAGAATTCCTTTACATATGTATGTTATAAGTTGAATAATTTTACAAATACTAGTTGAACACCTACTATTTGATATATAAAGATCAAATTGTGTGTGTGTGTGTGTGTGTGTGTATGTGTATGCTTGACATGATGGTCTTTATGTATCAAAATATCTATTAAAATGGAAACTTCAGACAATGTTAAACCTTTGAAAACCAAATATAAATTTCCAAAATTGTTATCAGTGTATAGCAGTCTCTTTGAGTTTTATCTCTGCATGTCTATTCTTCAGCTTAATTAGGAAGCACTTCCTATTTTATAGCTATTGGTATTGATTTTGTAAATATACTAATTGTAATATTAAAATAAAATTATTAAGGTTGGCAACGCGTAATACTTAGGCTTTTGTTTTGCTTAATTTTATAATAAACATATAAGGACATTTAAATATCTCTGATGCTACTAGCAGAAGTTGTTCTATTATATAGGACTTTCCTTCTCTTGTCCTCTACCTAAATTCAGTTAAAAAGAAAAAATCTTTGAAAATATTTCTAGACATGAGCACTTCCTCATGATCTATAGAATGACACTCACTAAATAAAAAGTAAATGTCATATATTTCATTTCCTTTAAAGATAACAAAGTAAATTTCTAAATAGCTGAAGATCAAATATGTTCTAAGGGGTTTATTGTTTAATTTCTTCTCCATGGCTTGCTTCAAGGATAAAGATAAATATGCATGTGTGTGTGTGTGTGTGTGTGTTTGCTTGTATAATACAAAGACAATAAACCTATATTTAATTTTTCCTGACTGACTTCTAAGCCCATTGTTTTAAAAACTAAAAGCTATTTGTAAAATACATGTGATTTTCAAGGAGCATTTTAGATGAAAGTGTGTATCAATCTAGATCATTATGTGATCTCTAAGCACTGTGTTGCTCATAGCCTTATTATTTTTTTATATACATCCCCCCCCAAAGCAGAAATGATCTTAAAGCATGTCCATTTCATTTTCATTGGAACAAGTTCTCTCCTCATTCTGCTAGCTCTTAAGGAATTCACAAAGCAGGTTTCATATTCCGAACAGTAGCTCATAAGTATAGAAAGAGAAGGAAGTCAGTCTTTTACAGGGCGATGGCCAGCTCCCTAGAGGGCTCTTAATCACGTATATTGACTTTGCTAATTGAGTATTGCATCCATTTCTCAGCTACTTTATCATAAAGAAGGGTACCTAAGAAAATGTAGCACAGCATCTAACTATCTGTTGAATAACGTTACTCTTTAAAACAATCTCATATCAATGAATAATAAGAGAAAAAACTAGAGAGCTCAGCTTTGCTTTCTATTTTTGGATGGTAATTTCTGAGTTTTAGACCTCTTCTATCTATATTAATGGAATTAGCATGTAGGAACCTGGGTTTTTCTATCAAGGACTTACGTAGTCCCTTATCTGCTATAACACAGCATGTATGTATATATATCTCCATGACACTTGAAACTTGTGTCCCTAAACAAACAAATGAATTAACATTCTATTCTCCATAGACTCATTTGAAAGATAGAGCCTGTTCCCAGAGCAGTAAGAAGACCATGGAGAATACAAGCAAAGAGGAGAGGCGTTTTATAGCTAATTGTTATTAGTTGTATATAATACATTTTACAGAAATAAGAAAAAGATGTATTTTCTCACTCTAACAAACTTACCTTCCTTCCATTTCGCCCCACCCCTCACTTACCCTCTTTCAGGATATGCTTGGTCACAAGGAGATATAGCAGATGGGGTTTGAAAACACCATCTGTGCAGATTGTGGGAGAATGGCAGCATTGGTAGGGCATCATTTTTGAATTTCTTGAACTCCTGCATAAATACAGAAAAAAAGGAGCTAGATGGCAAAGTCAAAAAGCCATGGACATTTATGACAAAACTAGCTACACGTTATTCCCATAAATCTTAAGATACAAATCATAAGGGCAAGCCACCAATGGTTACAAAACATTTGGTATCAGAAAACAGAAGAGTGCAATGGGGCATACCATGGACCTGAAAACAAGATAACCCCTAAAATAGCAAAGAGGAATTTCTAGAATGGTTGGTGGGCTAATTTACAAATGGCCACTGAAACTGAAGGGGTTTTACTTAGTCCCACAGTCAGTAAGTACATGGGGCCTTCAGCAATTACTGGCAGGACTCAGTCAGTCTAAGGTTTGGGAACTCTCAAAACTTGACGACACGGGGCTCCATGCTAAGGCATGGTACTCAGATGAACTGCTGGATGTGAATAAACACTGAGCAGGAGGGACAACAGAGAGAGAAAAGAGATACAGATGGAGAGAGATCACAGGAAAGAAGCTTAGAAAACAAGCTGCTGTATTTTTTAACTATATGAAAACAAAAGAAGGTTAATATCTATGAACATAGAAAAGTTACCTTAAATTTACATTTAAAATGTTCAGGAAGCCAAGGTGGTGGCTCACACCATAATACCAGCACTTTGGGAGGCTGAGGCAGGAGTTCAAGACCAGCCTGACCAATGTGGTGAGAGCCCATCTCTACTAAAAATATAAAGATTAGCCAGTTGTGGTAGCACGTACCTGTAATCCCAGCTATTCAGGAGGCAGAGGCAGGAGAATCACTTGAACCCAGGAAGTGGAGGTTGCAGTGAGCCAAGACTGTGCCAGTGCACTTCAGGCTGGGCAACAGAGCGAGACTCCATCTCACATACGCACACAAAAAAAGCCAGGAAAACTAATTTAACTAATTTATTATCTATCTTCAAAGAAAAAAACTAAAGCAAAGGATCAGAATAAACACCAAAACCTATACATTAACAAAATTTTCCTGAATTAATAGATCTAGTTGTTAAGTATTCAGAGCTTCTAACATCACTAAGAGAGAGTATTCATTTTATTCTTCCTGAGGTAAGAGCACAATACCACAACCATTGTCAAATATATATCATTTATAAGACTGTCTTTTCCTTTATGTTCTGAAATTTATATTTATCATAGCATTAAATTCTGAATTTATAATGCCAGTATATTTTCTAATATACTTTAAATAAATCATTTTTTTAAGTTTGTCAATGTGCTACCTAAAACTGAAGAGGATACTACTTGAGATAGAGTGCTACACTTTGAAAAATACTTGTACAGCACATAGCAAGAGTCCCATAAACATTGGGTTATTGTGATAGAGGCTGGGAAGTGGTTATAAATGAATAAGTTCAAAACTATCCCTAATAATAGAAAACCCATATCAGAGTTAATGTCATAGATAGTGAGTCAGAAAATACATCCTGAAATGCAAAAGTTAGAATGAAAATGCTGACAGTGAAGGGGGGATTACTCTATTCATGTAAATGCGAACTCATCGATCACTTATCCCTTTCCTTGGCCTTTGACATTGTGTAGTAAAGGTGAATGGTTTATGCTGAAGTCTGGTAGTATGAGCTCTCTAGCATGGTGTCAATTTCCATTGTGCCAGATGGATATATTATATGCAATATTCACTCACAAAGTATTTCAAAGAATTTGTTTTTCTTTTCCAGAATAAGTGCTTAACATTATAGTGGTAGAAATGTAGATGTTGCTATTAATAGATGCTAGCATATGCCACTTTCTTACCCAATTAATAGGTGAATATGTAATCATTTGTCAAGCAGTAGCCTTTGCCAAGCTAACACTTTCATCACCAATAATTTTGCATAATTAGCCTATGAATAGTTCTTTTGTTGCATTAGGACAATGACTAAAGTGTAAGGGTATATGAATACACACACACACACACACACACAATTGTTTCACTGAAATTAGTCCTAAACAAAGGGAATAAAAGACAACTGGTTAGAGAAGTGCTTCTTGGAAGAAAATTGTCATGTCTTTCTAGAATTCCTAATAATGAAGAGAATAAATGCTAGACATAGAAAGTCACAGACTTTAGACTTCAGAGAATAGACAGTGTCAATAAAAAAGTAACTTAAATAAGATCAAAGTCTTCTGGCCCCCCAAATATAGAGGAAACTAACAGAGTACTATGCATAACAGCTAAGGCCCATGGTTTCACTGTACGAGAAAACAGGGCAAAAAGTACTTTTTATTCCCTCAGCAGCTGGCACCTTTGCAAATCCCTGATTATTGGAATTGCTGGGACTGTAGCAATTGGCTAGGTTATAAAGTGAATTGTTTAAAGACATTCTAATTTAAAACATGTGTATCTTTTTTTTTAACTTCTTTTTCACAGTAGCTAAATTTTTCTTCCATTTTTGAATCTTCTCTCTATGGAAATCTAGAAGAAATTAAGTCTTCACACAATGCTCCCAAATTCTAGTTCGCTTACGAGTCTGTTCCAATTTCTCTATCTCTGGGCACCACGTTAGGCATCTATACAGCAATGTTTGCAACGGCAAGGTGTGAATTATATATGAAATTTAAAAGGCCTCTCCACACTGAGGGGAAATAGGTGCTCCAGGTAATTACCACTCATGGGTACCGGGAAGCAGATCTACATCATGGAGATAAGAGTGGCTTTTGGAAGTTCAAAGTAGAGCAGAGCTTTTCTTCATCTAAAAGCATGACCTTGCCCTCCTTTCATTATAGTCTAACAGCATTTGACTCCATTTTCTTGTCTAATGTACATCTCCTCTAGTGTCTAGGGCTCTTGTGTAAAGTTCTTCTTTCCTCCTGAGAAGATTCTCTCTCTCCATCACCACTTTTTGGAAAATACCTTCTTGTCATTAAGGTCTTAAAAATTCCTTGAATAATCTTATTATCCTAAACCAAATTAACTTCCCTTCTTTATATACTCCTGAATTCTACATTTCTGGCTTTGAACAATTTATTAAAATTGTAATTCACTAATTCTTGGTATAACTTTTAATTTCCTGTGTTTTGCCTCTGTCAGAGAGTAAATGTCATGCAGGCACCAAGTTGGTCCTATTTGACACCCAAACTACAGCAGAGCTCAACAGATATTTTTAATGAATAAATAAATTAATTAAGTGATATTCATCAGCTCAGTGATAGATAGGAACCTTCTTCATTGGCAGAGGTATTGCTACAAGAAATTAAAGCAGAGTACAGCAGAAAGAGCATTTGATTTGGAATCAGAACATTTTGGTTCAAGTGCTGACCCTGCCAATTTTTGGCTGAGTCGGAAATAAGGCACCCAAGGGCTCTTTAGAATTGAAATAAAAAGATGATAGTACAATATTTTCCATATAGGCAGCAACCTGCACAGATTGGTAAATATTTCTTAACATCCCAAATTGAATTGATGAAAATATAGAAGAAAATAATACATTTTTGCTGATCTAAAAACTTTGATTCAAATGCTAAACAAAGTGATAGTAATAGCTACAAAGGCTTCAAATTTCACAATAATTTGGCATCGTACTTAACAAGAGTCCAAAAAGAATGCTGCTAATATTCGGAGGTTTCTGAGCTTCTTGTCTTCTCTGCTTGCTACACAACATGTCCATGTTGAAAGCTAGAAGTTAAAATTTGGTCTTATCTGAGATAAAATGGCAAATTCCATCCATTTCAAGAAACAGTTACTCAGTATTGTCTTATGCACAACTGTGTGTAAGATGCTTAAGAAGACAGTGAAAAAGTGCAACACCTACTACCTTTAAAAGAATCTGCGAAAGAGATACAGAGATGGCAATGAGACAGGTTTTTACTCCTTGCCATGCAAGGTAATGAACTCAGTCTTGCCCATCAGAGAAGCCTCAGAAGACTCATGCTGCCTCCAGAAGCAAAGTACTATAATGGCATTGGTGGAAATCATGGAATATTGGGCTCCTTGCTCTAGAGAGTAATTCTGTTGTTCTTTCCAGTCTGTTCTTCATCAGAGTTTACTTTTCCAATCTCACTTTATCACAAGATGCTATTTAAAGATGGTTTATTGGTTCAGCTAAAACAAGATTCCAAAATTCCAAAATGGTGACTCATGGGCCAAACACTGGAAGTTCTGTCTGGCTTGACTCTGGAGTGTTAAAAATAAATAAATTTGATAGGCAGGGAACACACTGTCAAGTTCACTACATTTCCTGTATCCTCTAACACGTCTGGCCACAGCTTTATACATGTTTCCTGTCTTGCCCCTAACACAATTACTGCTTTTGCTAAGAAATATCCTCAATTTTATCAGTGACTGTTAAGCGTGGAGAACCATAATCAAAGGGAGGCCAAATGAAAGGCAGAAGTGAAATTTCATCGGATAGTGAATTTTTTATTAGAAATATTTTTCACTTGAAATACACGTTTATACTAAAACATCACATCAAAATAGATAACCACCTATTACCACAACTAGCCAGGTCTGTAGAAATATTATATGAAAATCAAAATGAACAGGCTATAGATAATGAGTCAATATTAGAAGTTTAGACTCATTGGTGTCTGGAAGATTTATGCATAGTAATATATACTTTACATTTACAAACCACTTTGCAGCTCATAAAGTATGTGCATATATATTTTCTCATTTGTTCTGATATTTTGATAAAAATGTATATAAAAACTTTAAAAGAAATTTACAAATATGTATCTTCAACCTAAAATGGATAATATTTATTATTTTGGCATATTTAATATGTATTTTACTAAATTTAATATTTTTTATTTTAACAACAACCATTTAGAAATAAATGAATGTTTCAGATAATTAGTGTTAAGTAGGAATCACAAATATGGCTGTATAATCAAAGGGTAGTATTACTATTGTTAGATGAAGACCCTAGAAGAGAGTTCAAGGTCAGCATCTGGCTACGGTTCCCTGGTAATTTGTAAAATATTCTAGGAGTGATAAGGTCCCAGGAGGCCTGGAAATGTGGTGCTTACCATGGTCATGTCAAGGGTGCAAGCCAGGTAATGAACTCTGGGAAGAAAATTGAGAAGAGGATGCTGCTTAGTATTTTCAACTTCTAATCTTTCTATGGCCTATCTTCAAAAATTGATAGGAAAATAAAGATGAAACCATTATAATGGGTAGAAGGAGTCTTTGCAATTGATCCAAGCAGGAAAACCTAGAGTAGAGAGCAGGAACTCCATGCACACATGGTGAAGGCAAGCTGAGTATAGACAAGGTATCTAGGTGAGGATCACCTTGATATTCTGTCACAAGGTTTATGAAACATTATGAGCAATGACAGCTCTCAGTACGCATTTGTGTTTCTCCAGTTACTCTGCCCTGATGTGCACCATTGTCATTCTAAGATGTCTCATTACGCTCTCCTATATTGAATCTCCAGTTATATGTATTACCTAACCTCCTTTTTATAAGTTTCTTTTATCATTTGCAGAGATGATACTTTATTGCGGGGTGGAGAGGCCAGATTTCTGAAAACATCTTTATGCTATTCTTTATTGTCTTTTCTGCCTGGATATAGAATTGGAACTATTTTTCCTTCAGAATTTTGATGTCTTTCTCTCGCCTTTGGAAGCTTTTAAAATTTCCTTTGTTCTTAGTGTGTTGAAATTTCACAATGATAGGCCTTGGTATAGACCTGTTTTCATCCATTGAGATTGGTATGTCCTTAGTGTGTCTTTTTAGTCACTCAGTTCTGGGAAATATTCTCGAATTATTTTGTTTATTTTGCACTCCCTTGTTGTTTCTGTCCCTTTTCCTGGAATTCCTATTATATAGATCTTGGACCACCTGTATTGATAAACTAATTTTGTTACTTTGTTCACTCCCATTTTCCATTTCTCTATTGATTCTGGGATATTTTCTGAAATTTATTTTTTAATATTTCTATTTGTAATAACTGTTTTCACCTATTATGTTTGTAAATTATGAGTTCTTGTTTTTTCTCTGAATATTTTCTCTAGCATCATATTATGTTTTACACAGATATACTCTCTTCTCTTATTGCTATGAGAATATTAACACTTGACTATTTTTTTTTTTTAATTTTCATCTGCCTACATTGATTTCTGTTCTCTCAAGTCACTTCAACATTTATATGTTTTGGTCCCTATCTTTCACATTAGAAGCTTTCATCGGCTCTTCAGAAAATATTTTTAGAAAAAAATTTAAAAACCACAACAGTAAGAAAATATACGTAATATATGGAAACATGTGTATATATATACTTTTGATATATCTACATATGAGATATACATGTGTGTATATATATATGATATATATATATATAGAAAAGATGCTCAACTCCTTAGTCATTGAAACCAAAATGATATACTACTGCACACTCAATATAATGACTAAATAGAAAAAGATTGACATGGCCAATCTACTTCAAGAGGGTATGGAGATAATCCACTCTAACTTATCCTAGTAATGAATGTATTTTGGAAAATGATTTGGCAGTTTCTTAAAATGTTAAACATGCATATACTATATGTTCCAGACACTCCACTCCTAAGTTTGTACCCCACAGAAATGCATGCCAATATTTATACCAAGATTTTTATAAAATTCTTCAAGAAACTTTTATTGTAATAGCCAAAAACTGGAAAGAATCCAAATGTTCATAAGTGTGTAAGCAGATAAATTTTGATACATCTATACAATGAAATACTACTCAGCAATGGAAAGAATTAACTATTGATACAAAACTGTTGGCAACAGGTTTGGTGCATCTCTTATTCTGAGTGAAGGAAGCCAGACAAAATAGGAGTACGTATTGTATTACTCCATTCGTATAAAATGCTTGACAATCCAAACTAATCTCTAATGATAGAAAGAAGATCATTGGCTTCCTAGAATGCGAAGGGGTGTGAGGAAGAGAATACAAAGTGGAGGAAATTTTTGTGAGTGATCACTTTTTTTAACATGCATACATACGTATCTTAAAACACCAAATTACTTCTTTAAACGTGAAAGTTTTGTATGTAAAACATATCTCCATAGAGTTAACAGTAAAAAATGATTTATAAACTTGAAACTCTACCCCAGCTCTTAATTCCTTCATATCTAATTCTGTACCAATATAATGCTGCCTTAATTACTATTACTTTTAATATTTGCTAAGGCAGACCCCTTACTAGACATTGTGGTTATTTCTAGATGTTATATATTCACATCAAATTTTAAATTAAATTGTTATTAGGTTGGTGCAGAAGTCATTGCAGTTTTTGCTATTAAAGTAATGGCAAAAACCACAATGACTTTTGCACCAACTTAATATGTATATTAAATATCCTGGAGGGGTTGAAAAATATTTTATTTTAATTTTTTTTATTATACTTTAAGTTTTGGGATACATGTGCAGAACATGCAGGTTTGTTACATAGGTATACACGTGCCATGGTGGTTTGCTGCACCCATCAGCCCATTATCTACATTAGGTATTTCTCCTAATGCTATCCCTCTCCTAGTCCCCACCCACCGACAGGCCCCAGTGTGTGATGTTCCCCCCCCCCGTGTCCATGTGTTCTCATTGTTCAACTCCCACTTATCAGAGAGAGCATGCAGTGTTTGGTTTTCTGTTCTTGCGTTAGTTTGCTGAGAATGATGGTTTCCAGCTTCATCCATGTCCTTACAAAGGGCATGAACTCATTGACAGTCTTATGGTCATGAATTTTCTTATCCATAACAAGATTTTTACTACTTGTTTTGGTATTCATGCATATCTTTCACAAATATTTCAAAAATTATTATTCTATAATGGTTTTACTTTTATTAGATTCTTGGATGTCATAAAGGTTTTTCTGATATTTTAAATATTTCTTCTCACTCTACCCTTTTTTCTATTATTTTGCTGTTTTTTTCCAATTGGCCTTTGCATATTGATCTAAGTTTTAGCAATAATAACAAACTGTAATAATGGTTACGATATTTCCTAGCAGATAAACAATCATAACATGAGAAACTAAAGATAGTAATAAAGTTTGCTAGACAAGTTTTCCTCTTTTTATAGTATGTGGAAAGGTCATAATATATAAGGATTATCTGTGCCTTGGAGGTTTGGCCACAGTTATAATTAGTATCATAAGGTGTATTTTGAGACATTGGGAATTGATTATTTTAGCTGTAGATTCTTTACAGTATTTTATTTTTTTCTTCTGTCATTTTTGATACTTATTTTTCTTAGGGAAAAAAGGTTAATTTTACCTATACTTTTAAGCTTTCTTCTGATAAAAATTTTTCCACTATCAATTTCCAAAAAACAAAGAAACACCAAAGACATAATTTGTCAGCATTAACCTCAGTAGAGAGATATTTAAAATCTTGTCTTAATTCTCTTAATCTTTTAAACAAAATAGCTTTTTTTGTTAAGTAATTTTAACATTTGTTTAATGTTCTGTTATTTTACAGTTATTTTCAGATTCTTGAATTAAATACTTAGTTCACTTTTTTACCCTCTTTTAAAATGAATGCAATTCATTATACTATGCAAAATGAATGCGAATTTTACTAGGTAAATGTGCAAGGGATAATCTCAAAACAGATTTATGGCATCATTTGGCCATTTTTGTTTGTTTTTGGAATTAATATTTCAATTTTACAATTGGGAGACATACTGTGAAAAGTTCAGTGGCTTTCCTGCTGACACTCACATATTTGTTAATATTCAAGCAGAAAACAGGACTATAGTAATTCACTCACTGGCTGGTCTACCAATGCTCTATATTTGAGTGTACACTGTGAACACAATTCGGCCCAACAGCACATTTTCTAGGCAAGTTCATGCCTGAAAATATCCTTTAGTATAATTCAAACACAGCTCTTGAGGTTTTGTTCTGTTTTGTTTCTGAGCAAGGGCTTCACTATGAAAAATATTTTTCAGGGTTTATTTGTCCTTGAATCTTAGGTGAAGTATGTCAAGGAATACAATTAAATTTAATTTTCTTTCTAGGAAACGGTGGGCTATGGTTAGCATGGAGTGTCCACTTGTCTGTATATCTTCTGGGTCTTCGAGTCTACAATATAAAAATTCACCCTGAGAACTAGATAATTAGATACCAACAATTTGGGACCAAGGGTCAGGATGGCATTATGAGTTTAGGCTTCAACTTCTCCATCAACTCCAAGCATAGCAGTCAAAGAATATTTTTAAAGAATAGCAAAATGACTAAGATATTGTAAACTCAAAAGAAGAGAAATCTCTCTCCAGACCAGAAAAGGAATAAAAAGTCACAGTGATAAGTTGGTGATTAGCGACTAGAGCCAGGCCTGCTGGTTCTGAGTCTAGAGGAAGCTAGGATTTGTCTCCCACAGAGTAATGAGAGTTAAAGCTCAGTGTGCATAGCAAAAGACCTCAGTCAAGTGAATTGCATGAAACTTGGGGCAGGTGCAGGACTCACCAGCCTATAAAATATGGTTGAAAGAAAATTATGGCTGCCACTGGGGTACAGCTTATGTAAAATATATATCTGCAATTTTAAAGGATGCAGACCAAGATCTAAAATTAATCCACCCTACATTTAGTGACTGATTTTGAGACTGGTCTATCATTAAGAGAGAACTGAAATTATGAGCCTTTATGAAATTGGTCTTGGGGTAGAATTCCCTTGGGAAACAGGTTGTTTCTCTGAAAGAAGGTGAGATTTCTGTGGCAAACAGAAAACAGATTGGAGTAGGAGGGATGGAAGGAAGCTTGATTTAGGGAGTGAGGCTTTGTGCCTTTACTCCAGGCAGAGTCTCAGGAAGGTGATATGCTCCCACACAGGAAATTGTTGTGAAATCCATTTGGCAGGTGAGTTTTTAGACAGGTTGCAGATATTTCCAAGCCCCTGTCTAAATAATGGACATAGCAGAGAAGATCTTTCAGACTCATAGAGACAAGAAGACAAAGTGAGTTTAAGACCAATGATAGATGATCATTTGGGGTGATGGGCATCTTGGGGAATAATGATGAACAGTGTCCTCTCCATTTCCTCCTTCCTCACCACACACCCAATCTTGGAATTAAGTAAGCTCCTTAGGCACAATCTCATAAGAAACGGAGGCTTCAGTTTTATTCACATTATTTTCTGCTGCTCTAATAAATTGTGAATTTAAAATAGAAATTATGTTGAACTACAGAAATATGTTATCCATGTTGCCTACAAGGTTAATACCTTATTCTAATCCAAACAAGTCAAACAAGTAAGATATGTTACTGTACTATTATGAAGTTAATAAAATGAACAGGTAAGGCTGATGATCTAACCACTCAGGAGTACCGGGGGCAGCTATGCCATTCAAACCCACTCCAGTCCTGGCAGGGATTTGTCATCATTGGTTGATGATGGTTGCTCTGACTTTAACCTTGATGAGAATTTGTCTGGTCCTCTATCTGGCTGAGATTTCTGAAGGGGCAACATTGACAACAATTCCATTTTTGTCCTCAGTGGAGGATCGCTCTTTGTTGTAGCACAGAATCATATTTTTGGCATCTTGTTTCCAAAGAAGGCAGAAGTTTCTTCAGGTTAGCCCTTCTTTCATCTTTCCTGAGATGGTATAAGAATAATAATCGATTTATATCAAAATTTGTGTTATTGTAGCAATTTTTCTCAGTACAAAAACAGCACTTTAAAAGTTATGGATGGGGTATAACTGAGACCTTTCTCTTCTAAATCCTGTATCACCCTATATATAAAAAGAGATACCCAGTATGAAAACCCAAATGGTTGATGATTTACTGAAGTGTCTTTACCAAGTAATTTTAGTAAAAAGGCGGCAGTGGTACCCATTAGACTTGATACAGATTTTCACTCTCCCCATCTCAGCCTAAATCCAGAATCCCTTCTGCCTATGTCCAAATTTGCCTGGAAAGAGAGATTGGGCTCCTAAGGACCAGCATTCTTGTGATATTACTTTGCCAGATGTAATTTAACAAACCAAAAAACAAAATGGGAAACAAAGGAGCTCTGTAAGATTATTAAAATCATGAATCATTTTATATTTCAGTTTTCTATTTCATAGTATTATGCTCCAATCGTTAACTGAAAACATATTGTTGAAATATGTTAGAAGCTAAAATATTAAAATAAAAATTACCTTGGGTTCTTCCTTTTTCTTGTGATGTTAAGTCACCATTGGAAAAATACTTTTTTTTTTAACTCTATATTCTGGGGAAAAAGACAGTAGCATATTTCTAAGACGTGAGCACATGTATGTGTGTATAGGAGAGATCAACATAAATATTTTGTGTTTCAGTCTGACAGAAAAAAAAATTAAGCTCAATTGATCAGAAACATAGGGAATGAAGGCTGATGCTTGGAGTTGGGGGCTATGTCAAAGCTCTTGCTTCCCAAGACTGTCAGGTAGAGAGTTGGGTATGATGCATTTGAATTGTCCAGGTGAACCTGGGCATGTCAGCAGTGACAATGAGTGCCTGAAGACCACAAGTTTGTCTCCAAATGTTCTTGATGATATCAACTCCAGGGCGCTTAGACAATCCTGAAAAGGAAGAGATGTTCACTAACAGTGACTAGTATGGATAAATTGTCAACTTTGGCAAGGAAGAGCACAGAGCTGAATAAAGAAAAATTGATTTTGATTTAGACTTAGAAAAATAAAGCAACATAAGCATTTGCGCACATTCATACCTAAGACAAACAAAGTATCAAGCATATAACTGTGAATATCTACTGACAAATTATATTTTTCAGAACAACCCCAGGTTTCATAGCTACACGTTTCATTTGTATGAAGTATTCATTTATCAGCTCTTAGTTCCCTGGAAAAATTGGAACTTTTTTTGAGCTTAATATTTTATCCCTAACTTAACCTCCTTTGGTTGTGTTTACTTTTATTTCTGAAACAATATTTCTGCAGACTCTTTGAGATCCTCATCTTTCTTAAAAATCTCTGAGTTCTTAAAATTGAGTTTAAAACCATGGAAAGTGGTGATTTATTCATAGTCCCTTCTCTGCTAAAATTTTTGAATACTGTTATTTAGAAATGATTACTGCTATGGTCCAAATAAGACCCGCCCCTCCAAATTCATAGGTGAAACTTAGTAATATGATAGTCTTAAGAGGTGGAGCCATTCGGAGTTGATTCAATTATGAAAGCAGAATCTTCATGAATGGGATTAATGACCATAGGAAAAAAGATCCTGGGAACCATTAGCTCCTCTGCCTTGTGAAGATGCAGCAAGAGACACCATTTATGAAGCAGAGAATGAGCCTTCACCAAACACTGAATCTGCTGGTGTTTTAATCTTGAAATTCACAGCCTACAGAACTGTAAGCAATAAATTTCTGTTGTTTATAAATTACCTAGTCGAAGTTTTTTTTTTTTTTATAGTAGCGGGAATGAACAAGATAGAATTCATGACCTGAAACTGTGAACTCCTAGAGGAAAACACAGGGGGAAAGCTTCGTGTTATTAGGTTTGGCAATGGTTCCTTGGCTATGACACCAAAAGCACAAGCAACAAAAGTAAAAATAGACAAGTGGGACTATATCAAACTAAAAGACTTCTGCACAGCAAAGGAAATAATTAACAGAGTAAGAAGGCAACTTATGGAATGGGAGAAAATATTTGCAAACCATCTATCTGGTAAGGGGTTAATATCCAAAATATATAAGAAACTTCAATGATTTAATAGAAAAAAAAGATTATCCAATTAAAAATGGGCAAATAATTTAAATAGAAATTTCTCCAGGGAAGACATAGAAATGGCCAACAGGTATATGAAAAGATGCTCAATTCCACTAATCCTCAGGGAAATGCAAATCAAAACCAGAATGAGATATCACCATAAACCTGTTAGGATGGCTATTATTAACAAAAACAAAAGATAACAAGTATTGGCAAGGAGGTGGAGAAAATGGAACATTTATACACTGATGGTGGGAATTTAAAATGGTACAGCAGCTATTTTTGGACTGTACTTTCAACAGTATGGAGCTTTTAAAAAATTAAAAATAGAACTACATATGATCCAGCCATCCCACTTCTGGGTATTTAT
This sequence comes from Ateles fusciceps, assembly GCA_036589455.1. Taxonomy (NCBI): domain Eukaryota; kingdom Metazoa; phylum Chordata; class Mammalia; order Primates; family Atelidae; genus Ateles; species Ateles fusciceps. The sequence continues at coordinate 168,686 of JAZHEH010000681.1, read as the reverse complement.
AGAAAAGAATTGGCCAGGCGCGGTGGCTCATGCCTGTAATCCCAGCACTTTGGGAGGCTGAGGCTGGCAGATAACCTGATGTCGGTAGTTCAAGACCAGCCTGACCAGCAGGAGAAACCCCGTCTCTACTAAAAATGGAAAATCAGCCAGGTGTGGTGGCACATACCTCCAATCCCAGCTACTAGGCAGGCAGATCACTTGGTCAGGAGATCGAGACCATCCTGGCTGATGTGGTGAAACCCTGTCTCTACTGAAAATACAAAAAATTAGCTGGGTGTAGTGGCACGCACCTGTAGTCCCAGCTACTCAGGAGGCTGAGGCAGGAGGATCTCTTGAACCTTGGAAGTGGAGGTTTCAGTGAGCCAAGATCATTCCACTGCACTCCAGCCTGGGTGACAGCGAGACTCCATCTCAAAAAAAAAAAAAAAAAAAAAAAAAAGAAAAGAAAAAAGAATTGAATTCAGTGTATTGAAGACATACGCACCTCTATATCCATTGCAGCATTATTTACAGTGGACAAGATGTGAAAGCAACCTAAATGTTCATAGATGGATGAATAGATAAAGAAAATGTGGTATATACATATGATGGATGCTACTCAGCCTTAAAAATAGAATAAAATCCTGCCATATAAGACAACTTGGATGGACATTATGTTAAGTGAAATGAACCAGTTACAGAAAGACAAATAATAAGTAATTCCACTTATACAGGGTGTTTAAAATAGTTAAACTCATAGAAGCAGAGAGTAGAATGGTGATTTCCAGAGGTGGGGGCAATGGTTGAGGAGTTGATCTTCAATGAATGAGTATAATATTTCAACTATGAAAAATGAATGAGATCTAAACATTCTGCTGTACTGCATTGTGCCTATTATTAACAATACCATATTTCACACTTAAGTGTCCATACCATAAATCTGAAAAAAAAAAAAAAATAGGATACCATGAATAACAAGTAGGCTTGAGTAACTAGGTTGTCATTTCAATTCAGTTTTCACATTAGCAATCCGGACTTTGCTTACCTACCAATGCCTCACCTTTTCTGTGAAGACTAAATTGTCCTAGCCAGCCCACAGGAAGTTTTCATCCCTGTGAAATTCCACTGACTCTTATTATCTGCATCACTCATGGTGTGGTATTATTTGCCACACTTTCAGTAGCTTATTTGTATATATAACTTTAAAAATTCTTGAGGGACAACCAAGAATCTTACTTTTTTCCATCTCTCTTTTTAATCTTGACTGCTTAAAGTTGCAGCATCTTGATTGATTTATTATATATACAATGTCTATTCAATTTCTATTAACTTCCAAGCTCACTGACTTGATAAATCTCAACTAGACAGTAGAGGCATTCATTGCCATTGATGACAGATTTTCAAATATCTTTAAGTTCATTTTCTATTATTTATAATACATTTTAACTGTTCTGGAGAAGGAAGTATATAGTTCAGTGCATTAATACTTAATTTTAAAAATTGGAAAGTAATATGATTTCTCTCTGGGCTCCAGATTTCTAGATGATCTATAAATGATATATTTTGCTTTATAAAGTTGCTGTCTGTTACATGAATATTCATAAAGTGAGTAGGTGAATGTTTCCTATTTTTATAAAGTATTCATTAGAAGTATTTTTTAGAAGTACTTGTTCCTTAACTATTTAGGGAACTAAATCATCTAATTGGGTTGTTTACTTCTGAAAAGATTTTTCACTATTAATTTTTTTTTCAATGATTCAGGTTTTCCATTTTTCTTTATTTCAGTTTTGGTGGCGACGTTATATTTGGAATTTATCTGTTACCCTTAGTTTTTAATATTATTTTTATAAAGTTCTTCATAGCTCAGGTTAGTTGATACTTAGTAACTTTTTGATGAATGAATGAATCAATAAATCAATGTTAGGCTCAAGCACCTAGAATGAAGTCTGTATTCATGAACCCATACTTTAGACTCATAAATGAAACAGCATAATATTAAATTATAACATTGAACAAAATGTAATGCACAAGTAAATGCATCAAGAATATGCCCGTTTATAAAATTTTAAAAAATTTTAGCAAAAATAGACAGCTTCCCCAACCTAGCAAGGCAGGCCAACATTCAAATTCAGAAAATACAGAGAACATCACAAAGATACTCATCAAGAAGAGCAACCCCAAGACACATGATCGTCAAATTCACCAGGGTTGAAATGAAGAAAAATGCTAAGGGCAGTCAGAGAGAAAGTTAGGTTACCCACAAAGGGTGGGCACCAGACTAACAGAGGATCTCTCAGCAGAAACCCTTCAAGCCAGGAAAGAGTGGGGGCCAATATTCAACATTCTTAAAGAAAAGAATTTTCAACCCAGGATTTCATATCCAGTCAAACTAAACTTCTTAAGAGTGAGAGAAATAAAATCCTTTATGGACAAGCAACTGCTGAGAGATTTTGCCACTACTAGGCCTGCTTTACAAGAGCTCCTGAGGGAAACACTAAACATGAAAAGGAACAACCAGTACCGGCCACTGCAAAAACGTACCAAATTGTAAAGACCATAGACACTATGAAGAAACTGCATCAACTAAGAGACAAAATAAACAGCTAGCATAATGGCAGGATCAAATTCAAACATAACAATATTAACCTTAAATGTAAATGGGCTAAACGCCCCAGTTAAAAGACACAGACTGGCAAATTGGAGAGAGTGAAGACCTACTGGTGTGCTGTATTCAGGAGATCTAGCTCACGAGCAAAGACACACATTGTCTCAAAATACACGGATGGAGAAATATTTACCAAGCAAATCAAAAGGGAAAGAAAGCAGGGCTTGCAATCCTAGTCTCTGATAAACAGACTTTAAATGAACAAAGATTAAAAGAGACAAAGAAAGGTAATGATGGTAAATGGATCAATGCAACAAGAAGAGTAAATGGTAATAGTAAAGGGATCAATGCAACAAGAAGAGCTAACTATCCTAAATATATATGCACCCAATACAGGAGCAACCAGATTCATAAAGCAAGTTCTTAGAGACCTACAAAGAGACTTAGATTCTCACACAATAATAGTGGGAGATTTTAACACCCCCACTGTGAATACTAGAGAGATCAATGAGACAGAAAATTAACAAGGATATCCAGGACTTGAACTCAGATCTGGACCAAGTGGACCTAATAGACATCTACAGAACTCTCCACCCCGAATCAATGGAATACACATTTTTCTCAGAAGCATATCACACTTATTCTAAAATTGACCTCATAATTGGAAGTAAAATGTTCCTCAGCAAATGCAAAATAACAGAAATCATTAAAAAAAATCTCTCAGACCACAGTGCAATCAAATTAGAACTCAGGATTAAGAAATTCACTGAAAACCACACAACTGCATGGAATATAAACAACCTGCTCCTGAATGACTACTGGATAAATAATGAAATGAAGGCAGAAATAAAGATATTCTTCAAAACCAATGAGAACAAAGACACAATGTACCAGAATCTCTGGGACACATTTAAAGCAGTATGTAGAGGGAAATTTTTATGGCACTAAATGCCCACAAGAGAAAGGAGGAAAGATCTAAAATCAACACCCTAATGTCACAACTAAAAGAACTAGAGTAGCAAGAACAAATTCAAAAGCTAGCAGAAGACAAGAAATAACTAAGGTCAGAGCAGAACTGAAGGAGATAGAGACAGGAAAAACCCTACAAAAAAATCAATGAATCCAGGAGCTGGTTTTTTGAAAAGATTGACAACATAGATAGACCACTAGCCAGACTAATAAAGAAGAAAGGAGAGAAGAATCAAATAGATGCAATAAAAAATAATAAAGGGGATATCACCACTGATCAAACAGAAATACAAACTACCATCAGAGAATACTATAAACACCTCTATGCAAATAAACTAGAAAATCTAGAAGGAATAGATAAATTCCTTGACACTTACACTCTGCCAAGTCTAAACCAGGAAGAAGTTGAATCCCTGAATGGATAAATAACCAGGTCTGAAATTGAGGCAGCAATTAATAGCCTACCAACCAAACAAAGTCCAGCAGCAGACTGACTCACAGCTGAAGTCAACCAGAAGTACAAGGAGGAGCTGGTACCATTTCTTTTGAAACTATTCCAAACTATAGAAAAAGAAGGAGTCCTCCCTAACTCATTTTATGAGGCCAGTATCATCTTGATACCAAAACCTGGCAGAGACACAAATAAGAAAATTTCACGCAAATATCCCTGATGATCCTTTATGCAAAAATCCTCAATAAAATACGGGCAAACTGAATCCAACAACACATCAAAAATCTTATCCATCATGATCAAGTTGGCTTCATCCCTGGGATGCAAGGTGGTTCAACATACTCAAATAAAAAAATGTAATCTATCACATAAACAAAACCAAAGACAAAAACCAAGTGATTATCTCAATAGACGCAGAGAAGTCCTTTGACAAAATTCAACAGCCTTTTATGCTAAAAACTCTCAATAAACTAGATATTGATGGAATGTATCTCAAAATAATAGATATTTATGACAAATCCAAAGTCAGTATCATACTGAATCAGTAAAAACTGGAAATATTCCCTTTGAAAACTGGCAAAGACAAGGATACCCTCTCTCACCAGTCCTATTCAACATAGTATTGGAAATTCTGGCCAGGGCAACTGAGCAAGAAAAAGAAATAAAGGGTATTCAATTAGGAAGAGAGGAAGTCAAACTGTCTCTCTTTGCAGACAACATGATTGTATATTTAGAAGGCCCCATTATCTCAGCCCAAAATCTCCTTAAGCTGATAAGCAACTTCTGCAAAGTCTCTGGATACAAAAATCAATGTGCAAAAATCACAAGCATTCCTATACACCAATAACAGACAAACTGAGAGCCAAATCATGAGCAAACTCCCATTCACAATTGCTACAAAGAGAATAAAATACCTAGGAGTACAACTTAGAAGGGATGTGAAGGACCTCTTCAAAGAGAACTACAAACCACTGCTTGAGGAAACAAGCAAAAACACAAACAATGGAAAAACATTCCATGCTGATGGTTAGGAAGAATCAGTATGGTGAAAATGCCTATACTGCCTAACAAAATTTACAGATTCAATGCTATCCTCATCAAGCTACCATTGGCTTTCTTTACAGAACTGGGAAAAAAGACACTTTACATTTCATATGGAACCAAAAAAGAGCCCACATAGCCAAGACAATCCTAAGAAAAAACAACAACAACAACAAAAAAAAAACAAAGCTGGAGGCATCATGCTACCTGACTTCAAACAATACTACAAGGCTACAGTAATCAAAACAACACAGTAATGGTACCAAAACAGAGATATAGATCAATGGAACAGAACAGAGGCCTCCGAAATAAGGCCATACATCTACAACCATCTGATCTTTGACAAACCTGACAAAAACAAGCAATGTGGAAAGGATTCCTTATTTAATAAACCGTGTTGGGAAAACTAGCTAGCCATATGGAGAAAGCTGAAACTGGATCCCTCTCTTACACCTTACATAAAAATTATCTCCAGATGGATTAAAGATTTAAACATAAAACCTACTACCATAAAAACCCTAGAAGAAAACCTAGGCAATATCATTCAGGACATAGGCATGGGCAAGGACTTCATGACTAAAACACCAAAAGCAATGTCAACAAAATCCAAAATAGACAATTGGGAGCTTCTGTACAGCAAAAGAAACTATCATTAGAGTGAACAGGCAACTAACATAATGGGAGAAGATTTTTGCAATCTACCCACCTGACAAAGGGCTAATGTCCAGAATCTACAAAGAACTTCAACAAACCTACAAAAGAAAATAAAATCAAATGGTGGGTAAAGGATATGAACAGGCACTTCTAAAAAGAAGATATTTATGTAGCCAACAAACATATGAAAAGAAGCTCATCATCACTGGTCATTAGAGAAATGCAAATCAAAACCACATTGAGATACTCATGCCAGTTAGAATGCAATCATTAAAAAGTCAGGAGACAACAGATGCTGGAGAGGATATGGAGAAATAGGAACACTTTTATACTCTTGATGGGAGTATGAATTAGTTCAACCATTGTGGAAGACAGTGTGGTGATTTCTCAAGGACCTAGAGATAGCAATACCATTTGACCTAGCAATCCCACTACTGGGTATATACCCAAAGGATTATAAATCATTGTACTATAAAAACACATGCACACATATGTTTACTGCAGCACTGTTCACAATAGCAAAGACTTGGAACCAACCCAAGTGCCCATTATTGATAGACTGGATAAAGAAAATGTGGCATATATACACCATGGACTACTATGCAGACATAAAAAAGGATGAGTTCATGTCCTTTGCAGGGACATGGATGAAGCTGGACAACATCATCCTCAGCAAACTAACACAAGAACAGAAAAAACAGAAAACCAAACGGTGTATGTTCTCACTCATAAGAAGAAGCTGAAAAATGAGAACACATGGATACAGGGAGAGGAACAACACACACTGGGGCCAGTCATTGGATGAGGGGCTAGGGATGGCATAGCATTAGGTGAAATACCTAATGTAGATGACAAGGTGATGGATGCAGCAAACCACCATGACACATGTGTAAGTATGTAACAAGCCTGCACGTTCTGCACATGTACCCCAGAACTTAAAGTATAATAAAAAAATTAATCTTAATATACCCTTGCTTTTTTCCCCATCTCAACTCTAGTGATGTAATCAACTATTCAGACCAGATGAATAACTTTCCACTCTTCTCTAAATATATGCACACATGTTTAGTGTTTGTGCTTTATTTTTATGTATTTTTATTTTGCTGTTTTTAAATACATATGACATACTAAAGGGTGAATATCTGATTTGGTACACTCTTTAGGGAATATGTGCAAAAGGAACAAGCATGTACCTACACACAGTTTAGGTGAAAGAATATCCCCCTTAATACAGCCCCTTCTCCTCAAACCAACGATGCCATAATTCCAAAATGTCTGTTAAAGATAATTTTACTTTTTACTTTTTTTTATAGTAATTAACCATATATGTAGGCATCCTGGAGCACTATATTTCCTATTTTCTTGTGATTCTTTTTTGTTTTTGAATTTGCTATTTCATCTAAATTTCAAATCTGTTGGCATGAATCTTTTCATATTATTCTTTATTAATCTTATCAAGATATAAATGCCTGCTTCATTTGTGGCCATACCTTGACTCTATTTGTATTATTGTTTATATGTGCCTCTGTTTTCTTGATTAATTTTGCCAATTTTTGGAACTTTATTCGGTTTTTCAGTTCTTGATTTATTTTGTTTTCTAAAATGTACCATTGTTTCAGTGTCTGTTTTTATCATTATCTTTATTTTTTTCTTGACATTTACTTTATTTGTGGCCATTCTCTACTTTTTTTCCAACTGATTTTTTAAGTTAGACATGCAGATCAATTTTTGAACGCTTCTCTTTTTCCCCTAATTTAATCATTAAAGGTAATCAGACATGTTTATATCATACATGTTTGATATGTATATATATATATATATATATAATTGCCTTTATCCCAAAAACTTCATAATTTTTATTATTTTCCTTGACCCCTGTATTATTTAGAAGTGTTTTTTGTTGAATTTTCTGAATGTATGTATAATTTAAAGTTCTTTTCATTATTGACTTCTAATTTATCTGTGAGGTGGTTAGAGAATATGATGAATATGACACCAACCATTTAAAATCAGTATAGATTTACTTTATAGCCTAGAACATGCTCAATTTTTAAATTGTTTCACTTATGCCTGTAAAGAAAGTGTACTCTCCATTTGGAGGCAGTGTTTTGCAAACAGTTATTAGATACTTTTGCTAGTTTGTTCACTAAGTTATTTAAATACTTTAAATATTACTACTCATTTTATCTCTCAATCACACTAAAATGAATGTTTGAAATACTTGTCCCAAATATGATTAACTTGCAAATTTGTGTTTTTAATTCAATCATGTATTTATATATTTTGAAACTTTCATTATAATTTATATTTAAAATGTACATATTTCCTCCTGAATAAAAGATATTATTTATGACTCTATCTTTGGTGGTGGTTTTTGCCTTCAGTCTTTTTATATATGCTAATAGAGCTATTCTAGTTTTTCAGTATTTATTAATTTTATTAAAAACTTTTTCTATCTCTTTCAGATAATAATTATTGAAAAAACTTTTTTCGTCTTTTATGTTTAGACTTTTAGTTGTGACTTTTAAAATAGCATGTACTTGGATATTTTTCTAATCCAATCTGTCTACTTTTGTTCCTGGATTGGACAAACTTGTTGATTTTACATTGTTCTGATAATGAAATTTTTTTATTTATATCTCTAGCAAATTATTTTGATGTTTGTATTTGTCCTGCTTCTCTCTCATATTTATTTGAATTGATTGGTGTGATTTTTATTTTTAAATTCCCACCTATTTCTCCACTTATTTGGAAGTTATATACGTTTTCTAATCTGTAAAAGGGTAACTCTCCAGCATTGTGTGCATATGTAATTTAATGAAATTTAAATAAATATTGTTACCTATCCCCTTTACAATAAGTGAATTGCAAAAGACTTTAAATCTGATTCCATTACCCCTCACTTAGAGACAGCTGATTTTTTAAAATAAATTGAATCCTAAATTCACAAATTCAAAATTGTTATTATAGTATGCAGCCAATATTTACTTACATTTACTTAGAAGTTTACAATTTTCATTGTTTAAGCTTATTTCTCTCCTCTGATGTGTTCTTTCTGGTATCATTCCTTCTTTAAGAACATTTTATAAATATTGTTTAAATATAATATCACCTATTGATTATGTATGCTCTCAGGTATTTACTTTTAGTATGAAAATATTTCTTCTCAATCTGGAAAATAATTTTACTGAATGTAACAAATCTAGATTGATATTTATTTTCTCTGAAAACAAGATGTCATGCCTCTATTTTCTGTTTCCATTCTGACTCACTCGGAGTCAGCTATGGGTTATTTTTTTGGTGGCAATCTTTCTACTTTTGCTACTTCTAAGATAGTTTTATTCTGTTTAGCATTCTGAAGTTTCACTAGGATGTATCACGGTATGAATTTATTATTATTTAAAATTTGTATTGGCCTCTGTTGATACATGGATTTTAGAAAATTTGTATTCAATCATAGAACATTTTTAACTATTAAGTACTCACATTTTACATTTGATTCATTGTCTCTTTTTGTTCGATCGTTCTGATCAGATGTGTATTTCTCCTTCTCGCTACATTTTATATGTCCCATAATATCACTTTCATTCCTTTTATCATTGTGTCTTTCCGAACTGTATTCAGAATATTTTCTTCAGTTTGACCTTCCAAATAAATGTTTTCTTTTTTGAAAAAAAAATCTGGCTCTAATCAGCTGTTTGATTTATTCTTCATATTAAAAAAAAAAAGAGACATTTTTTTCAAGTCAGAAATTTCTTGAATCCCCATTCTCCCCCAAACTACTCCCCACCTACACACATATTTTCTTCCAAGATAGGTCATTTATCTTTATGTACTATTCTGATCTGATTATTTACTATTATTAGGTATAAGACATATGTGCTATTCTAAAATTTTACCAAATTGCAGTTTGAAACTACTATTATTTGAAATCCATGTCTTCTTTATTGAATTGCTGCCTCATTTTGCTGAAGCACATACCTTTCTTCTGAAAAAATAAAAGATATTTTGATTTAGTTTTTTTAATTATTTTTATTTCCAAACTTGATCTTGGGGAACTCCTCATATTTTGATATTTGATCATCAGATTTATCCTCTGTCTTGCGTCTTTCCATTCAAATATACTCATTTTTCCTTTTTGTCTTATTTTTTAAGTGATTTACAGGTTTTTATCTCACAAATCATATCTTTTTTAAGTAAAAATATTTATTTTAAATTTCTTATAGCTCTTTCATGCTTCTGTATACTTATTTATTCATAATGACTTTTCTTGTTTCATAGATCTCTTACCTATTGTTAAGGATAAATTAACTATATGTTTTTAAGCTTTTTCTTGTTCTTGAACTAATCTTTCCAAAGGCATTTTTCTTTTGTTTCATAAATAATTTTCTTTTATATTACAGAATTTATCAAAGTCTGTAGTGTTTCGCTTTTTCAGCCAATATTTCATGATAAAAAATAAAAAAGTTAAGGGGGAAAACTGACTAACCAGCAATCTAAGTATGAGAGTAATGAGGTAGGGAAACCTCCTCTATTCTGAGGAACTCTGAGATGCCAAACTGGCTTTATTCGCAGGCAGCTACGTCTACTGAGTCTACCCAGCCTTTTTTAATTATCTCAAGACTCTTGGTTCAATAGTCTTATCAAAAATATCCTTTCCCTCACAATTGTTTTTCTCTCTCATGGCTTCAATGTAGTATTTAATCTGATACTATATGCATACTAAATACTGGCTACAGACTATACAGTATTCTTCCTGCAAGGACAAGACGGTAACTATTCTGTATGTAACTTTCATATAACCTACCTACTTTTAGCATCAATCTCACCAACACTGTACCTGTAAGTCTTAAATTTTGGATTTCTGTTGCATTCTGAAGGGAGATTAATCCTTCTCACCTTTAAAGTCCCTTTTATCTCTATTCTTTGTTGTAGCTTTCTCTGGTCTCTTTTATAACATTTATATTTTATCTTCTCGGTGTCTTGAGGAAATTTGTTAAAACATTTTGTCTTTTAATAACTTTCTTTTCTTTTTATTTTGGTTTGTATCTACTTATTCCTTTATTATTATTTAGTTGAACTTTTACATGTACAGTAAATTAATCTTCTCATCCAAAAAACTTAGTTTATTCTTTATAATACTTGTATCATATTCCATAAAATGAGTATTTTTAAATTTTATCTAAAACATTTTCTTACAAATATATTTCACATCCTCCACATTTTTCAACTTCAGTCATGCGTGTGTGCATGTGTGTGTGTATGTGTGTACATAATTTCACATTATTTCTGTCATATACTATAGGCGAGCATACCGTAAATGAGATTGTTTTGTTACTTGCTATCTTCTGTAATGCTCATTTGACAAACCACAAAAAGAGTACTTTAGCAAAATATTTTATCAATTCACATTTCCAACATCAGTGTCAACACATTTAACCAGACTGTTGCCAGCAATGAGTAGTACTGCCCTTTATAATTATTGCCACCTTGATATAAATGTATTTAACTGTTGCTTAGATTGTTAAAATCATTAAATTATTAAAAACTGTTCTTTAAAATTTTCTTTATCACAAGTGATATTAAACATCTTTGTACATATTTTTATTAACATGACATTCTCTTCTGTGAGTTCCTCATTTTATTCATTGACAATTTTATTATAAAAATATTTGTCTTTTTCTGAATCATTGGAGATATTTTTCAAACAGTTAATATGATAAATAATTGTATTTGTCATATATTGTAAATATTTTCCATTGCTATTATTTTTCTTACAATTTTTATAAGGTGACTTTTGGACACTAACAGTATATTCTTAAAACCTATACATATGTCTGTATTCTGGGTACATTGTTAAAGACAAAAAGGTCTCCCATACAAATTTTACAAAAAGTCTGTTTTCAATAGACTACAATGTTGTATTTTGGCTTAAAATGTCTTAATTATTTTCACATTTAATAGCTAATATATGTCATCTTACATTTCCTATATTATGTGAAGAAGAAAATCAATTTTATTTTCTTTTTAGTGAGAAGTCATTTATTCTAGCAAAACTTATTAATTTTCCTTACTTCCTGTGACTTAAACTGCCTTCCTTGTTACATACTAAGCTTTTATATTCACTTTATTCTCTTTCTGCTTCTGAATTCTGTTAAAACAATCTATTAATTGATTTCTGAGCCATTTATTACATGGTTTTGAATTTAAGGTAGTATCAAAAAGCACATCCTTCTTTAGTATTTTTTAATTTTTAAAAATGTTCTTGAAGATTTGAAGATGTTTACCTATCCGTGATAACTTTACATTAACCAGTGCTTTTAAAATTGAATTCTGTGAAGAATTGCATTCATTTATATTTAGAAACAATACATTTAGACAGAAAACAACCAGCTCGTAAAGGACCTTATAAGCATCTCAAGGAGTTTGCATCTGTTTTTGAGGTCACTGTGTTTAAGTGCATTTCTTGAGGTTGGAAATGAAAAGTCTTTGAAAAACAGAAGAAAAATAGTCATATTTGAAATTACAGACTACTTTGTTTACAAAGTGAGGGGTGATTGAAACAAAGGAAGGCAAGCTCTGAGACAGGAAATTCAGTAATGCAGCTATTACTATCTTGAAGTTAATTATAAAGGAGGTGAATATGGCCTAAACGAGGAACACAGCATTAAGGATAGATAAATGAACAGATTTTAAAAATAGTAGGATTTAGTGTTGAGCAAGGAATGAGTGAAGCACTGGGATTTCCAACTTTCATAATTTGTTTACCACATCGAGGGACCAAAATGTAATATACTATCTGTACTTCGTGGAACACCATGTAAATCCAGAGCACATAATTCTATGTAAACACATTTATGACAGAATTATGCTAAATTTAAAAGGCAGTATGCAAATGTCATAAAATATGTAAACAGAAACAATATACAGAAAAATAAAATACATCTAACGCTATCATGACAAAGAAAAAACATTTATATATCTAATCATTTATTTTACAGAAAATAATAAAATGATATATAATTAAAAGATACTCCTTTTTTTTTACTATTGTACATAATTTTTAAAAAAGTACCATTGCTTGAGCATTTGCTATGTGCCTTACAGTGTGTTGACTACCACTAATATTATCTTACGTACTTATCACAAACTTCCTTTTAAGTGGGACTATTTCTAATATTCCTCTTTCTGTTTATTTTCTTACCAGTTGAGGAATCTGCTGCTTACAGAGATAAATCACTTGCTGAAAGTCATGTTTCCTAGGAGGTGACAGGGCCAGAACTGTTTTGGAAGCTAATATTGAATAGCTTTCTTTTTCTTGTATCTTTCACTATGTTTTGCTTATATTCAGTACCAACTGCTGTCAATTAATAAATGACATCTTTTGGTGCCTCAGAGGAGAGACAGTAATTACAGAAGAATAGAAAATATATCCAAAAACAAAACAACACGCAAAGATGGTCTTATTTACAAGACCATTAATTTAGAGAACCCTTGACTACTATGATCAACAGAAACAACTGATAGTTGTTGAAGGTTCAACAAAAACTTTGTGGTTACATATTAAAATCTATGGATCGATGATGATATTCATGTTCTGGCTGCATCTATCAGTAGTGATAATGCTCATTTTGGTTATAAACATTATAATTATGAATCTGACTGTCTTTATTTTCTGCCAAGAATATCATTCTTCTTTTATATGGGGTTATTTGGGTAATTTGGAGAGCTCCAAGTATGAGAAATCACTTTCTTTCTTTCATGATTCTTTTGTACAAAGTACCACATTCTGAATCAAGTACCACAGGATATGTCTCAGTATAACTGAGCCTCCAAAGTCTATTCTAATGTTATACTTGATGACTTCTTTCTCTCTTTCAACAAATATGGATAAAATAAATTTTCAGGCAACTGGGTTATTCAGGGAGGCAAACATGTTAAATATAGCAGAGTATGATGGTAAGGCTGAGAAGTTAAGAAAATCATCTAGTTCTTGCATATTTACATGAAACAAGGCCTAAGCCTTTCAATTAGAATGAGCTGAAAGCCAAAGTTATGTTGAGTGCTGTCAGCACAATTAGCATTTGTATTTTTAGTAGTAGTCCAGGCCCCATGAATAGTGCCAGCATCACTTAAAATAAACCTGGTAGTCAGATAATCTGTGCTAAAAATAGTTAACCAAAGAAGAGCAATTTCTCTTTTTGACACACAGTCAAGTACCTTTTAATACAGGGTGATGGGTTTTTGGCAGTGAGAGCAGTCAGAAAAAGAGTGTTCCACAGTGAGAATTCATTCAATTGGGTTTAGCAAATAGAAGAAAACAAAAGGGGTTATTATATTAGAGAGTCAGGCATTGCAGCCAAAGGACTTTGAACTCCACAGAACAGCACTGTATTTCAATTCCAGCTCTAATTCTTGTTAACTGGAGGAATAAGTTTTAAAACCAATTTTAGACTCAGTTTCCCCCAGAAAGTGGGGTTAAAAACAGCTGTCTTACAGAGTTACTGTGAAGAAAATGCTGGCACAGGACCTGCACACAGTATCAATAAGCATTGGCTTCCATCTTTTCTTCATCCTTCTTGCCCCTCCATCATTTCTGTTCATTCCCACTTAATATTATGCCTAAGGTAAGAAAAACCACATTCAGATTCTATCAAGGCACCGCTGTCACTTTCTCTTGCTCCAGAGGCTACCTTCTACTTCTTTCTTCCTCAGTGAACTCTGCTACACAATCACCACCCCCGAAGCCCCTGTCATTTGCTACCCATGCCATTTCTCAAACACTCATCTCATGGTAATCTACTTGCCCTGTCCCATTCACTATCAGTACTCTTGTTAGTTAAGGTATTTTGCGATCAGAGGTTCACAGGAATAAGAGATTCATTTGATGCCTCAGTACAGTAAACGGTTTTAGGTCAGGGGCTTTAGAAATATTTCCTTAACTCAAAAGCTCTAAAAAATATTGTTCTCTTGTTCTTAGCCTCTTATGCAGGGATGTTCAATCTTTTGGCTTCCCTGGGCCCCACATAAAATTCAGTAACACAAATGATAGCTGATGGGCTAAAATAATGGCAAAAAATTCTCATAATGTTTTTAAAAAATTATGTATTTGTGTTGGGCCACATTCAAGGCTGTCCTGGACCACATGCAGCCCAGGGGCCGCAGGTTGGACAAGCTTGCTCAAGAGCTAGAAAGGGTTTAAAGCTCAAGAAGTTTACTAGTACAGTCTCTAGTCAGGTTTGGAGACTGACAATCTCTCAGCCTGACAGGAAAAAGAGAAGTGCTAATGGCATATTTTTATCACTGACAAATGTTGAGGATGCAACACGGCTTGGAAAGAGATCTGGAATAGCCATTAAGAGTCAGAAGTTCTGCCAGGCGAGGTGGCTCATGCCTGTAATCTCAGCATTTTGAGAGGCTGAGGTGGGCGGATCACCTGGCGTTGGGAATTCAAGACCACCCTGACCAACGTGGAGAAATCCTGTCTCTACCAAAAATACAAAAAAATTATCCAGGCCTACTGGTGCATGCCTGTAATCCTAGCTACTCAGGAGGCTGAGGCAGGAGAATCGCTTGAACCCAGGAGGCAGAGGTTGCAGTGAGCCAAGATCGCACCATTGCACTCCAGCCTGGGCAATGCGAGCAAAACTCTATCTTAAAAAAAAACAAACAGTCAGAAGTTCTAGCCCTCACTCCTCCCATATTTTATCTGTGTCACCTTGAGCAAGATAGGTGTCTCCAAAGGCAAAAGTAAAATGTACATTTAGATTCAAGGATTGCCAAGAAAATGATTTTTTATGATTCCATAAATAATGTTATTGTTGGGAATTCATTTTATTTTATATAAAACACAAACATAGCACTTACAATCACTGTTGCAAGAACTTTATACATATGAACTTCTTTAGCATAACTGCTCTATAAAGTAGGCACTATAATTATCTTCATAGTATGAATGAAAAAACTGAATCCGGTAGAAGTGTATAATTTGACCTAGGTCTTACGGTTTTAAGAGATAGAGCCAAAATTAGAAAATGTCAGATGAGCTGCAGCATCTCTCTTTTAACCACTATACTTGGTTACACTTAAAAATAAAATACATACATATTCTTTTATATATTTTTAGATATGCAACCTAATCATTGTGCTGAAAAGGGATATATTTTAACTAATTCTTTCACCTACCTACTATGCCGATGTCTGGAGCTGCCACTGACCCTAAGTAATCATCAACTCTGATGAGGAACAGCCACGATTCTTCTGCTGGTCTAGTCATTCATTCTTCTTTTTGGAAATGTGAGAGAAAATCTACATTCAAAAATAACTAGTCTGTCATTTCCAAGATCACAGAGGTCAATTTGCAGGTTAATAGTTAAATGCTTTCTTTAATCACAATCTTCAAGAATAAAACCAATTATTTAAAATGTCTTTCAAGTGACTTTAATAGCAGATGTTTTTCCTTCAAAGAAGCTTTTTTTTTCCTAATGCTTTCCATGAATCAAATGTACTACATGGAATTCATCCCTTGAGGTGGTGTGTTTCATGTCACCAAGAACCGAGATGTCCAGGAATAGATGTGGTGGTTTGCCTGTCCATTTATTTTTATTTATTTTTAAACTTTTTAATATCTGTATCTTTTTTGATAGAAATGGAGTCTTGCTATATTGCCCAAGTTGGTTTTAAACGACTGGCCTCAAGCAGTCTTCCTGCCTCAGCCTCCAAAAGTGCTTGGGTTACACGTATGAGCCACCATTCTCAGTTGATCTCTATATAGGATACAAAGGTATTCTTGTTCTGCTCCTCAAAATATCTTAAGATATAATAATGAAAGAGAAGAGAGAGCATAGTATCATGCAAGGGCCTTTTGCTTAATCTTCTTGTTTCTTCAAGAAGCTCTGACTCAGTTTTCTAATTTTAAAATTGGAAATAATGACCCTGAACTCAAAGAGTTACTCTAAGGATTAAAAGAGATTATCTGTGTAAATTTCTTAGTGCAGTATCTGGAACATAATTCAGTGACTCAATAAATATTAATTTTTCTTTACTATTTTCTGTCATCTAGGACTGACTAAAATTTTCATATATTCTTTAAGATAATGGAATCCCATGATTTGCCCAGATTCTGCATCCACAACTTAGTTGCTTTAAAAAGAAATTACAATAGCACTGGACTTCTGTATCATCAAGTCAAGTTAAAATTGTGTTGACCAATTAGTAAACAGTTCACTGTGCTAGGTACTGAAAAGAATAATAAAACTATAAAATCTAGTAATGCATACCTTGAAGAAGCTAAAAATTCCTGTTGAAAGACAAGGCTCACTTTCTCTCCACTCTCCACAATCCACTTACACACAAAAATATAATAGCATGAGAAAGGAATATAAGGTAGTGGAGTGGTTGATCTTGATTACCATCACTGGCAAGGTATTTGCAGTGGAAGTGGATTATAACTTAGGCCTTGAAAGATTGAAGTTTGAAGGATAAATAGGAGCAGGGAGATTTTTATATTGCAGGAACATCATCAACTATAAATATGAAGATAAAAAGTAGGGCATACTATTGGGATCAAGAGACTAGTCAGAATAAAAGTGGCCAAGAGTCATATCTGAGGCATGGGGTCCAAGGTTTTAAAGATATTAAGTCCCAGAAGTTAAGCTGGGAGATAAGGAGTATATGCATTGGGAGACATTGTAGATCCGTTAGCTATTATATCCATATGGTTGTTCAGGCAATGGAGCCTCAGATCTGGAAATTAATTTGGTAAACCCAAAAGCACAGCTACTTCATACCAAAAAGATGAAATTAATTTTTAGGATTACTTTGGGTCTCTCAAGAGTTTGGGAGTCAGCACACATATAATCCACTGAGTCTTCCATCTGGCCATCCATGACTCTTCCATTTGCAGAGCTCCTGGGCACAACACTACTTTACCAACATTGGTTTGGGAACTGCTGTTTATAATACTGGGTTCAGCAGCATCTGAGGAAGAGGAACCAACTGGGACGTGGTCTTTCTTAGTTCTCTGAGGTCAAGGAGTACCAGTCTTTTCAGTGGAGCAGTAAAAGTCATGCCCAGGTTTTTTGTCATTAGGTGTGGGCACTGTATTAATTTCCTAGGGCCTCCGTAACAAAGTACCATAAACTGGATGGCTTCAAACAACAGTAATTTATTTTCTTGTATTTGTGGAGGCCAGAAGTTTGAAGTCAATGTATTGGCAGGGCTGTGCTTCCTCTGTAGGGAAGTGTGCTTCCTTGCCTGTTGTAACTTCTGGTGTTTGCCGTGAATCCTTGTTGTTCCTTGATTTATAGATGCATCTCTCTGCTGCTTCTACATATGTCACAGGGCCATTTTTCTCCTGTGTGACTATCTGTATGCCTCTTCTCTCTTACAAGGATACCATTCATATTGTATTAAGGGTCCATCCTATACTCCAGTATGACTTCATCTTAATTTGACTACATCAATAAAGACTCTATTTTCAGAAAATATCATATTTATGGGTACCAGGCATTAGGACTCCAACATAGCTTTTTTTGAGTGACGCAATCTAACTCAAAACAGATACAATTATCTGGATGGAAATTGCCTTATGAGGAAATTATGCCTTATAGATCAAGATGGAAATAAGTCTTATGTTGATCAATAGAAACAGCTTTGCCTGAATCTCAGGCATCTTGGGAATACACTAGTAGTGCTGCAAAATTCCTGAGCCTCAATTATATCCTTGAACACTTATTTCTACTTTTGAGAGCTGAGTTTTCATTATAAGGCATATTGCTTGAATTTAAAAATGCACAAAATTATGTGGAGATTTGAATTTATACATCCGTTTCAAATTCATCATTACATTTGATTTTCACAACAGAAATTGTAAGTCACAAATTATTATTGCTAAAAGTTTATATCAAACTTGTTTTCCACATCAGAGTCTGAACTAATTGAAAAATGAAATGAAATTCTAAGTAGATCAGCATGTTATTGCCTTATCACCTAATTACAGTAATTAAAGAATATCATCCAGCTTCTTAACACTGACAGACTTAACTGGCAGTCGGATATTCAGTGGTGCCTCTCTAAGGAAAGACCTGATCATTTTACAGCTTCTTCCTAAAAAGAAAAGAGAGGTGCTGAACAGAGCACTTCCATATTATTCTCTATAAATTTACCATTCAAATCACACTGTTCCAGTTTTTCTGGAGCAGAATAAGTAAAAGGGTAGAAAGAAGCTAGGAATGTTATCCTAATTGTGTTCCCATCACCTGCAAGGAAACATCAAAATTAGCAAAGAAACATTTGTTCCCAACATTAATTGCCAACATTTTTTTTCAGAGAAGAAAAATGAGGCTCAATGAGATAAGGTGATTTACTTAAGCTTTTTTGGCTATCTGCTAATTCTGTAAATATTTCCATGCACCATCATTGCCTTCTCTTTACATTATACACATATTAAACATAATATGGTCTCTTTGTGTTATGCTTGTCATATGGATTCTGTCATATAGGATTCTTATACCAGCAACCCCTGCTATCACAGATACATCTTGGATGATATAATTAATTCTTTTTTTTTGAGACGGAGTCTTGCTCTGTCGCCAGGCTGGAGTGCAGTGGTGCAAACTTGGCTCACTGCAACCTTCGCCTCCTGGGTTCAAGGATTCTTCCGCTTCAGCCTCCCGAGTAGCTGGGACCACAGGCACGTGCCACCACACCCAGCTAATTTTTGTATTTTTAGTAATGACGGGGTTTCACAATGTTGGCCAGGATAGTCAAGATCTCTTGACCTCGTGATCCGCCCGCCTTGGCCTCCTAAAGTGCTGAGATTACAGGCATGAGCCACCGTGCCTGGCTGATATAATTAATTCTTAGAAATCACGCTTGTCCGTATTTTCCCAGTCAAAATGTAACAGGTTGGCATTTTGAACTACAGTTGAACTCTGTAGTGCTCAGAATAACTGACTCTTGGGAAAATAAACCCTTTCTATTATTTTAAGCACAAAAGTTGAAACTCATCAAAAGAAGTTAAGGATGTTAAGTTGCCTCTTCATAGCAGGAGTCCAACCATAGCCAATTGTTAATGATTCTGTGCCTATTATAGCCATCAGGTCTCATGTCTACAAAATCAACTCATAAACATAGTAAGATACCAGTCGTACTTAGAACTGTCTCTTTGTTATTTCACGGCACTTAACACAATCATAACTTACAAATATGGTATTTATTTTCTTGTCTCTATCTTGCATGAAAATGTAAACTCAATTAGGACAGGAATCACATTTGTCATATTTATTCTTGTTTCCAAGCACACTTTTAGGCAAATTAACACAAGTAAAAAATGATTGAAGAAATATATGAATAAAACATTGTTATTTTTTATACTTGTCAAACAATATAATATTTCTTTCATTCATATTTTACTTAGGTGATTTACATCTCTTTGAAGGTCTTAAGGTACTAAAATATTTCTGAGAGTTTAAATTTCCTTTCTCTTAGACATAAGAATTTAGTATTGAGAGTGACAGTGTTCTGTGGGGATATGCATCCCTTGTTTCCACTACTAACCCCACTGTATTTATCTTCTAATATATCATGTTCTGTTTGTTTTGTTTTTTTCCTAATTCTTAGCTGGTCCTTGTCCTGTTTGGGATTAATCCATTCATGTCTGAAAACAAGCATTTGCAGATAACTTGACTCAATTAATTGGTAAAATTTATTGAATGTCTACAACATTCCAGATACTAGAAATAAACTATTATCTGGTAATATTTGTATAATACTAGATCAAAAGTGGGAAAAATTTTTTTGCTGTCATTATTGAGTGTTATGGCCTTGGGCATTATTATTAATTTCTTTCAAAAAGTAAAGACACTAAGATCAAGAAAACTTAGGTAAGTTCCCAGGTTCCACAACCTTCTGTTCCTACTTGGTTCACACTTCATTATGAATAGGAATTTATATACATATAGTAAGGTGATTAAGAGAATTGACTTTGGAGCTCAAGTGGCTTAGATCTGCACTCTGGCTGGCATCAATACCTGTTTCCTCTATGACTTCTCTGAACTTTGTTTCTTCATCTGTACTTTGGGAAATGTTCTTTAATTGTGGCCCTTTATAGAGACATCATTCATTTATAAGAGATATCAATTACCTTGGGATTATTCTGCTAATAAGTCAGTGATAGTCTGAGAATTGCTGAAACTATATGGCAATTGAAGGAAAATGTCATTACGTAGGGCTCCCATAGCAATTTCTAAGAATTCACTTTCTGCATGGATACCTTCTTGTGAATGTAGCTTGTCATCGTCTGTGGCTTTTTCCCAAGAGAACATCTGTAATCTTTTACCTTTCCAGAAGCCCCTGTACTTGGCTATTCTCATTCCCATTTCAACTCACCATCTACAAGCATTTTGTGCATGAACTACTTTATGCAGACTCTGTTTTCTTTAGAATGGTTTTTTAATGCTTCTGACCTTGGTAATACATAAAAATCCACTGCCAGCTGAGGTTTAATCTTCGTGTTATTCAGACAGCCCTGCCCACCAGAAAAAATGTCATTATAAAATATTGTGCTGTCAAGGGGTAACATTTTATAGTTTCTTGAGTCTATCCAAAATTTCTAATGTATTTTTTTGCCCTTGAAACTTTCCGTGAATAGTAAATATCCTCCTAGAATATAACCAGTAAACATGTAAATATTCCACTGGGCAAAAAGAATATAATTTCCCTCACTATGAGAATCATATTTTTTGATTAAATGATGATTGGTTCCTAGGATCTAAAATATAAGAATGGATAAGGTCAGGGTGGGCCTCTGCTGGGACCTTGGAGCACCATGCAGAACTCTGTTCCCCCTTTCTCTTCCTCTCTTCTTCTTCTCATCTTCACTATTTATTGCTTTTCTCCCAGCCAGATTCAGCTGGAGGCAGTAACATGGTGACACATCAAAATCAAATCTCCGGCAGCTGAATCCAAACACAAGGAACAAGGTAAGATGCCAACAGAAGAGGGCCCAAACAGAATTCGTGTTTTCCAAAGCTTTTCAGTTATATCCTTATCAGTCTCTGCAACTTCATTTGCTGTCCCCATTAGTTCTCTTTT
Source organism: Ateles fusciceps (assembly GCA_036589455.1). Taxonomy (NCBI): domain Eukaryota; kingdom Metazoa; phylum Chordata; class Mammalia; order Primates; family Atelidae; genus Ateles; species Ateles fusciceps. The sequence goes on along the minus strand of JAZHEH010000681.1, from coordinate 146,892 downwards.
GGCTCTGTTTGCAAGGTCATCATTTCCTAACATTATTTAAAAGCCTTTAAATATGTAATCTTTTAGCCTCTGGAGATAACAATCCCAGTTTGTGTTATAAAGAGCATTGCATTTTTTTTCCCCATAACATTTTCAGATCCCTTATCTCATTAGTCCTTCATGACCCTTTGCAGCATGTAGGACAGGAAATTTTGTTTCAGGTTCCCAAATGAGACTTGGAGAAGCTGAGTGACTTACATGAGGCCACAGAGATAATAAGGGCCTCAGCTCTTCTTTGCATCTGTAAACAAACCTTGTATCCTAAGGACACTCTAGGGGATTTTCAGGAAGCTCCTTAAAATGATAAGTCCAGAAGAGCATTCATGTAATCATGGTTCCACAGATTGGTCTGGGTTTCCGTATCTGGGACTGGAAAGGTCTGAGAAACTCTGGCTAAAATATTGGTAACATTGCATTTGCTGTGCATTTTCCTAACTGTGTAACATGTAGGTAATAATTGCATCTGGAAGCATCCCCCCCAGATGAAACTGCAGCAGCTTGGGGGATGATTTATTGTCATTGTCACAGTCCTGCCTGATGGTCTCCAGAACTCCAGGAAGGGGGTGGTTAGGCCACTACAGCAAAAACACTGGAGCCCAGGAAGAGTCAGAAATTTTCTTCACTGTTTTAGATTTTCCCACTGCCTAAAATATTACAGAATTATTTTAAGCATTCAAAATCTATCTTCAGTGAAGGAATGTTATTCCAGAGTTGCTCTGAATGTTATAGAGGGAGCTATGATAATTGAGCACATACAGGTATCAAGTATTCAGCTTGATGCTTAAAAAACATGATTTTATTTAATATTAGTAAAATAAGGAATTTGTTTTTGCTTACAATTTATGATATGAAAATTGAACCAACGAGGTAACTATTTAGTGTAAGTCAATCAAGTTTAAGATTAGCAAGGACAAAATTCTATTGTAACCTGTTGCCTGAAATACAAGTACTTCTCTCATATTAACCAATAATGGTTTATTAATCAAATGGCTCTTAAATATAACTGTTTATCTGTATATTGAATTTCCTGCCATTTTTAAATGAAGCATCCTTTCCAGCTTTAGCTTCATAGACAGCATATTGCTACCAATCATATCATCATCCTTTTTCTAGTTTAGAATTTGTTAATGTTTAAGCTTTAAGCCAATGAGTCAACACAAGAATCCATATTTAGACATGTGTTTTCTCCGTCAGCAGACTCCATTACTGCAATAGTTTAATACTGGGTTCTGCTAAAATACAACATTTCAATATCGACTTTTGAGATCATAATATTGTAAGCCACATCTCTAGATAGTTATGATGATAATTAAAACTTTAGTTGATTGAACTCTTATGTGTTTTCTAACATTATGTTATGTAATATTTGCAACAAGCCTCCATGTTAAGATTATTAACAATTTACAGAGGTGTAATCTCAAATTCAGAAGAGTTAAACAATCAGTCAAAGTTGCATAGATAGTAAATGATGAGGCTTCCATCTGAACACAATTCTGGCCAACTTTGACATCCATTGCTGTTCGGTGCTAACTTCAGGTCTTAGAATCAAGCAGTGTTTTCATGCAAGGCTGTCTAAGCATCTTCTTCGTTTTATAAATATTAAGATCTGGTACAGACCCAAGCTACAGACAGAATATTAACTCAGAGGTTTTGAAATCCCAGAAAATATCTCATGAAACTCAATGTTTTAATAATATTAAAATATTTTTAGTAACATCTTATTTTTCATCAGGAGCAAGAGATAGTACAAGAGTACCTGATGCAAAATCAATTCACCAGCCAAAAAAATTCTAACTCTAGATAAGCCCCTGCATTCAATATGTTGTTAAGCCAGGAAAAATTCCTAGCAATGCAGTGAGTATAAGTTTACATTAACGGCCAGGGTCTTGGTCCAGCCTACTTACACTCAAAACATCTTAGATACATTGAATGAATTCTTACTGTTACAAAATAGGCTGTCCAGAACAGGAATCTGCCTCAAAATGTTAAGATTTATTTGTAAGCTTAGCTAACATTAATGTATTTCAAGACAGTCGTAAACTATAAATCCTGGATTAATATACATGTGGTAGAGACAAGAAAATGTATGAAAGACAAAGCAAGCTCTTGATCATTCAGGGACAAAAACTACTCCATGCTAGAGTTGGAAAGGACATTAGAGATAAGTGGGTCTGACCTTTTATCACATTTTATACATTATAATAGTAATACTTCTAAGGAAAGAAAATACAAAATCTCTGAAAAGAAAAGCAAGAAAATAACTCACCCCTATTCCTAACACTCAAACACAAACACAATATACTGTGCAGATTTTTTTGTCCTTTCTTTCTATGAAAAGATTATTTTAACACAGTTTAAACCATATTGTATATAGTGTTATATATATAATTGTATAACTATATATAATTTGTATATTATTTTTTCAATATACAATTATACCACAAACATTATTATATGGCATTATATAGTTTTCCAAATAATAGGTCAAGCAAAATGGCTCATGCTTCTAATTCCAGCACTTTGGGAGGCTGAGACAGGAGGATTGCTTGAATCCAGCTATTCAAGCCAAGCTGGGCAACATAGCAAGGCTTTGTCTCTATAAAAAATAAAAATAAAGGTAGCCAGGCTTCATGGCACATGCCTGTAGTCCCAGCTACAAGGGAGGTTGAGGTAAGAAGATTGCTTGAGCTCAGGAGTCCAGGAGTCTAAGATTTCAGTGAGCCATGATCGCACCACTGCATTCCAGGCTGAGTAACAGAGTGAGACTCTCCCTAAAAATAATAGTAATAATACTTTTAATGTCTAAGTCATATTCTACTTGGTGTAAAGATCATAGTTTGCTTAGCTAGTCTCTCAGAATTGGATATTTTCACTATCTCCCATTTGGGACCATCATACAAAATTTTACAACAGTCATTTCCAAAATAAAGCTTTTAGTTCCTTCACATTAATTTTTAAAATTAGATTCCCAAATGTATTATTACTAGATAAATATATACATATGTTCAAATTGCTTTTCAAATAGTTTGATTACTAGCAATGAAAATAAAATCTCATTGTCCACACTTTCACTAGTATTGCAGAACAAAAACACACATGCAAAACACGCAAATTTGATAGGCAAAACCATTTTACTTTATTCTTTAATACTACTCCCTTTGGACTCAGGCAACCTTGTATAGGTTGTATGAGGGCATGGTTATACTTAGAGGACCTCTCTGACCATCTTCAAGACATGCCGCTCTCTAAGAGACAAGGATTTCACAGGGCCAAATGGAATTTCCACACCAAATCCACATTACCCCCTCTTGACCATGATCTGAGTACATTGCACTCTGAAATATCATGAACAAATAAACTTGCATGAATTTCCAGAGACTCTAGGGGCCCCCATCCCAGGCTAGTACTCCTAAGGACAAACTGCCCAAGGAATGGACAAGAGGCAGCTCTTTGTGGAGACAGCGACATGAGAAAACTATAGACAGAACTTGGTCATGTGGTCTCAGAAGTACACACACATCTACTGTGGCTACCCACAAGAAGAAGAAAAGGTGAAACAAATGAGGTGTCTGTGATCGCCATTCTGCATGCCATTATGATTCAGAACAAAACTGTGAGGAATATGAGAATTCTAAATTCAAGCTTGGCCTTATAGGCCCCTATGAAGATGTATTTATCAAAGCAGAAAGACAAAACACATTATTCACAGTTTATTGCTTAGTTTATAACTCTGAAATATTTAGAGATATTATGTAGATCTCTATTTGTGTTCTTGCCTTGGGGCCTACAGATCACAGGGGCCACACGGCTTTTATAGATTAAACAGATAATATATTAGGGCTTTCCGTTTTCCCAAACTTACTAATTTCTATAAAATAAATAGAGAAAGCCTAGAAGGACACACAAATAAATTCTACCAAATCTGTAATGATTTGATAAAGGCAGTACAAAAAGAAAATTACAGAAGAACATCACTTATAACATGATTAATCTTCATAGATGCTTGAGAAAAACAAAATAAAAAAAAATACCTTTAACATATTCTACACTCCTTGCTGATTTCAAAACCAGAAAACTATAAGAATGAATTGAAGGATACTTCCTTAGCTTGATAAAATTCATTAACATCATTCATAAAGCCAGCAACCTAAGATACTAAAAAATGGGGAAGCCCTAGTGACATTTTCACTAAGATCAGGACAAAATCCACCACTATATTGGCTACAATTTAACACTGAATTAATAGCCAATACAGTTATATAAGAGAAATCAATAACCATTTTCAGATGACATCAAATTGTTCTTAGGAAACCTTAGGGAATCAATAATAAAACTAACATATTCAAACAGTAAGAGTTTAAGAAGGTAGCTGACATAATGTAAAGAAATCTATAAAATTAATAAAATGATAACCAGTTAGGGGATTTAATGGTAAAGAAAATTATATACACAATAGAAATGAAACAGAAAAATATTTACAAATGAACTTAACAAAGAATATAAAAACCCATATGAAAAGTACTTCAGCTTTCCTTAAATTATAAATTCAGTAAATATCAGTAACTATACCACAAGCTTTCCAGTTACTAGGGTTTATATGGCAAAATAACAAGAACAAATAATTAGGAATAAAATGGGAAAAGAAAGCATTTAGGGACACTAGGCTTACTAGATATTACAATCTACTAAACCAGTGTGGTATTAGAACATGAACAGATAGACACACCAGTGGAATAAAATAAAAGTCCAGAAATAGTCCTGGGTACACAGGAATATAGGTAGCATCTTAAATAACTGGGGAAATATAAACATTTTCTAAACGGTTTTGAAGAAATGGGATTACTATATGAACAGAATAAAATTTGGTTTACACTTCACATTAAACACAAAAATAAACTCCAAATAGATCAGAAAGTTAAATGTAAAAATGAAACCATGAAAGAAATAGCAGAAATCTGAGTTAATTTTTGTATAACCTTGGTATAGAAAAGATCTTGATTATGAGTCAAAATGGAGATGAACTAAATGCAACTTCATAAGATTAAAACCACAAAAACCTTTGCATAACAAAAACTTTATAGGCAAAGTCAAAAGAGAAATAAACCAGGAGAAAATATTTACAATATGTATCACAGATAAAGGGCTAATATTTCATATGTATTAGTCTATCATAAATCAATATATGGGAATATTAGTTGTATTAATTTATAATAATTTAATATACAAATGGAATATTAACTCTGTATCCATAATATATATTGCAAATATTATATATGATATATAACATATTATTTCTAATATTATATATTTATTTGGAAAGTATATACTTGCAAATATATATGTATATGTATAAATGTTTATTATACATATATAAATGTCTATTATACATATATAAGTACACATATACATATATACATATAGGTGTATATGTATATTCATTTACATACATATGTGTATATTAATACATATAAATATAATGTATATATAGACATATATAATAAATTCTTTAATATTTGAGGAAATTTTTATTATTTTTCATAAACTTAGTTTCTTCAGGATTATTTATAAATGAATTATTTTAAATTTAGGGGAAAAAACTCAAAAATTAAATAATGGGCCAAAGAAATGAACAAACAATTTACATAAAAAGTATTAAAGTTGTCAAAAAGATGTTCAACTTTATTTATAATCAAAGAAATGTGGTTTTGAACTACACAGATATCGTCTTTCAGTTCTCAAACTGGAAATATTAAAATTTGACAACCTGTTCAGTTGGTGATGTTGTAGGGAAACAGACATCCCATATGTGGCGGGTGGGAATACAAATTGGTACACCACTTACGGAGAAAACTTTGGCAAATCTGTCAAAACTACTTACATATTCAACCCAATATTCAATTTCTTGTCATTTGCCCTAGAGGTACACATTCAACAATATGAAATAGAGCTATTCAAGGTTATTGAGTCATTGCTTGAATTTATAAAATATCAGAATTAACCTAATGCTAACTTAGGAGAGTTTCGTTGTGGCCTACCCAGACAATAGATTATCATGTAGCTGCAACAAATAATGAAAAATGACACTATGTGATTCCAGGATATATTGTTGAGTAAAAAAAAAAAAGTACAAAAGCATGTAAGCATGTTTTTAATATTACCTAATGTACAAGAAAGAAAAAAATAAGAAAATATATATGTATTACTTATATTTTTATAAGCAAAAATCATCACCATGGAAACTCACATGAAGAATAAACCAGAAACAAATATTTTGATTATCTTTTGGGAGTATTTGAAAGTGAAGTGGAGGGATTTTGGTGGGGACCTGATACTTTTCTGTTATCTTTTTGTATAATTTTTACCTTGGCAACATTTTTATGCTTTGCATACTTAAACGTAAATGAATGAATCAATAAAGTTGTTGAGGGGGGTTACTTAAAATAAAACAGAAGCAGAAATTCATAAGCCTATTTGTGTTTCAGATAAATAAAGTCATAACACTTCAGTGTATGACAGCTAATTAAAAATTAATTTCTGAACATTTCGCTGTATATTCTTAGAGATTTAGAGAACTGTAAACAAATATTGAACTGTAGTTGTTAGACTTGTTTGTAGCTGTGGTATGGGTTGATATTTTCGAAATGGCTTTTTGTGTATTCTAGGAATGAACAAATAAGTAATTTTAAAAAGTTAAGCATAAGGAGAGAAGACTTAAATTAAGCCTGTGATATTGGATTCAAACTAAAGGTATCAGTACAGATTGATGAGTTTTCAGACAGATTAGTTAGATATCTATGTTTTTGCATGTTTGTGTGTGTCTCTGTATTACATATATTTTCTAGCTATGTCTCCCCAAAATAGGTCTTAGAAACTATGCCACCTAAGTAGCAATAACTACACCTAGCATCCAGGTCTAGGTTTCTTAGTTATAAGCATATAAATGGTAAGCAAACAAACAAACAAAAATCACCTTTCTTTTTATAGTAAAATGCCATGCTTGTAGAAGAAAAAGTCAAATTAGAAAATTAAAATTTGGCAACCATCATGATAATAATTCATTTAAGCAAAATTATCAAACTGTTGGGTAAAATTTAGTGAGAAACAAGATATTTACATAGTCTCAAAGTATCTTCTCAAAAGTGAATTATCAATAACAAGAGAAAAATCTAGTAACTGTAATGGAGATATTGTGGACATCACCTTAGCCAACAGATCAAATTTAACATCACTATTAATGGAACAAAATTATACTGTGGACCTTCAGATATGATACACAAAGAAACTCACTTCATCACCTTTGGAATATTCCTTCTAAAAATCAGTCACCTAAACCTTCTTACAGGAAAACATCAGTCAAGCCCAAACCAAAAAACACTCTAAAAAAAAAATCTGTTTTTTACTTTTCAAAAATTGAATGTCATGGAAGACAAAGAAAATCTGACAAAAAAAAAATCTATTCTGAATTGGATCCTGAAATACAATAAAGGACACTAATTCTGAAGATTACAAAAATTGGAAAAAGATCTGTAGATTATATAATAGACTGTGCTACTCTTGGTTATGATTATTTTGATAACTATACTGTGATTATAAAGACAATATCCTTGTTCTTAGGAATTTACACTGAAGTATTGAGCAGTGAAGTGGCATTCTGACTACCACATTTTGTGAATTTATTCAGAAAAAATGCCATAAACACACACAAAGTGAAGCAAATGTGAAAAAATGTTAATACTTGCAGAATCTGGGTGACAATATTATATAGTAGTTCTTTATATTATTCTTACATTCATTCTGTAATATTAAAATTATTTGAAAGTAAAAAATTATTGTAACAACAAAAGAACAAATTACAAGGGTATTGATATTCCAGAAAATAGCATTCTTCTTTTATTTAAGATTCTTGCAAGTTAGGTTTTTGCCTCACTGAGCATCTGTAAATACTGAAATACAGTACCCAGAAGTGAATGGGGTAAAAATACCAGTGTCTGATGTGACAAAAGGGTGTGATTTTTTCTCAGCCCCCTTAATGACTGCCTTTTTTTAGATACTATTTATATGGGACAGCAAAAGCAATAATGTACTCTCAGCTAAGGGCCTCTTAAAAGTGGGCTGAATCTAAGAATTGATATCTCATCAGCCTACCCCACCATGGTGGCCCACAGGTAATGACAGAGTTGCAAGGTATGTCACCTGAGATAGAATACAGTGTTATCCAATCATCTCAAATGATCTTTTACTGTATACTTCACTTGTATACTATCTCTAAGGAACCACTTGTTTATAAAGTTCAAATTGGGGAAAGTTGAGTCATGGCTTTCTCTTTGAAATCTCATTACACCAACTTGTTCAGAGGAATAAGTATCTGGGGCTTGTCTGCTTTTGGGGGAGCACCAGAATTATCACAGTTCTAATTACGTAGAAACCATCCGAATAGAATCTATTAGGGCTTTGCTCTGGACTAAGTCTCTGACCCTAAAGAAGGACAAAACAGCTTTACTATTTGAAAAATAAAACCATAAAGGTGTTCCCATCACTCTGGCCACATGCAGTATACTTCAAAATGAAGACAAAGCTATACCATAAAATAAGGGTATAAAAATTAGAGTTATGATTTTTAATAATTATGTCAAAGCTTTAAAAAATATCAAATATTAAATGTCTTTTCTTTATACTTTGCCTATGCTTGCATTGGCCTAAACTTATGGTTAGTCTGTTTATTCATAAAATAGCCACATATCTGCCTGGGAAAAATGGAGCTTCCACGCAAAAGATCCTCAACATGACTTCTGAGGAAGGATACAATGATTCTCATTTTTCTAAGATGTATTAGAATCATCTCCAGTGCTGTTCCAATTTACTCATGCTCTCTGAGATCCTTATGTACACACATGAAAATAAGTACAGCTGATCTCTTTTAAGAAGGACTACCACTTCTGTGGCGCCATTACTAATGGGTTTGTATGTGATTTCTCAGCTGTGTAAATGGTGAGGGGTGAGATGGAAGACAGGTTAAGGTTTATTGTCCTAAAAATGCCTTTTTAATGCCAAGGAGAGTGTAGATGTATATTCATGTTTGGTAGATTTTCTTGTATATCTCATAATATTTCTTGTGAGATTCCCTCATGAGATGTCCAGTCAAGTCAGAAAATACAGTAAAATGAAGGTGATACTTGAGTATCTAGAATAAAATAGGATAAGGTTGAAGATGCCTTTGCAAAAATTATAACTGAGATCATTATAACAGTGAAACAGTTCCGACCTTACCCACTCCATCCTGCCTCTAACCTCTAAGCTGTCCTTGTTCATTCCTGGATGTAGGACTTTGGCAGGAACTTAGTTTATAGTTTAATTTTGAAACAAAGATGATACCAGCCATTTCCCGAAACAAACCCCTTCTTGCCTGAGGACTGGACTGCCTTTGTAGGCTAACAAATTAGCCACAAGATTAGAAATCATGGTTTAGCAGTCATACAGCTAGAGGCCACCAGATTCTAAACTTTCCCAACTGCTCATAGGGATAATATAACCACTGTAAAACCTAAGATTGGTGCTTCAGGTATTTGTCAAACCCTGTACTTGATGGAGCAGCTGGTACCACCCAGATCAATAAATTGGCTTATCTTGTCTTATGACCTCCACTCAGAAACTGACTCAGCACAAGACAGCTTCCACTCCCTATGATTTCATGTATGACCCAACCAATCAACACCACACACCCCATTCCCTGGCCTGCTTCCCCACCAAATTATCCTTTAAAAACTCCAGTCTCCAAATTTTCAGAGAGATTGATTTGATTAATAACTCTGTCTCCTGCATGGTGCAGCTGGCCTCACATCAATTAAACTCTTTCTTTATGGCAATGCTGTGGTTTTTGTTTGTGCAGCAGGCAGGAGAAACCATCAGTGGGTTACAAGGCTTCTTTAAGGTTTAACATGTTTGGAAACAAACAAACAAAAAAAGCACACCTAGGCTTTGATAATAAAACTCCCTCTGATTTAAGTTCTTTCTGACCCACTGAGAGCCTTCTCCCATAATGTTGCTTCTGCCAGGCTTGCACTTGACCTCTGATCCCAGTAACACTGAGGCTGACTCCCTGTTCTATCCATGCCTATCCTGACTTTTAACTTGCATGGAAATCTGACCTTTGAGAATTGGACAGAAAATGACTTTACACTTACTATGCTATAGTTCATTATTTGTCTTTTTCAGTATCATTTAATCTGAAGCAAAAATAATAAATGACTATTTTCTCTAAATTTCTATGCTTTTTCCTGTCAATGTTAAAAATTTCATGGATTTTCTTCTTAAGGAAATAAATTGTTAATGATTACTCCAGTTGTGTGACTATAGTCAACAATTAAAAGAATTTCATTGACTATGATTATAGGTATTGAATTTCTTTCTTAAATACTTTGATTAAGTGATTCACTAACCTGCAATCTCTTGTGAATTAAATCAAATTTGAGCCAGATTTTTTTTTTAATAAGAGAGAGATGATTGAGGATCTTAGTGCCTATTCTAGGGCCACTTTATAGATATGAGTATTTATTGGACAATCTTCCAAAAAAAAATGTTTCAACATAAAACGTCAGAAAATCAATCCAGCACACTGTGTTTTGTCTTTCATGTTGTGAAACTGTCTTCACCTCTAAATCCTTTAGCAGAAAATTACCTTTTCCAAAACAAAGGAAATGTAGTCTTATTTATAATTACAGTCATTTTCATTGGGCTAATAATCAACAACTTCTGGATCACTAGAAACAGACTCTGCTATTGTTTAAATAGGTCAGGTGAGTACTAAAAATTCTTAATCGTATGTGACAAAGCTTGATTTAGACCTTAAAAAAAAAAAAAGAGTTTTTCTGCAATTTGACTTGTAGAATGTAAGGTTAAGTGCAAAGACCCAAAGATCCACTAAAACTATTGCCATGACATAATTCTCATTCCTGGGTCCCTTCGACCATTAACAAGCAACACTGGCAGCCATTTTTAATCAGGAGCATTGAAATTATGATATGCTGAGTTCTTGCTGCTGTGACCTTACTTTGCTTACAGAAGCTCTATACATGTTGCTGAGTAATTATTAAAGTTGTTATTTTTTGGTTCTCTTTTTCCAGATGAGTTTTGCCCCACAGTGGAACTACTGTCAAAATGTCATAAAGATCTTCCTTCCTTTCTTTTTTATTTTTATTTTTTGAGACAGAGTTTCACTCTTGTTGTCCAGGCTGGAGTGCAATGGACTGATCTCGGCTCACTGGAACCTCCGCCTCCTGGGTTCAAGCCATTCTCCTGCCTCAGCCTCCTGAGTTGCTGGAATTACAGGCATCTGCCACCATGCCCAGCTAATTTTTGTGTTTTTAATAGAGACGGAGTTTCACTATGTTGGCCAGGCTGGCTTCGAATTTCTGACCTCTGGTGATCCACCCACCTTGGCCTCCCAAAGTGCTGGGATTACAGGCGTGAGGATCTTCCTTTCTTTAAAGGAAAGTTTTGTGTTTATCTGCTTCCCCTGGCATACATAAGGCTTTTCTGCTAAAGACAGACATGAAATATAAAGAAAATAAAAAAGTGAGAGACAGAGGAAGGAAGGGAAGGGAAGACGAAGGGAGAATGGGAAGGAAGAGGGGGAGGAGAGGAGGGTAGGGGAAAGAGGGGACAGAAGGAAAATTGGGTAAACACAAAAGTTGAATAAAATTTGGTTCTAAGTCCATTCTGAATTTTGTCATTCCAAAATAGCCTTGTAAATATTTGCAAATGAAACCTTAGTCCTATTCTGGAGAAACTGTAGGACTTCATTGATTTAAAAAATAATCCTAAAAATAATAGTAGTAATAAAACTTAACATTTATCTAGGATTTATATTAGTTCATTGACACAACAAGGATTCTCAGGAATATTTTAATGAATTGTCAAATATTTTTTCATCTTTTATATATTTTCAATCTAGTAGATTCCAGGAGATGGCTTTTTATAACAAATATCTACAAATTTAGATAGCATAATAAATGAAATGTTGCAACGGCAAGGTTTCATGGATAAATTGCATCTATACATAATGTTATTTATCCAAAAATGTTTTAAGGAAATCCAGGCTAGCAACTCACTGATCCCAGATTCCTTCTTTATTTGCCTGTATAACTGTATTCATGCAATCCGTCCTCATAGAACATCCTGTCTTCCTACCAGTGTCTCTCATCTTTCAAGCCTTAGTTCAAATTCTACCTTTTCAGATTCCGTAAAAGATAATCTTACTGTCTAAACTCACAGTGGTACAATGGCTCTATTGTCTGAGCCATCCTCTTCCTCTTCAGTATTAAAATCACAAGTTCTGGAATCAAGGTTTGAGTCTAAGGTTCTCTAAGGTTTGAGTCAAAGGTTTGATTCTAAGATTTTCCATACACTACTATGTGATGTCAGGCTTTTAAACCCTTTGAAATTCCATTTCCTCTTCTGTAAATGGTGGTAGTAGTATTTATTTGAAGATATGTGAGATGATGTATGTAAAGAATTTAGCAAAATACCACAAAAAATAAATATAGAAATAATAGAACACAGACAGTGAAATAACAGTGTTACCCTTATCATCACTATGATGAATAGTCTGGTTTACTGAGCTGGAATGCCATATATGGGCACATCTTATAATATTTAAAGGAAGACTTCAAGCTGTCCATCTTGTTTGCATGAGGTTGTCTTTGTTTCCCAGCACGTATCCATCCTCAGCTACACCGTTTTCACAGAAGACACATAGCTACTTTAACCAAGACGTTCCAATATCAACACAAGATCTGCCTAGAAAGCCCCCTTTCATGGTATTAGAGAGTAACTTTAGTTCCTCCCTGAGTTTCTAATGAGGACCACCACTTCCCGCCACGTGATATTTAAAATTTCTTTTACAATAAAAGCCCACTTTGTAACATTATTAGCAAGTGGTGTTAATTAAATAGTGTTAACTTGTTGCTTTCTCTCAAGCCAGTCTGTAACAAACCTGGTATCCCTACAAATCTTCCATTGCCTTGCTCATCATGGTTAGTATAATAAATATTTTGCTTTCATGACCATTGGCCTAACTAACAAATCTTCAGTTTTACTTTGTCTCTTCTAGTACCCTCTCTTGGGTGAAATTGTTAACAAGCAGTGAACTGACCAAAGATGAGATTCAAAAATGTGAGGCCTGCAGCTTGGATAAGCCATATTACCGGGGGAGAAATCGCTGAGTAATTCACAGCTGGGCTTGTTCCCAAGACAAAATTCAGCTTCTATTTTATTTCTTGACTCTCCATTAGAATGGAAATCTACTTCAGGAGAAATAATTCAACTTTTTAAGAATAAAGTGATAGTACTTTTTTCCTTCAGTTCCAATATTAGACCTGAGGGGTAAAGTCTATGTTCCCCAGTGAACAGAACACAACACCATCCACACTCACATATCATTGATTGTGGACTGTCCACTTTGCTAGTCTGATGTCAGCTGTCAGAGATGGAGGCCTAATTAGAAAACAAACAAACAAGCAAACAAACACACAAAAATAATCAGGAAGCATCTGAGAATTTTTATGGAATTAAACTGTCAAGCAGTTGCTACCAAAATAAATAAAAATATTTCTTTTAAAACTACCTGCTTATATTTTAGTTAGAAAGAGAGAGGGAAAGAGTTAAAATGTCAGCCTGCTATTTTTTCCTATAAAGTCATAAAGCTTAATTCAAAAATTTTCTGGAATTTATAGTGCCAGAGGCTAAGCTAAAAATAATTTCCCCTCATTAGATCTTGCAGTTTAACCTCTGAAGTGGAAGGTCTGTGACAGATACATCAAGACTCCAGCTCACAAAAGCACCATTCAAAAAGGAAAAGAATAAAGAGGAGCTGTTGCTATTAAATGACCCATAGAGAATCAAAAAGAAAAAGAAGACTATTTCTGTAGCTTTCTGGGACTAAGCATACTGTTGCTGGGCCATGCCAGGTGGATCACTCCTGTCAGCTTCAAATGTATCATGTGCTAAATGAGCATGAAATTTTATATGGAAAAGCTAACCTTACTAGAAAATGACAGAAATCTTGGTGGGGCGAGGGTGGGCAAGAAACACAGGTTCTGCTCAATAACCCTAGTGAAAATTAATAATCATTAATTGTCTCATTTCCCTATCACTGAACAAAGCTTCTGTGTCATTTCTGTAGAATAAAGAAAAACAATGCCACAAAGACTTTACTCCAAGCTACTCCTGAAAATCTGGAACTAAGGAGGAGGAGTGGGCTTAATTCCTGAAGTAAAGACTTCTAAATTTTAATATTGTTTTTCTTTCTTTTTTTTTTTACTTTCATGATCCCAGAAGGTAAAATGCTTATTACATTATTCTAGATTCTCCATTCATACTGAAGAACAGAGCCTGATATTCTGCGTTATGTTCATAATCATATTTGTGATCATATCATTAATAGGGGAAGAGAAGAGAATCCATGTATTAGTTAGCATTCAGTTAGGTAAGCAGAGCTACTATGAGTGATATGGAATAAGGGGATGTAAGAAGAATTAGATCATCCACAATTGTGGAAGCCAATGAAAATGTCTATGAAAATTGTCTCCCTGTCTGGTAGGAGCTTGAAATGCTGTAAATCTTCAGAGCCAGTAGTTTGGAAGAAAACCTGGACATAAAGTTGAAAAGAGTGAGGACAAACTATAATCCATAAGGACCAATTGTAAACAGCATCTGTCTTTTAATGCCTACAACCTTGCTGACTTGGACAATCTGCAAAAGAAGGTGGCACCCTTACACCTGGCTTAGGACTTAAAAAAATTGAAAGACTTGGTGGAAGCTGGAAGAGCTATGGATCCAAATGCTTCCCCACACCAGCAAGATGAGCCAGCAGATTAATAAAGCTATGTGTGCTCTACAACAGCCCCTGGCCCTATATTTATGTTCAGAGCTCAATAGCTGCTGCTTCACTTTTGCCTTACAAATCTCATGCAAATTTCTTTTGGAGCCAACCCTTAGAGAACCATCCAGGGAAAAAGATTATTGATATTGACATAGTTCAAAAAACACCACAAGATACACACACATATATGTATATGTATATATTATATATATAATATATATTTATATGTATATTTTGAGACAAATTTTTGCTCTTGTTGCCCAGGCCCAAGTGCAATGGCACGATCTCAGCTCACTGCAACCTCCGCCTCCTGGGTTCAAGCAATTCTCCTGCCTCAGCCTGGAATCACAGCCACCTGCCACCTGCCACCATGCCTGGCTAATTTTTTGTATTTTTGGCAGCAATAGGGTTTCACCATGTTGGCCAGGTTGGTCTCAAACTCATGACCTCAGGTGATCCACCCACCTCAGCCTCCCAAATTTCTAGGATTACAGGTGTGAGCCACCACACCAGGCCCACATCGTTTTTCAACATCACATTTTCCAGGCTCTGCCCCAATTTCTATTCCATTTATCCATTATATTAAAACAATTATCTGATAAATTATTTTACCTTTGAGAAAACTAAGGTTCAGAGAGTCCTACTAATTTTTAGAAAACTTCTAGAAACTGGCAGAAATCAGATTAAAATTAACACCTAATATTTTGACTTTAAATTGTAATTTTTAAATTTTCCCTTATTAAAATTAGATTATCCACAATTGAATACTTTTACACAATGAATCAGTAGCACATGGCATATCCATTCTGGGCTAAGAGAGTTCACTAAATGAACTATTTAGAAAGATTTGTTGGTAGGGATTAGGGAAACCAGCAAAAGACAGTAAGTTTCCCGGTACTGGCAATAGTAAGAAATCATTACAAACCCTAAATTGGAAGATTGGAGTAAAGGAAGCAGTTACTGTCACCCAAAGGGGATAACAGTAATATGAAAAAGAGCTACTGTGTAGGAACTGAAGGTTTTGGTAAAAGGAAAAGTCTCTAGTGCTCAGAAAGAAGGGAACAGAGATAATAAATACCCCAACCTCACTCTCCTTCAGCCTCCTAGTACTTTTGCTGTCTACTTGTGACTTCTGTTCACACAAACTAACCAGAAACCAATGAGTTAAGGGGTCTTTTTATGCAATCTATAGAAGTCAGTATCCTGGGGACAGAGCAGGATGAAAAATGGTGGAGATTGACCCAGAGTGGCCAAGAGAAAATAGCTAGCATGCATCAATTATTCCAAGAGTAAAGCATTAATAAAGATCTTAGGAAAACATTTTGTTTTACACAGCAATAGCACATTTTCCTAGGTAGTACCTAAACTTTCTTAGTTACTATCTAACAAACCATCTCTATATTTTTCCTCATGGAACACTTTTCAAATTCTGGTTTTATGATGAGCTGCTAAAAAGAGCCAAGGTAAGATCAAACTTTTGCTAGAGCTTCAGCTTCTAGTGGGAATGTTTTGGCAAAAAATGGTGGGATGTTGGCTGGCAGGGGAACAATCCCTTGGCCCATGAGTAGATCATCAAAGCATTTGCTTCTTTAATAAAACATCAAAGGCTACTGCATGCTGTAGGGTATTTCTGAGACTGAAATTAAGGTGAGCTGCTAGTGCTTCACAGCAGAAAACAAGAGAGAAAATATTTTGTGAATATTTTGAATTCTTTCTAGTAAGAGTTTTCCACTTATTTTCTAAGTATTCATTTATGGGTTTTCTACAATGTAGAAAGATATATTTTAAGGTCTGAAAGTTGAGATTTTCTTATTTGTTGCTTGGAAAAGATTTGCTAGATGTTGAATCAGAATCTCAGCAATACCTGCCCAATGACTGTGGTAAGTCACCATCACAGGTAATAAGAGGAGGAAGATATAGCATCTTTCTACTTCCTGTTAATACTGGGGCCTAGGCTTTCGTCCATCATGGGGTTGACTGCAAGGAAGAGGACAGTTTAACAAGGATGGATACGGTTGCCTAGTTAACAGCTTCCTTAGGCTTCAGTTCCAGCTTAAGACAGTGTCTATGCCAGATAGTAACACAACTGTACAACCACACAACCCTAAATTCATGGTATATAATTGAAGCAGAATGAAGAAACTGAACTTTTTAGGTTTTGCCTTCTAGAAAATTGCTGAATCTTTTAAAACTTTGGTTTCATCACCTATCCAGTAAGAAACTATTGTTGCTTAATTTACATTTTGTAAATAATAATTGAAACAATATGTATAAAACACATATCAGAAGGTAGGCAGTACAAATGAATGCAGTCTGGGAATTCTGGGAAGACGGTGGCTTGAATGTCTTAGGATTCTCTCCTGCTTATGCCAACCTAATTAACAGTCATCTTTTCTGAGCTGAGTGGCTATTAGGGCCAGTAGGAAGGCCAGGCATGAAGGCATGTGGGTGTCTTCAGGTTCAAAAGAAGGGAAGAGATGGAAAAGGAAGAGAAGACAAGAAGAGAAAACTATAATAAGCAGGTTATTATAGGTGGAAATTTAATAGTTACCTCTGCTTACAGAGAGCATACTAGAGAAAGTTACAGAATTAGAACTCTAAGGAAGGAACACAAATATAAAAAATATCGATGAGGAGCCAATCAGGCTAGTACTAGGAACCTTCCAGGATAGGGATATCTAAATCAGGGAGATAAATAAAAACATCATTTTTTAACAGAATTCACTGATTTCATGTATCTTACTGTGGGAGACTACAAGTTTCAAAATCTGCAGGAGTATATATGAAGAACAAATACATGCTCCAGAAAACCAAGGGAAACTAAAAAATATAAAGGCATTGAGTTCTAGCAAAGAAATGTGAGTTTTAGGTATGTTTGAGGAGGAGTGGTTCTAACTGAACAAGCAGATTAAACTGCTAAAACTTAAGGGAGACTTCTCTGAAAGGAACAGGAAAATAGATTCTACTGTTGCCAAAAGAAGTACAGCCGAAGCAAAGGCTGCTCAAGGCACATCACAATAGCTGAGATAAGCAACTGAAGTGTCTTTAGGGGTTCACGCCAGATGTATTATTTCTCAGTAGGTGCCTAAAATACAAATTTTAGGAGCAACTGCAGCTTCAGTTCAAGAATCTGTGAAGGGTGATTTTCCAGCTGAAACAAATGAAAGATGATTGTGAGGTTCCCCAAAGAGCTGGTTTCACAGGCCTAACAATTCCAAATTAAACAGCAGTGTAAGTAGGAACTTTAGCAACCAAGTGAAAATTCTTGCTCACAGTGGGAGGAAGAAGCTCTGTGAACTAGTCAAGATGGGCTAGATTGTGCTGTGTCAACATTTGGTGCCTAAACATAAAAAGGCTTATTTTGTACTAATACATAATGGAAGGGGGCCATTGTTCTACGTTGACTTTTATTGGAGCCTGGCTGATCTTGCACACTGAAACTAGAAGGCAAAGTTGTTTCTCTTTCTTCTTTTCTTTTTCCTTTCTCTTCTTTTTTTTTCTTTCTTTCAGAAAGGGTCTTGCTCTGTCACCCAAACTGGAGTGATGTGGTGTGATCATGGCTCACTGCAGCCTTGAACTCCCAGGCTCAAGCAATCCTCCCACCTCAGCCTCCTGAGTATCTGGGACCACAGGAATGTACCATCATGCCCAACTAATTTTTCTTTTTTAAAAAATTTTTGGTAGAGACAGGTTCTCACTATGGTGCCCAGGCTGATCTTGAATTCCTGGGTTCAAGCAATCCTCTTGCCTCGGCCTTCCAAAGCACTGGGATTACAGATGTGAGCCATTGATCCTGGTCCTGGAGTTTCTCACAGTGAGTTTTCATTGCTTCAGGCTAGGAATGATTTTCATCATTTCACACTGCTCATGGGCCAAATCTAGTCACATGATTCTCCTTAACTGGAAAGCAACTAGAAAATGTTATTATTTATGTGCCCAGGAAGGAGAGAAAAGTCCAGTCTGTGTGAACACTAACTAGTAATCTTTGGCATACCATATTGCTAGGGTCATCCACACTCAAAGTAGCACTGGTGAGCCAGGATCAGAGAACCCAAAAGGAAATAAAAATAAAGAAGGTTTGAATTTTATGGATAAAAACTAAAAAAAAAAAAAAAAAAAAAATCAGCAATAAACCATGGTGATGAAGGCTACCATCACTGCAAATCATCAAATGCCTCCCTCTAAGAAAAGAAAAATTATGAATAAGTGGATTCCCTACTCTCAACAACTACATGGTATATACATTCTACCAAACTAATTCCTTGACCAATTTAAATTTATAGGTTATGAACTTCACACAGTTATCATAGATGACAAGTGTCATGGAGAGGAGGAAATCAAGAATAATCTGTCTTTCCCCCTTCCTCACTCAGGTAGTAATGAATCACTCTTATAGCCTTTGTCGACATAAACTATAGGACTCCAAACATTTTACGGTCTAGACTGAAGACTGGTCCATTTAAAAACGTTTATTGCTGTGGAATTAGTGGCATGACTGTTCAATAAAATCTGGATTCTTTAGCAAATAAGACTATTAAAGATTTTAAATTGTACTAACTCAGTTTGCAGTTTCTAAAATAGTCATAAGTTTTTTAGTAGTACTCATTTCATATTGCAGCTTTTGAAAAAATTAAGTCCACTAAGTTATAAAGAACATTTTTGGCCATGACTGAGGAGAATAAGAAACTAGGTAAAATATTATATATGTATATATATATTTTAAATAGAAGTTTATTTTTCAACTATCAATTATTAACATTTCCAAACTAAAAGAGATTATGATAATGAACAACATACACCCACTCTTAAATCCATTCATATATCCATTCAACACTGCTTCATACCCACTCATACACCCATTCAACACTTGTTAATGCTTTGTGCTCTCTCTCTTCTTTTTGCTCATTTGCTCTCTGTCTTCTATCTCTACCTTTCAATCTCCTTGATGACCATTTCAATAAAAGTTTCAGAAATCTTGATAATTAACTAATACAAATTTTGCATGAATGAAGACATACTCCTGAACAACCAAAATGAAATTATTACACCTGGAGAAATTGAAAATAACTTCCTAATAATCTATTATTAGGTCCTTCAAGCTAGTATAGTATCCAGTCAAGTTTCCACTTCGCATTTGATTGAAATCTCTTTTAATGTAAGATAATTGTAATTGACTTTCTTCTTTCCCTTATTCTCTCTCTCTCTCTCGACAGGGTCTCACTTTGTCACCTAAGCTGGATTGTAGTGGTACAAACACGGCTCATTGCAGCTTTGACCTCTTAGGTTCAAATGATCCTCCTGCCTCAGCCTCCCATATAGCTGGGACCATAGACACATGCTACCATGACAGGATAATTTTTTGTAATTTTTTTATAGAGACAGAGTTTCACTTTGTTGCCCAGGCAGGCCCAAACTTGTGGGCTCGAGTGATCCTCCAACCTCAGCTTCCCAAAGTGATGGGATTACAGTCATGAGCCACTGTGCCAGACTTGTCATTTTTTTTTAATAGCATTGACTTTTAAAGAAATAAGACCAAATTTTTCTTTATTTCAATAGATATTTCATTGTTTCCTTAAGGGTCATTATACCTCTTTATATATTACCTTCTTTTAAAATGGAAGTTAGATATAATAGCTTGATTATACTCAGGTTATTTCTTTTGTCTGGAATATTTTGTATGAGGTGTTTGTTTTATATTACATCAAGCAGGACATATAGTTAAATAATTTTACAATTAGTGATGGCAAATTGGATCACTTGTTTAAGGTATTTTCTGCCAAATTTCTCTTATTGTAAAAATGAAAGTTTCCCTTTGCAGTTGTCAAGTAATTCGTGAGGTGATATTTTGGCAGTGTACAAATATTTGTCCACATAATTTTTGCATCTTTTTATCATCCAGTGATGATCTTTGCCCCACACACTTATTTTATTTTCCTTCCTTCCTCCCTTTTCCTTTCCCCCTTTCCTTTCCTTTCCTTTCCTTTCCCCTCCCTTTCCCTTCCTTTCTTTCCTTTTTCTTTCACTGTTTTTAATTTTCCTTTACCTTACTTCAGCATCTATTATTTGATTCGTCTGTTACAAATTATATCACTAGACTCTCACCTTTCCCTGTAAAACTTCCAGACTTTTATTATGCTTTCCTGTGTCCATCTCCAATATCTACCTACTTTTAGGGTGTCATTTCTAATTTGTCAGAGCATTAAGTTTTATGTATTATTGTCCTACTCTATACTCACTAAATGGATTCAATTCTTTAGATGAACTTGAATATTTCAGTCTATAAATAATAATTTGTATACAAATAAAAACAGTCAATTGTTAAAATACTTTTGTTAATTTTCTTAAAAAACTCTTGATTGAATGAAGCTTATTTTTAGTAGGTTCCAAGAAAGGCTTGTTGGAATAATTTTTTTTCATAAATTTTCTGCATTTGTGAATATTTAAATCTGTTTGATTGTAGCTTAATACTTTATGGATACTTGTCTGAATAGAAAGCAATTGTCTTACAGTGTTTTTCCTTGGTGTTCTTAATTGTGTTTCTTTGCTGTTCTCTTTTCTGTGTGTTGACGTTAAAATTTTTGAGGCCAAATTCAATTTCTGTTTGTTCTACTTGGTTTTCTCATTTTTTAAATGTCTTGTTCTTTTTACTAGATGCACACTTGAGAGTTATTTTCATTTTCCTTTATCTTTTTCATTAAGTTGAAGCTTTCCTAGCATATGTCATGGAGTTAAATGTCTTCAGAAATTTTTTCTGCTTCATAACTGGATTATTAACTATATAGATAAGAAAATCTTTTATCTCAATAACGTTTTCTCAAAGTTTCAAATACCAGTTCAATTTATTGTTTTGTTTTTCCACTTCAGAAGTTTTAATTATACACATGTTGGTTATTTATTGCCTCTTTTGTATGTGTGATCCTTTTTCATTAGGACTTTCTACCTTCTTCTTTGTTTTTGTTTTATAATAATCATCCCATTCACAAACATATTCCCTTCTTTGTACACTTGGTCATGGCTTTTCTTTCATTTGGTGTCATATAATATAATCTGCATTTTTTAGAAGATTCTGGAATATTCTTCAAGGTCTTTTTTGAGTAATATGAGATCCCATTTCAGATTTCTGTTACTTGTCAGTTTTCTAATTTTTTAATCTGTGATTTAATTTTTTGTCTTATCTCAGAATTTTAAAAATCTAAAATTCTTGATTATATTTACTGTATATCAGAGTGTTGTGTAACATTACCTTCTACTCTGTAGTTGGGTGGTGTATGTTTTTATGTATGAGCTTTTACCTGCTGAAGCATTTTACTCTCTCTCTCTGTTTTTCCTGTAATCTAGCAACTTTTCAGAGATTCTAGGATATTTTAACTTTTCTTCATTTGTTTTGGATTTTTTCTGAATGCATTACGTCACACAAATTACATTTGTAGTTTTCTAAATTATTTTTATACTGTTTGCATGGGAAATAAAAATCCTAATTTATTTGATTTTCGTGTCTGTACAGTTCTGAGGAGGAGGTTTGCATAAATTAGCATTTAAATATGGTACTACAGAGTATTTTCATGTATACAATGTATTGATTTTATTTTGAATAGGGTGGATAGAAAAGATCTGTTTGCTAAGGTGTCTACTGGAGAGAGAAACTAAATGAAATAAAACCATAAGTCCTTTGGTATCTGGGAGAACATTTTAGACAAAAGAAACATAACTCTAAAACCTCTGAAGTATAATCATGCTTGATATGTGGAGAAAAGTAATCATCTAGTGTAGCTATAACAGAGAGAGCAAAAAGTTAGAGCAAGACCATTTGAGGCCTTAATGAAGATTTAAAAAATGTATTCTGAACTCAGTGGAGTATTCAGAGAAAAGGGTAATATGCTCAAAATTAAATTTTAAAATATTCACTCTGGATTATTTTTGAAGAATGCATTTAGTGGGATAAGAGTGGACATTAGAATATCAGTTGCAATTGACATTTCAGTAGTTCTAATCTGATGATGGCAAAATGTACTAAGTAAGTAGCAGAGGGAGTGATGACAAAGTAGAGCGGAGCAGGTTTAAGTGCAGTAACTATTAGTTAGGTTTTATTGTTTTAAGTCTAAACATTCATAAGGAGATGTTAGTCAGGAAGCTGAATTCTTAAGATCAGAGGAAAGATCAAGAGCAGAGAAAAAAAAAAATGGCAGTTTTTCTGGCCAGATACTGGAGGCAAAATAACTGAATAATTATCCTAAATCGAGTAACATATATTTCTACTTTTTAAATATGTGGACCCTGAATTCCCTGTGCAGACTACTCTTTCAGGGAAGGAATTGTTCCATATGGCTTTGTTTTTCCACATTCTAAATATTGCCAATTTCTATTAATTATATGTAGAAATTATAAATGCATAGAAGAATTTTGCATCTATAAAGCCAAGGATCAAAGCTGAATAAGCCCTTTAATATTCAGATGTCATAAGGGGTGCAAAGATGAATCAAAATCAGATCCTGATTTTAAGATGTTTATATCATTCCACCACTTATCAGGGGTGGAATACCATTTCATGGTTACATGATGAGATGATTAATTTATTAAGCAGAAACAGATAGTATTCTTTTACCATGCATAGAGAGGTTTATGTATCTTCTAATTTTTTGGTCATGAATGAGCAATACAACTTTATGAATCTTAGAATGTTTTATTAATAATTAACACAATTGTAATCTGCTAACATCATGTCATAGGACTATGCATTTATGAAAGGTTATATATTTCAAGACTCTCCTGGCTTTGTAATTACTTTCTGGTCACCTCTATCTTACCTCAATAGTTTTTCCACCATCATTACAACCCATATCTATTAATAAGCAGTATAACATTATGGTTAAAAGAATAAGCTTTGAGTAACTACTTAGTTTCACACTTTTGGACTCATTAAATATAGTTTGTACATTGACAACATGAAATAATTATAGAAATTACCTTATAATGTAGAGGAGAACATAAAGGAGAAAATACATATAAAACATAGTGTCATGTACATGATATCCAGTATATATATAATTATTTTCAACAGTATTGATCTACCTCTTTCCTTTATAAATATTTTATTTTACCAATATAGTTGCTTATTTTCTCTTTATACAGCTCAAATTACTCTCTCCCTTAATAATTCATTAAAAACATAGCAATTGTTGGTTTAGGTTGCAAACAACTGAGTAGCTTCCATTAATAAGGAATTTATTGGAATAACATCAAATACTTCACAGGATTGACATAAACATTTCTAAACTAGGTTTGAAAACAGACATGAATCAAGGAAGGATAGGCTATTGAAAAGTCAGCCAAAAGAAGGTCACAGAAAGTTTAATTAAGGATGCCATCGCCAGATGCATATGTCTATGAAATTCCATTTTAGTATCTTTCTGTAATTCGGAAATCTTTAGATCTTTCTGTAATTCAGAGTCCTTGAGAGAAAGTCTAAGCGACCAGGTCATCTATCTGTGTTCTACATCACTGGGTCTCAAATTTGGCTGAATATTGGAATCACCTGGATAGGGGTTTATGCTAAAATACCGATGTCTAGGTCTCATTTGCAGAGCTTTTAATTTAATTGGTATAAAGTGCAGCCTAGGCAATAGAAATTTTTTGAAGCTCTAGAGATAATTCTGATGTGCAGTAAAATTTGATATTTACTATTTAAGATGGTTAGAGTCCACTTGCTGAAGAAACACAGGAAATATTCAAATAACTCCTACTTATATATTAGTTAATTGATTAATAAATTATCATTTTTAAAATATAATTCATACTGCTTTTAGAAAGTTAAAAAAACAAGGATAAGCATCTTATGAAAGTTACCCCTAATTCTCTATCAAAGGATAACTTCTGTAAATGTTTTCATTTGTCTCCCTTGATATTCTACTTGTATGTACCACACACACACACACACACACACACACACACACACACACACACGTGATTGATTTCATATTATACATAATTTGGTCCATAATAGTTGAAGTTTCATGGCTGCTATGTCGCTAGAAGATATATTTTTTTTCTTTGTTGAGATGTGCTTTTTAAAGGCCTCCAAAGGTTAAGGATTAATACAGTTGATGAACTGTGGATATTGGTAAATTGACATTTCAAAGGGCAATGACGTTCAGCTATGCTTTAAAATGTACTATCTCAGTGAATTAATATTTAGCTGCGTGAAAAATCAGTTTCTCTTATATCAGCCACATCAGACTTTATGGATTTTTCTCATTTGCCTCTTTCTGGATCTTTTTCTCTCATTTTAGACTTTTTTGTTTAAATGTATTTTTTTCATTAACTTTTTAAAATGAGAAATGAAAGACATTTAAAAACTGGTGCTTTATTAAATTTTTAATTGACTCGATATAAATAAAACAAGTGGGTACTTTATAATTAAAGGGTTTTATAATTTATAAAAACTTAAATTATATATATTTTAAAAAGTTCTTTGTGTATAAATAGCCCCAGATAGAATAATATTTCTCACTCATCTTCAATGCATAGCCAAGATGTTAAATTCACAATCAGTATTCAACTAATTTAGGTTTTCCACATTTGGATACCTCTGTGCCTTCACTATACTCTCACTCCTCAGCATCCTTATTCTTGAGATGTTTATCATGAGACTCTACAGACATTTTGAATTGTTCATGCAGAAAAAAATATATAAATGGTGAGTGTGAGGAAGGAAAATATGTATTCAAAATCTAAAGCAAGTACAGGCTATTCCTCTTTATGCTGGGGCAGACATATAATATTCAGTAGGAAGTGAAGGCACATTGTAGACCACCTCTCTCAACTCCTCACTTGATAGATAAGAAAATTAAAACTCAACAGAATAAATTACACATCTATTATTTCAGATATTGTTAATAAAAACAGAACTACAATCTCAGTTTTCTAATTTCTAATTGAATAACAATTCCAATACTACAGTGGCAACTCTAATTATATTTTCACAGATCTGTGTTCTGTTTGCACCATTGGAAAATTTGGGCTCTCAAACCAGTTGTACTCATCAATTTAACACTGAACTATTGTCTGTTTGATTTGAAATTCTAGCAAAAAGACAGAAGAAAGAGGGGGAAGGAAACATGTTACGGTGATTTAGTATATTGGTGAATAAGCAGTTATCGGTACATAGTCTGTGCATCTTTCCTGAGATATCTTAGTAGCTGAGTATTTGATGATCAAAAAATTGCAATGTTCTCAGTACAGATGAAAATCACCAGTATGAATAATGAAATGGCAACAAAGCAGCATTCTTAGAGAACATATTCACTAGGGGGAGATTTGGTGGTTTGTTACCTAGTGGCTATTACTCTAAGACAACTCTTAGCATAGTGTGCAGCAGATTCTGGAGTAAGCCACAGAACCAGGTTAAACTAACTTATCAGTTCAGAGACATCAAAACTGAGCCATCATGGATAACCTCTGTTCCAAAAATGTAAATGCTAGCTGCCTCAATTTTATTTTCAAATTTTATTTTCTCCAAAGTGTTAGAAAAAAATTTTTATCATTGAAATTAATTTTTCAAAGCCCCCTAATTCAAACTTTGTTAATTAAACCATAATTTTTTGAAACAAATGTTATGATTACAAAGCTACATTGTAATATTCATTATGGTTGGACAGAAAACATGAGCTAGCCAATGATTCATTGCAGATTGAAATTAAAACAGTCAGTCCCCAAAATAATAAAAGACAAAGAAAAACTAAAGTTATCTCCAAGAGAGAACAGAAATGTGTTAACACCAGTTCTATATAGTACTGAAATATATGAATACAAAGTTTTAACTCTGGTTGAATATCCGGTCCTGGCTCTGTTCTATGACAAACATTTGCATGACTGAGAGAACTGAACACTTTTCATGCAACTATTTTAGCATGTTTTGTGGTGTCTTCTACAAGAACTGCATGGCAGCTTCCTTTTTTCTCCTAATTTTACCATAGACCAAAGAGATAATTTATGTTAATCAAAAACATTCTCTCTGGGGGGTGGGGGTCACTGCCATTTTTTAAACTATGGTATAAGCATATTCAAGAATTGATCAACACTTGATGCAAATCTATCGTCTGTACTCAGGAGGCATTCCTTGGTGAGGGGAGTCTCAACGGAGATACTGGACTATGTGCCTCGATTCAAGAGACCCAAGGAGACAAAATCCAGTTTTCCCATTTGAGAAGTGACTAAAATGAGTCTCAGTGATAGTAAAGTAACCCGCCCAAAGTCACATTGTTAAATGTCGCACCAAGGCATGGCTTGGCTTGAGGCCCATGGCTTCCTTCCTCAAAACAGCATCTTGATTTAAAATACAGTATCAGTATTTATATGGTGATTTTTAATACACAAATATTTTCTAATTCATTTCTCTTTCTTTGCATAATTCTCTGTCTTTATAGCCATCCATGTTAATATTGAATATTTTTAATTTTTATGGTGTTCTTAAAAGCCCAAAACTATTCAGGCTTAAATATATAAAGTAATCTTATAAGCAAACCACTCTTGAGTATTGCTTGAAGAACTCGCCACTCGTATCACTAATTAGAGTTTCTAAGAAATGAACTACCTTTCCTTGCCCAAAACATTGTTATAAAGTGTTACTTGCCTGCCTGTTTCATAACATTTATTAGTCTGGTTTTCTCTAAGATCTTTGTTAACTGTGGCTGTTAGTCATCACAATCACTGACAAAAAATGGTCAGCTCTCAAGACTCATAAACCTATTTGTCAGCCTTCACCAAGGAATGGAGCATTTCAGCAATACATTTGTTAAATAATAAATTTGGAGGACATAGGAAACAGAACTTTAGTGCTTTGGAATTCCAGAATCATGATCTTTTGCCTCTTTTTGCAGTAACAATACTCTTCCCTATTGCATCCAAAGATTTCCTGGTGATTTGCCTATCACCACATGTATCATCCCTTTTCACCATTGTGATTTGCTTACTATAGGCACATGACCAAAGCCAAGTTAATAGAATCCTCCCTTGGAATTTCTTTCTGAGTTCCTTTTCTTCATTGGAAATGAAATTATAAAGATATGACCACTAAATAAATAAAACCACTATCCAGGGAGAAACCAAAAGGATTGAAAGAGAGGCATGCTGGATCCAGTTTTAATTACAGTAGTCTCTAAAGCTGCATTCTTCCTATGATATTACTAAACCACATCCAGTTTTCAAAAAAATAACTTGTATATTTTAAAGTATTAGTTCATTCATTCATTCATTGATCAAGTGCTGTTCTATATGTAACAGGTTTATTGAATAATGCACTTGACAAGATAAATTTGTGTTAATGTTCATGTTTTTTTCTTCTCTCACCATTAAACTTACTCTATAAACTCACTTTTCTTTATGTTTAAATAAAAACATGGGCAGATCCAAAAGCCTTTTCAGTGACTCTTAGATAATAAAGTGTCAAATCTAATCTCACGTAATTTAAAATTTAGAGTTTCCCCCTCTCCCCTTTATGGGTTAGCCTGGTTCAGGTTTGGAAGGCTGAAATATTGTGGAGAGTAATCAAGTCTTTTCTATGTTTCATTTCTTACTGCCCACCTTTTTCACAAGTATTTCTGACACCTTCCATGTTGGTGTAGGGAAAAAGGTAACTAGAGAGGAAAAAACATGGTTTTACCTGGGCATGATGTTGAAATCTGATATTGGTATCCTTTAAATGTGAAGACAATACTGTCAGTACTTTTTTTTTTTCCTTGAATTGCTTACATGGATTTTTTATCTAAAATTCTCCTTAGAATTAGGAATCTCCAAGTGCTTACCTCATCATAGATTCTGCCTCCTCAGGCACCTGATTTTGACTCTTTCATCAGCCAGCAGTCTTCCTATAGCATGAAACCCACCATGATTGTACATGAGTGACCTACTAGAATATTATGTCACATTAAAGATAAATGAGGCAAGAAAGCCAAGAGCCACTAAACTTGTCATTTAAAGTAAGTACACACATACATTGAGGTCCTTTTGCCTCTCCAGGACATTGTTTTGAAAAAGGTTCATTTTAAGACAATTCAGCAATTCACTTCCACAAAGATCTCATTTGTATATTCCTCTGAATACACACACATACCCACACACATACACACACACACACACCCCTTCGTACACAGAGATATGCAGTTCACTTGTAATGCACGTACCTCTCTGCCATACTTGCCAACAGAGACAGCTCTAGTTGCAATCTCTGTATTAGAGTTCTCTAGAGGGACAAAACTAATAGAATAGATGTATATATAAAGGGGAGTTTATTAAGGAGTATTGAAGATCACAAGGTGAGGTCCCACAATAGGCTGTCTGCAAGGTGAAGAGCAAGGAAGCCAGTTGGAATCCCAAAGCTGAAGAACTTAGAGTTCAATGTTTTAGGGCTGGAAGCATCCAGCATGGGAGAAAGGCTGGGAGGCTAAGCTGGTCTAGTCTTTCCATGTTCTTCTGCCTGCTTTTATTCTGGCTGCACTGGCAGCAGATTAGATTGTGCCCACCCAGATTGAAGGTGAGTCTGCCTTTCCCAGTCCACTGATTCAAATGTTAATCTCCTTTGGTAATACCCTCACAGACACACGCAGGAGCAAATACTTTGCATCCTTCAACCCAGTCAAGTTGACACTCAATATTAACCATCAATCTCTTATTTTTAGATATTCAAGCAATTTTAGGTGATAGCACTACTTTCCCTAAATTCCAAGGAGCTGATTTGCCAGTGGTCCTCTTGGAATCTTTTGATTCCTATTATTGATAAAGGAGGGGAGAAATGTCAGAGCATTCAAAAACTCCCTAAAATAGTTCTCTTGACTCTTCACCTGTTTTATATCCATGACATGATTAACAGACTAAGGATGATCTAGGGCTTGGCTTTAGAAGACAGACTACCTAACATGTTTTATATTGTTTTCTGCCTTCAGACACTCTGCCCAAACTCTGACCCTACACAAAGTATTGCATTTAACACTTTGTTCTACTAACAAGAAAATAATTTCAATATCATTTGTTTAGGTATTCATTTATTTATTGATCATCTACTATGTGACAGACACATACTAGGACCTTAAACAGTTTTAGACAGTGTGGTCCTGTTTTAATCCCTGGGATGACAGAGGGCTTTGCCACGTTGAAGAAAATAAGGATTTAAGAGTACTGTTATTTTACGTGTTATTCACATTATGTTTCTTTGTTCACTCTTAAATAATGTATAGCTGAAACAGGTAGATGACATGGAAGTATGATTTGTAAGACAAAGCTATGCAGAAATGGGTAGGTAGAATCCCCTGAAGTAATATTTGGCTACAGTCTAGTGTTTTTCACCATGCAAAATGCTTAATTTTTGTTTGAACGTCTTTAGATAGAATAAATAGTCCCCAATTGCAATATTCACAAATTTTGTTTCCTTCCTGGCCAAATAAGCCTTTGATTTTTTAAAAATCTTTGGACCAGCCCTTTACATAAAAAAAAGAAAGCTCATACCATCACATCTTCATCATTTCCTGAAGATCCTGCCACTAATTTGAAGAGATTTTCAATATTGTAGCTACACAAATAGTTCTGTTCAGAAATAATTTACTTCATATTTTTCATCGCCCCTCTAAAATGACATAGAGACAGTGATACCTGAAAATTCCTGGGGAATTGCCATTTTAAATAAATAAACTCTTCTGAAAAGGACTGAAATGGCATCAGTGTTGGAATCAGGTACAACTTATTTTAACAATACAAGGGCCAAAGGTCATCGTCCTCCCAGTTTTTCTCCAAATAAACCTGAGCTCTAGAAGATAAATATGTGCCATTTGAAAACAAAGTAATGATTATTGGTTATTCTGTGTGTTTTGAGTAGGGTTGCTGTTCTTCCTTTTCTATCATGGACTTGATACTTTTGTTAAGTTCCAGTCACAAGCTATAGTGGAAGAAAATTATGAAGGTTCTTTAATGGAACTATTTGCAGAATATACCATGTAAGGGTACACAAGCATAACCTGATGGAACCAGTTGTATTGTGTCACCTTGGTGGGTATGAGCACAAGGTCTTACTAAGGTTAACCCTTCCCATGAGTGACCGACTAGAATACTAAGTCACTGTATTAGTCTGTTCTCAAGCTGCTAATACAAATATACCTGAGACTGGGTAATTTTCAAAGAAAAATGGTTTAATTGACTCACAGTTAAACATGGCTGGGGAGGCCTCATAATCACTGATGAAGGTGAATGAGGAGCAAAGTCACATCTTCCATAGTAGCAGGCAACAGAGTGTGTGCAGGGTGTGCAGTGGAACTCTTTTATTTTCTTTTTTTGAGACAGAGTCTGGCTCTGTCACACAGGCTGCAGTGCAGTTGTGTGATCTCACTGCAACCTTCTCCTCCAGGGTTCAAGCAATTCTCATGCCTCAACCTCCTGAGTAGCTGGGACTACAGGTACACGGCACCACGCCCAGCTAATTTTTGTACTTTTACTAGAGACGAAATTTTACCATGTTGGCCAGGCTTGTCTTGAACTCCTAATCTTAGGTGATCTGCCCTCCTCAGCCTCCCAAAGTGCTGGGTTTACAGGTGTGAGCCACCGTGCCCAACCAGCTACTCCCCTTTATAAAATTATCAGATCTTGTGAGACTTATTCACTATCAAGAAAACAGTACAGAAAAACCAGCCCCCATGATTCAATTACCTCTCACCAGTTCCCTCCTATGATGATTATAATTCAAAGTGAGATCTGGGTGGGGACCCAGAGCTAAATCCTATCAATCACGTTAAAGATAAATGAGGTTAGAAAACAAAGAGCCACTACATTTGTCATTTAAAAACAGCAAGTTATGTTTGTAAATTTTTACTTAATTTATAAAAAGACAGGAGCATGTATATAAAAATTATATAAGTGAACATTTTAAATAATAGGAAGGATTAAAATAAAAGTTAAAATATCCCTGTCCTTCATTAGACCCCACCTACCATTTCTCAGAGGTAACTGCCACTAACAATTTCTTATCTGTTTCTGGTATATTATTCCAACAATCTTTAGCATTTATTCAAATTTTATAATTTCTAATTATAAAAATTTATAATTTTTAATTAAATGAGATAAAAATGTACTTGATATAATTTTCTAAATTTGCTTTTTATTTTTGTTTAATAATATATGTTAGCAATCTTTTCAATTTAGCATAAGCAATTTGAATTCATTATTTTAATGAAGCATAAAATAATAGCTAACCTAGGAAATCATTTCTACACATCAGGCTCTTTGTAAAGTGCTTTACATGTATTAACTTAATCCTCAAAGCAGCCATATGATGTACGAACAATTATATTCCAATTGAAATAAATGAAAGAAAAGTAGCAAACAGAGGTAAAGTAGTATGTTTAAGGTTATATCACACAGGTAGCTGACAATCAAAGCCAGGGAGCCTGGCTCTTACACTGTCTTTAATAATAGTCTTTTATTGATCCCATTAATGGACCACCAGTTTGGGGGTGTTTGTGTGTGTGTGTTTGTATGCGCAAGCACGTGGGCACGTGAAAGAGAGAGAGAGAGAGAAGGAGAAAGCAAGCTTGTATTTTGCTATTACAAACAATGCAGCCATGAGCCCTATGGTATAACTATTGGATTAAATTTTGACCGTTGGAATTGCTGGATCAAATTTGTATGCATTATATCTCTAGCATATGTGTGTGTGTGATGTATATATACACACACACATAGCATATGGGTGTGTATATATGTACATATATTTATATACACACCCATATGCTATATATAAGTTATATATGTAGCTTGATTACATATGTATAACTTATTAAATATAGCTGTAGCAATTCCTATGTGTGCACACAGACATACATATATATGTACACACAAAAATGTATCCCAAATACTATACCGTTGTACCAGTTAAGACTCCTGCTTGGACATTTTACCATTATCAACGGCTTTTACACACAATGTTGAAATGTTTCTAATCTGACAAATAATAAATACTATACATTTTCTTTTTATTTCTCTTTAATTTCAAGCAAGGTTGTGTATCCATAGAGTACATGGGATATGACCAGAGGAGTCAAATGATATCCAGCTATATTACAGCACATGACTATACACAGCAAAGCTAACTGAACTTTTGAAATAAATGGATGATACTTAACCAGCTTGGAGGTTATTTCATCAATGTCTAGTGCTGTTTCTCTTTGTATGCTAAGTAATGATTTTGTTAGAAAAACAACCTACAAGAAAACATAGTGCATTTACT
The DNA here is from genome assembly GCA_036589455.1 of Ateles fusciceps. Taxonomy (NCBI): domain Eukaryota; kingdom Metazoa; phylum Chordata; class Mammalia; order Primates; family Atelidae; genus Ateles; species Ateles fusciceps. The sequence continues at coordinate 113,713 of JAZHEH010000681.1, read as the reverse complement.
TAAAAGCAAGATTTTCAATTAAATTTTTGGCCTAGGCCTCTTTGGCTACTAAGGACTGCGTATGTTCTGTCTGCTTCTCTCTCCTTCTCTGATTCCAGAACACATGCAGGTTGTACCTGCTTCCCTGCAATGTAAAGCCATGACATATTGCACCTAAATGGACTTAACAAAGGTAACTTCATTAGAACAAAGACCACTTCTCCAGATGATTCAAATTGACCATGGGCACTTGGAAAGCAGATAGGAGTAAAGGCCTGAATCTTTGAAGAAGTAAACTGCTGATACTTTCTTGGGTCCAATCTGATGCTGTGAACAACAGAAGCAGTCGGCAATCAGAGTGAATTAGGACAGAAGTTTAGATCAAACCGATTCTTTCCAAGGTGTCCAAGGCATATCTGACCTAGGACAACTGTTCTAAATTGGAAGTTTGAAATTTGAGTTGCTGGATCAAAGGCATATGCATCATGTGTGTGGGTGCACATGTGCACATACAGACAAATGCCACATATATAAAAATTATATAAGTAACTTAACTATATATATATAACTTAATTACATATATCTATAACTAAATTTATATATATAAATATATATACACACACACCCCACACATATATATAGAAAAAACGCAGTGTTTACAATTGGAAAAGTAGACCTTAAAAAAACAACTTTCTAATAGGTCGCTTTTAACAAAGAGATGGCCGCATTTGGGTAGAAGTACCCTGCATTGAGATCCATTTTTTTTTTTCTAAGAATTTCAGTGTTTGTATCTTCTAATACATATGCCTCTGGCTAATGGCCTTGTAGTTGCTATCTACTTAATAAATCCATGGCTGCTTTCTTCTTATATGAAATGCCTCTCCCCATTTCATGAATAAATAATAGATCACAAGTATTTACGTAACTAAGAAATCATTTTAAATTTCAAACTATTAATCCTTCCAACCATGCCTGGTGGAGGAAAGATTGACTAATAATCTTTGCTGTGCTGCTGGTGGAATTACTGAATATTTCAAATAAGAGATTATTTAAAGTAATGTTGCTGAAAGGAGGAGGCTGGGTAAGTGACTTGATTCATTAGCCTGTAGTTTCTTATTGCTGCATATTATAATAGTGAAGCAAGAAAAATGTCATCTTCTGATCTCTGTAGGGGAAATTCTTTTTTAAGAGATGTCACCTGAAGGCGTTAACAGCCAGAGCATTTTGTCTTATGTTGTTAGATTATTTCAACAATTTTTTATTGTTAAAGATCATTTCATTGTTAAAGCAGCAAGTAATCACTAAAGAGTTTTTAACAGAGGAACTGCATAAAACTTTGTGGAATTTGTCCCTTGACAAATTCCAGTAAGCCTCCTTGTCCCATTTGCTGCTCCCATGTTCTCTGCAAAGCTACCATCCTTCCTCTAATAATAATAATTACCCTCTTTACTAACAATGTGTTTTTGCCATTTTTAAAGAACATTCGTGTGTATTATCCTAGTTGGTGTGTCTAACTGTTCAAAATAGGCACCTAAGCCTCCTCTTCCACATACTCTTAAAAATTTCTGACATATTCATTACTTCTCTCACTCAGTCAAAACAGAATCTTTACTCTTCACATGATAGTCGGTAAAACTGTTATGTGACATGCAGCGTGAGCTGTATTTATTATGAAAGGTCTTACTATGACAGGGCTCCCTTTATACAACAAGTCAGATCATAGCAAAACCCTATTAAATGTTGAGGGAATGATAGATTTTAAAAACATTTATTGAGTCAATTCCTTGTACCAGGCAGTGTACTGAGATCTTTGAAAGCACTGTTTTATTAATACTCTCAAAAACCAGATGAGGAAGATGTTATTATCATCTTCGATTTTTAATGAGAAAAGTGAGAGTCAAAAAAATTAAATATCATCTTCAGTTAGAGGTGACCTAAGAATTCTGTAAATTAAAAAATGAGATTTTCTTCTGGTATCAACTCACAATGAATGAGAGCTGAGAGATGAGAATATTTCGTAAAGGGAGAGTTGTTCCTGGCAAGCAAGAATTGACTACTCTGATGGAAGACCTCAATACTTCTGAAGGAAAAGAGGTCAATCTGCCAGGAGGTTGGTTATAAAACTTTAGACATAGAAGCAAGCAAATGGAATGTCCACTCAATGAACATTCTAAGGAAAGAGAAAATTAAACAATGGAATTTAAATGCACCAGTCTTGTTAAGGAGGCCATCCATGTTGTAGAGATGGATTTGTTAAATTATGTAAACCTGATGGTAATTAAAATTCTGCTCATCTAGTGTTCCTTGTTCAGATTCCACATATCCTAATTATGGTTTGGTTTTCCATGAAGTCTGCCAATAGAGATAAAATAATAAGGACTCATATTTCAAACAAATGGCAATTATGTTTTAAGTAGAAAATTAATATATCAGCATTCTGATTCTGTACTTCAGTGTCATAAGTTTGTTAATGGCAATGTTTTCCTGAAAAATTTATTTGCTCACTCACCTTAGTTTATTGATCTTGTATGCTTGAGGGTAAGCACTGAGCATTGAATAGTGCACTAAGGTATTAAATTAGTTAATACGCAATAAAATTTCCACAAACAATAAGGGGAAAACCTCCTGAAATCATGTTCCCTCTCTTAGCCTCTTGTAAATAATAATATTTGAGCAACTAATATGTTTCTGGCATTGTGCCAGGTTCATCTAAGATTCATATGAATGCTAGTTGAAATGTATTACAATGTTACAATACATTTTATAAATAAGGAAACTGAACATCAAATATAAACAGGTTTAATTTCTTCTGGTTTGATGTATATCCGAACTAGGTGCCTCAGTGGCATACCTTAAATCAATTATATTTCAATCATAACACTTTAGTGTCCTTGAATTCTGCTTTCAAACCACTGCATCCACCAAATTTCTGTTGTAAATTTCAAGCCACTTCATCCATCCAAATTTCTGTTGTAGGTCACTAAAAAAAGTTGATGCCAGACATCCACAAGTGGCATCAACATTTTTTAGTGACCTACAACAGAAATTTGGTTGTCATTCTCTTTACCATGGCCAAAGCTTTCTTACCAGAATCAGAAATGCTTAGTCAGTAGATAAGAAATCCTAATCTTGAGGCACCTCAAGAAGAAAGGACGTCTAAATCAAATAACAGGTCTATCATAAAACTTTAAGAGTCATCTGGAAGGTAGATACTTCTGGCATACGAATGGTTAATGAATGAGTGACAAAAAGAGCAAATAGCTCAGAAAATTGTGTGTGTGTTTCTGTGTGTGTGTAGAGAGAAAGAGTAACTTTAAAAACACTATTTTTCATATAGATCCTGTCTTATAATTCTCAATCCTGAGCCTGTATATTACTAAAATTTTAGTTGCTTATTGAAATTAGCAACTAAAATTTCCTTAAGGAGAGAGGCTGAATGAGTCACTCAAAAAACAATTGCCACAGTGACTGAATCGTTCTGATGCAGTGTTTTGCCATCCTCAGTTATCACTCAATTTGTGTAGAAAAAAAAAAAAGACCTATATTCAGTCACCAGCAATAACTAGGCAACAAACTGGATCTCACTGCTCAGTAAAGTTCACACAGCAGCCAATATGTGGCAGTGGTTGTGCTTAAAACCCAAATAAACTGGTGATTTATCTAGGCAATTTTCCTCTTTTAGTTACTCTAGACACACACACACACACACACACACACACAGGAGAACCCAGGAGGTGGAGGCTGCAGTGAGCTGATATATATATATATATATATATATATATATATATAATTTACATATAATATACATATATAATTACATATACATATAATTACATATATACATATATATTTAATATGTAAACATATATAATAAGAGAAGAATAAGATAGGACATAGCCAATTGCTTCTTCTATAGTTATAGAGCTTAGCTTTTGAGTAAATAAGTCTAAAGAATTAAATTTTCATACTAAACTCTGGAAAGAGATTAACATTTGCTGTAGAATTTTGATAAGCTTTAGATAAAACTACTACAAAATAACAGATACATTTTCTTTTGCAATGGATATTGGCCATGGCTGTTTATCAGTAAAGGACTTGCTGGTGAGAATTCATGTATTCAGTTTATTCAACAATTGGTTATTTAGTGTCTAGCCTGTGTCAAAGGCCAAAGCATGGCATTAGGGATATGTCATAAGTCTCAACCACCAAGTTACCTTGACCTAGGCAGGGATACAAATGGAAGAATGAACAACTAAAATTTAATGGGATGAGTTCTACTTCTATTTAAGATTCTAGTCCTACCACTCATAATCTGTGCAACTTTAGGAAAATTGCTAACCTCTCTCACTCTCAATTTATCTCTGTGTTTATGACAATTAGAGACAGTGTAAGAGGAGCAGGTTGAATAGTGACTCCCAAAAAGATATGTCCAGGTCCTAACCTCCACAACCTGTGAATGTTACCTTACCTAGAAAAAGAATCTTTACAGATTTAATGAAAAGTTAAGGATCTTGAGATCATCTGGATTGTTGGAGTGGGTCCTAAATCTGGTGACAATTGCTCTTACAAGAAACACAAGGAAGTGGCAGATGAGGATAAGTAGGCCAGGTGCGGTGGCTCACACCTGTAATCCCAGCACTTTGGGAGCCAAGGTGGGAGGATAACTTGAGGTCAGGAGTTCCAGACAAGCCTGGCCAACATAAGGAAACCCTCCTCTCTACTAAAAATACAAAAAAATTGGCTGCACGTGGTGATATGCACCTGTGATCCCAGCTACTCAGACGGCTGAGGCAGGAAAATTGCTTGAACCCAGGAGGTGGAGGTTGCAGTAAGCCAAGATCATGCAACTGCACTCCAGCCTGGGTGACAGTCTGACACTGTCAAAACAGACAAACAAAAACAGGATAAATGACCATGGAAGCAGAGATTAAAGGCATGTGGGCACAATCCTAAAGAAATCTGCAACCACCAAAAGCTGGACAAGGACGGAACAGAATCTTTCCTATATCCTTGGGAGGAAGTATAACCCTGCTGATACCTTGATTTTGAACTTTTGGCCACCAGGACTGTGAGTGAATACATTTCTGTTGTTTCATGTCACCAAGTTTATGGTAATTTGTTACAGCAGCCGTAGGAAATGAGTACTGTTAGAAAAGTACCCCCAAAATTTCCTGATGTTTGGTAAGCATTTAACAAATCATAACTAGGGTGATTAGGATGATGATTAACTTGATCATGGTACTTTTCTTTTAAAAATCAACAGATACAAAATATTCAACATGCACAGTCTTATAGAAGACACTGTTTTTAGATTTTGACAGGCTTATAGATACATTTTTAAAATATTTACATTAACATGCCTTCTAAATCTGTTGGCAGTTTTGTCTAGGACATTTTTTATCTACATATTCATAGGCAGATTTACCTACTACATGGGTTTTATTTTGCTTTTAGAGTAAAAAGTGAGAAAGAGAGAGAGAAGTAAGATAGATGAGATGATTAAATATTTAGCAATTATGCATACATTAGAAAATAGATGATGCATCGATGTAGGCAAGGACAAGAATAACATTGGCAAGTACAACTCACTGACTCACAGAGTAAGAACTGGTGACTATAGAGTCAAGAATAGATGGTTATAAATATTATTAACACTGTTTTCCATGGGCTCATGGAAATTCTTCAAAGTTGCAATTCATTCAGCTTCCAGTTACTGATAAGACTGGGGCATGACATGCTATCAAGTCTACTGATGTCTCACATTCGACTGGAGGAACTTCTTTGTATATATAACAAAATTTATGGGTGTGAGATTTCAAAGACTGGCCTAAACCTTGACATTCAAACCTGAAAGTTTACATGATTACAACATTTTGTGAAAATAATACTTGCTAGCAAGGAGCCTGAAATTAACTTTTTGACTATTTTTTAAATTAAAATGTTCTGGTGTTTTTGTGTGACACATTATGAGTCTGCTAATTACAACAAATGATACCAGTGTTTTTGAAGAACAGTTGTTACTTTGCCATGGAAATTCCTTAGTGAAGAACTTGGTTTCTTGAGATTAGAAATGGGATTATCTATAAGCAAAAATCAGATAGGAATATCTACCTTAAATACATACTAGGAATGCTATAACTTTTCAGAACCTTTGCCCAAATAATAATGGCTTCACAAAATTCATTTCAAAGACACAAAGTCTAACACTGAAACAGCTTTAGACTCCAAGATTTCCATTACAATATGGGGAAAGCTTTGAACCACCCACTGTTTAACACTAGGGTAATGGTTATATAGTGACACTCAAGTTTCTGATTATATTTGATAAACTGGTGGGAAGAAATAATTTTGTAAAGAAGATATTATCAGAAATCAATTTGAATGAGTCACTGAGGATGGAACAGGTAAAGAACTCATTCTATGGGGAAAATAAAGCAAATATCTCAGGCTTCATCATGTAATAAAGTCTTAGGACCAAAGAGGTGGTTGATTCTAAATCTACATTAGGGAATAGGCTTAGTCTATTCACATGGACTTTTGTGTGTATTTCCAGGATGAAGGTCATTAGTAAAAATTAAAGCTAATACATCTCTCTGTTATCAGAGCATAACCAACAATACTTCACTGTATCACAAGAAAGATATTCCTTTCTACTGTGCTGTAGATGGCTACACTAGTCTAGTACTCATGGATGCTTTTGGGAATTTATGATGGATTCTAGTAGGCTACTTGTGTACCTAGAAAGTACTCCTAAAAAGTTACATACTTTTGCAATAAAATATGTGACCATTTAAAATAATTGTCAGAAGAAATTTTAATATAAATGAAAAAGCTTTCTGTAATCATATGTTTAAATAGTATCTGTAGGTATATCTTTCTGTTTATTATTGATGCAGGCTAAAACACTAAATAGATTTTAACTACATCTAGAGGTTATAACTTAAAAGATAAACTAAATTGAGCACCTGAAATTAATTTTGAATTGCTATGTTTAGCTACTAGATTACTTTCTTATTTTGTATGGCTTTATGACATCAATATTTTAAATATCTTAATGAATAAAGTTCAGGAATTTACTTAATTATTTTAATTAATTTACTTGAGACAGTGTCTCACTATATTGCCTAGGCTGGTCTCAAACTCCTGGGCTCAAGCAATCTTCCTGCCTCAGCCTCCTGAATAGTGAGGATTATAGGTACATAACACCATGTCAGCTTATTTTAATTTATTTTGATGGAAATTTTTGGGGGGGAGCTGGAAATTTCAAATGTTAATTTTTTTTAAGATTTTAATTCATTCAACAGATCTTTACTTTGTGACTATATATTGTTCTAGGTGCTATCGATACAACAAATAACATTTTAATATATTAGGTAGTAATAAATATTTTTGATTAAAAAATAAAGATGATAGGGAGTGATAGATATGGTCAGAAAAATCATGTCTAAGAATAACAAAATCATCATTAATTTTATTTGTTTTCACCTGTAGTTTAGTATATTTAAATACCTTATGCCAGATAGCCATCCTGAAAGTAGAGAAATTTGGTTTTATAGTTCCTCGTAGCTCTTAGTTCTATCAGTTGAAGACATTTGAGAAAATTGGAACTGAAGGAATACTACATGTAGTGTGTCTGTTTTAATAGATATTTGAGTATATACGTAACAAATTAAACCAGCCATCCAGCCATTCTGAAAATCAATAAACATCTACACTAAACTTTATATTCAAGAGCTGAAAAAAATCTTAAATTTCCTGAATTTAATGCAAAAAGAGATGGCTGCCTAAATGTTCATTAGGAAAAAAAGACTTTAGGACACAGGCAAGTGATTTACAATAAAACCAATGTGTGGCAACCATTCTGAAAAACTTTGCTCATCAAGCATTTGTTTATGTCCAACAGCAAGAATGTTTGCACACCCAAAGAGGTGTCAGTCATCTTCCAAGAAGTAATAAAAGGGCCTTACGGTGAGTGTGCAAGGAAGCTAATCATGCATACCGTTTCCCAACAGCCAATTCTTCCTTCAGGTTTTTTGTTTTGTTTTGATTTTGGAGAGTCAGTTTTGAACACTTACTAGGTTACTATTGCCTACAGTTGTAAATTGAGAGCAGCAGAACCTTTTACTGGAATTGAATCCAAAATTTAGAGTGAGGTACATATGACTTCAGATCTGAGAAAACATTACATATATATGGAAATGTCACAGACAGAGAAGGCAAATAGTGGTTTCAAGTAAACCTCAATTCAAAAGTGCTAAGGAATGTAATTTTGAATCAATGTCTGAATTCTTCCAGTAATATCGACACCTAAAAAGATGAGCCTAAAAGCATAAGCTATATCAATGGAAAGGTTGTTTTATAATCTGTTATTAATTCACCAAAGCCACAAAAATCCTTAATAAGGATAGTACATAAAGAGATGGTAGGCTACAAATGTACTAAAATGAGGAACAATAGTAGACAGGAATAAGCATTCATCATTTACATTCCTCTTCACTTTCAATTACCTACTGTTACTTATGAGTGTCATATTTGCCATTATTAGTGATAAGTCACATTTGCCATTCCAGATTGCAAGCATTGATTTGTAATTGAGCTGCTTTTCATGAGAGAACTGTATGTATTGTACTCCAGGGCGACTGACAGCAAGGATTAAATAACAAGAGTATGAAAGAATAATAATTATGGTATAAAACAAGATTAGTTACAAAGTAGAAAAATTGTACAGTTCTAAATTAGCTATTAAAATTATAAAAAATTATTGCAAATCCAGCTATTTGTTTTTATTAAGTGTTCAGATGGCTAATGATTTTTATAAAAATATTGGATGAGGCATCTAGTTTTAGGTGAAAATAAAATTATTAAAAATTTTTTATATATCGTAATCACATCTTAATTAAAAATACATTTTAAACGTGCTAAAAAATTAAAATCTGTTACATGTAAAACTTTCTGCTCCTGGCTATGATGCAGTCAGTGGTACTAGAGTAGTCTTCCTGCCATAATCAATTATAAACTTGGACAGACTGTGTATGGCACCTGTTGTCAGGCAGTGGAAAACTGGCAGCACAAGACTGTAATTTCTAAGTGAAATGCTCAAGGTAAACCCTATGTTTGCCTTGCCCTGAGCAAAATTTCATAATTCCAGGGCAGCAATTCAAGCAGCACTGAAATCCAGAGCTCCAGAGCCAGAGATTAGAGTTCAGAGAAGAGCTAAAACAACTGGATTCAGCTAGATAAAGCACTATAAAGGAAAAATCTGTGCTGAGGCAGACTACAGAATTTAAAGTGGAGATTCTCTACAAATCCTTGACCGAGGACTGGACTTCTCATACCTAGGAGACTGCAAGAGACTTATCAGAGAGCAACTGTGCTAACCTACCCTGTGTTAGCCTGACAGACTCCATCTTCCTAAGAGCCAGAAAGACTCCATCTTAACCTCCACCTCACCCCTCCCCGCCACTTCTCCCTTAAGTGCATACCTGAGTCTTGTTACTGAGCTGGGTCATGCTGTACTTAGAACTATAAAAATATATAACTTTGTAACCATATCTGCTTGGCAAGCCCACTTGCTATTGTAAATATCCCCCTTAATTAATTGTATAACAAGTACCAAATACCCACCATGGTAACTGGCAATCATGGGAACCGTTGTGTGTACCCTCCTTGGAAATCAACAATCATAAGAACCTCCTGCCTCCTAGGTACCAGCCTCCTTATCTAACTTGCTTGTTCTGCTTCTGTAAATTCTGCTTCAGCTAGGCTCCCACTTCCCTACCTTAAGCAAGGTATAAAAAGGAATCTAGCCCCTTCCTCAGGGCCGAGAAATTTTAAGCGTGAGCTGTCTCTCGGTCTATGGCTAATTAATAAAGAACTCACGATTCAAACTCAGAGCATGGTGCTGTTCCATCTAATTCACTTGGATATAACACAACTACTATATGATTGTGATTAGAATACAAATATTAAATACTGAGTAGGCTTTATACCCATGGGGACATTGGGCCCAGCTAGAGGAAAGAAACTGTAAGTCCTTATTAATGTTTTTGGCATCCCATTCCAGTTGAGACATAAGAACAGTAAGCTTTATGAATAAGGATTATGCCCTAGATCAATTCTATCACTGCCTGACTAAAACTAAAAGTAAGCTCTGAGAAAACACACATGGGAACAAAGAGTTTGAAGGGCAAACCTTAATAAATTAAAGAAGCATGGTAAGCATCTCAGGTTTTACCAAGATTATTTAAGTTCCAGGTAAATATTTCATAATTGCACTGCTTACTAGAACAAAAGTCCATATTCTTCAGAGAAAGACAACAGAATTTCTGATCTCTGCAGTAATTCATGGCATTCAATATATAATGACTATAGCAGATACATAATGAAGCAGAAAAATACAATCAATAGTTTCTGAAAAATGACCATTGCTAGAAACATAAAAAAACTAACCCCATAATGGCATAAAATTGGTTATAGTAGACAAGGACTTTTGAAAGAGCAATGATTAAGTATGTTTAAAAAATGTATAAAGCATTGAAAGAAAATATCTTTAAAAACCAGATAGGAATAACACAGAAAATAAATACAATGAAATATAATTATATGAAAGTTCTAGGATGTAAAAATACTATAAGTGAAACTAAAGAAATTACTGGATGTGCTTAACTGCACAGGGCACATGGCAGAAAAAGAGGAAGCGAATGTGAAGCTGTATCATGAAAAAAATAGCCCTCTAAAGACAAATGAAAAGAGTACCAACAATCTCTAAGTAACATCAAATGGTCCAACATAAATGCAATTGGAGTCCAGAAAGACAAGAAAGTGACAATTGGGCAGAAAAAAAGAAATTAGAAAAAAATTTAGGTCAAATATTTCCCAAATGTGACAAAAAAATTGATTTATATATTCAAGGAGTTAACCCCAATCAAAATAAGGACAAAGATAACCACCTTAAAGCAAATTATACCCTAATTTCTGTAAGCTAAAGTAAAGCTTAAATATTAAAATCAATCACAAGAGAAAAAAATACATTGCATGAGGAAAATAACATGAATGATATCTGATATTTTATTGGGGAATGAAAAGATAGAATGTCAGGAGACAATGAAATAATATCTTTAAAGTGATGAAACATAAAAGTTGTCCATCAATCCTGAATTCAACAATGAATGAAAAACGATGAGAAAGACAATTCAAGAAAGAATTTCCATAGACAACCAAAAGAAGCCACACATATGAATAATGAACACAAAATATTTCTGGTCAAAGTCATTAACTTTCAAAAAAAACCATTAGAATTGGTTTATGTTGTTGCTATTGTTTTAGCCTATCAAATGGACTAAATATGCAATATTAATATTTAATATTATTAATCAATATTCAATAATATTCAATATTAATACCACCAATCCTTAATATTGGCAAGAGTTTAGGAAAATAAACACTTTCTTATAGGGATGGTATTATCTAACATTAATGTTTATGCAATTTCCAGACATCTATTTGACCTATATTTTAAAAGCCTTAAAATATTTTGGAAATTTTGGTTAAGGTTCTCCAATTCAGTTAGATTTTTGCTAAATAAATTGTACATATGAGTAAACAGGTTCAGAATGGTAATGTTTAGAAAAAAAGAAAATGAAAAAAATTAAATGTATCTTAGAAGCAGGTCTAACATAGTATATACTAAAATACAATATAGTAAAATGTTAGAAATGTATGTATGTTTAATCAAATCAAAAAGCAAATCAAGCCTGGGTGTGGTGGCTCACACCTGTAATCCCAACACTTTTGAACAAGTAGGCAGGAGGATGGCCTGACTCTAGGGAAACATAGTGATAACTCATCTTACAAAAAATCAAAAAAATATCCTGGCAATGTCTGTAGCCTCAATTACCTGGGAGGGGAGGCTGAGGTGGGAGGACCACTTGAGCCCAGGAGGATGAAGCTGCAGTGAGCCGAGATTGCACTACTGCACTCCAGACTGGGCAACAAGTAAGACCCTGTCTCAAAAGACAAAACAAAAAAACTAAATCAGCAATATATACAATATTGTCTCATTTTGCTTGTTAAATATTTCTATATAAATTCAGCACATATAACTAAATATAAATATGAATGCTTTTTAGTGAGAAAATAGTTAATATCTTTCCACTTCACAAAAAATGTGTTATCAAAGTTTAGAGTTGTCTTTATGAGATTATATAATTTCTTGTTCTATTTTCTTAGTTTTCTATGTCTTTCTAAATTTACCACAGTACATATGTACATGTTTTTTAATTAGAAAATATAGGCTGGGTGCTGCGGATAACACCTGTAATCTCAGTAGTTTGAGAGGCCAAGGCAGGAGGATCACCGGAGGCCAGGAGTTCCAGGGAAGCCTGGGCCACATAGGGAGATTCCATCTCTAAAAAATAAAAATAAATAAAATTAGATAGATGGTCAGATGTGATGATCCATGCCTGTAGTCCCAGCTCTTCAGGAGGCTGAGGCAGAAGAATCTCTTGAGCTCAGGAGTTCAAAGCTGCAGTGAGCTATGATCACACCACTTCCTATCATTGTGGACAACAGATTGAAACCCTGTCTCTAAAAAAAAAGAAAATATAAATAAAGTTTATTAAAAAGTAAAACCATTTCATATGTTGCCCCTATTTTCATCAAAATGAGTAAAGAGTTTACCTAGGACTATCTAGATAAATTGGCTCTGGGATTGGAGCTTCTGTGAGGTTTCATCTGTGTCTATGATTATTGTGTCTCTGTGTCTATGATCATTGCTCAGAACACTAGCAAATGGAGGTAAAGATAACTTAAACATAACTTATATTCCTTTAGCTAAGGCTTTCTCTAGATTTATGAAATAAAAGGAGCATAAAGTATCCAGTTGGGCTGTTTTGCCCACTTGGAAAGTGGAAAATGGTTCTCATGGCCAGGTTAATACAAAATCTTCCACTGTGATACATGCAATGACTAAAATGGATGAAGCAACTTTCAATTGTCTGTTCAATCCAAATGAAACAGAGTATGTATTCTGGTACTTTTATGTTAAGGTTTGTCTAACTGGAGCTCCAAGGAACAGACACTGTGGTTCCTTTAATTTGCAGATCTGAAGGAAAAATCTGAGTATTGTGGTTTATTTTATTTGAGAATCTGAAGGAAAGATAATGTAATCACCTTTATGGTAAACACTGTTCTAGTTATGCTATGTAGTTTAAAAAAATCTTTTCTATAACCTTGTTAGAGAGGTATCATTTTTTATTTCAAAAATAGGAACATGTAATAATAGATTATTTGGTGAATTCAAATCATACTTCCAGAAAGTGAAAAAGAAAATGAAGTTGACCATAGTTTTTGTCTTTTTAATTTAAACGTCACTGATTTTTTTTTTTTCCCTGGAGGGAAAGTCTAGGAAAATGATTGGTCTGACTATAATTGTCTCCCTTTTTTAAAATGGGTAAACAGTCTATCTTACTGAGCGGCATAAAAATAACTCTTCATCTCCTTTTTGGTTTTTTTTTTTTTCGGTGGGGGGGCGGGATTTCCATCATTGTTCCATAAAGCAAAAGGATCAGGTTCTCTTAGAACTTATATAAAACACCTTCTGTTTTGGGACAACTCGGTCACCTAGGACATAAGAATATAAAGAGGAGATTATTTACAAAATGTAGAAGAAAAGATCACCTTTATTTTAAAACTATTTCTAGAAGATCTAAAAAATTGAATGAGTTTCTAAACATTATTTTTTTAATGTTAAGCATATATTTTGGTAGTCTTAAGTGATAGGAACATGAAAATTGGTGCAGGGAGATCTTCAAAACAAAGCGAAACAAAAACAGATAAATACCCCAGATTTTAGTCGCTTAATAAAAATATATGCCCTTAATAAGTAAAAGTCAGTTAATTAAATAGCTCTTACAGTCTGCTTTGTTAATCTTGATTTGAAAAAAGTTGAACCACTATATGCCAAATTCCTGCCCCAAAATAAATCTATTTTGAATAAAGGAAGGTAACATCATTCAAATTATCTGGTAATTTTGGACACATTGTCAGACATTCAATAAGTAATTTTTAAACATTTTTAAGAGAATAAGGAGAATAAGAAACTTCCCTTAGGTAGCAATAGTCAATGTTCTGTCTTTAGATTAACTAAAGACATTGTAGCATATGGACAGAGCAACGACATCAAAGTTAGAAGCTAGCTCAAAGTGAGAGTCTATTACTTTTCTAGTTATACAATCTGCACGTTTTATTAAACTTTCAATCTTTAGTTACAATAAATGTAAAATGGAAACAATAATATATACTTAAAAGATATATAACAAGATGCATGTGAAAACATCTTCATTCTAATATTAGATGCTGGATAAATGTTTTTCATAATAATCTGAGAGGATAAACCCTTTCCTACAAGATTATCATTAAAAAAGACTGTTGTCAGAGACTAAATTTAGTGTTAAACAGGGAGAGATAAGTGGTTTATATGTCTAACAGGCAGAGGACTCATTTAAATATTGAACAGGCTGGCTCCATCAATCAGAATAACTATATTATGCTTGATAACAATCCCCTCCACCAAATTTCAGTGGCTTTTACCAGCAAAGGTTTATTCATTGCGTATGTTTTATGTATGTCATGATTCTGCTGGAGCATCTGCTCTACATCTCCTTGTGGGCTACTGGAGCAGCCACTATTTTCAATGTTGCTGGTGACCATGGCAATAGAAAAGACACAGTATAGAAAACTGGATGTTAAAATATGAAGTTGGAAATAATAGACACTGGGGACTCCAAAAGAGGAGAGATTGAAAAGGGGGATGAGGGTTTAAAAATGTCCTGTTGGATACAATGTTCCCTACTTGGATGATGGCTGTGCTGGAACCCCAAACCTCACCATTATGCAATGTATACCCATGTAATAAACATACACACGGACTCCCTAACGTAAAATTTAAAAAGAAATTTAAATATTTCGATTCTAAAGACACAAATCTCTTTTGCTTACATTTCCTTAGCTAAAGCATATTATGTAACCACATTCAACCTTAATGAGGTATGGAAATTCAATTCTACATTTAGAAAGCAGGAAGTCAAGGACTAGAATTAATGACTGTCTTTGTTTTTTATTTTATTTTGGTAAATAGTACATATCTGACCTTTTTCTGAAATTCATACCACCCATAAATGATCACTTGTTGGGTGTCTATCACTAAAGTTCATTTTTGTAAGCCACTTTGTTGAGGTATGATTGACATATAAAAATTATGTATATTTAATGTATACAACATGAGTTTGGAGATAAATATAAACCTGTGAAACCATTTTCACTATTAAATCTGTAAACATATCTGTCACCTGTCAAAGTTTTCTCCTGACTTTTATTATTTATTTATTTTTATTTTTTGTGGTAAGAAAACTTTACAGTCTACCTTCTTGGCAAATGTTAAGTATACAATTCAGTATTGTTAGCTATAGGCAAGGTGCTGTACAGTGGGTCTCTAAGACTTCCTTATCTTGCATAGCTGAAATTTTGTACACTTTGACCATCACCACCCCATTTCTTCTACTCCCAGCTGCTGGCAATCACGATTCTACTCTCTGCTTCTGTAAGTTTGACTATTTTAATTTCTACACATAAGTGAGATCATACAGTATTTGTCCTTTTATGTCTTCTTATATGGACTCTGATAGGATTGGGTTCCAACTCTGTAGGCCTCATTTAACTTAGACACCCTTAGGGTCTTATCTCCAAATACAATCACAGGGATTAGGGCACACTCATATGACCTCATTCAACCTTAGTAACCTCTTTAAAGGCCCCATCCCACATACAGTTATATTCTGAAGCACTCACTGATGGGGTTTTGACATATAATTTAGGATGGGCCCACAATTCATAAACACCATCTTTTAAGGCCCATAAACACCATCTTTGTAATACTTTCTATGTTAATAAATTCAGCTTTGTATTTCTGTCTTCATACCCCACTCGGCAAAACAAAACCCCTACAGTTAGCCAAATGCACCATCTCTTTTTTTTTTATTCCCATATTATTGTGTTTATTTTCTAGGAGAATCAAACTTGGCAACCTGATCAAATGGCAAAATGGGGTTGGTCTATCTTTATTTTTTTTTAATAATTTATTTATTTTACTTTAGGTGCATACTATATCTGGCATTTCTCCCCATGTTATCCCTCCCCACCCCCCATTGTCTCTCCCCTACCCCCCCACCCCCAACTGTCCCCTGTGTGTGATGCTCTTCTCCCTGAGTCCCAAATGCACCATCTTAATTAAATTATAAGAATCTATGCATAGTTACTCCAGTGCAAAGTAACATATAAGTGACATTAAAAAAAAAAAAAAAACCTGCTGTGGAGTCTACACATAGTGTTCTTTTTTTTTTTTTTTTTTTCTTTTTCTTTCTTCTGAGGCAGAGTCTCACTCTGTCACCCAGGCTGGAGTACAGTGAGGTGATCTCAGTTCACTGCAACCTCCGCCTCCCATGTTTAAGCGATTCTCCTGCCTCAGCCTCCCAAGTAGCTGGGATTATACTACACCTGGCTAATTTTTGTATTTTTAGTAGAGATGGGATTTCACCATGTGGTCAGGCTGGTCTCAAATGCCTGACTTCTCAATATGCCTGCCTCGGCCTCCCAAAATGCTGAGATTACAGGCCAGGCCATGCAGTTTTTTAAGCATGCCCTTTGTATGATCCCAGCCCTAAATTCAAGGGATTTATTAATGATACACATCCATCTTCTTAAGGCAAACACTACTGCCAAGATTTCTGCTTATTGTTTTAAACTTCTTTGGGGAAAAAAAAAATCTACTGTAATTGTAAAGTCCAATACAAGTTTTCTCTGCAAGATATAGATACAGAATATGTATAGTGTTATATGGGCCTCTTTCAAATCACTGCTTTAAATTCCCGTCCACAATATCTTTCTCCTTTTCTTTCTAGCCCATATTGATGAACTGTTAAGTGCTTTTCATTCTACATTTATATTGTCTATAATATTCGGCACCCATTAAAAATCACTACTGATTCTCATTATAATTCACCTGGACTATTGAAATCATACCCTTTGATTTTTGATCTATGACTTCCAATGTTTTAACCAGATAAATTATAGTTGTTAAAATGTATTTCCTTAAGAAATTATATATTGTCACTTTTCTGCACAGAACCTGTTCATGATGATAGTTGTAAAAAAAAAAAAAAAAGCAATCAAACTTTCCATGACATTCAAACCCTTCCAATATCTTTCCATTTATTTTTCAGTTAATTCTTAATTTTGCCACATTATTGCACCATTCAAACTTAAAAAACATTTTCCCTGTCTTATTAAGGCATAATTGACAAAACTTATATATATATTTACTGTGCGCAACATATTTTGACATATGTATACATTATTAAATCATTAAGTCAAAACAATTAACATATCCATCACTTCCTATATAATTACATTTTTAATTTTAATTTTATTTTTAATTGACAAGTAATAATTGTCTGTATTTTGGGGTACAATGTGTTGTTTCAATACATGTATGCATCATGGAATGATCAAATCAAGGTAATTACTGTATCACCTCAAATATTCATTTATTTGTGGTTAGAACATTTAAAATGTTCTCATTTAGCTATGTTGAAATATACATTATTATTATCTATAATCATCATGCTGTGCAGCAGATCACCAGAATTATTTATTTTTAATATTTAACAGAAACTTTGTATCCTTTGACCAACATCTTTTATTTTTCCTGTCTACCCTCTTTCCTGCCACCACCCCAGTTCCTGGTAGTTACCATTCTACTCTTTAATTCCCTGATTTTGAGTTTGTAAATATCACATATAAGCGACATCATATTCCATTTGTCTTCTTGTGCCTGACTTATTTCACTTAGCATAATGTCTTCTAGATTCCTCTATGTTGTCACATATGACAGAACTTCCCCGCTTTTTTTAAGGCTGAAAAGTATTCCATCATATGTACACACCACATTTTTTATATCCATTCAGTCCCTGATATGCACTTGGGTTGTCTCTATATATTGGCTATTGTGAATAATGCAGAAACATTCATGCAATGGGAGTAGAGACATTGCTTTGTCATACCAGTTTCAATTTCTTAAGATATAGACCTAGAAGTGGGATTGCTGGATCATATGTTAATTCTATTTTTAGTTTTTGTGAGCAATCTCCATAGTGTTTCCCAGAATGAATGTACTAATTTAGAGTCCCACCAGCAAGGTACAAAGGTTACCTTTCCTCCTTCACATTCTTGCCAACACATGTTATCTTTCATCTTTTTGATAATAGTCATTCTAACAGGTGTGAGGTGACATCTCATTACGGCTTTAATTTGCATTTTTCTGATAATTAGAGATGTCGAGCTTTTCTTCATGTATCAGTTGGTCATTTGTATGTCTTTTTTTAAAATAATGCATTTTCAGTTCCTTTGCCAATTTATAATAGGTTTATTTGTTTTCATGTTTTTGAGTAGTTTGAGTTCCTTGTATATTTTTTACATTAGGTCTTGCTCAAACAGGATTTGCAAATGTTTTCTCCAGTTCTGTGATTTGTCTTTTCATTCTGTGAATTGTTTCCTTTGCTACTTTTAGTTTGATGTGATCCCATTTGTCTATTTTTGCATTTGTCATCTGTGTTTTGGGGATCATCTCCAAGAAATCACTGCTAAGACCAATGTCATGGAGCATGTTCCCTGTGTTTTCTTCTAGTAGCTTTACAGTTTCAGATTTTATGTTTAAATCTTTGATACATTCTGAGTTAATTATTGTATAATGGGTGAAATAAGGGTCCATTTTTATTCTTCCACATATGACTATCTAGTTCTCGCTCCATGATTGTTTGAAGAGACTCTCCTTTCCCCATTGTGTATCTCGGAACCTTTTGTCAAAAAATCAGTTGTCTGTAAATGTTTGAATTTCTGGACTCTCTATTCTCTTCCACCAGTCTGTATGTCTGTTTTTATGCCAGTACCATACTGTTTTGATTACTATAGCTTTGTAGTATATTTTGAAGTCATGTAATGTGATGTCTTCAGCATTGTTCTTTTTGCTCAAGATGGCTTTGGCTATTTCGGGTCTTTAGTGGTTCTCATCATTTGAATTTGATTCTACTTTTAATAACCTATGCCTTCTTTCCCTTATTTCCCTGCACATTCTGTGTTTCCTCTCTTCCGTACCTCTGCTTAAGCCAGTTGTTTTCAAAGTATGATACAGAGACCACTTAATTTCCCCAAATACTCTGCAAGGTTTTCAAGACTAAAACTATGTTCACAATAACATTAAGATGCTACTTGCCTTCTAAAATCTTATTCTCATGTCATTGTAAAAAGTGGAGTTTTCCAGAGACTATAAAATATGTAACATTGCAACACATTAAATGCATAAGAAGATACAAAACTCCAGCTACCTTCTATTAGATAGACATAAAAGAGATAAGCAAAAAAAAAAAAAAAAGTAAACAATGACACTTTTTCACTAAATGCTTTGATTTTGTAAACAATTATTTTTTATAAAAATATGTTGTCTATGTCGGCATGCATGGGCTTATTTTAAATTAGTAAAGGAATATTTTAAAATATCAGTTTTAATTTATAATATGGAAATATCAATGGGTATAATGCACATTTTAACAAATCCTTTTGATGCTAGGTAATTTTCTGAGTGTCAAGGGTTTCTAAGACCTAGAAGTTTGAGCACTACTGATTTAACTTGCTCCCTTTCATTAAAATATAGTTTCTATGTGGTACATTTACACCATGGAATACTATGCAGCCATTAAAAGGAATCAGATCATGTTCTTTGCAGGGACATGGATAGAGCTGGAAGCCATTATCCTTATCAAACTAACACAGTAACAGAAAACCAAACACTGCATGTTCTCACTTATAAGTGGGAGCCAAACAATGAGAATACCTGAACACAGGAAGGGAAATAATACATGCTGGGGGCCTGTTGAGGGGCAGGAGGAGGGACAGCATCAGGATAAACAGCTAATGCATGTGGAGTTTAAAGCCCAGGTGATGGATTGATAGGTGCAGCAAACCACCATGACACATGTTTACTTATGTAACAAACCTGCACGTCCTGCACAGGCATCCCAGAACTTAAAATAAAATTGAAAACCCACCTTAATTTTTTAATTTTTTAATTTAAAATTATGTTGCATTAGCGTATACCAAATATATAAATTTTAAATAAGAAAAAAATATATTTTTTCTTTTTCCTTGATGCTATAATTCTATATGTTGTTAAGAATCACATTGAATATTACTGCTATAAAAATCTTAGATCCTACTTCAGCACTGTGAAATCATGCTCTTGCTGTCCACCATGCATTTACATTGTTATTCAATTTTACTATGCATATAGAGTGATTTCAAAATTGTTAACCCATATCCCCATGGGAAAAGATTTTATGAATTAGAATACAGAGTGTATGTACAGTTTCTTTTGCCTTTAGTATTTGAGATTTCATTCATTTTCAAACCTACTCAGGTCAGCACCTTTTATCCCTACTCCTATCATTGAGTTTGCTTTATATAGTTGTAACAGATTTTTTTTTTCACAGTCTTTATTTCATCTTGAGATCATTCATCCTTTTACATAATTTATTAAGTTGTATACATCTACATTTAATTTTTGTTCTGTAAAGTTTTATGAATTTTGAAATATGCATAGTGTCATGTATTTACTACTAAAAGTACCATGCAGAATAGTTTCACTTTCACTAAAATCCTTGTGCTTCTGCTATTCAACACCCCACACATACTTTAAACTCTTGGCAAGCTCTGATTTATCATCACTGCAATTTTGCCTTTTACAGAATGTCTTATAAGTGGATCAGTAGGTAGATTTTTCAGACCAGCTTTTCTCAGTTAACCACATACATTTAAAATTCTTACATGTGCTTGTATGGCTTGATAGCACATTCCTTTTTAAGGATGAGTAGTATCTCATTGTGCAGCAAAGTTTGTTTATTCATTCACATATCAAAGGACATCTTGGTTGCTTCCAATTTTTGGTGATTATAAATAAAATAACTGTAAACACTTCTATGTGGGCTTTTGTGTAGAAACAAAATTTAAAATTAGTTGGGCACATACCTAGGAGCAGGATTGCTGGGTGGTGGTAAGGCTATGTTTAGTTTTGTAAGAAACAGTCAAACTATCTTCCAAAGTGTCTGTACCAGTTGCATTCCTACCAGCAATGAATGAGAGTTCCTGTTGTTCCATATCCTTACCAATAATTAATTCAGTTATTTTAAAAATATTTTGTCCATTCTAGTTGCTGTGTAATAGTATCTCCATAATTTATAAAATAGGCTTATTTTATATTTATAGAAGAATTGTGGTGCTAATGCTTTAAAAATTATTTGACAATTTTACTTCCAGTATCTCTTTTGTCTAAAAACCCAATTTTAATTAATAATATGGGAATTAGTCACAATATGCAATTATATAAAATTCTGTAATGAATATGACTTTGTATCTGCATATGTATGTTGATATGAAGCTACTGTTTATCATTTTCATTTCATAATATTGGTTGATTTTCCACCAAAGTCATAGACAAGTGCATGTTCTATAAAATCATTGATGTTAAGGTGCAAAGTTGCTACTGAATCTGAGACAATTAGCAGCTATAGAATAAGTAGAAAGCTGTGATATGTGATTTGTGCTGCAATAAGGTCACTTATTTTGATATTCATTTCATTTAGTTATTTCAGGTTTATATACTTGGTAATATACTGTTGGGGGCTTACAGGTTAATCTGAAGTTCATATAATTAAATTTATGGTGAAAAACATCAAAAATATTGTAAGTTCAAAAGAAAAAACTTTAGGCTAATTGTGTAATTAGGATTAGTAGAGATGCAAATAGTGATTGTAGACCAAATGTTTTTTGGGGAAAAGAATAAACCTATAGGAGATTTGGGGAACCTCTTATTTTTTTATTAATATTTCACTATTCCCATATGAGTTTCAGTAGCTAGATATCAACAAAGTATTTCTACAATGTTGTTCACCAGAAGAATCTGAGATTTAAGAAAACACGCACAACCACAGGTTGCATTTTTATAAAAATACTTTCTAAAATGTTATTAATTCTTTAGAAATTTTTCCAATCTGATGCTATGAAAGAGAAGATAGAATGATTACAAGAGAGAATCACTCAGTATGGGGGCAGAAAGGCCAACGTATGCCAGGACTACCAGCAAAGGCTAGCTCTGGTTTCCTTGCTTCCAAGTCAGAGCAAGAAAAGTCTCTTTAAAATTGCTATGAAAATGTGACAAACAATGCACCTGAAAAGAAAATTAAGAATTTGTCTTACTTATAAATATTGATTAAAAAGTCAAAAATAAAATGTTAGCAAATAGAATTTAGTAACCCATTTAAAAGCTAATATATCCTGCCTGAATTGTATTTAATGCCTTGAAGGTCTCAGCATCTTCTTGTTTGTTGAGTTGATTACGTGCACATACAGACTACAACCTGTGTTGCTATAAAGCTGTTGAGCATTAGGTTTTATACATCTTAATAACTAAGTGATAGTTATACCTCCTGATTTGTACATTCTACATTACATATCTGACTAAAAAGCAAACAGCAGAAAGAATAGTGCAATCTACAAAATTTGGGCTTCGTTGTCATAGAGATAAGCATTTGAATCATGCTGTGCTGCTTATGTTCTTGAGAAAGTTACATAACATCTTGGAGTTTCATTTTGTCTACCTGTAAAACATATATTCTGGTATTTATCAAACTGATTTTTAGTTAATTAAGTGGAAGGACTACCATTTTATAGTCATCTAGTCAATAGTCTCCTCATTCCCTAGTTTGGTAATTAATAATCAAATCTCAGTACTTTATTGTTAGATCTTTAAGACCTGTTTTCTCTTCCCAAAATTACTGGGAATGAGAAAAACAGCAAAAGTGGTATATGAAATAACCACCATCACCCCCCCTCCCCCCAAAGAAAAAGGCCAAGATGGTTTCATAGAGGAATTCTATCACATCTTTCAAGTTCAGATAATGATATTATCTCTTCAATGACAGCCATATTGGAACATGGTCTTGAACATTTTTAAGAACAGTTATTTTAAAAGTCTCTTTAAAATTGTTATGAAAATATGACAAAGACTGAACATAAAAAGAAAATTATGAATTTACTTAAAAATACTGATTTAAAAATCACAAATAAAATATTAGCAAATAGAATTTAGTAACCCATTAAAAATTGATATAACTGGGCTAAATGTATTCAATAACAGGAATGTAATATTGGGTCAATATTAGTATATGTATTGATATATTACATGAATCAATGCATTAAGACATATGATCAACATGCTTACAGGCTGAAAATACATTTTGGAAAATTTCACACATATTCTTAATTTTAAAAGTCTCAATACCATAAGGATTGACTGATATTCCCTCAGTACTATAAACTATGTTGATCTCAAAAGAAGCACCACTTTTGGCTGGGCGTGGTGGCTAACGCCTGTAATCTCAGCAGTTTGGGAGGCCGAGGCAGGTGGATCACGAGGTCAGGAGCTCAAGACCAGCCTGGCCACGATGGTGAAACCCCGTCTCTACTAAAAATACAAAAAAAATTAGCCAGGTGTGGTGATGTGTGCCTGTAATTCCAGCTACTTGGGAGGCTGAGGCAGAGAATTGCTTGAACCTGGGAGGCGGAGGTTGTAGTGAGCTGAGATTGCACCAGTGCACTCCAGCCTGAGTGACAGAGTGAGACTCCATCTTAAAAAAAAAAAGAAAAAGAAAAAGAAACACCAGTTTCATGCTCAATAGGGAAATACTCAAGAATTCAGGACTAAGATAAAAATTCCAGCCATCATCCATACTAGGTAACATTTTATTATGGTATTAGTCATTAAAAGCAGATATAATAAATGTTAGAGATATAAGAATTGAAAAGAGGGCAAAATGATCACTATTTTCAGATGAGATTATTGTATACCTGAAAACCCAAGAGATTCAACTGAAAAAACAATGTTATAAATGATAGGATTTCAATAAGGTTGTGAGCACTTTTTAAAATATTTCATACTCTCCTCAATTTTGAAAAGGTTCTTGGTTAGATTTCCTCTGGTGCTTTCCAGAGATGTCAAATGCAGGCTACAGTTATAAAGATATGTTTAAGAAAAGATTGAGGTATAGCACTGGGCTCCCACTTCTCTATGATCATTGTCTCCATTCTGAGAGTGTGGATATTGAAAAACTAAGAGAGGATGAACATGTTGCCAATATGAACGGTCAGCTACTTTTTATGGCTTTATCACACTTGGATCCAAATGGAAAGTGAACTCATCTGAGTACTGTCAAAGGAAAATAAGCACCTAGCTATGACGGATGCAGGAACCACTAGCTGAAGAAAATGAACCTACTCAATTTGGTTTCTTAGTTTCATCTCAAATTCCCTCTCGTTCTACATGAAATGAGAGTAGAGCAATTAAGTAAAATGGTTGTGATACTTCCTTCAAAACAGTTCCCTTAAAAAGACCTCTAAAACAAAATCATACTTTCAATTATTTGCGGAATGCTTCCTAATTCCTGTAATTCTTGCTGAAGTTGCAAAAACATACAACAAGATATCTAGACAAACATCTAGGGTAAAATTATATAAGTATTGTAATAGATGTATACATTGCTGCTAATACAGGAAAATGCAATGCTGGTTTTAATAAAATTAGGTACCATGAACAAGAGGTTCCATTTTCTGTGTATCAGTCCAAGGTAAATCAGGAAAGCATACTGGAATGCAGAAATTAAAATTTGTACAATTTTAGGGAAAATGAGGGAATTTCATTAAATAGAAATTATTAGGTTGTTTTTCATTTAGAAAGACAATTAAGGATATATATTAAAGTTACTCAAAAGAACTTAGAGAAGCAACTGAAATACAACATTATTTAAGTTAAATATTTCAAAAGTCTGTTTCAAAAGTAGAGTCACCATCTCCTTGAAATATACTATCATTATGCAGACAAGTATCAATGTGCCTTTCTTCATTCTGAATTTCTAACATTTAAGTTTCTAGTTAGGAATATGACCTCTTCTACTTTTTTAAAACATGTCATACTCAGAGACAAATTCAGGCTCTGGGAGGTCTCAAGTACATACAATTTTGAATCTGTCTTTGAGAAAAGAGTGCAAAATTACAAACATACAAATGGGTTTGAAATTGAATATTAATGTAAAATAATAAAAGACATTCCATTGAATTTCTGTGGACTAAATAACTCAAGTTCCTTTATTCTGAGACCTCTTTAAGCAAATTACAAGTACTCCTTAAACAGAAATGCTTTCTGGTTACTGCCTGTTTTATCCTACCTGAGCACTATATACATCTTAGCAAATCCCAGCACTCTCAGAGGCAGAAGCAATTAGGGATACTGAAGCTTAAGCTTCATCAGGCTCATGGTAAATTTACCTCAGGTTCCATTGAAAGCCACTCCAGGTCATCAAACTAATAAAGCAATAGCAAATTCAGCCCTATTGCATTTCCATGTTTTCCAAGTATTTTGCACTGAAACCAAGTTTGAAATAAATTGATAGCTCCCTTTTTAGTTACTTAGTCCTCTTAGAAAAATAGTTTTCAACATTAACTACACATCAGAATGATAATTGGCACTGTTTAAAATACCAGTGCCTAGATCTTACTCGAAGAGATCCTGATTTAATTTGTCCTTACTAAGCATCCATGTCTTTTAAAAGCTCTTAATTCTAATGTGTATCAAGTCAAGAATCATTGACTTAAGGAATTACAAGATTATAAAATATTTATCATACTTGGTCAATAAAATCTACATCTGGCTGGTAGTTAAAAATATATAATACATTTATCTCTTTATTTCAGATTGCTGAAAGTATTAAACTATATACAGATACTAAATGCCCACTTAACCATGCCTCAAAGAGAGATAGAGGAGAATCACAAAAATAATTTAGAAAATGCTAACTTTTCTTTTTCCTAGAAAAGAGGGATCAGATAAGTAAGAAAGGATGTGATACATATTGATACACTTTTGTAGACTATAATTATAAACCAAAGAGAAAAATTTAAAATAAATGAAAAATAAAAGCATCAAGCAATGGAATATGAGTAGCAGTCAGATATTCCTGGATGACTAAAAATTGCTAGTTGTAGCACATCTGTAGGTGGGGGCTTTTTTTTTTTTGACATCAAATTAAAGATTCTGACAGTGTGATACGTTATGACATGATAAGCTCTGTCATTTTGATTTTCCTGTCTTTCTTCTCTCTCTTTTATTTAACACAAAACATGAATTTTTTTTGGACATTATTGTAGCAGTTATCATTCAGCCATTCAGTCTTCTAGTGGGAAGAAAGAATGGCAAAATAAATAAATAAAACAAAACTGCTGATATTTTAGATAACTATGTAAATATTTCTCTTAGGATAAGAAAAATTCATTTGCCCCACTTTAAATAAAAATAGAAAGTGTCAGTTTGAAATTAAAAAAAAAATCTTGTATTTTGATATTCAATGTGAGCTAAATTCCCTTTAGCTCCAGAGTTGGCAACAGTTGAAAGCAAAAATTGTGTCTATACAGATGAAAATATGTTGAGAGTTGGAAAAAATGGCCTAATTTAGTTGTCTTCAAAATTTCTTTTTGCTCTGGAATTCTTTCTTACAACAAAATCTTACTCAAAATCTGAATATGGAAACAGAACTAGCAGAGCTGTCCTGGGAGAGCAGGAACTTGGGGAAGTTCATATATGACTCTTGATGGGTTGAGGTGAAAGTGCCTTTTACCTTTTCAGTAACACTTGAAGAATATTTTCAGAATCACGAGAGAAATATGAAAAGCAATTTAAAAGTACTAATCCAGGGAATTCAGGTTTCAGATTCTGCTGCTAACAATATAGATTTATTTATTTTTTAAGAGAAGATGATTTTTTCTACTAGTATCAATAGATATAAGCAAATAGTGCTTTGTTTTCCGTCTTGCTAATGTGTAGGCTCTATTGCTCTAAAGTCATCAAAATGTGGAATATCATTGAATTCATGCTACATTTACTGAAAAGAATCCTACTAGAAGCTGCTGGTTTCAAAGACTAAGTAAAATGAGAGAGCAGGTAAAAACGGAGAAATATCTTTTCATCAGTTTTAACTGTTGTTTGGGCATCTATGGTGTTCCAACATGATTCTAGGCACTTAGGAAACATAAATGACCTATAACAAACAAGTTTGTAAGTCCTCTAGGGATCTTACATTGTACAGTCATTGGCTGTTACTCTGAGTGAAACAGTGATCTAACAGAAATATTTGAGTAGAGCAGTGATAAGCTTCAACTTTCATATCTAGCTGCTGTCCTGAGATTAGACTGGTTATTAGAAAGAAGGTTAAGCATAGAAGTAAGAGGACCACATTTAGAAGGTAATTTGTAATAATATGTGAGAAAATGACAGTGATTTTAACTAGAGAGCTGATGATACTTGGAGTATTTTGGATACTGAAGATAGAAATAACATAATTTGCTGGTCAATTGAATGTTTGGATGGTATAAGAGAAAGAGAGGAGATTACTTTGAATTTTTGGACCAGGGAAAATGGAATAATGGACTTGGCATTAACTAAGATCAGTTGAGCATCTTTGGGGAGGAAGATTGGGAATTCAGTTTTAGACATGTTAGGTTGTAATATCAACTATTGCATTCAGTTTTAGACATGTTAGGTTGTAGTATCAACTATTACATTCAGTAATCATTCAAGTAGAAATGTTGAATGAGTTGGAGTAATACATCAGCAGCTTAAGATGTAGATTTGGAATGGAGATATATATTTAGGAGTCAACTGGACAGTATTTAAAGCCCTGTAATTCATAAGATTGCAAAAAAAGAGTAAATATAAATGAACAGAAGAGAATAAAAGAGAAAACTTTGAGTCAATATTAAGAAATTTAAAAAGCTTAATGGAAGACCTGTCATTTTGGATGGGTCTTGAAGGTTGGTTAAAGTTTTTACAGGTAGGCACATCAAGACAAAAGCCTGCTTTTGATGGTTTGGTTTCAAATAACTAATTATATAACTGATTGGGTGAGGACCTTCCTTTCTCATTTTTTCACTGTTTAAGCATTGGCTATGGAAATTCTCAAAGG
Source organism: Ateles fusciceps (assembly GCA_036589455.1). Lineage (NCBI taxonomy): Eukaryota > Metazoa > Chordata > Mammalia > Primates > Atelidae > Ateles > Ateles fusciceps. The sequence goes on along the minus strand of JAZHEH010000681.1, from coordinate 85,562 downwards.
ATGGCATTGACCCAGATCATGGTATTTTCAGTCAAGTAGTATAGGTCATCTATCTATTGATTTAGTGCTCTCTCTCTGTCTCTCCCTTTGCCTCTCTCCTTCCCCACTCAATGCTCAATGTGAATTGCATATATATATATATATATATATATATACTCAATTCAGGTTTTAGTTAGATTTTAGTCAAGAAGGAGTAATCTCTAAGCCAAAATTAATTGTTTTCCAATATAGGAAGACACATTTCCAACTCCAAATTATTTAAGGTTAATTCAGATGCCTACTAGGATTTTAAATTGCATTATCATAGTGCTCTAAAGCTGAAATACACATATAAAACTAGTCTTTCTCTTCCAGTGAACTACTTGTTTCAACAAAACTGAATTCTCACTTCCCCAGCTGCACCCATTGCTTGCACCTTGAATGTTTTTGTTCACGTTACTATTATCATGGGTGATGCTTCCCTTTCTAATTTCTCCATTTCCAAATGCAATTAACTTTTTATGACATTGCTAATATTCTACTTACTTTCAGAATCCTTTACTGGTCTCCCAGAAAGGAAATAAAATGTCTCTCTCTCTTTTTTTTTTTTTCTTTTTTTTTTTTGGAATGGCTAGTCTTTTTTATGCTTCCTTCATGGTATATATGAATGTCAATTTCATACAGAAACTTTTTATGATAATGTCTAACCTACCAGAATGCCAGTATTTTGAGGAGAGGATATAAGAGTTAATAGCAACAAGCATAGACCCAGGCATATAGGAGATACACCAAAAATATATTAAGATAAAAATGACATTTTTCAGAATGTATTTATGAATTAATATTTGGCCTTTTCTCATTTAGCTGGGTCTTTGTGTCATTTACGTGAGTTGAGTTGTTTTTCACAACAATTACAACCAGAATATAGATGCAATGGAGGACAAGGATTAACTCATCGGGCTAATGGTTTGACAGGGAAAAGATTGTTACAGTGGTTAACTGAAATGTGAAGAAAAGGACAATCATGGGAAGTGGAGTAAATCTTGTTTCACTGAACACTTACTGCAATGTGCCAAATACTTTATAGATGGTCCTCTTTAACCCTCAAATGTATGTATAAGCTCTACGCTCAGTACTTTTATTTTGCAGATGAAGGAGATGAAATTCAGAGCGGTAAAATGACCTTCTAAAATGTGTACAACTAACGTGGTGCAGGGACTTAGGTCCTTTGATGCCCAAATCTATGCCTTTTCCTTTTGTATCACAACGGCTCCCTTCATCTTCAGCTTTTATTCCCAAATCATGAATTCAATAAAAATATTTTGAAGGTTTCTTATATTTAAATGCAATTTTATGGAAAATTCAAAGTTAAGTAAGCAACTCTGTGGTACAAGGTCTAGAGCAACTGAAGGTGATCTGAGAGGCTGTGGTGAAGGACACTGAAAGCACTAGATCAGAAAGCGAAAGAGCAAGATGCCATGGTACCTGGAAAACAGGAGGAATTCTTAACTAAGCCCTGCTTCTCTGCTCAAAAAGGTCACTATAACATGGGAAAAAAAAATACCTGTAGTTAGAAGTAATAAAATGGTCCTTAAGCAATGGACTTGCTTTTCACACTTCTTTCTAGGAAATATCTCTGGAAGCACCAGAGTTGTTTTGATTTTAAATGTGTTTATTTTAATAAAGCTACTTTTAAAATAATCTTGCAGAACAGTCAGCTCTGAAAGACAGAGCCTGCTCTGTCGGAGCCCTGAGATTCAAAACAAAGCCTAGCAGTAAATTGATAATTCAGAGAAGGGATAAAAATAGAACCTTAGATCCCTCCTGGGCGTTAGTAGCACATTTTTTCCCCTAAGAAGAAATAAACTTCTGTTACTTCATAGTTTCTCCATCAGCAGCTGAGATCAAAGGAAAAAAATGTTTTTAAGTTAGCATTGGAGATGTAGTGAGAAATTTGGCCATTGTTTGCTTTCAATTGGTTGAGGGCTCAGGCCAATATGAGATATTAAGAATAGGAGAAATTTGTTTTCTGAAAACTCAGACTAGAGAAGTAAGTCATTATTTTAGTAAGTCCATTAAAGGCATCCTGTGTGCTGAGCCCTGTAGTAGATAACTGGGACACAGAAATAAAGGCAACAGCCCCTATCTTCAAGGGACTCAGTCTGTTTTAAGTGAGATAGAGGTAAAAGTAGAGGTGGGAGTAGGGAGAAAGTCGACTAGAGGCGATTTAAATTTTCTAGGTTATATAATACAAGGCTAACACATTGTATAAAAAGAAACACTTAACACAATCTTGAAGGACAAGAAAGCCACTAAATCCTTAAGATATGTTTATGAAAGAAATTATTTAGCTGTCAGGATTTCACACTTGAAGGGGTTAATGCTGCCTTCTTGAAGCATCTTAGAGCATCTTAGAAACCAGGGCATCTCACCCTAATCTGGAACAGAATCACAGATGCTGTATCAGTCCTTTCTCACACTGCTAATAAAGACATACTCTAGACTGGGTACTTTTATAAAGGAAAGAGATTTAACTGCCTCACAGTTCAGCATGGCTGGGGAGGCCTCAGGAAACTTACAGTCATGGTAGAAGGGGAAGCAAACATATCTTTCTTCATGTGGTGGCAGCAGGTGGAACTGCAGAGCAAAGAGGGAAAAACCCCATGTAAAACCATCAGATCTCTTGAGAACTCACTCACTATCAGAGAACAGGCAGGATGGAGGTACCCGCCCCAATGATTCAACTACCTCCTATTAGGATCCTCCCAAGTCACATAGTGATTATGAGAACTGCAATTCAAGATGAAATTTGAGTGAGGACACAGCCAAACCATATCAGATGCTAAAACACAAGCTTCATTGGTATAGCCATAGCATCTGTATTTTTTTAAATTCTTCCAGATGATTATAATGTTCAGCTAGGATGAAAAATCATTGTTTAAGCCACACAGAAGAAAGACAGAGGGAAATAATTTCTGCAAAGAAGAGACAGGTAGGTAGAGAAAATACATTACATTGTATGTAGGGTTCTAGGGAAATTGGGAAAAGACAAAAGGAGAAGGAAATATAGAAGAGGGTGAGGAAAGACAAAGATAAAACATGAATGCATGTTCTTACTCCTGAGACAATGGCAAGATTGCTGCTCACTCTATCTTTTTAAATTTCATCTGACCAAACAGATTACAATGTCAGTTTAAAGTTAAACCCAAGTTTATTCCACATGCTCACCTCTTCTAGTTGTAAGAAATACAAGTTATCTCTCTTAACTTTCCTTCACATTAGGGATTTACCTTAGATTTGTTTTTGTATTCCTTCCAGCCATTCCTCTCTCTCATCCCAACTCCCTGGGGATCAACATAGCAATTGGAACTCATAGAGTCCTCTCTCAAATGTTGACCTTTTTGTTACAGACACATACATGCTTTCTTTCTTCTCTCTCTCTCTCTCTCTCTCTCTCTCTCTCTCCCTCTGTCTCCCGTCTCTCTTACTATTTATATAAAGAGAGACAGGAAGTAGCTACTTATTATGCATCATGCCTTAACATTCTGAGAAGAGGTTATACATGTATTAGATGAACAAAAAGGACGTAAACCACATAATTATGGATTGAAGATATGTTGAAGTCCTAATCCCCACTACCTGTGAATAGGACCTTATTTGAAAATAAGGTATTTGTAGGTGTGTAATCAAGTTAAGTTGAAGTCCTTAGGTTGGACCCTAATAAAAAATGACTGGTGTCCTTTAAAAAAAGAACAGAGACAGACACACACACAGGAGAGTGTCATGTGACTACAGAGGCAGACATCAAAGTGCTGTCCTGGCAAGTCAAGAAACATCTGAGTTCTACCAGAAACTGGAAGAGGCAAAGAAGGATCCTCTCCTGGAAGGTTTGGTGAAAGTGTGACTCAGCCCCCAGCTTGATTTAAGACTTCTGGACTTGACAGTTGCGAGAAAATAAATTTCTATTATGTCAGCAAGTTTCTTATATGTACGATAACCTTAAGGAACGAATACACTTGCCTTTTACATGGTAGGAAATGAATATCATCTATTTTATTACATGGTAGATGAAATTCATAGAGGTCTATACTTAAAAGGAATAAAACAGATACAAAGTTTTTTCTTTCATAATCCATTCTGTGGAGACACAATTAAATGATCAATCACATAAGGTAAGATATTAGTTAAGTGGGAGCTTACAAAGGTATCATGGGAGCAAATAACAGTGATCTCAAATTGAGTTGGTGGGGAAAGCAGTGGGCAAGCGAAGTTAAATAAAGTCTTCTCTGAGGAAGAGCTATTTAAGATGAAAAATGAAAAGAAATCAGAGCAAGCAGAAGAGGCAACGTTTCAAAGAAAAACAAAAGTGTGTGCATGGGTTTAGGCTTGAGATATTGACCATATAATTGAGGACGACGCAAATGTGGTTGTAGGCTGAAGTCTCTTCAAAATATTGTGGTAAAGTATACAAAGTGCTCACCATGATTTTGGCCATTGTGTTTTGTTCCTTGACTTCTCCTTGAAATTCTTTTTGCATCTCAACTAAGATGAGAAGTTCTTTGTCTTTCATTAGCTTCATTTCTTTTGCAAACTCAGATCCAGGATTCAAGTCCTGTGAATGGATTCTAAAAGCCTCCAGTATTAAATATAACCATAGCTGAAAGGGGTACTTGAAGCTGTTTACCTTCGGCATTTAGTTTGCCATCTCAGAGTATGTTTATAAAAGGCTGGGGGAGGACATAGATAAGAGGTCTGGAGAAGACTTAAGACCTTTCTCAAATTACATCTTGAGGAAAAATAGAGAGATATTCAAATATTCTATAACCAGAGGTATCATATTCAAATAAGTTTGTTGAATGACAAATTGTAAAGATAACAGATTTTTTGTTTGTCTGTTTGTTGTGCAGTAAGAATTCTCAGAGACTGACCACTTAAATGAATTGTGAATCTCTAAGAGAAAATTATAGTAAACAGTACTTCCCACTTTTTTTGTGCTTTTTATTTGTTTTCTAAAGAACATTTTGCTGGGTGGAGCATATATTTTTTGCTTACTCGCTTGCTCATTTTTATGTTTAAAGACTATAATTTTGGGTAAATCTTTATGTGGATTAAAGGTCTTCCTCACATCATAGAAGCCAAAAATACCTGACTTTTGTTTCTCTCAAAAAAAGCAGTTGGATTTTGGTGACGTGATCTAAGCTTGGCCAATAGGATTCTCCTATAAGAAACAGAATCTGGAATGAATGATAAAGCAAGCAGGACAATATAGAATTTTCCCCTGCAGTGCTGACAGTAGCTGGTGAACACTGAGTGGCATTAGTGGTAGTTAGTATCCAGTGGCAGGCAGTAGCTCCCCCACTCACCAGGCTGTTGGTAGACTGAGTGACCTTACAGTGCTTCTAGCCACTATTGGATACTGCTATTAGCTAAGGCAGACCTTCAGCCTACTGTCAACTCAGGTGCTAATGACTGTCCCTCAATACCTTTCTCTTTTCCTTTATACAGTCAATTTCTGTTGATTACAATAAAAATATGTTCACAGAGCATGTCAGACAGCAGTGCTATAAGGAACATATTTGGGGGAGAGAATAGTTTAGGAATATATATATATATTTCAAATAATGCCAATAGCCAGGTCCTTACTGCTGTCTCCCACAAAGGCCCAGATTCTTTCCATAACCAGTTTCTTTGTCTATTTCCTAGTGGTTTAAGGAAGAAGGATCTACTTCACACATTCCTGAAGGCAGCTCTCACAACTTTCCATAGCATGTCTGTTTTAGGCCAACAAACTTTAATCATACAGCAATTCTAACCTTTCCCCCTATGTTTCACCTGTTCCTATTTTGGCTCCTTTGAGAAATAATCAATTTCTCTATGACACAGAGAAATTTCCCTGTGTTATTTTATATTACTTCTGCTACATGAAAAAATACAGTAGGGTCGCTATAGAGTTGGTGAGGCTCAGGATGGAATCCTACTTTGACATGTACTTGTTATGTGAAAAACAAGAGTAAATGTCAGACTAATGTTGTTCAAAATGTGTTTCCTTTCATGACTTCCATGAGCCAGTTAATGGTAAATTATCTTCAGCTCAGACATGGGGAATTTTGCAACCAAGTTCTCCAAGTGTTTGGGTATGGGGTTTAGCATTTCTGTTAGTTAATATAAATATTGCTTTAAGTTAAATTATTTAATTTCTCTAAGATTCAGGGACTCATGTGTAAAATGAAATTCTGCAGTGAGGATTCTGTTGCAAATGGGAAAGATCTGGCCTACACTGGCTTAAGCTGACTTTTTAAAAAATGTTACGTAATTGAACAGATCAAAGATAGACGTTGAATTCAGATGAAGCTTGATTCAGGATTCAAACATTACCTGGATTCAATTTCTCTCTTTACTTTGTAGCTTCACTTTACCCTTTTCTGGCTCCATTTTAAGCAGTTTATTCTCTTAGTTAATACAACCCAAACCAGCAATTCTTAAGTATGTATCTCAGTTAGGCACAGAGGAAAATAGGAGTGCTTCCTCCTGAGAAGTTTCAGGGAAAATACCATAAACAATATCATATTGTTTATGATCTGCTAATTGGCTCAGATTTGTCTTGAGCTTCACCTCTACCATCCACCCACAGAAAGTTAAAGAACAAAGTGGAAAAGAGATGGCTTCCTAGAAGGGAACTCAGGTTTTTAAAACAGGGTCAGAATGAATGAATATTAGCATGCAAACATAGCAGAGAGCCACAATATCCTGGAATTCTCTATGACTTATGTAAGATACTATGGCAAAATGATCAGCACATGGGAGAACTAAATCATTTCAATATAATATTTGATATGGTTTGGATTCATGTCCCTGTCCAAGTCTAATGTCGAATTGTAATCCCCAATATTGGAGGAGGGGTATGGTGGAAGGTGATTGGATCATGGGGGCGGAATTCCCCCTTGCTGTTCTCATGATAGCAGTGAGTTCTTATGAGATCTGGCACTTTTACCTCTTTCCCTTCTCTGGCCATGTAAGACATGCCTACTTTCCCTTTGCGTTGTGCCATGATTGTAAGTTTCCTTAGGCTTCCGCAGCCATGTTTCCTGTACGGCCTGTGGAATTGTGAGTCAATTAAATCTCTTTCCTTTATAAATTATCCAGTCTCAGGTAGTTCTTTATAGCAACGTAAGAACAGACTAATACAATATTATTACTCTTTGAGTGCATAATGTTAACATGTATTGTGTATTAAAATACTAATCTCTCATACAAAAGACAAGCTGTGCTGAAATTATGCCACAAGGCTAAAAGATTAAGCCTTTAATATACCATGTGATCTGTGAAAAGGTAAAAAGTCTTGTGTGGCCATGAAGATTAATCCATCTCATTCTTCTTTTCAATGTTTAGTTTTGTAGAATCATACTCTTTGCCTTTTTTCATGTGGCTAGCATAGTCAGAAGGGCCTGGGGCCTCCTACTTGGAGGTATACATCCTCCCATCCACCTTAGAAATCTGTCTTGGAAACTTGGGAGGGGCCCAGAGGAAAGAGGTCTGAGACAGTCTGCTTGACTTGTCTATTTTATAAAAAATATTCCTATGGGTTCCATATTGTCTCTTCCAGTTGACTAGAAACTATGCTAGGGTAGGTTGTCTAATATCAGTGACAAACATAGGGCATTCATAGACTTGAAATATCTTCTGAGTCTCTCTTTGAGGTTTTCAACATTCAAGGATGCAGCCATTTTTAAGAAATTTCAGATTCCAGATATGTCCTTCCTAGGCACCTTCCAAACCACCTGAAAGGTTGGCCCCTCCTCTTTCATGAGCAGACACACAGGGGCAGAAAATGACTCTTTCTTTATATCCTCCAGGCTTTCCTCTTAACTCCCCTAGATATTCTGTTTTAGTTCTGAGCCAGTCAAGTAAGAGATCTTGGCAGTGTCTGTCTGATTCCAGCCTAGGAAATGAAGCAGGAAGAGGAGACAAGTCACACTGAATCATTTTGCCTGAGAAAATGTAGCTGATAACACAGTTTGCTCACTGAACTGAGATTTTGCTACCACAAAGATCTTTGTAACTCTATTAGTCAGCTTAAACTGCTACAATAGAACACCACGAACTAGGTGATTATAACAACATATATTAATTTTCTCTCAGGTCTGAAGGTTTCTGGGTCTTCATAGAGCCTTTCTTCTGGACACAAAAAGAAGGTGGGGGAGAGAGAGAGAGAGCACTGCTACCTCTTCTTCTGCTTATAAGAACACTAGTCCTGTTGGAATGAGCCTCATGCTTAAGACCTCATTTAACTGTAGTTACCTCCTTAGGGTTTTAACATATGAATTTTAGAAGGACACAATTCAGTTCATGACAGTAATTAACAAGCAAAGCCTTGAGGCCACTCAAATCTGTTCTGGTTACATATCATTCTCCTGTTTATCTTTGTGTGATGAAATGTAACACAAAGATAAACAGGAGAATGATATGAAATGATCAAAATGTTATGGAATCTGAAAAAAATGACTTAAAGAAAATTATGATACCTCTTCAAAAATTTATGGCAATTTATGATATTTCCCAGGAAAGGAGCCTCATAAAATACCTATTGATATATTCTTTACAGAATAATTCTTCATCAGCTGATACTATAGTTGTTCTTCACCAAGAGCCCTAAACTAGGAGCAATGCCATTATACCATGAGATGCTTTCAACTCTGCTCTGTGGGTGCAATGCCAACATGGCTATGAGATGCTTTAAACTTTGATTTCTGACTGGTACTTTTTAATACTGAGGTGTTGATTAAATGAGTGCCATCTTTCTGTCTCTTCCCCTCCATTTCCCTTTCACCTTCCCTCCTCCCCACTTTCTCTCTCAACACCTTCTCTATAATGCCACCATGTTTTTCTTTTACTCAATTAAAATGAATGCATTCTAAATTATTCTCTTTTCATTAATTAGATAATTACTTTTATTTTTAGATTAACTACTTTGTTTACAGACACAATCTGCATGCTTGTGGTTAATTTAGGAATGAGTATTTAGTAGAAAGCTAGCAGGGGCTCCTATGAGAGACCAGCCAGCCTTTTTATTGTGATAGTAGGCGCTAGAAAACAGCATACAACTATATTATTGGAAAGATCTTTGTTCTTAAAGCATAACCAAAAATTCAGTAAGTCCTGAGAACCATCTGACTTTATTTCTCGAGATTTTTATTATCATACAAATAACAACAACAACAAAATTAACTTAGGCTCTATTGTGATCCTACTATGTGCCAGGTGTTATAAATACAATACGACAAGATATAGTCCCTTGCTAAAAGAATATCACAATCTAGTTGGGGGAGATCAGCAAAAAGGTATTGGCTTTCAGGTATTAGATGAGGTAAAAACATGGTAGAAGTTCTGGAGATCTGAGTATAGATATTGAAGGAGTAGAAGGAAACTTCCAGAAAGATACCAATACCTTTTCCTAAAAATACTCATGTAAGCAAATAATACAGCATACATTCAATAAATACTTGTTACATTAATTAATTATAGTAGGTTCAGCTATTTCAGTAGAATATAACAGAGATTTTAAAAATCATTTGTAGTCCTAAAACACTAAGAGGTTAATGTATTAGTGTATTTCCTCAAATTTTTCTCAAATACCTTCGTGGGTATGTTTATATACTTTTTAAAATTATATAAGTGAACCCATTATATATATATATATATCAAAATATATCCTATATTATGTAATATATTTGTAAATACTGTTTTTTGAATATTTTATCAGTTTTTTTCGATTTTACTGTTTCATTAAGTAATCTTCAAAAACATTCTTGATATTTGTTAAATGTACCATTTTATACAACAATTTGTGACTAAAACGACAATGATTTTATAGTATGATTTATGGGTGGTGTATTAGTCCATTTTTACACTATTATAAAGACATACCTGCAACTGAGTAATTTATAAAGAAAAGAGGTTTAATTGGTTCATGGTTCTGCTGGCTGCACAGGCTTCTGTTTCTGGGGAGACCTCAGGAAACTTACAATCATGGTAGAAGGCAAAGGGGAAGCAGGCATGGTCTTCACAGAGCCAGCAAGAGGAAAAGAGAGTGAAGAAGAAGTGCTACACATTTTCAAATGACCAAATCTCATGAGAGCTCACTATCATGAGAACAGCAAGGGGGAAATTGCCCCCCAGGATCCAATCACCCTTCACCAGGTCCCTTCCCTAACTTTGGAAATTACAATTCAACATGAAATTTGGGTGGGAACATAGAGGAAACCATATCAGGTGAGGTATTCCCAGCTAGAGAAGTTAAGTGACTTCCCCAAGCTGATGCAGCAAATGATGAAGGCAGCATTGCCTGATGCCTTTGTGCTTAAGGATGTATGTGTCTGTGTGTCCTTAAGGACATGCCAGTTACTTTCCATCTTTGAAGTCTTTATTTTGAAAAAAAGTTTTAAAAATGTACTGGAAGGCTGTCATTGCTCTGAATTTTGAATTTTGTGAATTTTACCCTGCTGCCTTTCAATATTTTGAAATATTTAAATATTTCAAGTATTTTGCTTGGAATTTGCTGGCATTTCCCTTTGAAAACAATCAAGCTTCGTGGTTGAGAATACAGGATTCATTTGCCTTATTTTGAATCTTGGCTTTTCCACCTACTCCCTGTGCCATCTTGGACGAGTTATTATACTTTCTATATCTCCAATTTCTCATATTTAAAATAAGAATAATAGTTTCTAATTCATATGGCTGTTATGAGAATTAAATAAATTTAACTATATTATTTTTTTATTGCTGTGTAACAAATGATCAAAAATTTAAAAAATTTAGCATCTTAAAACCACACCAAGTTATTATCTCAGCATATCTGTAGGTCAGAGGCATGACATGGCATGATTTAGTTCTATGATCTGGGTATTATCCCAAGGCTGAGGTCAAACCATAGTCCAGGCTGAGTGTTTTGCTAGAGGATCTGGGGGAAAAACCTGCTTGTGAATTTATTCTTGCTGGCAGAATTCAGCTTCTTGTGGTTGTAATACTGAGATTCCTGTTTCCTTTTTGGCTTTTTTCTGGGTGTCACTCTCAGCTCATACAGGCCACCTGTATTCCCTGATGCACTACCTGCTCCATCTTTAAACCAGTGATGATATGTCAAATAATTTTCATGCCTCAAATCTTTGATTTCCTTCAGTTAATGGCCAGAGAAAAAATTCCTCTTTTAAAGGGTTCAGGTGATTGATCAGGCCCACCCAGAAAATCTCCTTAGCATACACTCAGTGCCATACTGTAAAATATATCCTTCTCGCAAATATAAAATCCATCAAATTCACAATTCATCCTCATGTGGGATATTTATGCTAGCAGATGCAAAATCTTGGTAAATATATACTGGAATTCTGCCTACTATATTGTGCTTGTGAAGCACATAGAAAATTCACCACTCATGTAAATACTTAATAACTGTTGGATATTGCTATTTTATACCTTAGGAATCAATATTCTTCAATATATAGAATCATTAATATTTTGAATCATCAATATATAGTAAAATTGAAATCTACATATATATTATTATTTTCTTAGGAAAAAGACTGAATGAAGACTAAAACAATTAAGCTTCAGCAAAGCATAAGTAAAATTTTGTCTGAAAGGTGACTTTATATAACAGAATCCAGAGCCGTTTGGGTTCTCTCAACCATGTGCATCTTCTGCCTTCTTCTGGTCCTTTGGGGCATGGCAGGGGAATTATTTTCTGTAATAAGGTAGAAAACTAATAACAGGCCAATTTTCTGTATGAATATCACAGACTCTTTGTTGATCTGAATTTTTGAGTATTCAGTTCAAAATTTTCAGCATTAATTGCCATATGCATTTTAGTTAATGTTTTCAAGTAAGTAGCAAGAGGATATTCATTATGCAAACGTTATTGTCTTGAATATCCTTCAGCCACAGGCCCCCTAATTACAGGATTGATTTGCAGCTGCTGCTATGGGGCCTATTTTAAGGCACATAGGTTGTGTAAGCAAACCAGACTAAAATGAGTCCATGAAAATAGTCGGGCCATCAGTCTACAAGAGTGTCATGAATCTCCAAAAAACTTACAGAAAGTTAAATGCTTTTAGAGACTTTCAGAAACTTCCTACGGTGAAATAAGTTTTTACTGTTTCTATTCACAACTGTTTCTGAAGTGATGCTTTCTCAATGATTTTCTTGGAATTAGGTAGATTTAGACAGCTGTTTTCATAACTGTTTCAGTGTCACCACATTCACAACAATTCTACTCTATATATTTACTGTATTGTGCTCATTTATATATGTTTCATTGCCCTTTTTGTCATTTTCAAATTGAAATTCTTTAGGCCTGCCTCAACAACTTCATTTTCCTCATAGCTCCAGGATAATCGCTCTAGGAGGAATTATCTGGTTAATATTTCTTAAAACTGTTAATGTGATGCTCTAAAAGGAAAAAAGTAATAAAAGGCCTTGTAGATTCTGCTATAATCACAGAATGATGATATAAGGAGAGAAATTTAGAATCTCAACTTTTTATCAGAAATAAGAAAACCAAGTATCAAAAATTAGGATGCTTTGCCTCATATCACATAGCAGATCATTGAGGATATTTCTCCCTATTAATTTCCCTGGATTATACTTCACGATTTTTTTTTTTTTTTTCGTTTTTATACTCTAGGACTGTATCTTTACAGGTTCTCATTCACTGTATGGTCTTATTCACGTATTGGAGCATTTGCTCCAGAGAATTAAAATAAAATCAAGGCAGATAATGCCTGCTTGTTTATGGACTAGTTTGATAACTAGTATATTAGTCCATTTTCACACTGCTGATAAAGATATACCCCAGACTGGGCAATTTACAAAAGGACTTACAGTTCCACATGGCTGGGGAAGCTTCACAATCCTGGTGGAAGGCAAGGAGGAGCAAGTCACGTTTTACACGGATGGCAGCAGACAAAGAGAGAATGAGGAAGACACAAAAGCAGAAACCCCTGATAAAACCATCAGATCTCATGAGACTTATTCACTACCATGAGAAAAATATGGTGGAAACCATCCCCATGATTCAATTATCTCCCACCAGGTCCATCCCACAACACATGGGAATATGGGAGTACAATTCAAAATAGAGTTGGGTGGTGACACAGAGCCAGACCATATCATTTCACCCCGGCCCCTGCCAAATCTTATGTCTTCACATTTCAAAACCAATTATGCCTTCCCAACAGTCCCCCAAAGTCTGAGCTCATTTCAGCATTAACTCAAAAGTCCACAGTCCAAAGTCTCATCTGAGACAAGGCGAGTCCCCTTCTGCCTAGAGCCTGTAAAACCAAAAGCAAGCTAGTTATTTCCTAGATACAATAGGGGTACAGACATCAAGTAAATACAGCCATTCCAAATGGGAGAAATCGGCCAAAACAAAGGGGCTACAAGGCCCATGCAAGTCTGAAATCTAGCAGGGAAGTCAAATCATAAAGCTCCAAAATGATCCCCTTTGACTCTCTGTCTGACATCAAGATCATAATGATACAAGTGTTGGGTTCCCATGGTCTTGGGCAGCTCTGCCTTTGTGGCTTTGCAGGCTAAGCCTTCCTCCTGGCTGCCTTTATGGACTGGTGTTGAGTATCTGCAGCTTTCAAGGCACACAGTGCAAGCTGTTAGTAGATTACCATTCTGGGATCTGGAGGATGGTGACTCTCTTCTCACAGCTCACTATGCAGTGCCCCAGTAGGGACTCTGTATGGGGCTTCCAACCCCACATTTCCCTTTTTCTCTGCCCTAGCAGAGGTTCTTCTTGAGAGCCCCATCCCTTCTGGAATCTATGTGGAGCTTCCCAAATCTCAATTTTTGACTATAGGTCTGTACACCCACAGGCTCAATACCACATGGAAGCTGCCAAGACTTGAGTCTTGCACAATCTGAAGCCATGGCCTGAGCTCTACATTGGCCCCTTTCAGCCACAGCTGGAGTGGCTGGGATGCAGGGCACCAAGAAGCTGCACACAGCTCAGGGACCCTAGGCCTGGCCTCCAAAACCACTTATGCCTCCTAGGCCTCTGATGGGAGGGGGATGCCATGAAGACTTCTGCCATGCTCTGGAAACGTCTTCCCCATTATCTTGGGAGTTAACATTTGTCTCCTCATTACTTATGCAAATTTCTGCAGCCCTCTTGAATTTCTCCTCAGAAAATGGGATTTTCTTTTCTATCGTATTGTCAGGCTACAAACTTTTCAAACTTTTATGCTCTGTTTCTTCTTAAAACTGAATGGTTTTAACAGCACCCAAGTCACCCCCTGGTATGCTTCACTGCTTAAAAATTTCTTCTGTCATATACCCTAAATAATCTCTCGCAAGTTCAAAGTTCCACAAGTCTTTAGGGAAGGAGCAAAATGCCAGTGTCTGTACTAAAACATAACAAGAGTCACCTTTACTCCAGTTCCCAACAAATTCTTCTTCTCCATCTGAGAAACACCTCAGCCTAGAACTTACTGTCTATATTGCTATCAGCATTTTTGGTAGTCATTCAACAAGTCTCTAGGAAGTTCTGAACTTTCCCCCACCTTCCTGTCTTCTTCTGAGCCCTCCAAGCTGTTCCAACCTCTTCTGCCTATTCAGTTCCAAAGTCACTTCCACATTTTCGGGTATCTTTTCAGCAATACCCTATTCTACTGGTATCAGTTTGCTGTTAATTGCCCATTCTGATGCTGCTGAGAAAGACATACCTGAGACTGGACAACTTACAAAAGGAAGAGGTTTAATTGGACTTACAGCTTCACTTGGCTGGGGAAGCCTCACAATCATGGCAGAGAGCAAGCCCTGTCTTACACGGATGACAGCAGGCAAAGAGAGAATGGGGAAGATACAAAAGCTGCAACCCCTGATGAAACCATCAGATCTCATGAGACTTATTCACTACCATGAGAACAGTATGGTGGAAACGGCCCCATGATTCAATTATCTCCCACAAGGTCCCTCCCACAACACATGGGAATTATGAGAGTACAATTCAAGATGAGATTTAGGTGGGGGCACAGAGCCAAATCTTTGCAACTAGCATCAAAACTGAAAATTAACTTCCTATAGCAGGAACCCAGTAGATTTTAATGCTCAAAGAAAATAGATGTGTGTTGGGGGAGGATGATCCACTGGAGCAGGAATATCCAACACAATCCCTTTTCATGGGGCCTGAGTTTCCCCTAAGAAACTGCTATTTTGTAACGAGACTATTTTCTTTGATTTATTTTTCACAAAAGGATACCCCTGAAGCAAATACCACATTGTAACAAATCTTCTTTCTTAAGTTCACAGATAGACTCCAACAGTGATATGCATGTTAAATGAAAAGGCCAATGTAAATTACTTAGAGTATAAGCAGGTTGTAGTTAAATTCTGGTTCTGTTTTAAATACAAAAGCAGTCACATAGACCAATGGAACAGAATAGAAAGCCCAGAAATAAACCTGCACACCTACAACCATCAGATCCTTGAAAAAAAAATAAACAACAACAAAAAAAATAGCAATGGGGAAGGACTCCCTATTCAATAAATGGTGCTAGGATAACTGCCTAGACATAGCAGAAGAAACCTGAACCCCTGCATTTCACCATATACAAACATTATCTCAAGATGGCTTAAAGATTTAAATGTAGGACTTCAAACTATAAAAAGGTCCTAGAATAAAACCTGGGAAATACCCTTCTTGACATTGGGTCTGGCAAATCATTTATGGCTAAGTCCCCAAAAGCAAATTGCAACAAAAGCAAAAACTGACAAGTGGGACTAAAACTAAAGAGCTTCTGCATGGCAAATGAAATTACCAACAGAGGAAACAGGCAATCTACAGAAAGGGAGAAAAGATTCACAAACGATGGCCCTTGCAAAGGTCTAATACCCAGAATCTATCAGGAATGTAAAGAAACAAGCAAAAGACAAATAATCCAATTAAAAAATAGGCAAAGGACATGAACAGACATTTCTCAAAGAAGGACAAACAAGGAGCCAATAAGTATATAAAAACTGCTCAACACCAATATTAATCAAGAAATTCAAATCAAAGCCACAATGAGATACCAGCTTATACCCATCAGAAAGGCTATTATCAAAATGTCAAAAAATAACAGGTGCCAGCAAGGCTGCAAAAAAAACAAAACAAAACAAACAGGAAACTGATTTAGTTTGAAGATTTGTCCCTACCCAGATCTCATGCTGAATTGTAGAGCCCAGTGCTGGCGGTGGGGCCTGGGAGGTATTTGAGTTGTGGGGGGCAGATCCCTCATGCTTTAGTGCTGTCTTCATGATAGTGAGTTCTCAGGAGATCTGGTCCTTTAAAAGTATGTGGCACCTCCTGCCATCCTCTCATTTGTTCCTGCTTTTGCAATGTGGCACGCCTGTTCCCTCTATGCCTTCTGCCATGATTGAAAGCTGACTGAGGCTTCACCAGAAGCTGAGCAGATGCCAGTACCATGCTTCCTACAAAGCATGTAGAACTGTGAGCTAATTAAACCTCTTTTCTTTTTATTTTCCCAGCCTCTAGTATTTATTTAGAGCAATGCAAGGACAATCTGAGAAAATTGGTACCAAGAAGTGGGGCATTGTTGTGTAGATACCTGAAAATGTGGAAGTGGCTTTGGAACTGAGTACCAGGTAGAGGTTGCAAAAGTTTGGAGGGTTCAGAAGATAGGAAAATAAAGGAAAGTTTGGAATTTTTTAGGAACTGGTTAATTGGTTGTGACCAAAATACTCATAGTGATATGAACAGCAAAGTCCAGACTGCCAAGGTCTCAGTTGGAAATAAAGAACTTACTGAGAACTGAAGCAAAAGTTGTGTATGTTAAGCCTTAGCAAACAGCTTGGCTGCTTACTGTCCATACCCTGGGGATGTGTGGATGTTTGAACTTCAAAGTGATGGTTTAGACTATCTATCAGAATAAATTTCTAAGCAGCAAAGCATTAAAGATGTGAATTGGCTATTTCTAATAATCTAAGCTCAGATATGGGAGCAAATAAGTGATTTAAAGTTTGAATTTATATTTCTACAGCATGCACAACATAATAGTTTACAGACTGGCTCTATGGCAGAGAAAGTAACAGCTTTTTAGAATAAGAAATCAGGCAGGTTGTGAAGCATCAAGGCCTTAAAGGCATTTCAGAGATATTTATGGTAGCCCTTCCCATCATGGGCCTGGAGACCTAGGAGGAAAGAATGGTTTCATAGGCCTGGCCCAGGGCCCCACTGCCCTGCTTAGCCTTGAGAAACTGCTCCCTCAATCCAGACCACTACAGCTTCAACTGGGGCTCAAATGTCCCCAGATGCAACCTGAGCTGCCACTTTGGATGATGCAAGCCATAAACCTTGGTGGCTTCTACATGGTGTGAGGCCTGCAGGCACACAAAATGCAAAGTGAATGAAGCTCGGCTGCCTCTGCCTAGATTTCAGAGGATGTATGAGAAAGCATGGTTTTCCAGGCAAAAAAACTGCTGCAGGAGTGAATCCTCACAGAAAACCTCTGCTAGGGCACTGCAGAGAGGAAATGTGGGGTTAGAGGCCCCATACAGAGTACCCACTAGAGAACTGCCTAATGGAGCTATGGGAAGGGGATCACCATTCACCAGACTGCAGAACGGTAGATTCACTGGCAGCTTACAGTCTGTGCTTGGAAAAGCCAAAGGCACTCAAAAACCTGTGAGAATAGCACAGGGACTGAAACCTACAAAGCCACAAGGGTGGAGCTCCCCAAGACCTTGGGAGGCCGCCTCATGCACCAGTGTGACCTGGATATGGGACATAGAGTTAAAGGAGAGTATTTTGGAGTTTTAAGATTTAATGAATATTATTCTGGGTTTTGAAATTGCATGGGACCTGTAGCCTCTTTCTTTTGATCACAATTTTGTTTTGTTTTGTTTTGTTTTTTGGAATAGGAATGTTTACCATATGCCGATACCCCCATTGTATTTTGAAGGTAAATAAGTTGCTTTTAATTTTACAGGCTTATAGGTGGAAAAGGCTTGCCTTGTCTCAGTTGAGATTTTTGGACTTTTCTGTTAATGCTGAAATGAGTTAAGACTTTGGGAGACTGTTGGGAAGGCATAATTGTATTTTGCAACGTGAAGACGACATGAGATTTGGGAGGGGCGTGGGCAGAAGGATATAGTTTGCATATTTGTCCCTGTCCAATCTCATGTTTAATTGTAATCCCCAGTGCTGGAGGTGAGGCCTGGTGGGAGATGTTTCTGTCATGGGGGTGCAAATCTCTCATGTTGGATTAGTCTGTTCTCATGCTGCTAATAAAAACATACCCAAGACTGTATAATTTATGAAGAAAAGAGGTTTAAGTGACTCACAGTTCCAAATGGTTAGGGAGGCCTCACAATCATGGTGGAAGGCAAAGGAGAAGCAAAGTCACATCTTGCCTGGCGACAGGCAAGAGACAGCATGTGCAGGGGGAACTCCCCCTGTATAAAACCATCAGATCTCATAAAACTTATTCACTATCACCAGAACAGCACTGGAAAGACCCACCCCCATGATCAAATTACCTCCCACCAGGTCCCTCCCATGACACGTGGGAATTATGGGAGCTACAATTCAAGATGAGATTTGAGTGGGGGACACAGCCAAACCATTTCACATGGCTTGGTGCTATCTTCATGATAGTGAGTTCTTGCAAGAGCTGATTGTCTAAAAGTGTGTAGCAGCGCCCGCAACTCTCCTGTTTGCTCCTGCTTTCACCATGTGATCTGCCTGTTATCCCTTTGCCTCCTGCCATGATTGAAAGCTGCCTAAGGCTTTACCAGAAGCCAAGCAGATGCCAGCACCATGCATTTTGTAAATCCTGCAGAATCATGAGCCAATTAAACCTCTTTTCTTTATAAATTACCCAGCCTCAGGTATTTATTTATAGCAATGCAAGAAGGAAATAATAAGGAATGTTTATAGACTGTTGCTGGGAATGCAAACTAGTTAAGCCATTGTGGAAAGCAGTTTTGAGATTTCTCAAAGAACTCAGAACTAGCATTCAACCTAGCAGTTCCACTATTAAGTATATATGCAGAAGAAAATAATGTATTCTATCAAAAAGACATATATAGTTGTATGTTCACTGCAGTGCTATTCACAATAGCAAAGACATGTAATGAATCTAGCTGCCCCTCAACAGTGGACTGGATAAAGGAAATATGGTACATATACCATGAAATACTATGCAACCATAAAAACAAATGAAGTGCTTTTCAGCAACATGGGTGGAGCTGGAGGCCATTATCCTAAGTAAACTACAGAAAACCAAACACCGCATGTACTCACTTTAAGTGAGGGTTAAATATTGAATACACATAGACATAAAGATGGGAACAACAAACATTGGAGACAGCTAGACAGGGGAGAGATGGTGCAAGGCATGAACTGAAAAGCCACCTATGGGGTACTATGCTCATTACCTCAGTGATAGGATCATTTGTATCCCAAACCTCAGCATTACACAATACAGCTATGTAACAAATCTGTATATGTACCCTTTAATTTATAATAAAAATTGAAATTATTAAAAATACATACGTACATTTAAAATAAAATTTGTGTGACAGGTGGATTTTGATTCCTTATATTTCATCTCCTGATGTTATGTCTGTGAATATATTTTGATGCAGATCAACAGGAACTTTAAGGTTGCTAATTGGCTGACCTTAAAATAGAGAGGTTATTCACCATTATCCAGTTGGACCTGATGAAACCAAATAGACCCTTAAAAGTGGAAGAGGGAGACAGAAGAGAAAGAGATGAAACAGAAAAAGGGCAAACAATTCAATGTATGAGAGGGACTTGCCCCACCATTGCTGGTTTTGAAGTAAAAGAGGGCCAAAAGTCAAGGAAGGCAGGCAGCTTCTAGAAGCTGTCAATGATCCTTAGAGGACAGCTAGCAAGGAAACAGAGACCCTGTTTCTACAACTGCATAGAACTGAAAATATATATGTGTGTGTATATATGTGTGTGTATATATTCATATATATGTATATATTCATATATATGAATATACACACATATATGTGTATATATACATATGAATATACACATATTTTTATATATAAAAAAATATATATATATAACATGCATACACACATATAGCTGGGATGACAGGGATGTGCCATGACATCCAGCTAATTTTTAATTTTTTTTGTAGAGATGAAATCTCACAGACTTTTATGGGCTCAAGCAGTCCTCCTGCCTCGGCCTACTAAAGTGCTGATATTACAGGCATGAGCCACTGTGCCCAGTCCAAATGACATAAATTATCCTGGAGACAGACTGTTCTCCAGAGGCTCCAAAAAGGAACACACCCCTGTAGACATTTTGATTTTGGTCCTTTGAAACTTAGAAAAACAAGCTGAGCCTTCCAGACTCTGACCTAGAAAACTGTGGTGTTGATAAATGGCTGTTGCTTTAAGCTGCTAAATTTGTGGAAAATTGTTACACAGCAATATTAAGCTAATACAAATAGCTCTTAATGGTTTTTTAAGAGGATTAGTGGATTACTCTTGTCTAGGCACCCCAGTCCCTAAATGCTTTCTGTTTCTTGACAAGAATCAGTACCTCACACAGCTGGTCATAATAAAGCATGGTGATTTGATCTCTGGCAGTAGTTTAAAACAACAGAATATAAACTGGGCCTCTGAGAGTTTTGTTCCACCTCTAAGAACTGCTAGTCAAAGTACAGTTTCTCCCCCAAGCAGCTGAGGAAGAACCCAGTTTCTTAGGTAAAGAACAGATTGCTCATTTAATTTCGTCTCACCCATTCTTTGTTATCAGCATATGCCAACCTGTTTGTGTATTCATTCTAACACCTCATTCTCAATCTTGGCTGGGAATCTTCTCTTCCTCTCCCAGCAGGTCTAGAGAAGAAGAGAGGAAGCATTTGAGCTTGCTCCTATTACACTCTATCTTGTGAGACTGTGTCACCAGGAAATAGCCCAGTTAGGCAGAGATTAAAAATACTGATTGTAATCTGAATCCAGAAAGTAGAAAATAAGTCTTAAATGGGATGGATAGAGTCAATAGGATGGCTATGGATATTGATTATTGTAGAGGATATACATAATACACATGTATGTTCCTTCATTTGAGTAGCCATATGAATTACATATTAATATATTTTTTGTTTTTAAAGTATTTTAATTTTTGTAACTAATATACACTTAATTATAGTTTTAAATTTACAAAAAATTGAGCAACAGTACAGAGTTCCATATACATCACCCCTCCCTCTCCACAAACACAGTTTCCCCTATTATTACATTATTACATTCCCCTATTATTACTTACATTAGTGTGGAATAGTTGTTATAATTAATAAATAAATATTGATATATTATCAGTAACTAAAGCACACAGTTTAAGATCTCTACAGTTCTGCATATTTTGACAAATGCACAATATTATCTATCCACTGCTATAGTTTCATATAGAACTATAATCTTTTATAGAATACAGTATCATATAAAATCATAACATATAGTATCACACCCTTTGGATCCCGTATGCTTCACCTGTTCATCCCTCCTCTTCCTCTCACTGAAAACCATAGAATCAACAATCTTTTTACTTTCTTTATAGTTTTGCCTTTCCCAAAATGCCATGTAGCCTTTTCAGGTTGGCTTCTTCCTTAAATGGCAATATGCATTTAAAGGTCCTTCATGTCTTTTCATGGTTTAGGATTTCATTTCTTTTTATCATTGGATAATGTTCTATTGTATGGCCATATCACAGTTTGTTTATCCATCTACCAATTGAAAGACATCTTGGTTCCTTCTGGTTTGGGGTTATCATGAATGAAGCTGGTGTAGATATTCATGTGAAGGCTTTTGTGTGGATGATATTTCCACTTTTCAAAGATGGGATTAACATTGTCCAGAGGAGAGGTTTCTTTTTGTTGAAGGGAATTTGGAATTTTACAGGTGTGGTACTGCTGGCTTCTTTTCACTCCTTCTATTCCTCAGCACCCCGAGAAATAGAGGAACTTATCTGATTTGTCCATATATGGGCATGACTGACTCATCTTCTCTTTAATTCCTCTTTAGCAAGGGTGTTCTTTCTGTGTGAGCAGGTCCACCAGGATTGGTAGACTTTTGGCCATGTCCTAAAACCTGAGCTCTGTTAGCGATAAATGTCATCTTATGGCCTCAACATTTAACTTTAATTATTTTTTCAACTTCTTCAAAACCTGAGCAAAGAAGAGGAATATAATTTACCATGGGAGTCCTCAGAGCCTCCCACATAAATAAGTCTTAAGTAATTTATACAAAGTCAAGCAGTCGGCAAGTAGCAGAACTAAAATTAAATCTGAATTGGTTGGAATCTTAAATCTCTTCTTGCTACCATATCATATTTTTCCAAAGTACTTTTCCCATTAGTTTCCCAAGGTGTTTATTATTATTCCTGGGGGGAAAATGCATATTGATATTCAAATAAACTTTGTAAAATTAGATAAAGCTGATTTTTTTTCCAGCATGTTTAACTCTGTAGAAAACAGATGTAATGTGCAATGTTGCCTAAACTTACATGGACATTGAACTCCTTTAGAGAGTGTTTCATAGAACAAATATTTTAGTTTCTGAATTTTTAGATCATTATTTCTTAGCCCTATCCATTTCAGAATGGTTTTTCACATTACCATTTCTGTGATACTTTAGCCATCTCATCTACAAAAACTCTTTAGAGCAGTGTTTCTTATAGCATCTGCCACAAAGCATCCTTCTATAAAATGGAGATAGGCCGTATGCATGTAAGGGAGTGTATTAGGCCATTCTTGCGTTACTATAGGGAAATAGCAGAGACTGTGTAACTTAAAAAGAAAGAAGTTTAATCGGGTCACAGTTTTGTGGGCTGTACAAGCATGGCACTAGCATCTGCTTGTCTTTTGTGGAGGCCTCGGGGAGCTTTTACTCATGGCAGAAGGTGAAGCAGGAGCTTGCTCACCACATGGCCCTCCTGCAGCATGTCTCTTATAGGAGCAAGGGGGAAGGGGGTGCCAAACAGTTAAGCAGCCAGATCTCCTGAGAACTCACTCATTGTTGAGAGTACAGTACCAAGCCATGAGGCATCTACCCACATGACCCAAACACCTCCCACCAGGCCCCACCCCCAACATGGGGGATTACAATTCAATATGGGATTTGAGTGGGGACAAATATTCAAACTGTATCATGGAGTCAGTCGTTAAAAATATTCAACAACGTTACAGATATTTCCTTATTGTAGGACTTCTCAGAGCCTTTATTATGCTATTCCAGTATTTCAAATTCCTAAAAAGAACCATAGAATAAACATTTGTCAACAATATTTCAAACAGGCCTCTTTTTTTCCTTACAAAATGATCTTACGTTTTGTCAAAAATAATTTGAAAAACACTTCTTTATAGCAAAATTACAGTTTCTTTTAGTGGTATCATATATTCTCATCTCTTTGCAAAACAGAAATAAATCGAAACTCTCAGTTATAGTGGCTTTTAAAAATATGTGCCATGGAGACAATTTGACCTTGATTGCAGATGGTCCTGTGCTTAAACTATTCCTCTTAAAGAACCACTTTGGACTTGGAAAGTTATTCTGCCTCCAGGGATGTAATGAAATGACAGTTGCAATGGAAGCTCTGTGTTGCCAGATATGCTGAGAGCAGCAATGTGGGGGTGGTGCTCTACCACCAGCCCTCTTTTGAGAAGCCTTTGTAATTGAGAGGTCAGAAGTAAAGGGAAGCAAAAGCATCATTTTACAGCCCTATTGATATATTCTAGTCTTCCCTCTGTACTGTTTCCATCCTAAGTGAATTGTATATTTATTTATAGATGCTCCTGGGCACTTTACAAGGTATTTCACTGCTTGCCAGTATCATTTTTTAATAACTGGCATCGAGGAGCTGGTTTAGTAAAGCCCAGCATTAATTCTATTTTAAGTTAATTCATTTAGGTCACATCTGTAATAAGCAAGGGTTTTTCAACCTTGTAAAAAGTATTCTCCCATTTTAAATAAAAAATTATCCATAGCATGTCAGAGTGGTTCTTAAGTAAGAAGCCCAAACTGAAGAAGGTAAGAGGCAGAAAGTGAATGCATTAGAACTTAGTTTTCAACATTTGTGTTTAACATTTTGCAGGCACGTTTATTATCAACATAGAGTATACCATCAGCACTTTCAGCGTCAATTATTTGTGAGTGAAGTCAAAGGTCCATGATGTTCTGCATTCTGTAATTTTGCTTAAGCATTAGGTTAAATTACTTATAGAGAGAGATGGTGTGTGGAGGCAAGTCACTTAGGTAGTGAATGTGACACCCAGGTATCCTCTACCCATCACTGACTAGCAAGGGGTGTGTGTGGTGAGGCTTAATAAATGGTCCTCAAATATATCTGCCACCTAATCTTTGGAACTTGTGAAGGTTACTTTATACAGCAAAGAGGACTTTGCATGTGTGATTAAGTAAGGAATCTTGGAATGCGTGAAAATACCCCAGATTATCTGGTTTAGCTCAGTGTAATCACAAGGATCCTTATAAAAGGAGGCGGGAGGAGTCGGGGCAGAGGAGAAGGTGATGTGGTGACTGAAGCAGAGACTTGACTGATGAACTTTGGAGTCACTGCCAAGAAATACAGGCAGCCACTAGAAGGTGAAAGGTGAGAAAACAAATTCTTCCTGCCTAGAATCCAGAATAAATTAGCTCTAACTACACCTTAACTTTAACCTAGTAAAAATGACTTCAGACTTCTGACTTCTGCAACTGTAAGAGAATAAATGTGCATTGTTTTAGGCCACTACATTTACAATAATATGTTATAGCAGCCACAACAAACTAGTACAGAGACTAAGGCAACAAGGCAGTTGAATGGACAGTCTCTGGACCAGAACTGCTAGAGATGAGATCCTGGCTCCCGTACAAACTAGCTAACAGACCTCAGAGACTTTGGCACTAGCCCTTACTCTCAGTTGCTGCATTGACTATAATATTTTAGAAAATATCAGAATGAACTCCAATCACCGAGAAGTTTAATGATTATACTAGAAATATAAAGTATTTATCCCTGGGTTTAGCACAGAGTAAGGACTCAAATATTACTTGTTGCCATTGCTAAGAGGCTATATATAACTTAATTTTGTTGTTAAATGGTTACTGAGAGATAAAAAAAAATTACTAAAGACAAAAATGCTTGTAATATGAGGATTTTCACAGGAAAAATAAGTGCTTTTAAATTACTGGATTCAAAGAAGACCAAAGATCAACAGGAAAATCCTGTTTCTCTCTATGATGTTGGTGTATCCTTTTAACCTTTCATGAAAAATCCAATTCTATCCATACTTCATTTGAAATATACACACTGTGATGAATACATAATGTATTTCTGGCCTAAGTCACACATTTTAGTGGGAAAAGATAATAAACAGGTAAACAAATGAATAGACAAGATAATTCAGAGAGTGGTAATTATTGAAATGGAAACAAATTAGGCTAATGTAAATAAAGTGTCCATGGGCACCACAGATGGTCTAGGTAGGTAGGACTTCTATAAGCTGAGACTTGAAGGATGAAAAGGAGCCTGTCATTGGTAGTATTGGAGCATTCCAGACAGAGGGAAGAACCAACTTAAAGCAGAAGAGATTGGCGCATGTGTGTATAGGGTGGGAGGAAGCTCAGTGTTGCTGAAGCAGAGTGAGTGAATGTGTAATCTGTAAGTGTAGGAAGCCATTGGATTATGAAAACGTGTAGA
Source organism: Ateles fusciceps (assembly GCA_036589455.1). Lineage (NCBI taxonomy): Eukaryota > Metazoa > Chordata > Mammalia > Primates > Atelidae > Ateles > Ateles fusciceps. The sequence goes on along the minus strand of JAZHEH010000681.1, from coordinate 59,839 downwards.
TCATGTCATAGATGATCTTCATAGATCACGTCATAGAGTTGGAATATTTTTAGGGCAATGAGAATCTTTCAGAGGGTGTCTTAGTCCATTTAGTGTTGTTATAAAGGAATAACGGAGGCTAGGTAATGTATTAGGTTGGTGCAAAAGTAATTGCTGTTTTTGTCTTTGAAAGTAATGGCAAAAACCACAATTACTTTTGCACCAAAATGAAATAAAGAGGCTTATTGGCCCCTGATTCTGCTGGCTGGAGGACTGAACATCCGGTGAGGGTGTCAGGCTGCTTCCATTCATGGCAGAAGTTGACGGGGAGCCAGTACAGAGAGACCACATGACAAGAGGAAACAAGACGGAGAAGTGGGAGGTAACAGGCTCTTTTTAACAAGTTCTCACTGGAACTAATAGAGCTAGAACCTGTTCACTCCTTCCATCCCCAGGGAGGGCATTAATATATTCACGAGGGGGGATCCACTCCCATGACCCAAAAACCTCTGATAGGCTCCACATCCAACACTAGGATCAAACTGCAACATGAGGTTTTGAGGGAACAAATAAGCAAACGATAGCAGAGAGTTTTAAACCACAGAGTAGTATTTGGTATTATTATTTATATTATATTCTAAACAGTCTAGTTAAAATATAGAACATAGATTGTAGAAGGACAAAAAGAGAAAAAGGAAGTCCAATTAGTGGGTTTTGAGTTCATTCCAGTAAGAGAAATCAATGGTAGCAGGGAAGATGGACATAAATGGAAACTTTAGCAATGGGTTTGGAAGGTAAAGTCAAAGCATTTCTGATGGGTGGGATGTGGAATAGGAGAAAAAGAAGCAAGTAATTTATGGCTCCTAGAAATTTGGATTTAGAAACGAGGGAAATAATATTTTCATTTTCTGAGATGGCAAAAGCTTTAAAAGTATAAGGGTTGCAAGAGAGAAACTGAGTTTTGTTTGGCTGTGTTTAGGTGTGAGATACTTATTAGACATCTAAGGTGAAATATTGAACTGGTAGTTGTATATACATGCTTAGAGTTCACAGAATTATGACGTATAATAATAAAAATTTAGACCTTGTGACAATGTATTTTATAACATAGCATTGTGCTGAGGTGAGTTCAGAGTGGTTTGTTTTCATGATTGTATGCTTTAGATATTGTTTTTTATCTGTGTTTAATGTAGTGGTGGTATGGTAGTAGTATTTTCCAAAATGATTCCTCCTCAAGCAAAACATCTTTTTGGAAACTAGAAAACTAAGATAGGTATTATTAAATTCCTGCTGCCACCTAGTGGCACTATTCAAAGTTAAAAATAAAAACTGGTAATCTGGACTGTGTTGTAAGACTCGATGGAACAGTTACTTTATCCAACCCTAGCTCATTTTACAGATGAGAAAAGAAAGACCTAGAGAAAGAAAGTGAATAGTCCTAGATCTCACAGATACTCAGGAGTCTGGGCTCCATTGCTGAAATCTATTTTAATAATTTCTACACTGATCTAAAACCAGCTTTATCCAAATGAATTAATATTTGTTTCAAACTTTATTTCACAATTTGCTTATTTTTAGCAGCGATTTAGAAACATCCTTTAAATCATTTTGTAACAGGTCTTTTAAAATTCCCATATGTTTTCCCACTTCTTCATAACCAAAAGGAAGTAGATTTGTTATTATTAGAGGGTGTATTGAGAAAATAGAAGTATGAAATGAAGATATATTAATAGACACCATGAATCAACATTTAGCACTCAGGTAACATACCTTGCTAAACATGTCTTAGTCCAGCAGTCTCCACCATTTCTGGCACCAGGGACAGGTTTTGTGGAACACAACTTTTCCTTGGACCTGGGGTCGGTGGGGAGGTGGAGGGATGGTTTCGGGATGATTGAAGAGCATTGTATTTATTATGCACTTTTTTCTATTATTATTACATTGTAATATATAATGAAATAATTAAACAATTCACCATAATGTTGAATCAGTGGGAGCCCTGAGCTTGTTTTCCTGCAACTAGAAGATCTCATTTGGGGGTGATGGGAGAATGACGGATCATCAGGTATAAGATTCTCGTAAGGGTTGGGCAACCTCATATGTGCAACTTACAATAGGGTTCGTGTTCCTATGAGAATCTATTGCCACTGTTTATTTGACAGGAGGCAGAACTCAGGTGATCAGCTACTCCATAGGGAGTGGCCGTAAATACAGATGAAGCTTCACTTGTGCTCACCCCTTGCTGTGCTGCCGGGTTCCTAAAAAGCTAAGGACCGGTACCAGTCCATTGTCTAGGAGTTGGGGTCCCCTGTCTTAGTCAACCCTGTGGAAGGGGACAGCTGTGACTGAGGAAGTCTTGCAGGCTGTACCAAGAGTTCAAAATAAGTTCTTTCAAAATAGCAGCAAAGAACTCAGGATCTGGAGACAACAGGTTCAGGATTTGAATTATAGGCATTGCCTAATAGTCTTGTGACCTTGAACAAGTTACTTAGCCTCCCTTTGTATAGTTTTCTTATCTCTATAAAAAGTCAACCATATACACTTACAGTAAGAAAATTTAAGTGATTTTAAGAACAAAGTAAAGAGTCTCTTTTAAAATATAGGTGTTATTATTTTTTAGGCATGGCAAGGACAACAGTTCAGGAAATGATTGCTTTTGAAAAGATAGCTTGTTATAATCACAGATCCCAAGAGGAAGAAACCGGCAAGGCAGAGTGATCAGGCTTAGGACTGCTCTTTTTAAATAGCTCTGGGGTGATCCAGGGCGTAGCACCTCTCCCTAGTTGTCTGGTATCTGATCCTGAGGTGGTCAGGATGTAGAAGAGTGGCCTAGTGTGTAAGAGCAACATTAGAGGTGATTGCGGTTGGGTTCTGGATTGGTTGGTTTGCATGTGAAAGGCATGCTCCCAGGTGAGTTGCTCACTATTTCTAGAATTTGTCTAGCCTTGGGAGAGGCAGTGTCTTAGGGGCCAGTATGACATGAGATGTTAAAGCATCAGAAACGTGGTTAATATAAGGTCTATCTCATGGAAAGCCAGAATAAATTGTGGCCACAATCATGACAGTAATGATAATATAAAAGAAAATTTTGCATGATGCCTGCTCCTGAAAATATCGCAATCTTTTCTGGACACAAAGAAATGAACATAAATTTAATCTGATGTAGTAAATACTAGAGTGGAGAGTCATACAAGGTGTTGTGAGTGTGAAGCTGCGAAAAAGGGAGAGATGGATTTAGTTTAGGGGAAGGGAGGCTAAGAGAAGGATGCATGAAGATAATTTATAAATTGCTCCTTAGGGAATGTGTAGAAATAACCACAATGAATAAAATTTGGGTTCAGGGTGAAGAAAGACATTATAGGAGGAGGTAATAATGTACAAAGGCAAGGAGGTGAGAGTGTATATAATATGAAGAGTGACCTGGATTTCACTATGGCTCAGAGAGAGTTTTACAATTAGAATAATGTTATTGTTGATAATAATGGGGAAACTATAGAGGAAAATAGATACATTTACTAAATACTCTGTGCTGAACCTTTGACCTGTACCGTCTCACATAATCCTTAAAAAATCTTAATGAGGCAAGTACTTCTGGTATATCACTTCACAGAAAAGAAAATTGTTCTTTAGTGAGTTTCAGTGTTTTAAGACAGCAATGGTGGAAGCTGCAAGACCTTTTGAGCTTTAGGCTCAGAAATTGCACAGTGTCACATCTTTCATATTCTGTTGGTCAAAGTAGAGTCATAGAGCCAGCCCAAATTCAAAGGATAAGGAAATAAAGCCCAGCTCTTAATAAAAGTTACTGCAAAAATAAATTGTGGCCATATTTTTCACTTACTACCAAAATGAGTCTATTATCTGCACTCATTCACTGAAAGTAGGATCTCAAAACCAAATATAATAGAAAAATCAGGTACTCAATTCCTCTAGAATCCCTAAAGGGATAAAGAAGCATCCAAAGGAACCCATCACATACGGGATTATGTTTATTTCATTTTAGTGAACTCCCAAGGATAGAAAAACTCAGCTTTTCACGTGAGCATCATCATATTTAATCATCATGACAAAATTATGAGGTAAGCATTGTTAACTTATTTTGCATAAGGTAAAAAACTCAAATAGGTTTGAAATTATTCCCGAAGTTGTGCAGCCATCAATTAGCTGAGCCAAGAATGGAAGCTCAACGTATACAAGTCCATCGTGCCTACTTCTACCACTGCTCATAGGACAGCATGGTGCAATAAGCAGTGTGGTTACAGGGAAGGTATTTGGGAAACTGAATTCCAGCCTAGAGCACAGCGAAGCTATCTTTGACAGTAGATGTGGGCCTGCAGCCAGGAGAGAGTTTTATGATAGCTATGTCTATTGTATCACTGTCAACATAACAGCATTATTCAAATTGCAGGAGTATATAAGCTTCCCATAAATAAATGCGGAGAGGAAGTGTAGGAAAAAGATAAGAAAATAAAGAAGATAGAAGAGATTAGTTTAAAAAGGAGGAAAAGAGGAAATTAAAGAATGGAAAAGAGAATAGAAAAAGGTAATAGCTGAATGAGGGGAAAAAATGCCCTCACTAATTAATACAGGGAGGTACAGCAGAATGAGGAAGACGATGACACTAACTTATTTTAGAAGTATCATAGAAGAGTATTTACAGGTCTCTTTATAACATTTAAACTCTTGAGTCTCTGGATGTTAGGAAATAATGTGAAGTTCAGCCCTATATTATTTTTTATTTTTTTGGAAAAAGAACATATAGCTTTAGTGATATTAATTCATATTTATATTAAAAAGATTGCTGAAAGTAAGCATAGCAAATATCGGTATATCAATTCCCATTCCCTGCTATTTTTTTTCTCCTTGTTCTTTTTTTAAATTATACTTTAAGTTCTGGGGTACATGTGCAGAACGTGCAGGTTTGTTACATAGGTATACATATGCCATGGTGTTTTGCTGTATCCATTACCCTGTCATCTACATTAGGTATTTCTCCTAATGCTATCCCTCCCCCAGTTCCCAACCCCCTGACACTCCCTGGTGTGTGATGTTCCCCTCCCTGTGTACAGATGTTCTCATTGTTCATCTCCCACTTATGAGTGAGGACATGTGGTATTTTTCTGTTCTTGTGTTAGTTTGCTGAGAATGATGTTTTCCAGCTTCAGCCATATCCCTGCAAAGACAGGAACTTGTCCTTTTTTATGGCTGCATAGTATCCCATGGTGTATATGTACCACATTTTCTTTATCCATTCTATCATCGATGGGCATTTGGGTTGGTTCCAGGTCTTTGCTATTGTGAACAGTGCCCAATAAATGAACGTGTGCATGTTTATAATAGAATGATTGATACTCTTTTGGGTATATATCCAATAATAGGATTGCTGGGTCAAATGGTATTTCTAGTTCTAGACCCTTAAGGAATTGCCACACTGTCTTCCACAATGGTTGAACTAATTTACTCTCCCACCAACAGTGTAAAAGTGTTCCTATTTCTCCACATCCTCTCCAGCATCTATTGTCTCCTGACTTTTTAATGATCGCCATTCTAACTAACTGGCAGGAGATGGTATCTTAATGTGGTTTTGATTTGCATTTCTCTAATGACCAGTGATGATGAGCTTTTTTTCATGTTTGTTGGCTGCATACATGTCTCCTTTTGAGAAGTGTCTGTTTATATCCTTTGCTCACTTTTTGATGGGGTTGTTTTTTCTTGTAAATTTGTTAAAGTTCTTTGTAGATTCTGGATATTAGCCCTTTATTGGATAAAGAGACTGCAAAATTTTTTGCCCATTCAGTAGGTTACCTGTTCACTCTGAGTATAGTTTCTTTTGTGGTACAGAAGCTCTTTAGTTTAATTAGATCTCATTTGTGTATTTTGGCTTTTGTTGTCATTGCTTTTGGTGTTTTAGTTATGAAGTATTTGCTCATGCCTATGTCCTAAATGGTACTGCCTACGTTTTCTTCTAGGATTTTTATGGTTTTAGGTCTGATGTTTAAGTCTTTAATCCACCTTGAGTTAATTTTTGTATAACATGTAAGGAAGGGGTCCAGTTTCAGCTTTCTGCATATGGCTAGCCAGTTTTCCCAACACCATTTATTGAATAGGGAATTCTTTTCCCATTGCTTGTTTTTGTCAGGTTTGTCAAAGATCAGATGGTTGCAGATGTGTCACATTATTTCTGAGGCCTCTGTTCTGTTCCATTGGTCTACATCTCTGTTTTGGTACCAGTACCACGCTGTTTTGATTACTGTAGCCCTGTAGTATAGTTTGAAATCAGGTAGCATGATGCCTCCAGCTTTGTTTTTTATTGCTTATAGTCATCACTGACAAACTGTTAAAGGCCTAAGATTTCTCTGTTCCTTATTCATCACTCTATTCCTTAATGCACAGCTGCTCAAAATCCTCTATCTTCACTCCATCTCTCCTTCGAACGCTCTTTAGCACTTGAACAAGCATTCCTCTTTTCTGCTTTCTCCAAAAGTCAATGAAATGCCACTTTTTCACAAGTGACCTGTGGGAGGCACTCATTCTATGCTTCTGTCCTTCATATGCCACCTATTGTGAATATTTGTTCTTTCACTCTGATAACTTTTTCTACAATAAATCCTTATGAGTAATTTGTAATGAATACAAATTATCACATAGGTAGATGATTTTAATTCATAAAAGTTTTGTGATGGGTGTAAGAAGCAAATCCATTTCTCAACCCTCATATTCTACCATATTCACTCATTCTACACCTATATTTGAGATCAACTATGTGGCAGACATATTTCCAAGTGGTAGGGATATCCAAGTAAATAAAATAAAGAGATATGCATTCCCTTGCTCACCTTTGCTCTTGTTAAGGCAGAGATAATAAACCAACTGCATTGTCTGGTACACTAAAGAAATGGTAAGTGCACCAACCTGCTACGCTCTGCCTATCTTGGTTTTACCATGCATTACAGAGAACTACATTTCTCAAGTTTCCTGGCCTTCTGGACTTGGGTGGGTTTACCCAGTGTGAAACAAAGGAGTTTGGGAAAACAGAAACCAGGGTATTTCTCTTACCTCTCTTTGATTCCTGGGGTATCCAGCCAAACAGTCCCTCTTCTAAGGTTCCAGCAGAGATTTAGCTGGACAACCTTCACTATGGTTTTAACTCCCACCAGAAACTCTGCATTCAGGGTTCTGGTAACATCATTCCCTTTGATAGTCCTTCTAGTCCCATGAGGTTTTTGTAGACGTTTCTTGCTGTTGCTAATGCCTAGGCTGCTTCGCCATCCTCTTTTTAGCTTCTCAGCTCTTCCACAGCTTTGTCATTAATTCCTTATACTAAATGTTCTCTGTTTTTGAAATCTGGTGTGATTTATTTTCCTGTCTGAATCATATAAAGGCATTGGTTTTGGGAGGGCTGGATAGTGGTCATGCAGTTTTAAATAGAGTTGGTGAGAGCTGGCTTCATTGGGAAATTAATAGTATAACAAAGGGTTGAAGGATGTGTGGTAGTGAGGCATGTGGCTATTTGAGAGAGAAATTCCTGGAAGAAGGAAAAGGCTTACAAAGTTTTGAAACAGTTTCATCTTTGGTATACACTTGTACAGTGAGGAGGCCAGGGTGGCCATGCAGTGCTGAGTTAGAATAGTAGATGAGATCTGAGAGATAATAGGAAGTCAGGTCTAATAGGGTCTCACAGGCTATTTTAAGAACTTTGGTTTTTATTCTGAGTGCCATGGAGGAAGACTGCATTGTTCTGAACAGAAAAATGACATGACCCTGTTACTCTTTATATAATTACCTTGGCCATTGTGCTGAGAATAGACTGCAGAAGAGCAAAGGTGAAGGTAGGTAAACCAGTTAGAAATAAATTGCAATAATCCATGAAAGCAGTGACAGTGACTTAGGCTGGAGAGTGTGAAGTCATGTGATTCTGGATATAAAATGTAAGTGGAGGACTATCTATCGGACCAAATGTGTAGTGTGAGAAAAATTAAGAAGGCAATGATTTCTGATCTAGGCAAATAAAAATACAGAATTGTCTACCATTAAGTAACATGAGGAAAATGTATTTGGAGTAAATTTGAAAACGGGGTGTAAGAGTTTTGTTTTGGGCATGACAGTTAATACAGCAGTTTAGATTTCAGAGGCAACCATCTGACTCTATATATTATAATTTCAGAGAAGACAACCTGGCTGGGAGTTATTAGCATATAAACAGTATTTAAAGCCATGACACTGGGGATGATTTCATCATAGTTGTGAGTGTAGACAGAGAGGAGATGAGGTCTAAGCATTGAGCCCTGGGTTACACCAAAGCTAAAACATCAGAGAAAGAAGAAAAACCTGCAAAATAGATTGAAAAGAACAAGTGAGTAGGAAGGAGTGTGATATTCTAGGAACTAAACAAATAGTTTTTAGAAGGGAGTAATAAACTGTGTGAAATGCTGATCATAGGCCAAGAAAAATGACTGAGAATATATGATTAGACTTAGTATATGGAGACCGTTTGGTGATGTCAGTAAGAGTAGTTTCAGTGGGGCAGTGGAGAGAGTTTAAATGAAGTGGATTGAAATGATGAAAGGAAAGAACATGATAGAAAGAAAATATTTTTGAGAGAAGTTTTCCTATAGATGGAATTAGAAAAATGAGATGGTAGTTGGAGGCCAAGTGAGGTCAGGGGGCTTTATTTTTAAAATACAAGAAGTAGCAGTATATTTAAATGCTGATGTAATAATTCAAATAAAGAAAGAAATGATATAGAAGAGAGAGGGGAATTTTTTTCAACTTTTTATTTTTATAGATTTAGGTGTACAAATTTGATATGGTCTGGAGGTGTCCCCCTCCAAATCTCATTTTGAGATGTGATTCCCAGTGTTGGAGGAGGGGCCTGGTGGGAGGTGTTTGGGTCATGGGGGTTGATTCTTCATGAATAGCTTGGTGCTCTCTTTATGAGTGAGTCCTCACTCTATGCTTATGTGAGATCTGGTTGTTTAAAAGTGTGTGGCACCTTCACACTTTCTCTCTTGCTCTCACTGTTGCTATGTGACACACTGGCTTCTCATTGCCTTCTGCCATAATTGTAAGCTCCCTAAGGCCTCACCATAAGCAGAGGCCAGCACCAGGCTTCCTGTGCAGCCTGCAAAACCATGAGCAAATTAAACCTCTTTTCTTTATAAATTATCTAGCCTGAAGTATTTTTTACAGCAATGCAAGAATGGCCTAAAACTAAATACAACTGTGTTACATGGATATTTTGCATACTGCTGAAGTCTGGGCTGTTAGTGTAACTATCACCCAAATAGTATGCATTGTACCTAATAGGTAGTATTTCAGCCCTCACTCCCTCCTTTCTCTATGTCCATGTGTACTCATTATTTAGCTTCTTTTTATAAGTTAGAACATGCAGGTTTTGACTTTCTGTATATGAGTCATTTCATTTAGAACAACGACCTCTAGTTCTATCCATTTGGAGACAGGGGAACGTTTTTTTAAAATGAATTACAGTTATGCATCACTTATAGATGGGCATATATTCTGAGAGACGCATTGTTAGGTGACTTCATCATTGTACAAACATCAGAGTGTACTTATACAAACCTAGATGGCATAGCCTACTAAACACCTAGGCTATATAGTCTAGCCTATTGCTCCTGGGCTACAAACCTCCACAGCAGGTTACTATACTAAATGTTGTAAGCAATTGCAACACAATTGTGAATATTTGGGTATCTAAACACATCTAAAATATGGAAAAAGTACAGTAAACATTAGGTAGTATGATCCCATGAGACCACTGGTAATATATGGCCTGTCATTGAACAAAATGTTGTTAAGCAGTGCATGAATGTATTTGAATAGATGAAAGGGTGTTATATGGTGAAAATTTGGAGAATTGGCTTTAAATAGGAGCATGAATAATCTCTATGTATAAATAGGAAAGAAGGGTAATTGTATAAACACAAATGCTAGTATGTCAGTAGTTTCAGTGGTGGAAGTTTGTACAGATTCTTCTCGGCGTGCTTTAATTTCCTTAATGAAGTAAAAACTCAAATGAGAGTGGTGTTTGAAGAGCAGAAGGAAGGCATAAAATAATCGTCTTACAAGTCTGTAAATGAATGGACTGAAGAAATGTAGTTTTATTGTCAAGCAATAAAGGCTGTGCTTGAGGTTTGTGGTAATGATTTTAACCTGAGTAGACATATGTATTTATCCAGCCACATCTAGCTGTACTGATGCAGTTCTGAGAGATGCATTGTTACCCATGCATCTCTACTTACCAGTGGTAAGGATTGCCAGCTGGTAAGGAATTACATTTAACCAGGATTGTGATTTAGAAAACAGAATAGAATGAATCTAGAGATAGAAGCAAGACGTTTGAAACACATGCAAAGCAGTGGTTAAATTGACTATGAAATTCAATCTGGTAAAGATAAAATGAAGACACTAGGAGAGTGAGAAAAAGATGGGAGCATCAATGGATCTTATAAAAGAGGCTTTGTGAGTATTTTGCCTCCCTTGAGTTAACTGAAAACAAGGGAGCTTTTATTCCTTCCTTAACAAAAATTATTAAATCTCTTCTATTAGGTTTACACATAATATAAAATCATATTATGCCACATGTTAGGGATACAAACATTAATTAGACAGCCATGGTTCCTTCCTGTGAGAAACTTATATTCTAATAGGTTGGACAAAAAAATAAACAAATAAGCAATATAAGAGACCTAGACTAATATGGTATGGATCTGTGTCCCTGCCCAAATCTCATACTGAATTTCAATCCCCAGTGTTGGAGGTGGGGCCTGGTGGAAGGTGGTTGGATCGTGGGAGGTGGATTTCACATGAAAGAGGTAGTTGAATGATGGTTTAGCACCATCCCCCTTGGAACCATTCTCACAATAGAGTTCTGAGGTTTAATTGCTTTAAAGTGTGTCATACCTACCCCCTTATTCTCTCTTGCTCCTGCTCTGGTCACATGATGTGCCTCTGACCCCATTGCCTTTCACCATGGTTGTTAAGTTTCCTGAGGACTCCTCAGAAGCCAAACAGATGCCAGCACCATGCTTCCTGTACAGCCTGTGGAACCATGAGCCAATTAAACCTCTTTTCTTTATAAATTACCCAGGGTCAGGAATTTCTTTAATGCATTATGAGAGCATATTAACACAGAGACTCACAATGTTTAAATATTGTGCCCAATATCGCATAGTTAGAGCAAACAATGGAAGTCCTGGTATTCTTACCCCATATCTTCCAATTGGTTCATCACGCAGTCTACTTAATATATCTCTTAAATTTCCCGTCCCTGAAAGATCTACAAAGGAAGTTCTTTTTATTTTATTTTTCACCGTAAGAGCTTCTTCTGAATTGAAGAATGACTGCCACTTTTCAACTTAGAATTCTCCTTTATATTCCCAGACTTGACTTGTGCTTTACAGATTAACAGGTGGGTCTGAGTTAAGAGCTCTAAATTGACGCAGTACCTTGACATTAAAGATATTTTTAATCTATTAGAAACTAAGAGAGTTTTATTGTTTTATAGGCAGACAAAAGGAAAACAAGACAAAAAATAAGTAAATGTAATGACATTTTATATAATGTTTAGCTCTTTATACTACTGGTCTTTGTAATCCTATTTTATTCTCCCAATCTCTTTATTGTAAAACTAAAGCTTAAAAGACTGGTGTCATTTAGGTTCCAGTAACTTCTAGACATTCTCTAATCTGAATCTGGTGAAACTAAGTGGTGTCTGGCAGACTTTCTGAATTGAAAAGACAGATAACTTCAGGCAAGAAGTTGCAGAGAAGACTGCTAGAGAGAACAGAACTAGGCATGCAAAGATGTTTTTCCAGAGAATTCTAGAGGATCTTTCTCAGCTATCTGTTATGGTTTAATATATGTATGTACGTGAGAAGACTGACTGAGTCTCAGGAAAAAAAAAAATTATGAAGGATTAGAGTACAGCATGCATCACTTAATGATGAGGTTATGTTATGAAAAATGAACTGTTGGGTGATTTTATCATTGTGCAAACATAGAGAGTACCTATACAAATACAGATTGTATAAATACTTTTATTCATGATTATTTTTAAATTATACTTTAAGTTTTGTGGTACACGTGCAGAACATGCAGGTTTGTTACATAGGTATACTCATGCCATGGTGGTTTGCTGCATCCATCAACCCGTCATCTGCATTAGGTATTTCTCCTAATGCTATCCCTCCCCTACATGCCCCCACCAATAGACCCTGGTGTGTGATGTTCCCCTCCCACTGTTCATGTATTCTCACTGTTCAGTTCAAACTTATGAGTGAGAACATGTGGTGTTTGGTTTTCTGTTCTTGTGTGAGTTTGCTGAGAATGATGGTTTCCAGATTTATCCATGTCCCTGCAAAGGGCAGGAGCTCATCCTTTATTATGGCTGCATAGTATTCCATGGCGTATATGTGCCACATTTTCTTTATCCAGTCTATCATTAATGGGCATTTGGTTTGGTTCCAAGTCTTTGCTGTTGTGAACAGTGTCACAATAAACATGCGTGTGCCTGTCTCTTTATAATAGAATAATTTATAATCCTTTGGGTATACCCAGTAATGGGATTGCTGGGTCAAATGGTATTTCTATTTCTAGATCCTTGAGGAATCGCCACACTGTCTTCCACAATGGTTGAACTAATTTACACTGCCACCAAGAGTGTAAAAGCATTCCTATTTCTCCACATCCTCTCCATCATCTGTTGTCTCCTGATTTTTTAATGATTGCCATTCTAAGGTATCTCAGTGTGGTTTTGATTTGCATTTGTCTAATGACCAGAGATGAGCATTTTTTCATATGTTTGTTGGCTGCATAAATGTCTTCTTTTGAGAAATGTCTGTTCATATTGTTCACACACTTTTTGATGATACTGTTCTTTTCTTGTAAATTTAAGATATTTGTAGATTCTGGATATTAGCCCTTTGTCAAATGGGTAGATTGCAGAAATTTTTTCCCATGCTGTTGGTTGCTGGTTCACTCTAATGATAATTTCTTTTGCTGTGCAGAAGTAGTTTAATTAGATCCCATTTATCTATTTTGGCTTTTGTTGCTGTTGCTTTTCATGTTTTAGTCATGAAGTCCTTGCCCATACCTATGTCCTGAATGCTATTGCCTCACCTTTATTCTAGGGTTTTTATGGCGTTGGGTCTTATGTTTGAATCTTTAATCCATCTGGAGTTAATTTTCATATAAGGTGTAAGGAAGGGATCCCATTTCAGCTTTCTGCATATGGCTAGCCAGTTTTCCTGACACCATTTATTAAACAGGGAATACTTTCCCCATTTTGTTTTTTTTTGCTTGTTTTTGTCAGCTTTGTGAAAGATCAGATGGTTATAGATGTGTGGCATTCTTCTAAGGCTTCTGTTCTGTTCCATTGGTCTATATTTCTGTTTTGGTACCAGTACCATGCTGTTCTGATTACTGTAGCCCTCTAATATAGTTTGAAGTCAGGTAGCATGATGTCTCCAGCTTTTTTGTTTGTTTGTTTGTTTTATTCCTTAGGATTGTCTTAGGCAGGCTCTTTTTTGGTTCTGTATGAAGTTTAAGGTGGATTCTGTGAAGAAAGTCAATGGTAGTGTGATGGAGACACCATTGAATCTATAAATTACTTTGGGCAGTTTGGCAATTTTCACAATATTAATTTTTCCTAGCCATGAGCATGAGAAGTTTTTCCATATGTTATTTCCTGTCTTAGCCTTATTTCCTAGAGCAGTGGTTTGTAGTTCTCCTTGAAGAGGTCCTTCACATCCATTGTTAGTTGTATTCCTAGGTATTTTATTCTCTTTGTAGAGCAATTGTGAGTAGGGGTTCACTCATGCTTCGGCTCCCTGTTTTTATATTACTGGTGTATAGGAATACTTGTGATTTTTGCACATTGATTTTGTATCTTGAGACTTTGCTGAAATTGCTTATCAGCTTAAGGAGATTTTGGGCTGAGACAATGGGGTCCTCTAAATATATAATCATGTCATCTGCAAATAGAGACAAATTGACTTCCTTTTTCTTGCCTGATTGCCCTGGCCAGAACTTCCAATACTATGTGGAATAGGACTGGTGGAACAGAGCATCCTTGTCTTGTGCCAGGTTTCAAAGGGAATGCTTCCAGTTTTTGACCATTCATTATGATATTGGCTGTGGGTTTGTCATAAATAGCTCTTATTATTTTGAGATGTGTTCCATCTATACTTAGTTTATTGAGAGTTTTTAGCATAAAGGGCTGTTGAATTTTGTTGAAGGTCTTCTCTGCCTCTATTGAGATAATCATGTGGTTTTTGTCTTTGGTTCTGTTTATGTGATGGATTATGTTTATAGATTTGCGGATGTTGAACCAGCCTTGCATCCCAGGGATGAAGCTGACTTGATCATGATGGATAAGCTTTTTGATATGCTGTTGGATTCAGTTTGCTAGTATTTTTGCATCAATGTTTATCATGGATATTGGCCTGAAATTTTATTTTTTAGTTGTGTCTCTGCCAGGTTTTGGTATCAAGATGTTGGTCTCACGAAAAGGGTTAGGAATGATTCCTTCTGTTTGTATTGTTTGGAATAGTTTCAGAGGAAATGGTACCAGCTCCTCTTTGTACCTTTGGTAGAATTAGGTTGTGAACCCGTCTGGTCCTGGACTGTAGTTTGTTGGTAGGCTATTAATTGCTGCCTCAATCTCAGACCTTGTTGTTGGTCTATTCAGAGATTCAGCTTCTTCCTGGTTTAGTTTTCAGTGAGTGTAGGTGTCCAGGAATTTATTGGTTTCTCCTAGATGTACTGGTTTATTTGCATAGAGGTATTTGTAGTAATCTCTGACAGTAGTTTGTATTTCTGTGGGATTGGGGTTGATATCCTCTTTATCAACTTTTATTACCTCTATTTGATTCTTATTTCTTTTCTTCTATATTAATCTCGTTAGCAGTCTATTTTGTTGATCTTTTCAAAAAACCAGCTCCTGGATTCACTGATTTCTTTTTTGAAGGGTTGTTTGAGTCTCTGTCTCCTTCAGTTCTCCTCTGCTCTAAGTTTTATTTCTTGTCTTCGGCTAGCTTTTGAATGTTTGATCTTGATCCTCTAGTTCTTTTAATTGTGATGTTAGGGTGTCGATTTTATATCTTTCCTCGTTTCTCTTGTGGGCATTTAGTGCTATAAATTTCCCTCTACACACTGCTTTAAATGTGTCCCAGAGATTCTGGTATATTGTGTCTTCATTCTCATTGGTTTTGAAGAACATCTTGATTTCTGCCTTCATTTCATTATTTATCCAGTAGTCATTCAGGAGCAGGTTGTTCAATTTCCATGTAGTTGTGTGTTTTTGAGTGAGTTTCTTAATCCTGAGCTCTAATTTGATTACACTGTGGTTTGAGAGACTGTTTGTTATGATTTCCATTCTTTTGCATTTGCTGAGGAGTGTTTTACTTCCAATTATGTGATCAATTTTAGAATAAGTGCGATATGGTGCTGAGAAGAATGTATATTCTGTGGATTTGGAATTGAGAGTTCTGTAGATTTCTATTAGGTCCTCTTGGTTCAGATCTGAGTTCAAATCCTGGATATCCTTGTCAATTTTCTCGCTCATCAATTTGTCTAATATTGACAGTGGAGTTTTAAAGTGTCCCACTATTATTGTGCGGGAGTCTAATAACTCTCTTCGTAGGTCATTAAGAACTTGCTTTATGTATCTGGGTGCTTCTGCATTTTGTGCATATATATTTAGGATAGTTAGCTCTTCTTGTTTCATGGAATCCTTTATCATTATGTAATGCCTATTTTGTCTCTTTTGATCTCTGTTGGTTTAGAGTCTGTGTTATCAGAGACTAGGATTGCAAGCCCTCCATTTTTTTGCTCTCCATTTGCTTGGTTAATTTTCCTCCATCTCTTTATTTTGAGCCTATGTGTGTCTTTGTACATGAGATGGGTCTCCTGAATACAGTACACCATTGGGTCTTGACTATCCAATTTGCCAGTCTCTGTTTTTCTTTTGATATAGGCATTTAGCCATTGACATTTAAGGTTAATATTGTTACATGTAAATAGGATTATCCTGCCATTTTGATGCTAGCTGGTTGTTTGGCCATTAGTTGATGTAGTTTATTCATAATGTCAATGGTCTTTACCATTTTGTACATTTTTGCAGTGGCTGGTACTGATTGTTCCTTTCCATGTTTAGTGCTTCCTTCAGGAGCTCCTGTAAGGCAGGCCTGGTGGTGACATAATCTCTCAGTATTTACTTGTCCATAAAAGATTTTTTTCTCCTTCGCTTATGAAGCTTAGTTTGCCTGGATATGTAATCTGAGTTTAAACTTCTTTTCTATAAGGATGTTGAATAATAGCCCCACTCTATTCTGGCATATAGGGTTTCTGCCAAGAGATCTGCTGTGAGTCTGATGGGCTTCCCTTTGTGGGTAACCAAACCTTTCTTTCTAGCTGCCCTTAGCATTTTTTTCCTTCATTTCAACCTGTTTCAGGGCTGCTTTTCTTGAGGAATATCTTTGCAGTGTTCTCTGTATTTCCTGCATTTGAAAGGTGGCCTGCCTTGCTAGGTTGGGAAGTTCTCCTGGATAATATCCTGAAGAGTGTTTTCCAACTTGGTTTCATTCTCCCCCGTCACTTTCAGGTACACCAATCAAACATAGATTTGGTCTTTTCACATAATCCCATATTTTTTGGAGGTTTATTTCTTTTCACTCTTTTTTCTCTAATCTTGCCCTCTCACTTTATTTCATTGAGTTGATCTTCAATCTCTGACATCCTGTCTTCCGCTGATCAATAGAGCTATTGAAACTTGTGTGAGCTGTGTTTTTCAGCTCCATCAAGTTGTTTATGTTCTTCTCTATGCTAGCTATTCTAGTTAGCATTTCGTCTAACCTTTTCTCAAGGTTCTTAGCTTCCTTTCACTGGGTTAGGACATGTTCCCTTAGCTTGGAGAAGTTTGTTATTACACAACTTCTGAAGCCTGCTTCTGTCAGTCAATTTGTTAAACTCATTCTCCATCCAGTTTTGTTGCTTTGCTGGTAAGGATTTGTGATCTCTTGGAGGAGAAGAAGAGGCATTCTGGTTTTTGGCAATTTCAGCCTTTTTGCACTGGTTTCTTCCCATCTTTGTGAATTTAACTACCTTTGGTCTTTGAAGTTGGTGACCTTTGGATGGAGTCTCTGAGTAGATGTCCTTTCTGTTTTTTATATTGAAACTATTTCTTTCTGTTTGTTAGTTTTCCTTCTAACAAACAGTCGCCCTTCTGATGCAGGTCTGCCGGCGTTTGCTGGAGGTCCACTCCAGACTCTGCTTGCCTGGGAATCACCTGCGGGGGCTTGATTGCTGACTGTTTCTTCCTCTGGTAGCTTCATCCCAGAAGGGTACCCACCAGATTCTGATGCAGGTCTGCCGGAGTTTGCTGGAGGTCCACTCCAGACCCTGCTTGCCTGGGAATCACCTGCGGGGGCTTGATTGCTGACTGTTTCTTCCTCTGGTAGCTTCATCCCAGAAGGGTACCCACCAGATGTCAGCTAGAACTCTCCTGTATGAGGAGTTTGTCAACTCCTGCTGGGAGGTGTCTCCCTATCATGATACATGGTGATCAGGGGGTCACTTGAGACAGTCTGTCCCTTATCAGAGCTCGAGCCCTGTGCTGAGAGATCCATTGCTCCCTTCAGAGATGCCAGCAGGGACGTTTAAGTCTGCTGAAGCTGAACCTGCAACAGCCTGTTTTCCCAGGTGCTCTGTCAGAGGAAGGTGGGGGCTTTATATGTCCCTGATGGGCTGCTGCCTTTTCTCAGAGATGCTCTGGCTAGCAAGAAGGGAGTCTAGTGACTGACTACAGTCTGCCTGCAGAGGCCTTGCTGAGCTGCCATGGTCTCTGCCAAGTAAGTTGCTGTGTAAACCTCCCACTGACCTTGTTTACACAGGCGAGGTTAAAACCTCCTACCTGAGCCTCAGTAATGGTGGAAGCCCCTCCCCCGCACTGAGCTCAAATGTCCCAGGTGGAGCTCAGACTGCTGTGCTGGCTGCAAGAATTTCAAGCCAGTGGCTCTTAGCTTGCTGGTCTTCATATGGGTGGGAGCCACCGAGCCAGATCACTTGGCTCCCTGGCTTCAGCCCCTTTTTCAGGGGAATGAGCAGTCCTACCTTGCTGGTATTCCAGGTGCCACTGGTGTATAAGGAAAAAAAAGCCTGCTGCTGCTAAAATGGCCCCCAGTTTTGTGCTGGAAACCTGGGCAGCTGGTGGTGTCAGCACCAGAGGGAATCTCCTGGTCTGCAGGTTGTGCAGACTGTGTGAAAAGGGAAAAGCACAGTATCTGAGCCAGAGTGCCACAGTGTCAGGAAAAGTCCCTAATGGCTTCCCTTGGCTAGGAGAAGGAATTGTCTGGTGCCTTATGCTTCCTGGGTCAGACGGTGCCCCACCCTGCTTTGGCTCACCCTCCTTGGGCTGAACCCACTGTCTAACCAGTCCCAATGAGATGAACCTTGTACCTCAGTTGGAAATGCAGAGATCTCCTGCCTTCTGCATTGCTCTTGCTGGAAACTGCACACCAGGGATGTTCCTATTCGGCCATCTTGGTGGAAATCCCCCTATTCATGAATTTTTTCATATGCAAAGCCAAATGTCCCAGAACCATTAATCATCATCCCTTCTTGTCCTGCAATATCAAATATGTAAACAATCAATCAATCAAAATAAAGCAGACTAAAAACATGTTAAAAAGAGTAGTTGACGTCATGAAAATCATTTTTATAACAATATTAATCATATTAAAATGCTAATCTAGGAACATGAGAGTTATTACAAAGAACTAAAATTGAACTTTAAAAGATAAATCTACAGTATCTGAGGTGAATAATATACTGATTGAGAATTACACCTATTAGACATTGTGCAATAAGAAAGGTTCGTGAACTGAAAGCACAACAATAGGAACCATTTCAAATGGAGCACACAGAGAAAAAGAAGAAAAGAATAAAATGAAGGGAGCACCACTGAATTTTAGGACAATTTCAGGTGGCTTAGTACAAGTACCACTGGAGTTCCAGAAGAAGTGAGGGGGCCAGGACGAAAACTTATTTGATAAAATAATGTCTGAAAAATTTCCAGATTAAATATAAAGTAAAACTCCCCAGATCCATGAAGTTCAATGTACCCCAAGAGCACAAAATATGAAGTAAGCTACATAAATGCACACCATAGTTAAACTGCTCCAAAAAAAGTGATAAGAAAACAAATTTAAAAGCAGCCAGAATAAAAATAGGTGTATATACAGAGATTTTTTTAAAAAATAAAGCAAGCAATTTCTTACTGGAAACAATGTAAGATACACTTACAACTACTGAAAGAATAAAATTGCCCTAAAATTAGAATTAAAATTCCACCCCCAGGCCAGGTACAGTGGCTCAGGCCTGTAATCCCAGGACTTTCAGAGGTTGAGGTGGATAGATCACGAGGTCAGGAGTTCAAGACCAGTCTCTCTAAAATGGTGAAACCCCATCTCTACTAAAAATATAAAAATTAGCCGGGCACAGTGGCAGGCACCTGTAATCCCAGCTACTCATGAGGCTGAGGCAGGAGTATCGCTTGAACCCAGGGTGCGGAGGTTGCAATGAGCTGAAATCATGCCACTACACTTCAGCCTCGGTGACAGAATAAGACTCCATCTTGAAAAGAAAAAAATTCCACACCCAATGAAAATGAAAGTACCTTTTACTAACCATGAAAAAGTAAAGGTTTCACATAAATAAAACCTGAAAGATTTTATCACTAGCAGACCTGTACTACAATAACTCCTTTAAGCACAGAACAGAAACAATAGGAGATGGAAATATGGATGTACAGAAAAGATAGAAGAGCTCCACAAATGGTAATGGCATGGATAAATATATACCTTTTTTAATTTAAATATCTTCCAAAATAATTTACCATTTAAATAAAAATAACTTACTGTATACTTTATGGCATATATAAAGTGTATGGCAGTGAGATTACAAAAGCTAAGAGGACATACTGTAAGGTTCTTACACTATATAAGACATAGTATAATGTTACTTGAAGGTATGTAATTGTAAGTTAAATATGTGTTTCATAAACACAGTTGCTAATTTAACAAAACAAAATTATAATAAGTAAAACACTTAAAATAGAATCATAGACTGATTTTATCAACAAAAGGCAAAGGGGAGGAGGTGGAAAGAACAATAAATCACACAAATAGAAAGCTAATAAGATGATAGATGGAAATCTTAAAAATTGCATTAAATGTATTGAAATGTAAAGCAATCTAGTAAGAAAATAGAAGTAAACACCAATGCCAGCAACTTTACTCACAATTTAACACTTGGAAACAAGCAAGATGTCCTTCAGGAGGTGACTGGATAAAGCTGTAGTAAATCCACAATGGAATATTAGTCTGTGAAAAAATAAACAAGCTATCAATCCATGAAAAGAGATGAAGGAATCTTAAATCATACTGCTAAATGAAAGGAATTAAACTGAAATGGCTACACACTACATAATTCTAAGTGTATGACATTCTGGAAAAGACAAACTGTAGAAAGAGTGAAAATATCAGTGGTTACCAGAAGTTGGGGACAAAAAAAGAGGGATGACTAGGTAGAGCACAGAGGACTTTTAGGATAGTGAAACTATTGCTCTGTATGATACTATAGTAGCTGTGAAAAGAAAATAAATCTAGGGACCCCAAACTTCTGGAGCCAAAGGAAAAAGTTAAGCTGGGTCATGCAAACCTTCCTCCCATTTTGGCTCTGAAATAAGATGGCTAAAAGATGAAAAGCTACATGCCTCCCCCATATTTTGTCCACAAGAAAATTCTTAGTGAGCTCCAAGATCTTTACCCTAAGGTATATCTGTTAAAATTTCATCATGGCACACTTCTGCCAAGATGGCTGAATAGGAAC
Organism: Ateles fusciceps; assembly: GCA_036589455.1. Taxonomy (NCBI): domain Eukaryota; kingdom Metazoa; phylum Chordata; class Mammalia; order Primates; family Atelidae; genus Ateles; species Ateles fusciceps. Next base: position 38,953 of record JAZHEH010000681.1, on the reverse strand, counting down.
AGCTCCGGTCCACAGTTCCCAGTGAGAGCAAGCCAGAAGGCGTGTGATCTCAACATTTCCAACTGACGTACCAGGTTCATCTCATTGGGACTGGTTAGACAGTAGGTGCAGCCCAAGGAGGGTAAGCTGAAGCAGGGGGAGCATCGCCTCACCCAGGAAGTGGAAGGGACTGGAGAACTTTCTCTCCTAACCAAGGGAAGCTGTTAGGGACTTTTCCAGACACTCCAGCACTCTGGCTCAGATACTGTGCTTTTCCCAGGGTCTTCACCACTCACAGACAGGAGATTCCCTCCAGTGCCTACAACACCAGTTACCCGGGTTTCCAGCAAAAAACTGGGTGGCCATGTTAGCCACAGCAGTTTTTCTTTCCTCACACCCAAGTGGTGCCTGGAATGCCAATGAGGCAAAACCACTCATTCCCCTGAAAAAATGGGGGCTGAAGCCAGGGAGCCAACTGATATGGATTAGTGGGTTCCACCCACACAAAGACCAGCAAATTAAGATCCACTGGCTTGAAATTCTTGCAGCCAGCACAGCAGTCTGAGCTCCACCTGGAACATTCAAGCTTGATGGGGGAGGGGCATTCACCATAGCTGAGGCCCAGGTAGGAGGTTTTAACTTCGCCTGTGTAAACAGAGACACCGGGAAGTTTACACAGCAACTGGGCAGAGCCCATGGCAGCTCAGCAAGGCCTCTGCCAGCTGATAGTGACTAGACTCCCTTCTTGCTGGGCAGGTCATCTTTGAAAAATAGCATCAGCCTGTCAGGGACATATACATAAAGCCCCCACCTTCCTGTAACATAGAACCAGGGAAAAGGGGGTGATTGTGGGTTTCACTTCAGCAGACTTAAACGTCCCTGCCCAGCAGCTCTGAAGGGAGCAATGGATCTCCCAGGACAGAACCTGAGCACTGATAAGGAACTGACTGTCCCCCGTGGCTCCCTGACCCCCGTGTATCCAGGCTGGGAGACATCTCATACAAGAAAGCTCTGGATGGCATCTGGCAGGTATCCCTCTGGGAAGAACCTACCAGAGAAAGGAACAGGCAGCAATCTTTGCCGTTCTACAGTCCCCATGAGTGATTCCCAGTCAAGTAGGATCTGGAGTGGACTTCCAGCAAACTCCAGCAGACCTGCATCAGAAGGGCCTGTTAGAAGGAAAAATAACAAACAGAAAGAAATAGTTTCAACATGAACAGAAAGGACATCCACTCAGAGACTCCATCCAAAGATCACCAACTTCAAAGACCGAAGGTAGATAAATCCACAGAGATGGGAAGAAACCAGCACAAAAAGGCTGAAACTGCCAAAACCCAGAACGCCTTCTCTCCTCCAAGGGATCATAACACCTCACCAGCAAGGGAACAAACTGGATGGAGAACAAGATTGATAAATTGACAGAAGCAGCCTTCAGAAGTTAGGTAATAACAAACTTCTCGGAGCTAAAGAAGCATGTTGTAACCCAATGCAAGAAAACTAAGAACCCTGAAAAAAGGTTAGACTAAATGCTAACTAGAATAACCAGCATAGAGAAGGACATAAATGATTTGATGGAGCTGAAAAACACACGAGAACTTTATGAAGCATACACTAATTTCAATAAGCTGAATCGATCAAGTGGAAGAAGATATCAGAGATTGAAGATCAATTCAATGAAATAAAGTAAGGAGGCAAGATTAGAGAAAAAAGAGTGAAAAGAAATGAACAAAGCCTCCAAGAAATATGGGATTATGTTAAAAGACCAAATCTACATTTGACTGGTGTGCCTGAAAGTGACAAGGAGAATGAAACCAAGTTGGAAAACACTCTTCAGGGTATTATCCAGGAGAACTTCCCAACTTCAAATGCAGGAAATACAGAGAACACCACTAAGATATTCCTTGAGAGGAGCAACCACAAGGCACATAATCATCAGATTCACAAGGGTTGAAATGAAGGAAAAAATGCTAAGAGCAGCCAGAGAGAAAGGTCAGGTTACCCTCAAAGGGAAGCCCATCAGACTCACAGTGGATCTCTTGGCAGAAACCCTATATGCCAGAAGAGAGTGGGGGACCAATATTCAACATCCTTAAAGAAAAGTATTTTCAACACAGAATTTCATATCCAGCCAAACAAACTTCATAAGTGAAGGAGAAATAAAATCCTTTATGACAAGCAACTGCTAAGAGATTTTGTCAGCAGCAGGCCAGCCTTACAAGAGCTCCTGAAGGAAGCACTAAACATGGAAAGGAACAACCAGTAACAGCCACTGCAAAAATGTATAAAATGGTAAAGACCATTGACCCTGTGAAAAAACTGCATCAACTAATGGGCAAAACAACCAGCTGGCCTTAAAATGGCAGGATCAAATTCACACATAACAATATTAACCTTAAATGTAAATGGGCTAAATGCCCCAGTCAAAAGACACAGACTGGCAAATTGGATAAAGAGTTAAGAACCATTGGTATGCTGCATTCAGGAGACCCATCTCACATGCAAACACACACATAGGCTCAAAATAAAGGGATGGAGAATGATTTAGCAAGCAAATGGAGAGCATAAAAAAGCAGTGGTTCCAATCCTAGTCTCTGATAAAACACACTTTAAACCAACAAAGATGAAAAGAGACAAAGAAGGGCATTATGTAATGGTAAAGGGATCAATGCAACAAGAAGAGCTATTTATCCTAAATATATATGCACCCAATACAGGAGAACCCAGATACATAAAGCAAGTTCTTAATGATCTACAAAGAGATAGACTCCCATACAGTAATAGTGGAAGACTTTAAAACTCCACTGTCAATATTAGACAGGATCGACGAGCCAGAAATTAACAAGAATATCCAGGACCTGAAATAATATCTGGACCAAGCAGACCTAATAGACATCTACAGAATTCTCCACCCCAAAACCCCAGAATATACATTCTTCTCAGCACCACATCATGCTTATTCTAAAATTGACCACATAATTGGAAGTAAAACACTCCTCAGCAAATGCAAAAGCACAGAAATTATAACAAACAGTCTCTCAGACCACAGTGCAATCAAATTAGAACTCAGGATTAAGACACTCACTCAAAAACGCACAACTACATGGAAACTGAACAACCTGCTCCTGAATGACTACTGGATAAATAATGAAATGAAGGCAGAAATCAAGATGTTCTTCAAAACCAATGAGAATGAAGACACAATATACCAGAATCTCTGGGACACATTTAAAGCAGTGTGTAGAGGGAAATTTATAGCACTAAATGCCCACAAGAGAAAGAGGAAAGATATAAAATTGACACCCTCACATCAACATTGAAAGAGCTAGAGGAGCAAGATCAAACAAATTCAAAAGCTAGCAAAAGACAAGACATAACTAGGAGAACTGAAAGAGATAGAGACACAAAAACCCCTCCATAAAATCAATAAATCCAGGAGTTTGTTTTTTGAAAAGATCAACAAAATAGATAGACTGCTAGCCAGGCTAATAAAAAAGAAAAAAGAGAAGAATCAAATAGATGTAATAAAAAATGATACAGGTGATATCACCACCAAACCCACAGAAATACAAACAACCATCAGAGATTACTACAAACACGTCTATGCAAATTAACTAGAAAATCTATAAGAAATTCCTGGACAATTAAACTTTGCCAAGACTAAACCAGGAAGAAGTTGAATCCCTGAATAGACCAATGGCAGGGACTGAAATTGAAGCAGGAATTAATAGCCTACCAACCAAAAAAATGTCCAGTGAACAGGTTCACAACCAAATTCTACTGGAGGTATGAAGAGGAACTGGTACCATTCCTTCTGAAACTATTCCAAACAATACAAACAGAGGGAATACTCCCTAACTCATTTTATGAGACCAACATTATCCTGATACCAAAACCTGGCAGAGACACAACTAAGAAAGAAAATATCAGGCCAATATCCATGATAAACATTGATGCGAAAATCCACAGTAAATAACTGGCAAACCAAATCCAACAACACATCAAAAAGCTTATCCACCAGATCCAGTCATCTGGGATGCAAGGCTGGTTCAACATACACAAATCTATAAATGTAATCCATAATATAAACAGAACCAAAGACAAAAACCACATGATTATCTAAATAGATGCAGAGAAGGTCTTTGACAAAATTCAGTAGCGCTTTATGCTAAAAACTCTTAATAAACTAATTATCGATGGAATGTATCTCAAAATAATAAGAGCTATTTATGACAAACCCACAACCAATATCATACTGAATGGGCAAAAACTGGAAGTATTCCCTTTGAAAACTGGCACAAGACAAGGATGCCCCTCTCTCACCACTCCTATTCATCATACTATTGGAAGTTCTGGCCAGAGCAGTCAGACGAGAAAAATTAATACAGTATATTCAGTTAGGAAAGGGGGAAGCCAGATTGTTCCTATTTGCAGATGACATGATTGTATATTTAGAAGACCCCATGTCTCAGCCCCAAATCTCCTTAAGCTGATAAGCAACTTCAGCAAAGTCTCAGGATACAAAATCAATGTGCAAAAGTCACAAGCATTCCTATACACCAATAACAGACAAACAGAGAGCCACATCATGAGTGAACTCCCATTCACAATTGCTACAAAGAGAATAAAATACAACTAACAAGGGATGTGAAGAACCTCTACAAAGAGAACTACAAACCATTGCTCAAGGAAATAAGAGAGGACACAAACAGATAGAAAAAAAAGCATTCCATGCTCATGTTTAGGAAGAATTAATATAGTGAAATGGTCATACTGCCCAAGGTAATTTATAGATTCAATCATATCCCCATCAAGCTACCATTGACTTTCTTTACAGAACTGAAAAAAAAAAAACTTAAACTTTATATAGAATCAGAAAAGAGCCCGCATACCCAAGATAATCCTAAGCAAAACAAACAAACAAAACAAAGCTAGAGCCATCACGGTACCTGACTTCAAACTATACTAGAAGTCTACAGTAATCAAAACAGCATGGTACTGGTACCAAAACAGAGATACAGACCAATGGAACAGAACAGAGGCCTCGTCAGAAATAATACCACACATCTACAACCATCTGATCTTTGACAAACCTGACATAAACAAGCAATGGGGAAAGTATTCCCTGTTTAATAAATGGTGTTGGGAATACTGGCTAGCCATGTGCAGAAAGCAGAAACTGGACCCCTTCCTTACACCTGATACAAAAATTAACTCCAGATGGATTAAAGATTTAGACATAAGACCTAACAGCATAAAAACTCTAGAAAAAAACCTGGGTAATACCATTGAGGACATCGGCATAGACAAGGACATCATGACTAAAACCCCAAAAGCAATGGCAACTAAAGCCAAAATAGACAAATGGGATCTAATTAAACTAAAGAGCTTCTGCACAGCTAAAGAAACTGTCATTAAAGTGAACCAGCAACTAACAGAATGGAAAAAAAATTTTGCAATCTACCCATCTGACGAAGGGCTAATATCCAGAATCTACAAAGAACTTAAACAAATTTACTAGAAAAAATACAACAACCCCGTCAAAAAGTGGATGGAGGACATGAACAGACACTTTTCAAAAGAAGACATATATGAGGACAACAAACATGAAAAAATGCTCATCATCACTGGTCATTAGAGAAATGCAAATCCAAATCACATTGAGATACTATCTCACGCCAGTTAGCATGGCAATCATTATAAAATCAGGAGACAACAGATACTGGGGAGGATGTGGAGAAATAGGAACGCTTTTACACAGTTGGGGGAGTGTAAGTTAGTTTAACCATTGTGGAAGACAGCATGGCGATTCCTCAAGGATCCAGAAATAGAAATGGCATTTGACCCAGCGATCCCATTACTAGGTATGTACCCAAAGGATAATAAATAATTCTATTATAAAGACACATGTACACGTATGTTTACTGGGGCACTGTTTACAATAGTAAAGACTTGGAACCAACCCAAATGCCCATCAATGATAGACTGGTTAAAGAAAATGTGGCACATATACTCCATGGAATACTATGCAGCCATAAAAATGAGTTCATGTCCTTTGCAGGGACATGGATGCATCCAGAAACCATCATTCTCAGCAAACTAACACAAGAACAGAAAACAAAACACCACATGTTCTCACTTATAAGTAGGTGTTGCACAGTGAGAACACATGAACACAGGGAGGGAAACATCACACACCTGGGCCTGTTGGGGTTTGGGGGAGCTAGGAGAGGGACAGCAGGGGGTAGGGGGGATTGGGAAGGGATAGCATTAGGAGAAATACCTAATATAGATGATGGGGTGATGGATGCAGCAAACCACCATGACAAGTATATAGCTATGTAACAAACCTGCACGATCTGCACATGGATCCCAGAACTTAAATTTTAATGAAAATAAAAGTAAAAATATACAAAATTTCACCATGGCTATGTAAATTGATAGCTTATATTTACAGGTGCAGTCACCATCTTGCCCACCAGACACAAACGCTTATCTAATTGTTTCTCTGCCCCATGTTGTCTATCTTATGTAAAAATGCAGATTCCCTGCATTTTTATCTGCTCCAATTTTCTGTCATCTTACGTAAAAAATTTAGATACACTGAGCCACACAAAGGCATGAGTGCCTATTTTTTCCTAACCTCTCTTACATGAAAATTGTATACTCCTCACTTTCCCACCTTTCCCCTTTAAATTTGGAACTCTCAAAATCATCGTTAGAGAAAGGCATAGAACTCTCTCCCCGGTGTGCTTTCTTAACTTTAGCAAATAAATCCCCTAAAATGATTGAGACTCACCTCGCCGTTTTTCTCAATTGACATGGTAGATACATGTCATTATACATTACACATTTGTCAAAACCTATAGAATATTCCAAGAGTGAATCCTATTATAAACTATGAACTTCAGTCAATATATAAATATAGTTTCATCATCAACTTCAACTAATGTACCACACTAATATAAGATATTAAAAATAGAGGAAATTGTGGGAGGTGAGTGCATATTGAAAACTCTGCTTTTCACTCAATTTTTTCTGTAAACCTAAAACTATTCAAAACAATAAAGTTTATTAATTTTTTAGACATTCCAAAGTATAGGGTGTTTATAAGAATTATACATTAAGTCTAAAGCTATAAATAGGTTAAAAGTATGAAAAATAATATGTTATACTGACACTAAAGAAAAAAACTAGAATGGCTATATTACCAGAGATGATGAGGTGTATTTCATTACGATGAAGAGTTCTATTCATCAAGAAGAGATAACAATTTAAAATGTTTAAATGCCTCATAGCAGAGCTTCAAAATAGATGAAGCAAAAATTCATAAATAAGGAGAACTAGACAAATCATAATTATAGTTGGAGACTTCAATATCTCTCTGAAAAATTGATTGAACAAGTAGACAGAAAATCATTAATGATAAAGAAGACTTGAAACACACAATCAACCAACTTGGCCTACTGTGTATTTATAGAATACTCCACACAAAAATAGGAAAATACATATCATTTTTGAGTGCTTTGCTTTTAGAACATTTACCATGCCAGACTATATTTGGTGCCATAAAACAAATTTCAATCAACTTAAAGGGGCTTAAGTCTTACAAAATAAAATATCTGATACCATGGAATTAAATTAGAAATTAATAACATAAATATCTCTTGATAAAAATCCTTAAATCTTTGGTAACTAAATAGCACACTTCTAAATAATCCATATGCTAGAGAAGGAATCAAAAAGAGGTTAGAAAATAATTTTAGCTTGATCAAAAAAAAAAAGCCATCGTTTTTTCAAAAATGTTTCAAAATTTGTTAGATAACCCTAAAGCAGTGCTTGATGGAGCACTTACACCATAAAAATATTAGGGAAAAAAGGATACATCAGAGAAGCAGAAATATCTCAAACAACTTCAACTTCTACCTTCAAAAACTAGAAAAAGAAGACAATGATATAATCACAGTAAGCAAGAAGGATAATACGAAAGATCAGATAGGAAACAATGAAGAGCTTGCTTGCATTTGAAAAAATAAGGAATATTAATGAACATATATCTAGACTGAGGAAACAGACATGACATGAATTTCACTAAAAGGAATCGGAGAGATGATGCCACTACTGATTATAAAGCTATCGAAGGGATAAGTAGCAGGTATCTCGCCAAAGGAGAGTGACAGGTGGCAAGTAAAGTGTGTAAAATAAATGCTCATCATAGTTAGCCATTTGAGATATGCAAATTAAAACTATAATGAATGAACCATTACTACACATCTATTAGAACAGCTAATATTAAATATATAGAGATAATACCAAATGCTGGCAAGGATGCAGAGAAACTGGATATCTCATACATTTTTGGTAGAAATGTAAAGTAGTAGAGTCACTTTGGCAAATAGTTTGTCAGTTTCTGAAAAATAAAAACAAGCAAAAACTACACATTCACTTACCATTCTACCTAGATATTATACCAGAATTTTAAAAATATGTTTATACAAAAATTGCCCGCAAATGTTCATAACAGCATTATTTGTAATAGAAAAATATTGGAAATAGTGCAGATGTCTTTCAGTGGGTGAATGGTCCAACAGACTCTAATATACTCGTAACAACAGAATATGATTTAGCAATACAGAGAAATGAACTATTAACAAATACATTATGTTAAGGTAAAAAGTCAATCTAAAAGTGCTACATGCTTCATAATTTATGTATTGCCCTCAAAATTACAAAATGGTAGAGATAGTAAACAGGTGAAGAGATTATGGGTTGTTTGGGGACTGAGACAGGGTGGATGGGGTAGGGAGTGTGGATACAAAGAAGTAGAACCAAGGAGTTCTTTCACAGTGATGAAACAATCTATTTTGATTGTAGTAAGGGTTACAGACATCTATACATGGGGTAAAATTGAATAGAACTACACATACACACACACACACACAAGCAAATAAATTCAGGCGAAATGGTAAAAACCAAATAAGTTCTAGTTGAAATAATTTTCTGATTTTGATATTGTCCTACAGCTACAGAAGATGTTGCCATTGGGAAAAGCTGGGTAAAGTGTACACGGGACTCTAGTTTTGCAACTCCCTATAGTAGTCTGTATTTATTTCAAATAATAAAGTTTTTTAAAGATAATACAGGAATAGTGTCGATAACTTCAAGGCAATACTTTGACAAATGAAATGAATAAGGTAAATTCCTTGAAAGACGCTACCAAAGCTCACTTAGAAGAGATAGATGACCTAAGTCATCTTGGAAAATATCACTCAAGAAATTGATTTTTGTGATTAAAATCTGTACCTTGGCCAATTGGAATTTATGTTAAGAGCACAGGGTGAGTGTAGCAATCAAATTTAATGAATGTAATTCATCATATTAACAAATAAGAAAAAAATGTATTCTTATTATCAGTGGTGCATAAAAAGTATATAACAAAATCCAATATCTATTCCTTTTGAAAATCCTCAGCAAATGGAATTACCATGGAATACTATGCAGCCATAAAAAAAAGATGAGTTCATGTCCTTTGTAGGGACTTGGATGAATCTGGAAACCATCATTCTCAGCAAACTGACAAAAGAACAGAAAGCCAAGCACTGTATGTTTTCACTCATAGGTGGGTGTTGAACAACGAGAACACGTGGACTCAGGAAGAGAAGCATCACACACAGGGGACAGTTGGAGGGGGGTAGGGGGAGAGACAATGGGGGGGTGGGGGTGGGGAGGGATAACATGGGGAGAAATGCCAGATATAGTATGCACCTAAAGTAAAATAAATAAATTATTAAAAAAAAAAAAGAAAATCCTCAGCAAAGTAGCCATAGAAATAAAATTTCCTCAACCTGATAGAGGGCATCTTCACAAAATCTACAGCTAATCTTTTACCTAATGTTGAGAGACTAAATTCTTTCTCACTAAGTTGCAAACCACACAAAAATTTTCCTCACACTTATATGCAACATCATACTGGATGTTCTAGTCAATGCAATAAGGCAAAATAAGAAATGGAAAAATGAAAAACATTCACACTAGAGGAAAAAAAATTTAATTTACATAATTTTGTATGCAGAAAATCTGAAGAAACCTACAGTAAAATCACTAAAACTAACAAGTTTAGCAAGATTGCAAGATGTAAGATCATTTTCTCTAAAATTTGTTGCATTTCTATCAATAAACATTTAAAATTAAAATTATAAAAACAATGCCACTTACGATAGTGCCAAAAATATGAAATACTTAGGGATAAATATGACAAAAGATCTGTAACACCTGTAGATAGGCCACTTAAAAACTTTGCTGAAAGAAATTTTAAAAGACCTTAAATTTTAAAAGACCTAATTTGCTTCCTAGATCACTCACTGCCCACTTTCTTTAGGGAGCAAGTTGTACAGGTTAAGTGACACATCATGGAAGCAAACTGGAGGGAGTATCCCAGGACTCAGGGAAGTATCAGACTTCTCCTCTTTCTCTGTCTGATTCAGTCCTGCTGGGTGTCATAATTATGTCTCATTGCTGCTGTGGAGCTGCTTCCATCTTGTGTCTCTAAGGATTTACTTTTAGGCAGGAGTCTTAGATCTTATTCCCATAACATCAGCCTCGCCTCTGTCTTTGATTTCTACAACACCATTAGCATTCACAATGCTTTACAATTGTACATTTTCCAAATCCAGCAGCATTTGACTCACTGCAGTTCTCATGCTTAGTTTGGGTTCTCAAGAGATAGAAACATGAGTCTCTGGTCAGGAAGTGCCATAGGTTCTTAATCCAATGCCCATTTGGGTTGGTGTACAGTCATTTGGATCACAGTCTCTTTACAGGGAATTTAAAAGCAGAATTTCTGCACAGATGAAGTGGACAGGTAAAGATAAGTCACTGGAGTAACTTCTGCAGAGGAATTGGACCATCATAGTTGATTCAATTTGTTTCAGGTCTGGGAATTGTGATGCAACACATTATTAGATACTCTATGTTTTTAAAGCTTCCAAATTAAGATAATTAGAAATACAAATTAAAGGAGCTTAAATCGTTAATCATGACCTCCCAGTGTGCACGACTGTATCTGGTAACTGGTAAATGGGGTTTTCAGCAAGAAATAAGCAGATGTCAAGAAAAACCCAATCAGGGCCTTTGCTCTCCTCCCTCTTCCCCATAGGACTGCTGTGGGCCATTGTGAGAGTAGAGTCCCTGCGTGCCTTATTCTTTGAGGGAAATGGTAACGGACTTGGCAAATGCTGCTTCTCCCATCACCATCAAACTACAGCTAATGTGACCTTGCACCAGTACATCCTTGCTTTTTATAATTGATGTTGTATTATAAAAGAAAACATATTAATATTCTAACTTTAAAAATACAGAAAAATAAAATGTATTAAAATATTAAGTGTTTCCATATTGCCATCCCATAGAGCAGCTTCTATTGATCCTTTGAGCATATTTCTTTCCAGTCATCTTCTATGTGTGTTTTACGTTTTTAACCAAAATGTAACCTTTGCATCTCTCTTTTTTGTAGCTTTCTATTCCATCTTAACCATGTTCCCACTTTCTCTCTACCCAGTTTCAACTAGATTTACGGAAAAGCAAAGAATTCTAAGATATAGAATATTCAATGATTTACAAAGCATGAAGCATTGAAGGTGGAGAGAAGGGCCTTCTATTGGGAAAATGTATTTTTGGCAGTATTGGGCAATGTATTAAAATCCCATATTTGGGACTTACGATTTCTTTGTGGTCCCATATTCTCAGCTATAGACTGGACATAATGGAATCTATGTTATAGAGGTCTTCTGATGATTTAGTGCTATGAAGCATAGTCTGGCTTCTGAACTCATTTTCTTTTTTTTTTCTTTTCATCCTAGCTTTATTAAGGTATAAAATTGAATACACTTACTATGTACATGATGTTTTGACATGTGTATATATTGTGATATGATTACCACAACCAGCGAATTAACCCATCGGCTGACATATTTTTTCTTGTTTTGTGGTGAGAATATTTAAGATCTACACTCTTAAAAAATTTCAAATAATCAATATTGTATTGTTAACTATATTTACCATGCTGTACATTAAATCACTAGAATTTTTTCACCTTATAATTGAAAACTTGTACCTGCTGACCAACATCTCCCTATTTTTCTCCCCTCCCAGCATTTGGAAACCACCATTCTAATTCTATTCTCTGTTTCTGTGGATTCGACTTTTTTAGATTTCACATATAAATGAGTTCATATGGTATTTGTCTTTCTCTGATTCATTTATTTTACTAAGCAAAATGCCCACAAGGTTCATCCATGTTGTTGTAAGCGGCAGCATTTTCTTCTTTTTGATGGATGCTTGGTTTGTTTCCAAGTGTTGGCTAATGTGAATGATGCTGCAATAAACTGAGAGTGCATATATCTCTTTGACATACTCATTTCATTTTTTTTGATATATACCCAGAAGACGGATTGCTGGGTAAGATGGTAGTTCTATTTCTGTTTTTGTGGAACTGCCATACTGTTTTCTAAAATGGCTGCTCCAATTTACTTTTTTTTTTTTGGAGGAGGGGGTGAGTCCAGAACGGGACTTGGGGGATCCCAATTCCTGCTTTTTAAAAAAAGTTTATTAAACTTTAAGTTCTAGGGTACATATACAGATTATGCAGGTTCGTTACATAGGTATACAGGTGTCATGGTGGTGGTTTGCTGCATCCATCACCCCGTCATCTACGTTGGGTATTTCTCCTAATGCTATTCCTCCCCCAGCCCCCCAGTCCCCCTAAGCCCCAATGTGTGATGTTCCCCTCCCCTGTGTCCGTGTGTTCTCACTGTTGACCACCCACTTATAAGTGAGAACAGGTGGTGTTTGGTTCACAATAGCAAAGACTTGGGACGAACCCAAATGTCCATCAATGATAGACTAGATAAAGAAAATGTGGCACATATATACCATGGAATACTATGCAGCCATAAAAAAGGATAAGTTCATGTCCTTTGCAGGGACATGAATGAAACTGGAAACCATCATTCTCAGCAAACTGGCACAAGAACTGAACTCATTTTATTTTTCTCCTAGGCACACTGATTATCTCTCCCAGCATGCTTTGCAGTAATCAAGTGGTCATGTGACAGTTTGGTGCAGAATGTGAACAAAATAGGTGTGTGCTGCTTCCTAGACTGATTCATAGAAACTTCCCACATGGCAACTTCATTCTACTCTTCTGATGAACACAGTGACCTGGGAAGCTGTATATTGAAGACAGCAGAGTTGGAAAATGGAAAAACAATTTATCCCTAAATGATCTCTTGGTGGAGAGCCATCTTTTGATCAGAAATGCATTTTTCTGGACTTTATGTTACCAACATAAACTTCTATTACATTAATCCACTGAGATTTTGGAGGTATATCTGTTATATCTGTCAGTGTTTACCTTAACTAGTATATAGTTTTATGGTTCTCACAGTGAGTCCTCACCATATTACTATTAATTTCCTCTCTAGGCACATTATAGTATGGCTTTCTGACACTCTTGCTGAATGTGGAAGCTCCCCAAACAAGACTACACTGGAAAAAGAATACTTTATAGTCAGGGATTATGAAATCTTTAAAATATCTCTGTCATTTTTAAAAATATCCTTCTTTCTCTGAATTTCTGAATACTGTGAGAGAAAAGCACCACCTTCAAGAGAGAAGTCTGTGCTCAAATGAGAGTGCCACTTTGTAGTTTCCAGAAGCCACAACCTAGCAAGTCCAGTTTTCCTAGTTGAGTGCTCAATTGTGCCAATTTTTCAACAAGGAAGGGTCTGAGAGAATATCCAACAATTTTCATGCTGCTATTAGGGCCAGAGTCTTTTCCTAATTAAATTAATATCATAAAATAAATAACAATCCTATCTCTTATCCTCCAAGGTGACCTGTGAAGTACTACCACAGAACACATTCTGAAAACTTAGGGCAGCTACTTAATTCCACTAACAGTAAGGATAAGAGGATATAGTTGCATAGACTACTGAATGGCCAGGTAATTGCTAGAATCCAGGCCTCTAGCTTCTTACTCCAGTGCTCTTATCTTTTCTGTCCTCCAGGGCCTTTCTTTTTGTGTCCACCTCTTCTTCCATTTTTTCTCTTTTATGTTTTTTCTTTCTTTTTTATATAACTGAGAGGGCCAAGTAGTAAAAGAATAGGTCCATAAAAGTCATAGTCAACAGTATTCACTGGTGAGAAATAATAGAGAATGGGAGTTTACGGGATGTCCCACGGCTCAAAATGAAAACCAGCTAACAAACCAACAACCTTTTTGACATGTAAAGCCTACAAGATGAGACACAGAAAAATAGGAATCATAACCCTTTCTGCAAGGGCACTGTTCTATATCATCTTTTTATTCTTCAGTACTCTTAAAAAGAACTGCTGTCATTTGTTTATTCAAGAGACTATATTTAGCAATTTAATTCCTGCTATTTCTCCTTATTGCTATGAGTTCTCTAAAGTCAGTGTCTCTATAGGTAGTACCTCTTTCTGCTCAGCATGTTAAAATCAATAAATGTTGCTGATTCACTAACAGGTTGACCAGTAACAGCAAAAAAAGGAAATTAGTAGCTGTAGGCAAGCATCTCAAAGACAGTAATTTAGTCTCCATTTCACAAGCTGCTCACAGGCAGACATCCAAATAAAAAATGACTTAGAATACATAGACCGGAAAAGTCTCAGTTTACTAGTTTTACAAACAAGTTCATATACACATCACATATTCACATTCACATCTCTCACAATGACTCAAATGTAAAATCACAAAACCACAAAAATACTCAAATTCAACAGCCTTATCTCCATGAAACCTTCTACATCCATGCCTCTCCCATACACAATCACATAACATTTTACCATTTGGTTGGGGAGCAGATATGAGAAATCAGTACATTCTTTGGTTTTGGTTTTGGTTTTATATTTTGTTTACACCTCTCCCTCCCATTCCCCTTTCCTGTCTCCATTGTGTAGCACTAAATACAGTTAGGGGACAGAAAACATGAAGAGATTTCCAATATGAGGAAAATACCAATTTTGGGATCAGGGCAGAAATACAAAGATCTCTTTAAATTAAGCAAAGAAAAATATTTATATTTAATTATATAAAATATATAATTGTATTATAGAATATTTACATATAATTTTATATTATTTAAAAATATATATTCATAATTTTATAACATAAAAATTATATATGTATATAAATATCTTTGAAATGTCTACCTACAGCTACTTATTTTCTGTTTTTCTCTATATATTTTTTCAATACATATTAAATATATATATTTCCTTCATTTGATTTAAATATATAATATGTGTGTGTATGTATGTATATATATATATATTTCCTTCACTTGATTTAAAGCGGTCCTTCTGTTTCTTCCCCTGATTGTCCTGATCCCAACATTCATATTTTCTCCATGTTGAAAATCTCTGCATGCTCTGTGTGTGTGTGTGTGTGTGTGTGTGTGTGTGTGTGTGTGTGTGTGTCTGTGTCTGTGTAAAACCTCAGGGGAGGCTTCCTCAGTCACTGATTTCTGATCAAAACAGAATCTCTTTAGAAGATCTTGCATATGCATTTAGAATCTCCCAAAGGAGCAAAGTGATGTTGGTAAAATCCTTTCAACTCACTCCTTTTTTGAAATTTATTTTTGGAAAAAAATTGAAAATGTAAACACAACTCTGAAGTTTATTTAAGAAAGAAACTGATTTATAAGGCATCAAAGGACTAATTATATGCAAATGTTGCTGCTAATTACTGATGAGCCTCATCCACTCCATTAAACATCCCTCTAGGAGTATAAGAAGCACTATGTGAGCATTTTCGACTTCTAAGTTTAAAAATAAAATTGCAATCCTTTGAAACTCTGTAACTTAAAATATTGTACTTCAAATGCATCCTCTCCAGGTAGGTCAATGAGAATAGGTTAATTATTCATGGTTGAAGGAGTTATAGAAGTATTGTTTATCAAGTATGGAAAGGAAAACAGATTTAAAAGCACTATTTAAGATACAGCACCAAGTCCTACACAATCTGGTCCCTGTCTATACTGCAAACCTTACATCAGCCATTTCTAACTTTCCTTATTGCTTTTCAACTAAGCAAGCTCCGTCTTCTGCCTCTCCAATGCATCATTCTCATTCCACTCTCAGGGTATTTATGCAAATAACACCTTTTGCTTGAAATGGTCTTCCTATCCTTTACCAAGTTAATGGTAATCATCCTTCAGATGTCAGTTCAAACATCTCTTTCAAACAGAAGACTCACATTATTCCAGAGTAGTCAAGTCCTGAAGATTAACTTGCACTACACGTGGATGGTCCTTAGCACTCCCACACTTCAATACTTCTTAATAAACGACATTACCGTATTTTACATTGTCAATAGAAATGTATGAGTTCTATTTTCTCCCACATCCTCACTATACTTCTTGTTCTCTGACTTTCTGATTCTAGCCACCCTGGTAGTTGTGAGGTGATATTTCATTGTGGCTTTGATCATTGTCCTGATGACTAATGACACAGAGTACCTCTTCATGTGTTTATCAGTCATTTGTGTATTTTCTTTGGAAAAATATCCATTCAGATCCTTTGCCCATTAAAAAAAAATTGAGTTGTCTTTTTATTGTAGAGTTCTAAGGAGCCTTTATTCTAGATACATGTTCCTTAGATGTATGATTTGCAAATATTTTCTCTGAATTTTTACTTTCTTGATGGTGTCCTTTTAAACACAAGAGTTTTAATTTCATTGAAGTAAAAGTTATCTCTTTTTCTTGTTGTTCATGCTCTTTGGTCTGAACACCCTTGTCAAAACTCAGTTGTTCATAAATATATGTGAGCTTATTTCTGCACTCTCAATTCTATTGTATTCATCTATCCTTGTGCTATACACCTTGTTTTGATTACTGATACTTTGCAGTAAGTTTTGAAATTGAGAAGTGTAGCTTCTCCTACCTTGATATTCTCTTTCAAAATTGTTTAAGCTCTTCCGGGTCCCTTAAAATTTTAGATAAATGTTCTAGTCAACTTGACAACTTCTACAAAAAAGTCAACTAGGTTTCGGATGAAGATTGTATTAAATCTGTAGGTCATTTGGGCAATACTGGTATTTTAACATTGCCAATTCTTCCAGTCCATGAATGTGGACTCATTTCCCATTTATTTCAATTTTCTTCAATATCTTTCAACAGAGTTTTGTAGTTTTTGGAATACAAACTTTGTTCTTCTTTTGTTAAATTTATTCCTAAGAATTTTATGCTTTTTGATGCTATTGTGAACATAATTGTTTTCTTGAGTTTTAAATTGTTTATTGAATGTGTATGTAAATACAATTCAAAAACTTTTCTGATGCTTTATTTTTTGTTTTACTTATTTGTGTTTTGACTCCTAAGAAAGTATTTCCTGCAGACACCATATAGTTGGGTCATATTTGTTTAATGAAGTCTTACAATCTCTACCTTATGAAAGGATTATTTAATTCATTCACATTTAATATTATTGATATATTTTGATATATATCTATGACTTTTGTTTTCTATAGGTCTTACATCTTTCTTATTGCTCTATTTCTCCTTTACTACTTTACTTTTAATTGAGTGAATGCTTTACAATGTAGCATTTTTAGTTTGATGCTCTAGAATTTAACATATATTTCTTAATTTGTCAGAATGAGATTCATATTTATACTAGCACAATTAAAACAATATAGAGATATTACTTTTTATATTGATCTAATCCCTCTCCCACTTTTGTGTTATTATTCCTATATATATCTAATCAATGTTACAACCTTAACAATGTATTTTTATAATGATTACTTTGTCATATGTCACCATTTTCTTAGTCCATTACACTTTTGCTCCCCACTCACCTCTTTTGGCAAATATATTACATATCTATATGTTACAGACCCCATATAATATAAATATCATTTCAAACAATTGCCTTTAAGTAAACTAAGAGAGAAAAAACTGCCTTTAAAATATCTTTCATAATTTTATTGTTACCTTTACTGGTGCTCTTGTTTCTAAAGATTTAAATTACTGTCTGGGTCACTTGCTTTCATCCTGGAAACTTGTTTTAGTATTTCTTTTAAAGCAAGTTTGCTAACAATACACTCACTCCATTTCCGTCATCTGGAAGTATTTTGCCTTCATCTCTGAATAATACCTTTGCTGGATATAAAGTTCTTAACTCATAATTTTTTCTCTAATACTTTAAATATGTTACTCTACTGTCTTCTGATATCCATTGTTTCTTCTGAGAAGTGAGCTGTTAATCTTATTGGGACACTTACAGATGACACATTATTTTCCTCACCAGTTTTAAGACTTTTCTTGTTTTTTGACTTTTATAAATTTTTCTATGATGTGTCTGGTATTGGGCCTTTTTATATTCATCCTACTTAGAGTTCATTGAGTTTCCAGGATATATAGGTGATTGTTTTTTAAAAAAAAAACTTAGGAAACTTTCATTCATATTTCTTAAAATATTTTGTTTCTTTTTCTCTCTCCTCTTCTGATAATTCCATTACCTGTATGTTGGTGTGGTTAATGGTATCCTACAATTCTCTAATTAAACTAAAGAGCTTCTGCAAAACAAAAGAAACTATCACTAGCATAAACCAGCAACCTACAGAATGAGAAAAATTTTTGGCAGTCTACCCATCTAACAAAGGGCTAATATCCATAATCTACAAAAAAAAAAAAAATTACAAGAAAAAACAACCCCATCACAAAATGGGTGAAGGATATGAACAGACACTTCTTAAAGAAGATATTAATGCAGGCAAGGAACATGAAAAAAAGCTCATCACTGGTCATTAGAGAAATACAAATCAAACTACATTGAGATACCATCTCACACCAGTTAAAATGGTGATTAGAAAATCAGGAGACAACAGATGCTGGAGAGGATATGGCAATATAGGAAAATTTTTACGCTGTTGGTGGGAATGTAAATTAGTTTAACCATTTTGGAAGACAGTGAGGCTCAAGAATCTAGAAAGAAAAACACCATTTAACCCAGCAATCCCATTACTGGGTATATACCCAAAGAATTATAAATCATTCTATTATGAAGACACAAGCATACATATGTTCACTGTGGCACTCTTCACAATAGTAAAGACTTGGAGCCAACACAAATGCCCATCGATGATAGACTAGCTAAAGAAAATGTGGCACATTTATATTATGGAATACTATGCACCCATATAAAAGGTGAGTTCATGTCCTTTGCAGGGACATGGATAAAGCTGGAAACCATCATTCTCAGCAAACTGACACAAGAACAGAAAACCAAACACTGCATGTTCTCACTTATAAGTGGGTTTTGAACAATGAAAACACAGGGACACAGGGATGGGAACATCACACACTGGGGTCTGTCAGAGAGTGGGGGAGCTGGGGGGAGGGATGGCAGGGGTGGGGAGGGGTCGTATAGTTTGAAGTCAGGTAGTGTGATGCCTACAGCTTTGATTTTTTTTGCTTAGAATTGTCTTGGCTATGTGGGCTCTTTTTTGGTTCCATATGAAGTTGAAGGTGGTTTTTTCCCAATTCAGTGAATAAAATCAGTGGTAGCTTAATGGGGATAACATTGAATCTATCGATTACTTTGGACAGTATGGTCATTTCCATGATATCAATTCTTCCTAACCATGAGCATGGAATGTTTTTCCATCTGTTCGTATCCTCTCTTATTACCTTGAGCAGTGGTTTGTAGTTCTCCTTGAAGAGGTCCTTCACATCACTTGTAAGTTATGTTCCTAGGTATATAATTCTCTTTGTAGCAGTTGTGAATGGGGGTTCACTCATGATTTGGCTGTTTGTCTGTTATTGGTGTACAGGAATGCTTGTGATTTTTGCATATTGATTTTTGTATCCTGAGACTTTGCTGAAGTTGCTTATCAGTTTAAGGAGATTTTGGGCTGAGATGATGGCATTTTCTAAATACACAGTCATATAATCTGCAAATAGAGACAATTTGACTTCCTCTTTCCCTAATTGAATACCCTTTATTTCTTTTTCTTGCCCGATTGCTCTGGCCAGAACTTCCAATACTATGTTGAATAGGAGTGGTGAGAGAGGGCATCCTTGTCTTGTGCCAGGTCTCAAATGGAATGCTTCCAGTTTTTGACCATTCAGTATGATATTGGCTGTGGGTTTGTCAAAAATAGCTGTTATTATTTTGAGATACATTCCATCAGTACCTAGTTTATTGAGAGTTTTTAGCATAAAGGGCTGTTGAATTTTGTCAAAGACCTTATCTGCCTCTATTGAGATAATCATCTGGTTTTTGTCTTTGATTCTGTTTACATGATGGATTTCATTTATAGATTTGCATATGTTGAACCAGACTTGCATCCCAAGGATGAAGCCAACTGAATTGTGATGGATAAACTTTTTGATGTGTTGTTGGATTCGATTTGCCAGTATTTGATTGAGGATTTTTGCATTAATGTTCATCATGGATATTGGCCTGAAATTTTCTTTTTTAGTTGTATCTCTGCTGGGTTTTGGTATCAGTATGATATTCAAACAGTCTCTCAGACCACAGTACAATCAACTTAGAACTCAGGATTAAGAAACTCACTCAAAAACGCATAACTACATGGAAGATGAACAACATGCTCCTGAATGACTACTCATAAATAATGAAATGAAGGCAGAAATAAATATGTTCTTCTAAACCAATGAGAATAAAGACACAATGTACCAGAATCTCTGGGAAACATTTAAAGCAGTGGCTAGAGGGAAATTTATAGCACTACATGCCCACAAGAGAAACAAGAAAAAATCTAAAATAGACACCCTAACATCACAATTAAAAGAACTAGTCTCATGGCACGTGTATACCCATGTAACAAGCATGCACACTCTGAACATGTACCCCAGAACTTAAATTGTAAAGAAAAAAAGAAATGAAAAAAAAATCAATGTATCGAAAATTTCTATATTTAGATGATTTGAAAATACTCTAAAGTTGGGAATGGCACAAATATAACCACTATAACTGTCAAAAAAAATAAAATATAAGTAAAAAAAAAAACCAATTATCTCTTTGCATTAAATTTTGCTGATGGGTTAAAAGGTAGGCCAAGTAAGATGAGAACTTAAAATTCACAAGTGAATGATTTGATCTTGGTCACATGGTCATTTTTCAGTTTCTAACTTACTTACTATATTTGGTTGCTAAAACAACCTCTGTCGCTTGTTTGTCTTCATCCCTAAGTGGCCACTCCTTCTCCATTGTTGTTGGTTCTTTCCCATTCTCTGTAACTCAATATACCTGTGCCCTAGAACTCCAAATACACTACAAATTAACAAATTCTTTTGGTAATCTCACCTAATCCTTTGATCCAAATGCTTATGATTTACATTAAGAATGTTGCCAAATTTGTTTCTGACCAGGCCTTTTATCCTGAAATCTAGACTATAATGAATACACAATTTATTTATTTATCCTTACTCAACGGCATCTGCTGAATATATAATGAAGAAGTCCAGAACATACTCCTAATCATTTCCTCCAACATTTTAGTCATTCAAATTTTACTAACCACTAGAACAACATATTTAAATTGTATCTAACACATCATTCTCTGGTACCCCACATCATTCTTTTTTTTTCTTTTAAATAGCACATAGTGTGCATAGCCATTCTCTTGTTTTCTTAATCATGGTCACAACAGGTTTATCTGTTTTATCAATCTTCAAAAAATGCTAAATTTTGAATTTATTTATCTTTTAAGCTACTTTAGGGTTTTATATTTTGTACATTTTGGTTTTTAATATTTGTATATTTATTTCTACTTATTGTTCCTACTTTATGAGTAATTTTATTTTTATTTTTTATTTATGAAAAAATTTAAAGCTATACAATTTTTTGAAAATATATTCTGCTGTATTTCTTAGATTTTGGTGGGAAATAGTCTTCTTTTTATTGTTTATTTCACAACTCACAATTTAATATTCTATTTAATTCATAGGTTGCTCAAAACTTTACTTTTTTATTTTTGTATACATATAGCCTATTAACTTTTGGTTAAAATTGTTGCCTTTCTCTTCCAAAAGCCTCTATTTTATTAGCTAATTCTTTTAGCTTCTCTCATCTTCTTTCTGTTTGTCCTCTTTAGAAATTATGAAATTATTCTTTGTTCATTCACTATAGTAAGAAAAGATAGTTCTGTAAGTAAAGAGTAGATGGTCTGCCATTTGCACAGGCTAGTAAGTCACCAGACTTTTGTTTACTCTGTTTGTAATCTATACATGGCAAAAGCAGGGAGAACTCCTGTCCACCCATGAAGCTCTTTTGAAACTCTTTGGAGGCCAGGAAAATCCGGAATGCTAATACCAGTTGTTGCTAATTTCTTTCTTCTCCCCCCTTCCCTATCTGGGACCAAAGCAACTTTTGAGATTTTCCCTTCTCAGGACTCTGCTATACTGATTTGCAGGTTTGTATAAATGTTGGAGAGAAGAAAGTTTTCATCTCTGCATCATGACTTCTAGACTTTTGCTATTAGCATCAGCTGCTATTTAGCTATTTAAAGCAAGTAAAATGGCTGCTTAGGAACTCACACTGTAACTGAAAGGCAAGCTGGAGACGACATCTTAGCATCTTTCTAGATTTCCCTTTATAACTTTTAAATAAAGTTTTAATTCTAGAAGTTTATAAACTTATTCTTTGGTTTGCAAGAGATATAAGATAAATTAGTAAGTACAGGAGAATGGAAAACCTGAATGCCTGGCTCTCTGTAATTTCAGCTTTATCCTTTATTGGCACTTTCTACATTTTATGAAATACATTCATGTAAATACCCAAGAAACTCAATACATTTCAAATAAGATAAACTTTAAAATACCTACACCTAGACATGTGTAATTAATGTTTTAAAAACCAAAGACAGAAAATTGAAAGCAACAAGAAAAAAGTGTCTCATGATGTACAAGGGATCCTCAGTAATATTAACAGCAAATTTCTCATCCGAGACCATGAATACCAGAAGGCAGCCGGATGACTGAAAAGAAAATAAAGGAAAAATTAAGACATCGCCCGATAAACACTAGTTGGGAAAATTTGTCACTAACAGACATGCCCTACAAAAATTAATAATAAAGAGTAATTTAATATTGAATGAAAGGTCAAATTCAAATCCATATGAGGAAATCCTGTAATCCAAACTATAAACTGTAATCCAAATCTATATGAAGAAATAAAAAGTACCCTACAACTATTTATATAAATATACATGTACATACATACACAAGATAGTTAAAGACATTTTATATAAAAAGTGGTACATAAATGTTCATAGAAGCTTATTTACAATAGTCAAAAACTGGAAATAAGCAAATTATCCATCAACTGATGAACAGGTAAAGTTTCATAAACTACCTTCAATGAAATATTTATCTATAAAAAGGAATAACATACTGACATATGCTATGACACAAACAGACTTTGAAATTGCTATGCTAAGTAAGGAAGCCAGACACAAAAGGCCACACATTATATAATCCCAATTATGTGAAATAACATGAATATACAAATACATCAGAATAGAAATGCTTATAGGGGCTGAGGGAAAAGAAGAATGAGGAATGACTGCTAATAGTCACAGGGTTTCTTTTAAGTTAAATAAAAAATATTCTGGAATTAGACAGTGGTGATTGTTGCACAACCTGTGAACATGCTAAAAGCCACCAACTTGTAAACTTCAGTTAATTATGTTGTCTTAAATATATCTCAATTTAAGATGCACATGCACAGGAAACAAAACAAAAAAATGAAAAAAAATTATAGAGAAAGCTAAAGAAATAGTGGTTTATTCATGCAATTGCATGATATATGGAATTATAAAGGAATGAACTAAAGATTCTGACAAGATGAATTTCAAAATGATTTGAGAAAGGAAGCCAAAACAAGAGTACATTCCATTCAATTGGAGTTTTAGTGTAAGCAAACAAAACTATAGAAACATATATTATACAGTGGTTTCTTGAAGTAATGGTGGGAGAATGGATTAAGAAAAGGTATGAGGCAACTTCAGTGACAGTCATATTATTTATCTTGATCTGGGTGGTGTTTATATAGATGTATACATTTGTCAAAACTATTAAGGTATGCATTTAACTGTGCATTTTATTTTATGTAAATTATAAGTCATTACAGTTAATTTATAGAAAGAAGAAAGAACTAAGAAGTAGTAAGACCACCTCTGCTAAATTTTAGAAAGCTGGAACATCTCATGTTGACAAGTAAGCCAAATTGATTCATTTACTTCACAGAAGTTGTCATTAAATTGACATCAAACAACCATAAGACAACTGGGGAACAGCAGAAATCTATATCCTTCAGCTTTTGCTAAGATATTCATACCATGATATTTGGGCTGTGAGTAAAATCTGTCTCTTTGGTAATCTGTAGAATTTATATAAAACATCAGTCCATAAAGATTAAGTAGTCAAAAAGGTACAGCTGTGAGGCTGCACCTCCTTTCTCAGTACGATGTCCTCTGGGGAGATCTTTCCTCTTAGATCTAGGAAGTACATTCATGTATTCTGATACTACTTGCTACCAGGGTATATATATTCTAGCAGGGATGATCCTCAGTGTGACCTTGGAATAGAAGTGAAAGAAGAATCACATGGTTATGCCAGAGAGGATGTGAGATACATTTATTGGGTACCTACCATATGTTTAGCATTTTAGTTACATTCTAATTTATTCCTCAAAACTAACTAAAAAGGGGGATATTCTATCTAACTTTATATAAAATACACAAAATATAATATCCATTTAAAAGTATTCCATTTCTATAACTCCCCATGGCCTGGGCTGAGGTTCAAAGTGATTATTTAACTTATCAAAAATACACTCGTAAGTAGTGGAGTTTATATTCAATACTGGATTTGTTTGACTCTAAAATCTGTCCCCTTACCACTTCACTAGATTCCCTTCTGATTGAGGACCTCTTCTCGTGGGGAAAAAAGTTGAGAACAGAAGAAAAGTGCCTTGCTCGAGTACATGTAGCATAAAACTAAGTGTCTGAGCTGGAATACCAACAGCCGCCTAATGAGTTTAGTCCAGTGATTTTTGCACCAAAGCCTCATCAGCAACTGTATAAATAGAACAATCTCCATAGAAGAAATAGAAAATACCATAAAGTGTGCCAAGATGGCCGAATAGGAACAGTTCAGAGTGCAGTTCTCAGCAAGAGTGATCCAGAAGACGAGTGATCTCTGCATTTCCAACCTAGGTACCAGGTTCATCTCATTGGGACTGGTTAGACAGTGGTGTAGCACAAGGAGGGCAATCTGAGGCAGGGTGGGACATTGTCTCACCTGGGAAGGGCAAGGAGCTGGAGAACTCCCTCTCCTAGCTAAGAGAAGCAATTAGGGATGTTTCACAACATTCTAGCACTCTGGCTTAGATACTGTGCTTTTCCTGCTATCTTCACAACTCACAGACCAGGAGATTCCCTGCAATGCCTATAACACCAGCACCCTGGGTTTCCAGCACAAAATAGAAGCCTTTTAAGCTGCAGTTTTTTTTCTTTCTCATATCCCAGTGGCGCCTGGAAGGCCAGCAAAACAGAAGCACTCATTCCCCTGAAAAAGGGGCTGACGCCAAGGAGCCAAGTGATCTGGCTTGGTGGGTCCCAACCCCACGAAGATCAGCAAGCTAAGGTTCACTGGCTTGAAATTCTTGGAGCCAGTGCAGCAGCCTGTACTCCACCTGGGACATATGAGCTCGGTTGGGGGAGGGGCATCCTCCATTGCTGAGGCTTGGATAGGCGGTTTTAACCTTGCCTGTGTAAACAAAGTTACCGGAAGTTTACACAGCAACTGAGGAGAGCCAAGGCAGTTCAGCAAGGCATCTACAGGCAGATTGTCAGCTAGATTCCCTTCTCGCTAGGCAGGGCATCTCTGAAAAAAGGCAGCAGCCTATCAGAGACTTAAAAAGCCCCCACCAGGCTGAGGCAGGAGAATTGCTTGAACCCGGGCGGTGGAGGTTGCAGTGAGTTGAGGTCGCGCCACTGCACTCCAGCCTGGCGCCTGGTGACGGAGTGAGACTCTGTCTCAAAAAAAAAAAAGCCCCCACCTTCCTGGGTCAGAGCACCTGGGAAAAGGGATGGTTATGGGTTTGGCTTCAGCAGACTTAAACATCCCTGCCCTGAAGCTCTGAAGAGAGCAAAAGCTCTCTCAGTGCAGTGCTTGAGCTCTAATAAAGGACAGACTGCCTCTTCAAATGGCTCCCTGACCCACCTGCATCCTGACTGGGGAACACATCATACAAGAGAGCTCTAGCTGACATATAGCAGATAACCTTCGGGGATGAAGGGACCAGAGGAAGGAACAGGCAGCAATCTTTGCAGTTCTGCAGCCCCCATGGGTGATTACCAGGCAAGCAGAGTCTGGAGTAGACCTCTACAAAAATCCAGCAGACCTGCAGCAGAGGGGCCTGACGTTATAAGGAAAACTAACAAACAGAAAGAAATAC
The DNA here is from genome assembly GCA_036589455.1 of Ateles fusciceps. Lineage (NCBI taxonomy): Eukaryota > Metazoa > Chordata > Mammalia > Primates > Atelidae > Ateles > Ateles fusciceps. The sequence goes on along the minus strand of JAZHEH010000681.1, from coordinate 12,466 downwards.
CTTCAACATCAACAGAAAGGACATCCACTTAGAAATTCCATCCAAAAGTTACCAACTTCAAAGACCAAAGGTAGATAAATCCAAGAAGATGGGAAGGAACAAGCACAAAAAGGCTGAAATCACCAAAAGCCAGAACACCTCTTCTCCTCCAGTGGATCACAACCACCCACAAGCATGGGAACAAAACTGGATGGAGAATGAGTGTGACAAATTAACAGAAGCAGGCTTCAGAAGCTGGGTAATAACAAACTTCTCCAAGTTAGGGGAGCATGTTCTAACCCAATGCAAGGAAGCTAAGAACCTTGAAAAAAGGTTAGACTAAATGCTAACTAGAATAACCAGCATAGAGAGGAACATAAATGACTTGATGGAGCTGAAAACCACACTACAAGATCTTTGTGAAGCATACACAAGTTTCAGTAGCTGAATCGATAAAGCGGAAGAAAAGATATCAGAGATTGAAGATCAGCTCAATGAAATAAAGTGAGAAGCCAAGATTACAGAATAAAAAAGGGAAAAGAAATACACAAAGCCACCAAGAAATATGGGATTATGAAAAATACCTAATCTACATTTGATTGGTGTACCTGAAAGTGACGGGGATAATGAAACCAAGTTGGGAAACACACTTCAGGATATTATCCAGGAGAACTTCCCCTACCTAGCAAGGCATGCCAATGTTCAAATGCAGGAAATACAGAGACCACAAAGATACTCCTCGAGAAGGGCAACCCCAAGGCACATAATCGTCAGATTCACCAGGGTTGAAATGAAGGAAAAAATGCTATGGGCAGCCAGAGAGAAAGGTCTTGTGGGAACCCCATCAGACACAACAGATATCTCGGCAGAAACCCTACAAGCCAGAAGAGAGTGGAGACCAATATTCAACATCTTAAAAGAGAATAATTTTCAACCCATAATTTCATATCCAACCAAACTAAGCTTCATAAGCAAAGAAGAAATAAAATCCTTTAAGACAAGCAACTGCTGAGAGATTTTGTCACCACCAGGCCTGCCCTACAAGAGCTCCTGAAGGAAGCACTAAACATGGAAAGGAAGAACCAGTACCAGCCACTGCAAAAACATACCAAACTGTAAAAATCATCGACACTATGAAGAAACTGCATCAACTAATGGGCAAAACAACCAGCTAGCATCAAAATGGCAGGATCAAATTCACACATAACAATATTAACCTTAAATGTAAATGGGCTAAATGCCCCAATCAAAAGACACAGACAGGCAAATTGGATAAAAAGTCAAGACCTGTCAGTGTGCTGTATTCACGAAACCCATCTCATGTGCAGACACACACATAGGCTCAAAATAGAGAGTTGGAGGAAGATTTACCCAACAAATGCAGAGCAAAAAAAAAGCAGGGGTTGCAATCCTAGTACCTGATAAAACAGACTTTAAACCAACAAAGATCAAAAGAGAGAAAGAAGGGCATCACATAATGGTAAAGAGATTCATGCAACAAGAAGAGCTAACTATCCTAAATATATATGCACCCAAATACAGGAGCGCCCAGATACATAAAACAAGTTCTTAATGATCTGCAAAAACAGACTCCCACACAATAATAGTGGGAGACATTAACACCACACTATCAATATTAGACAGATCAATGAGACAGAAAATTAACAAGGATATTCAGGACTTGAACTCAGATCTGGACCAAGCGGACCTAATAGACATCTACGGAACTCTCCACCCCAAAATCACAGAATATACATTCTTCTCAGCACCACATCACACTTATCCTAAAATAGACCACATAATTGGAGATAAAACACTCCTCAGCAAATGCAAAAGAATGGAAATCATAACAGTCTCTGAGATCACAGTGCAATCAAATTAGAACTCAGGATTAAGAAACTCACTCAAAACGCACAACTACATAGAAATTGAACAACCTACTCCTGAATGACTACTGGATAAATAATGAAGTGAAGGCAGAAATAAAGATGTTCTTCGAAACCATTAAGAACAAAGACACAACATACCAGAGTCTCTGGGACACAAAGTAGTGTCTAGAGTGAAATTTATAGCACTAAATGCCCACCAGAGAAGCCAGGAAATATATAAAATTGACACTCTAATGTCACGACTACAAGTACTAAAGGAACAGATCAAATTCAAAAGCTAGCTGAAGGCAAGAAATAACTAAGATCAAAGCAGAACTGAAGGAGCTAGAGACACAAAATACCCTTCAAAAAATCAATAAATACAGGAGATGGTTTTTTGAAAAGATCAACAAAATAGATAGACCACTAGCCAGACTAATAAAAATAAAAAGAGAGCAGATTCAAATAGAGGCAATAAAAAATGATAAAGGGGATATCACCACCGATTCCACAGAAATACAAACTACTATCAGAGATTACTACAAACAACTCTATGCACATAAACCAGTAAATCTAGAAGAAATAGATAAATTCCTGGACACTTACACCCTCCCAAGACTAAACCAGAAATAAACTGAACTCCTGAATAGACCAATAACAAGATCTTAAGTTGAGGCAGCAATTAATAGCCTACCAACCAAAAAAAGTCCAGGACCAGATGGGTTCACAGCTGAATTCTACCAGAGGTACAAAGAAGAACTGGTAACATTCCCTGAAACTATCCAAACAATACAAAAAGAGGGAATCCTCTCTAACTCATTTTATGAGACCAACATCATCCTGATATCAAAACCTGGCAGAGATGCAACTAAAGCAGAAAATTTTGGGCCAATATCCATGATAAACATTGATGCAAAAATTTTCAAAAAAAAAAAAAAAATACTGGCAAACCAAATCCAACAGCACATGAAAAAGTTTATTCATCATGATCAAGTTGGCTTCATCCCAGGGATGCAAGGCTGGTTCAACATCCGCAAATCTATCTATAAACATAATCCATCACATAAATAGAATCAAAGGCAAAAACCACGATTATCTTAATAGAGGTAGTGAAGGCCTTCTACAAAATTCAGCAGCCCTTTATGCTAAAAACTCTCAATAAACTAGGTATTGATGAATCCTATCTCAAAATAAGAAGAGCTATTTATGACAAACCCACAACCAATATCATACTGAATGAACAAAAACTGGAAGAATTCCGTTGAAAAATGGCACAAGATAGGATGCCCTCTCTCACCACTCCTATTCAACATAGTATGGGAAGTTCTGGCTAGGGCCATCAGGCAAGAGAAATAAATAAAGTGTATTTGAATAGGAAGAAAGGATATCAAATTGTCCCTGATTGCAGATGACATTGTTGTATGTTTAGAAAACCCGATCATCTCAGCCCAAAATCTCCTTAATCTGATAAGCAAATTCACCAAAGTCTCAGGGTGCAAAATCAATGCGCAAAAATTATAAGCGTTCCTATACACCAATAACAGACAAACAGAGAGCCAAATCATGAGTGAACTCTCATTCACAAATGCTACAAATAGAATAAAATACCTAGGAATACAACTAACAAGGGATGTGAAGGACCTCTTCAAGGAGAACTACAAACCACTGCTCAAGGAAGTAAGAAAGGACAGAATCAGATGGACACACATTCCATGTTCATGGTTAGGAAGAATCAGTATCATGAAAATGGCTATAATGCCCAAAGTAATTTATAGATTCAGTGCTATCCCCATCAAGCACCAATGACTTTTTTCACAGAATTGGAAAAAAAACACCTTAAACTTCAAATGGAACTAAAAAACTGCCCACATAACCAAGACAATCCTAAGCAAAACAAAACAAATAAATAAATAAAAACAAAGCTGGAGGCATCATGCTACCTGACTTCAAACTATATTACAAGGCTACTGTAATCAAAACAGCATGATACTGGTACCACACATAAATACAGACAAATGGTACAGAACGAAGACCTTAGAAAGAATGCCACACAACTATAACCATCTGATCTTTGACAAACCTGACAAAAACAAGCAATGGGAAAGGATTTCCTATTTAACAAATGGTGTTGGGAAAACTGGCTAACCCTATGCAGAAAGCTCTAACTGGATCCCTTCCTTACACCTGATACAAAAATTAACTCCAGATGGATTAACAATTTAAACATGAGTCCTAACACCATAACATCTCTAGAAGAAAACCTAGGCAATACCATTCAGGACACAGACATGGGCAAGGGCTTCATGACTAAAATACCAAAAGCAATGGCAACAAAAGCCAAAACAGACAAATGGAATATAATTAAACTTAAGAGCTTCTGCATAGCAAAAGAAAGTATCATTAGAGTGAACTGGCAACCAACAAAATGGGAAAAAATTTTTGCAATATACCCCATCTAACAAAAAGCTAATATCCAGAATCTACAAAGAACTTAAACAAATTTACAAGAAAAAAAAACTCCATCAAAAAGTGGGTGAAGGATATGAACAGATACTTTTTAAAAGAAGACATTTGGTACATGATCCAAGATGACCGATTAGGAGCAGCTGAGGATTGCAGCTCCCAGTGAAAGCGCGGAGGGTGAGTGGACGCCGCATTGCCAGACAGATTTTTATTGCCCACAGACCAGGAGATTCCCAGGGGGAGGAGCCCCACGGGTTGCCAGCGTGGCTGGTTTGGCCGGCGCAGCAGTTTTTGCCGGCGCGACTGTTTTCGCCGGCGCTGCTGTTTTGGGCGGCGTCCCGGCGCAGCGGTTCCCCATACAAAATACGTGGGTCCGGGTGCCATTTTAGCTGGAAATTGGAGCTCTGGGAAGGCAGAGCCGCCCATTCATCTGATTAAAAAAGGGGACTGAAACAGGTAGCCAGGCCGGGAGATCTCCCCGGGCAAAAAACGCCACGAATCTCCGTGCCCGCGGTTTGAGCCGGCGCAGTGGGTCGCCGCATGGGGAAATCACACACATCCCAGCGCCTTTTCAACAGGTGGCTGGAACACCTGGGAGACTCTGAGGCAGGGAGCCAGGTGATCAGGCTTGGCTGGTCCCACCCCCACAAAAACAGCCATCGGAAACACTCTGGATCGAGAGTTTCACAGCAAGCACAGCTGAGCCCCGGACGGCCCAGCTCTGTGGGGGGAGGGGCGTCCGCCATTACTGAGGCAGTCTCCTGCTACAGAGGTAGTTTGCCATTGCCGAGGCAGTTCTCACTACACCGGTATAAACAGGACTGCAGGGAAGTTCATACGGCAGCTGGGCGGAGCCCACAGCAGCTCAGCAAAGCCTCTGCCTCATTGCTGGGCAAGGCAGCCCTGAGAAAAAGGCAGCAGCACCAGGGAAACTCATAAATAAAGCCCTAACTCCCCGGGACAGAGCACCTGGGGGAGAAAAAAGGGGTTTATGAGTTCCGCTGCAGCAGACTTAAACGTACCTGCCCAGCAACTCTGAATGAACAACGGAGCTCACAGCTCAGCACTTGAGCTCCTATAAAGGAAACTCTGTCTCCTCAAGCAGCTCCCCTGATCCCCGTATATCCAACGAGTCACCTCACAAAGGAGTGCTCAGACGGACATCTGGCGGGTATTCTTCAGGGACAAAGATAGCAGAAGAAGAGACTGGCAGCAACTGTTACTGTTCTGCAGCTGCTGCAGGTGATCCCCCAGGCAAGCAGGGCCGGGAGTGGACCTCAGCAGTCCTACAGCAGAGGGGTCAGACTATTAGAAGGAAAACTAAAACACAGAAATAAATAACTTCATCATCAACAAACGGGACGTCCACTGAGAGACCCCATCTGAATATCACCAACCACAAAGACCACACATAGATAAATCCACAAAGATGGGAAGAAACCAGTGCAAAAAGGAGGTAAACACCCGAAACCAGAACACCTCTCCTCCTACAAGGGATCACAACTCCTCACCAGCAAGGGAACAAGGTTGGATGGACAATGAGTGTGATGAAATGACTGAATCAAGCTTCAGAAGGTGGGTAGTAAGAAACTTCTGTGAGCTAAAAGAACATGTTCTAACCCAATGCAAACAAACTAACAACCTTGAAAAAAGATTTGACGAAATGCTAATGAGAATAACCAACTTAGAGAGGAATGTAAGTGAATTGATGGAGCTGAAAAACACAACACAAGAACTTTGCGAAGCATACACAAGTTTCAACAGCCGAATTGACCAAGCAGAAGAAAGGATATCAGAGGTCGAAGATCAACTCAATGAAATAAAACGAGAAGGAAAGAGTAGAGAAAAAAGGGTAAAAAGGAATGAACAAAGTCTCCAAGAAATATGGGACTATGTGAAAAGACCTAATCTACGTTTGATAGGTGTACCTGAATGTGAAGGAGAGAATGAATCCAAGCTGGAAAATACTCTTCAGGATATTATCCAGGAGAACTTCCCCAACATAGGAAGGCAGGCCAATATTCAAGTCCAGGAAATACAGAGAACTCCACAAAGATATTCCTCAAGAAGAGCAACCCCCAAGGCACATAATCGTCAGATTCACCAGGGTTGAAATGAAGGAGAAAATACTAAGGGCAGCCAGAGAGAAAGGTCGGGTTACCCACAAAGGGAAGCCCATCAGACTCACAGCAGATCTCTCAGCAGAAACCCTACAAGCCAGAAGAGAGTGGGGGCCAATATTCAACATCCTTAAAGAAAAGAACTTTCAACCCAGAATTTCATATCCAGCCAAACTGAGCTTCATAAGTGAAGGAAAAATAAAATCCTTTGCGAACAAGCAAGTACTCAGAGATTTCATCACCACCAGGCCTGCTTTACAAGAGCTCCTGAAAGAGGCACTAAACATGGAAAGGAACAACCAGTACCAGCCACTCCAAAAACATACCAAACAGTAAAGACCATCAACACAATGAAGAAACTGCATCAACTAACGGGCAAAACAGCCACCTAGCATCAAAATGGCAGGATCAAATTCACACATAACAATATTAACCCTAAATGTAAATGGGCTAAATGCCCCAATTAAAAGACATAGACTGGCAAACTGGATAAAAAGCCAAAACCCATCGGTGTGCTGTATCCAGGAAACCCATCTCACATGCAGAGATACACAAAGGCTCAAAATAAAGGGATGGAGGAAGATTTACCAAGCAAATGGAGAGCAAAAAAAAGCAGGAGTTGCAATTCTCATCTCTGATAAACTAGACTTTAAACCAACAAAGATCAAAAGAGACAAAGAAGGACATTACATAATGGTAAAAGGATCAATGCAACAAGAAGAGCTAACGATCCTAAATATATACGCACCCAATACAGGAGCACCCAGATACATAAGGCAAGTTCTCAATGACTTACAAAGAGACTTAGATTCCCACACAATAATAGTGGGAGAACTTGAACACCCCGTTGTCAATGTTAGACAGATCAACAAGACAGAAAATTAACAAGGATATCCAGGACTTGAACTCACACCTGGATCAAGCAAACCTAATAGACATTTACAGAACTCTCCACCCCAAATCCACAGAATATACATTCTTCTCAGCACCACATCGCACCTACTCTAAAATTGACCACATAATTGGAAGTAAATCGCTCCTCAGCAAATGCAAAAGAACAGAAATCATAACAAACAGTCTCTCAGACCACAGTGCAATCAAGTTAGAACTCAGAATTCAGAAACTGACTCAGAACCACATAGCTTCATGGAAACTGAACAACTGGCTCTTGAATGTTGACTGGATAAACAATGAAATGAAGGCAGAAATAAAGATGTTCTTTGAAACCAACGAGAACAAAGACACAACATACCAGAATCTCTGGGACACATTTAAAGCAGTCTCTAGAGGAAAGTATATAGCAATAAATGCCCACATGAGAAGCAAGGAGAGATCTAAAATTGACACCCTATCATCAAAATTGAAAGAGCTAGAGGAGCAAGATCAAAAAAACTCAAAACCTAGCAGAAGACAAGAAATAACTAAGATCAGAGCAGAACTGAAGGAGATAGAGACACGAAAAACTCTTCAAAAAATCAACAAATCCAGGAGCTGGTTTTTTGAAAAGGTCAACAAAATAGACAGACCACTAGCCAGATTAATAAAAAAGAAAAGAGAAAATAATCAAATAAATGCAATAAAAAACGATAAAGGGGATATCACCACAGATTCCACAGAAATTCAAACCATCATCAGAGATTATTACAAACAACTCTATGCACATAAACTAGTAAACCTGGAAGAAATGGATAAATTCCTGGACACATGCATCCTCCCAAGCCTAAACCAGGAAGAAGTCGAAACCCTGAATAGACCAATAACAAGGTCTGAAGTTGAGGCAGCAATTAAGAGCCTACCACCCAAAAAAAGCCCAGGTCCAGATGGGTTCACAGCCAAATTCTACCAGACATACAAAGAGGAGCTGGTACCATTCCTCTGAAACTATTCCAAACAGTCCAAAGAGAGGGGAATCCTTCCTAAATCATTTTATGAGACCAACATCATCCTGATACCAAAACCTGGCAGAGACTCAGCAAGAAAAGAAAACTTCAGGCCAATATCCATGATGAACATAGATGCAAAAATCTTCAATAAAATACTGGCAAAACGATTGCAACAGCACATCAAAAAGCTCATCCACCATGATCAAGTAGGCTTCATCCCGGGGATGCAAGGCTGGTTCAACATACGCAAATCTATAAACATAATCCACCACATAAACAGAACCAAAGACAAAAACCACATGATAATCTCAGCAATGCCAATGCATCCTCTGGTTACAGTTGGTATTGCTGAGATTATCATGTGGTTTTTGTCTTAGGTTCTGTTTATGTGGTGGACTATGTTTATAGATTTGCGTATGTTGAACCAGCCTTGCATGCCCGGGATGAAGCCTACTTGATCATGGTGGATGAGCTTTTTGATGTGCTGTTGCAATGGTTTTGCCAGTATTTTATTGAAGATTTTTGCATCTATGTTCATTAATGGATATTGGCCTGAAGTTTTCTTTTTCTTGCTGAGTCTCTGCCGGGTTTGGGTATTGAGGATGATGTTGGTCTCATAAAATGATTTAGGAAGGATTCCCTCTCTTTGGACTGTTTGGAATAGTTCCAGAAGGAATGGTACCAGCTCCTCTTTGTATGTCTGGTAGATATGATCGGTTGTGAACCCATCTGGACCTGTCTTTTTTTGGGTGGTAGTCCCTTCTTAATTGCTGCCTCAACTTCAGACCTTGTTATTGGTTGTATTCAGGGTTTCGAATTCTTCCTGGTTTAGGCTTGGGAGGATGCATGTGCTCAGGAATTTATCCATTTCTTCCAGGTTTACTTAGTTTATGTGCATAGAGTTGTTTGTAATAATCTCTGATGATGGTTTGAATTTCTGTGGAATCTGTGGTGATATTCCCTTTTATCGTTTTTTATTGCATTTATTTAATTATTTTCTCTTTTCTTTTTTTATTAATCCTGGCTAGTGGTCTGTCTATTTTGTTGACCTTTTGAAAAAACCAGCTTCTGGATTTATTCGATTATTTTTCTAGAGTTTTTAGTGTCTCTATCTCCTTCAAGTTCTTCTTTAATCTTAGTTTTTTCTAGTCTTCTGCTAGGTTTTGAGTTTTTTTGATTTTGCTCCTCTTAGCTCTTTCATTTTTGATGATAGAGATGTCGGTATAATTTTAGAAGTCTCCTTGCTTCTCATGTGGGCATTTATTGCTTATATACTTTCCTGTAGAGACTGCTTTAAATGTGTCCAGAGATTCTGGTATGTTGTGTCTTTATTCTCGTTGGTTTCAAAGAACATCTTTATTTCTGCCTTCATTTCATTGTTTATCCAGTCAGCATTCAAGAGCCAGTTGTTAGTTTCCATGAAGCTGTGTGGTTCTGAGTGAGTTTCTGAATTCTAGGTCTAACTTGATTGCACTGTGGTCTGAGAGACGTTCTGTTATAGTTTCTGTTCTTTTGTTGCATTTGCTGAGGGAGCGATTTACTTCCAATTATGTGGTCAAATTTAGAGTAGGTGCGATGTGGTGCTGAGAAGAATGTATATTCTGTGGATTTGGGGTGGAGAGTCGGTAAATGTCTATTAGGTTTGCTCTAGATCCAGGTCTGAGTTCAAGTCCTGGATATCCTTGTTAATTTTCTGTCTCGTTGATCTGTCTAACATTGACAACGGGGTGTTCAAGTCTCCCACTATTATTGTGTGGAGTCTAAGTCTCTTTGTAAGTCATTAAGAACTTGCCTTATGTGTATGGGTGCTCGTAATTGGGTGTGTATATATTCAGTGATCGTTAGCTCTTCTTGTTGCATTGATCCTTTTACCATTATGTAATGTCCTTCTTTGTCTCTTTTGATCTTTGTTGGTTTTAAAAAGTCTAATTTTTATCAGAGATGAGAACTGCAACTCCTGCTTTTTTTTTTGCTCTCCATTTGCTTGGTAAAATTCTTCCTCCATCACTTTATTTTGAGCCTTTGTGTATCTCTGCATGTGAGATGGGTTTCCTGGGATACGGCACACCGATGGGTTTTGGCTTTTTATCCAGTTTGCCAGTCTATGTCTTTTGATTTGGGGCATTTAGCCCATTTACATTTAGAGTTACTCTTGTTATGTGTGAATTTGATCCTGCCATTTTGATGCTAGGTGGCTGTTTTGCCCATTAGTTGATGCAGTTTCTTCATTGTGTTGATGGTCTTTACTGTTTGGTATGTTTTTGGAGTGGCTGGTACTGGTTCTTCCCTTTCCATGTTTAGTGCCTCTTTCAGGAGCTCTTGTAAAGCAGGCCTGGTGGTGATGAAATCTTGAGTACTTGCTTTTTTCGCAAAGGATTTTTTTATTTTTCCTTCACTTATGAAGCTCAGTTTGGCTGGATATGAAATTCTGGGTTGAAAGTTCTTTTCTTTAAGGATGTTGAATATTGGCCCCCCACTCTCTTCTGGCTTGTAGGGTTTCCTGTGAGAGATTTGCTGTGAGTCTGATGGCTTTCCCTTTGTGGGTAACCCGACCTTCTCTCTCTCGACTTGCCCTTATGCATTTTCTCCTTCATTTCAACCCTGGTGAATCTGACGGTATGTGCCTTGGGGTTGCTCTCTTGAGGAGATATCTTTGTGGAGTTGCTCTGTATTCCTGGACTTGAATATTGGCCTGGCCTTTCCTATGTTGGCAAATTCTCCTGGATAATATCCTGAAGAGTATTTTCCAGCTTGGATTCATTCTTCCTCCTTCACATTCAGGTACACCTATCGAAACGTAGGTTAGGTCTTTTCACATAGTCCCATATTTCTGAGGTAGTATTTTGTCATTCCTTTTTACCCTTTTTTTCTCTACTCTTTTCCTACTCGTTTTATTTCATTGAGTTCTTTATCTTCGACCTTCTAATATCCTTTCTTCTGCTTGGTCGATTTGGCTGTCGAAACTTGTGTGTATGCTTTGCAAAGTTCTTGTGTTGTGTTTTTAGCTCCATTAATTCACTTACATTCCTCTCTAAGTTGGTTATTCTCTCATGTAGCATTTCGTAAATCTTTTTTCAAGGTTGTTAGTTTGTTTGCATTGGGTTAGAACATGTTCTTTTAGCTCACAAGAAGTTTCTTATTACCCACCTTCTGAAGCCATCATTAGTCTATTTCATCACACTCATTGTCCATCCAGCCTTGTTTCCTTGCTGGTGAGGAGTTGTGATCCCTTGTAGGAGGAGAGGTATTTTGGTTTCGGGTGTTTTCCTCCTTTTTGCACTGCATTGCTTTTCCATCTTTGTGAAGATTTATCTATGTGTGGTCTTTGTGGTTGGTGATTTTCAGATGGGGTCTCTCAGTGGACGTCCAAGTTTGTTGATGATGAAGTTATTTATTTCTGTTTGTAAATTTTCCTTCTAATAGTCTGGGCCTCTGCTGTAGGATCTGCTGAGGTTCACTTCCTGGCCCTGTTGCCTGGGGGATGCACCTGCAGCAGCTGCAGAACAGTAAGGAGTTGCTGCCAGTCTCTTCTTCTGCTATCTTTGTCCCAGAAGAATACCCGCCAGATGTCCGTGTGAGCACTCCTTTTGTGAGGTGAACTCGTTGGATATACGGGGATGAGGGAGCTGCTCTAGGGTAGAGTTCCTTTATAGGAGCTCAAGTGCTGAGCTGTGAGCTCCATTGTTGGATTCTCAGAGTTGCTGGGCAGGGTTAGCTTAAGTCTGCTGCCGGAGAACTCATAAACCCTTTTTCCCCCAGGTGCTCTGTCCCAGGGGGAGACGTAGGGCTTTATTTATGAGTTTTCCCTGGTATTTCTGCCTTTTATCTCAGGCTTGGGTTTTTCAGGCAATGAGGCAGAGGCTTTGCTGAGCTGCTGTGGGCTCCAGCCCAGGCTGCATATAAGAACTACCTGCAGTATTGTTTATACAAGGTGTAGTGAGGGCTTGCCTCGGCAATGGTGAGCTTCCTATATGGGTGGGGACTGCCTGGGTCATGGCGGGACACCCCCTCCCCCACAGAGCTGGGCCGTGCGAGGCTCAGCTGTGCTTGCTGTGAAACTCTACAGTGCCACAGTCTTTCGATGGCTGTTTTTGGGGGTGGGGCTGAGCCAAGCCTGATCACCTGGCTCCCTGCCTCAGAGTCTCCCAGGTGT